>ML677362.1:16340626-16481138 GCA_007922305.1 Dermatemys mawii
ACCTTGTCCTCTGACTTTCCCTTCCACAGACCCCTAACCACCCCCCAGGACCATATTTCCTACTCAATTCCCCTACTCCCTGTCCCCTGACTGCCCCAACCCCTATCCACCTCACCCCCTAACCACCACCCCACAACCCCACCCCCATCCAACCCACCCTGCTCCATAACTGCCCTCTTCAAAGCCTCTTCCCCCAACCACCACCTGGAAACTCCCCATCTCCCCTCTTACCAGAGCTGCTCGGAAGGGGTGGGAAGCATGCAGCCAGGGCCCCTAAAGCGCTTCCCCCACAGGGTGGCTCGGGGGGGAGGGGGAGCACGCAGCCCTGGCCCCCAGAGCACTCCCCACGCATGCGGTGCGGCTGCAGGGGAGGGGCTAGCACACAACCCCGGCCCCCAGAGTGCTCCCCACGCGGTGCGGCTCCGGGGGGAGGGGCCAGCGCGCAGCCCCGGCCCCCAGAGCACTCCCCACGCGGCACGGCTCTGCGGGAGGGGCAAGTGCACAGCCCTGGCCCTCTGGAGCGCTGTCCGCGTGGCATGGTTCTGGAGGAAGCGGAGGGTGCGCAGCGGCTCTGGGGGGAGGGGCTGGGGCAGCCTTCCCCGCAGTGGGCTGGATGGGACGGTCTCGCGGGCCAGATGTGGCTCGCGGGCTGTAGTTTGCCCACCCCTGCCTGCTAATTGTGTCTAAAGTTAATGTGCAACCTACACTGGAGAAAGTTCTAGTCCCCTGGGGCCAGACTTACAGAGGTATTTGGCACCTAATGATGCAGATAGGTACCTCAAATGATTTACAGAAATGCCTAAGTGATTAGGAGCCTAATCTTCTTAGGTGCTTTTGAAAATCCCCCTAGGTGCCTGTCTGTAGCTTTAGGTACCTAAATATCTTTGTAAATTTAGTCTCAGACTTTTAATCTTTTCTCAGCTACAACAAAATAGTGGGGGATAGAGAGGATCTGCCATTTCCTTCTTTTCTGTAGTGAAGGGATGGCTGTGGTGAGGGAGCGTAGCTGTTACAATCCCAGTGGTGGAGCACAGAATGTTTTGGGCTGGAGATGGCTCATGAGATATTTTATTGTGTTATGTTTTCCATATTGTGATGATTGAGCCACAGCAGTAGAAACCTGACCACATTAGGTATCTAGTGAGGTGGTTTTAGTTATGGCTGCCAGTTTCTGTTACTTTATTTCAGTTTTGAGTTCTTTTCCCTTTGAGCGTCGAGTAAATAACAAAGTTGGGTCTGCCTCCCATACACAGAGCATGAGAGTGATGTTTTGACAGTGCTCCTTAGGCTTTCAGCAAAATGAAGGATTTCACACTGGCGTACCCTTGCGAGCCTACAGTGTAATTATACCATTGGATACTCATGGATGCTTTTTGTCCTGGGATATCCTGGGAGGTTCAAATTGGAAGCCTGATGGAGACAGTAGCTGATTGCAGTGTTAAGAGTATCTGAAAAATATTTTGCATTCCGGATGTTAGACTAAGGCTTTTTTTTTGTTGGCTTAATACATCTTCATCTGTGAAAAACCAGCTTCAGAAATAAAATCATATGTACCACAAATGTCTCATTTAGAAAAATGTTCAAATATTTAAAGATTACAACATACCCCTTACAAAAACAACTACCCAACCCTTATTTTATTTGCACCGTTCCTGATTTTTGTTCCTTGCAACTGTTACTTTCCTGTTGACTCTTTGTCAATGTCCTGCATATGACAGAGTGCAGAGGACATTTAGATTTAAGATGTTTACATAGTTGACAGCAAGTCGCCAGAAAATGGGATTGCATGTGATGATATTTATTTCTTGAGTTGAGGACTGAATGTCCGCCTTGCATTTAAATTTCTGAGCTGGCTGTTTGTGACACACTGCCTTAAAGTTATTTTAAACACCGTTTGTTATCAGTTAAAAAGCCCTTTAGGTGTCTGTATTCTGTTGATTGTGGTTTTATTAATTTTAATAAAACCTTGAAATGGTTCCCATCAGCATACTGTCATTTTTAAAATAGCGAACATGCCAGCACATCCAGCTGTGTGGTGATGGTTCTTCATTTCTATGTCCGTGTTGCTAAAGGGCTACCATCAGCGGAGGCCCCCATCTGGCAATGGGCTTCTTGGCCTGCTAAACCCAGGGTTGTGAGTTCAATCCTTGAGGGGGCCATTTACGGATATGGGGCAAAAATAGGGATTGGTCCTGCTTTGAGCAGGGGATTGGACTAGATGATCTCCTGAGGTCCCTTCCATCTCTGAAATTCTATGATTCTATGTGCAGAGCCCCCCTGGAGGGCTCTGCCCAGGCAGGTCTGACTGTAGGATCAGGGCTTTAGGCTTTCTGTAATAAATAGCAGGGTTTACAAGACGTAATATGAATAATAGCCTTATCAGAGCAAAGCTGGTCCCATAGCTGGGGCATTAGCTAGGACTTGAGACATGGATTCAAGTCTCTCCACTTGTGTGACTTCTGGTAAGTCACTTAGACTCTCGGAGCCTCAGTTCCTCGTAGGGAAAATGGGGAAAATAGCACTGACTTGCTATAAAGGATGTTGTGAGGATAAATACACTAAAAAGCAGGGCAGGGGAAAGGGGGCTAAGATACCACAGTTATACTTATTTGGCCCTTAAGATTTTCATTTAATTTTTTTAAAATAACAACCCTTTTTCCATTTACATATTAATACTTAACACTTTCCATCTATAGACCTCAAAATACTTTATCAATGTGAGTTTTGATTATCCATCCCCATTTATATTTTGAGGAATCTCAAATGCCATTGCTTTGTGTTATCACATGAGCTGGAACTGACTAAGGAAGAGAAGTGAAACCTGTCAATCTAATCTCATTGTTCAAGCTGAGTGAGATGAAAAGTGTAAACAAAGAGCATACATGTGGTGAAGGGCAAATTAGACGATTACAATTGGGAAGGATTTTACCATTCAAAGCTGATAACATTGGGGAGGGCTCTGAATTTTGAATCTCTGAAATCTCTGAATTTTGTCTTCACAGTGTTGCTTTTAATACTTGTTATTGGCAGTCATCAAAATGTTACAGCATTTGCATTTCCTGGAGAAACTTAAGGGGAAATAGAATGGCCTTGTCAGTAGGGGTTCCCATTTGGTTGTGGCTGAGGGGCTGTGCTGGAACTGGAGTGCAGTCATGTGGCATCTGTGATATCTGACTGGATAATGAATTGCTGCATTAACCTGGCAAGATAGTAGACATTCAGTTCTCTCACCCTGTTGCCCATTATGTTCATAAACACTTAAAACAGAAGTTCTGAAAACAGTCCTAATAGGGTAGCTTTCTTTATTGACATTATAAAAAAAAAAAAAAAACAATTTTGGAGTGTGTGAGGAAAGGGTGGTATTTTTTTCCTCACCAGTCTCTTTACTTTCAGTAATTGCTTGCAGAAGCCTTGTCCTTGAACAGTTCTTGAATATAAATAAGTCTCCCAGAGAACTATGTACTGTCCAATAGAATGTATAAATACCTTAGATATTGCCAGGCTTTCTAGAGGGGTGATTCACTGCTTCAACACCTGTTCTGGCGTTCATTTTGCAAATTGCAGTTTAAATAACTGGTGTATGGACAAAGTCCAAATGTTTTCAGATGGCGAAGGAGTTAATTTAGCCTAACCAAATGTAGATGGATTCAGTATAGAGAACTGCCAAAGCCTCCTTTGGTTCCTGATCTGACGTAAAACAGATCATACTTTTTTACAGGTCATTACAGCTATTTGCTGCTCCTGGTGTCTGGGCATTCCATCATTTATTTTATAGGGTACCTTGTCATTCTGAGTGCTCTCTCATCACAGCTTTGCTAGTGATTGTACCTGAGGCATGATGATTCCATGAAATAATGAAATGCAATATGATGTGATGAAATATGTATTAAATAGTGAACCTCCCCTACTTTTTCCTATCTCAGTTCTGTTACTGCTAGAACAGGCAAAGTTGAAAGCTGCATGTTACCTGGTCAGCCTCCACACTGCATGAAATAATTTGAAATAATCAAGAAACCCAGTTCAGTTCCTGTTCCTCTGGATAGTCATTCTGGGTCCTGTACATCACACTAGCAATAGCCAGCCAGCCATCTGCAATCAGTTATGCAAATCTGGGGCACTTTACAGCATGGAGATTTAACAAGAAGGATAAAAGGATCTGCTTTTAATCAATTGTTTACAAATGATTGTTGTAATTCATATACTCAACTTCAGTTTCATATGGCTCATGGTAAGGTAGACTTTAGTTTCATAAGGTACATGATAGGGAGTTCTAACCCATGGGTAGAATGTGGGTGAGGCTAGGAAGGAAGCAGAGTTAAGGTTGATGCTGGATATTTGCTTGACATTCTATATTTTTAGAGTTTTAAACTATGATGTTCTAATGAGGTGCTTTTAAAGGGCAGCATCTTCTGAATCAAGTTCTGTTTTAATCAAGACTTTATTCTGGGAATAATCATATTAATAAAGCAGATTATTTCTAAAAAGCCATGTATTAAAAGAGCAAATGCTAAGTGAAAGGAGAGAAATTAGTACAAAAGAGAAACCTGGTTAGGACATTGGATCTAGCAAAATTTTCCTATTTATATTAATGCCCAACAAAGACTGGAACTCTTTTTTGTTGGCTAAATGGAAGAGATTTGAAAACAGTCTATTTCATTTATTCCTCAAATCGAGAAGGACTTTTAGCTAATTTTAATGTAAGGTAAATTTCTGCGTAATCTCAACATCACACATGGCAGAGGTGCATAACTGACGAATATTTGATCCTCAGGGCATTGTTAGATATTATGGGCTCCTTTTCTGTACTTTTCCAGACGCTCCAATCATTGTTGGAGAGTTCAGGAGATTATAGCACTTCCATCTATTTCAGGCGTTTGGGCTCGATGCCTCCATAACAAATAAGAAATAATGGAAGTGATAGCTGATATACCAAGCAGTAAAGCTTCAGAGCCAAATGGTTTCCATCTGAATATACAGCAAATTTGCCATTGCATTAATATCTAACAAGCGCACAATGTGTTTGCCAGCTGTGTGTATACGAATCCAAATATTTACTAGAAAGTCTAACATTTTTCCACTATTTTCTTAATATTAGAGAAAGCGGTGAGGGAGAGGGGAAGATTTCACTACTTTTAAACATATTGCTCAGTATCTCCTTTGAACACAATGTACTTTAAAATGTTGTAAGCCAGTAGGTGTTGGCAAATGGATGAATAGGGAATGGGACATTCTTGCTTAAAGAAGACCATATGAGCTCTCAGCATAACAGATTTTCCACCAACAGATGTTCAGAGACCCCTGTTGCAGCCCAAATGTGCAGGTGCTGTACAAACACATCCCATGGTGAACCTTCCGGCATGTGAGTGGTGAGGAGATGCCTAATCTTCGAGTTAGTCAAAGTGCAGGTGACCTGGCAGCTACTGCAGCATCCATATCTCCATCTCAGATGGATGTAACCAGGCACATTCCTGAAGAAAAGTGTAGATCAGAGAAGAGTGTGGTGGAAGCACAAGAAACAGCTGCTGCTGACTGTAGTTCCTTAAGTCTAGATGATCCAGGACTGTGTACCTTCTTGAGCAGTAGCCTGAGACACTTCCTTGTACTGCATGGGCCACAGCAAGTGAAAAACTTCATGTTCCCCAAAGACAACGAAAATAGACGTTTCCATCCAACACATTACTGGTGTGAAATCCCCAGTGGTGACAAAATGGAGAGGCCATGGCTTATGCACTCAGAATCGAAGAATGCTGCATACTATTTTTGTTGCCAGCTCTTCCAGTCTAATGCTAAAACCATATTGGGTTGTACAGGAACAAAGGACTGCAAAAATCTGGCTAGAAATCTGGCATGCCATGAGAAGGAAGCAAATCACTAAATAGCATTCCATAGGTGGAAAGAGCTTGAGATGAGACTAAGGTTAAAGGTCACCATAGATGATCAGCATCAAGAGAAGATTGCATCAGAATCTCTTTACTGGCAAAATGTTCCGAAAAGGCTCATTGCCATTGTGAGAATTCTTGCTACCCAGAACCTAGCATTGCGTGGCACTTCAGATCAGCTGTATGTGCCAAGCAATTGAAACTTCCTTAAAGTTGTGGAGCTGATGGCTGAGTTTGATGCTGTACTCCTGGAGCATCTAAGAAGAGTCACCACCCAAGAAATGTACACACACCACCACCTTGGAAAAATAATTCAAAATGAGATCTCACAGTTACTGGCAACAAATGTCAAACAGAAGATTGTGGCAGATCTGAAGTCAGCAAGATATTACTCTGTTATTCTGGACTGCGCACCTAACATCAGCCATACGGAACAAATGACTTTAATGGTGTGTTTTGTAACAGCAACAGAACCTAGTGAAAATGTCCCTGCAATGGTGAGTGTCAGAGCATTTTCTAGAAAGTATTGACATTGATACTACAGGAGCTGGTATGACAAATTTTGCTTCTTAAAAAGCTGGAAGATACTGGAATTGTGATAGCTGACATGAGAGGTCAGGGCTACGATAATGGTGCCAACATGAGAGGAAAGAACAGAGGAGTGCAGACATAGAGCCGAGAGTTAAATCCTCAAGTTGGTTTTTTTTTTTTTGGTTCCATGCAGTTCTCATTCATTGAACTTGTTCATCAGTGAGGCAGCATCAGCTTTTAGTGAGGCTGCTGAATTTTTTTAATGTAATTCAAAGCGCCCATGTATTTTTTTTCTGCATCAACTCATTGACTGCAAATTTTGAAGCAACATCTGGAAACATCCTCTCTGAAACTGAAACCACTGAGTGCCACATGATGGGAAAGTCAAGTGGAGGTGTTAAAGCCTAGCAAACACCAAACTGGGAAGATAGATGTTGCCATTATGGAGGATAATTCTATGACAGGAACTGTTCATGGGAGAACAGTGGCAGAGGGAAATGGAATCACCAGAAAATATACATAACTTCACATTTCTGTATGGCTTAGTGTTGTGGCACAACATACTGTTTGAAATAAATGTTGTAAGGAAGAGACTCCAAGGTATTGACCTTGATATATCTGGAGCAATGGAACAACCAGACAAAGCAAAGTCCTACCTACAGCCTTACCAGTCAGATGTGGGATTCCAAAATGTTCTGAAGAGTGCACAGAAGTTGGCAGAGGAACCTCACCCTGAAGCTATTTTCCTACCCATTCAAGAATACAAGAGTCACCGAAGAAGACAACATTTTGATTACGAGGCATAGAATAATCTGAATAATAATAATAATTGAGACCCCAAACAAACTTTAACCAGGAGCTAGATTGTGCAATACAATCAGTTGAAGAATGTTTCATGCAGCTCAAGGAACACAGCAGTGTATTTGGGATGTTGTATGATATTTCAAAACTCCTCACTATACCTGAAGAAGACCTACACCAGCAATGCAGGGCACAAGAGACAGCGTTGACACATGATGACATGTGTGATATTGAACAGAGTGATATAGGTGATGAACTGAAAGTCCTTTCAAGATACATTTCAGCAGGATGAACTTCAAAGGCTATTCTGGATTCTTTTGTGCACAAATAAGATGACCACCATCTTTCCAAATGTCTTTTTTGCTCTGTGCATAGTTCTAACACTTCCTGTAACAGTTGCCAGTGGAGAACGCAGTTTCTCCAGCTGAAGTTTATGAAAACACATCTACGCTCCACAATCCTGTGTCAGCACATTTCATTAGGGTGTGCACCAGGGTATTTTATTTATTTATTTATTTTAAAGGCGCCATACTCTACATCTCAATAGAATGTGAACTGGCCTAGATTGTGGACCTTCATGAAGCAATTCAAATCTTTGCAACCAAGAAGGCATGGAAAGCAACATGTTGATTTTTTAAACAGAGAAAAATGCCAGTGTTTACTATGCAGACAAGAAAAATTACATTTGCTGTTCAGGCGTTCAAAAATTGTGTTACTTAAAATTTTTGAACAAGGCATTTTAAGTTGTTAGTTATCCATTATGGGGTAGGTAGCAGAGCAATACCATGAGAGGAGTAGAACAGGAAGAAGGTGGAATTTTGAGACTTATCAAAGTTTTGGCCCAAAAGGTGGCATGGGGGCGTTATTTGAGCTCCCCGCCTCAAGTGCCAAAATGTTGTGGGCCAGCCCTCAATGTGGTCATACTACAAAAAATGTGAGAACCCCTCCTTGAAACAAAGCTGGTGTTATCATCAGCACTGAGGTTTCACTCCCTCTGACTGCTTCGTAACTAGCTACTTTGTACTTTTCAGGTTCACTAACTTCTCTGATTGAAGAGAGTGGCAAAAGGGATTCTACAGTAGATCACTGTATGTCTGAACAATTTGCTTGCCCTGGGCTCTCATTTAAACTTCTCCAATTTAAACATCCAAAGTAATGGGCTGATTCCAATTCCATTCACCCTGGTGTAATTTCTGAATAATGCCATTGGCATTGCTTGATCCTTTGAGATGAGAATCTGGCCTGGAGTAATACTGTATGCTTCCTCGCTCAAGTTAGGAGGGTCCATGAAATAGTTGTTCCCAGTATGTGAAAACATTGTTTTTTGGGACACTGATGTGGTTTCTGCACATGACTGACTAATGAGAAAGTAGCTTCTAGCTACACTTGTCAGTCGCCGAGAAAGTAGTTTATGTCCCAGGATAAATATTTTCATATCTCATCCCATAGATCAAGTCTAAGGTCATCCATCTTGCCATCTGGGATGGTCAAAGCATTTCTTAGGGCTGTAATAAATTTTGCAGACTGAGTGGTCCCAGAATAGGACAGACTGTAGATGGTAAAGGAAGGACAGAAGAGAGGGGAAGGAGCTTATTTACATGAGTTATTTTTTCTCCTGGCCAACTCTGTAGGCTGCAGTTTAAACTAGGTTTAACGTCCTAGTAAAGAACTTTAGCACACACATCGCAGTGGCTACCAATCATTACACTATATTTGGCTTGGGAGCTGTTCCCTAATGCAGCGGTTCTCACACCATGGGTTGGGACCCCAAAGTGGGTGTCCGGGACCAGTGTTAGACTTGCTGGGATCCAGGGCTGAAGCTGAAGCCTGAGCTCCTCCCACACCTGGGACAATGGTGCCATGTGCCACCCACTGCCTCCCCAGGGGTCACAGGGGCATGTTGACCCTTTCCAGGAGTGAGGCTAAGGTAGGCAGGGAGTCTGCCTTAGTGGCAGCCATGCTGCACTGCCAACTGGGAGCCACTGGAGGTAAATGCTTCCGGGTGGGGGGCTGCATCCCAGCCCTGAGCCCCCCTTGAACCCTGAACTCCCTCCTACACCCCAATCCCCAGAGCCAGCACCCCGTACCTCCTCCCACAACCTGATCCCCCTATCAGAGCCAGCAGCCTGTACCCCATCCTGCACCACAACACTCTGCCCCAGCCCACAGCCCCCTCTTGCACCCAAACTCCCTACCTGATCTTGCACCCCTCACCCCCTCCTGCCCAGGCTCAGCGCAGAGCCCTCTCCCACACTGTGAACCCCTCAGCTCCAGCCCAGAGCCTGCATCCCCACTCCCTACCCCAGCCAAGTGAAAGTGAGTGAGGGTGGGGGGGGAGAGATGGAGAGAGTGAGGATGGAGTGAGTGGGGCAGGACTTTGGGAAAGGGGCGGGGCCTCCGGGAAAGGGCAGGGTAGATCCTGGGTTGCCCTTAAATTCAAAAAGTGATCTTGGGTGTAAAAAGGTTGGAGACAACTATACTGGGTGAATTGAAAAACACGACTTTTCTATCTGCTGTAGAACCGTTTTTCTGATAGAATGTTGAAGTTGAATAAATTTACTGTATTGTTGAACAATCAATACTCAAGTTATCCACTGAGTCTGGAATCTTTCAAAGTAAACTTCTAACAGACTATAAAAGAGAGTGAAAACTCTTCTGCAGGTAACATTTTGAGCAGCTCAGAAAGCATTACTTTCCTGGCACTGGCCATTACAATATGTGTATGTGGTTTGTGTGTGGTCATGTTTTTTCATGAACTAAGCCATTTTGCTGTGTTTCTCTGTAGAGAAAAGGTGAAACCGCCCCCCACCCCCATACAGCCTTAGGCACTATTCCAATACAAATAAAAAATAACAACAATGGTAGTGGTAGTACCTATTTAGTGCAAAGAAATGTTATGAGGATTAATTAATTGCTTATAAAACACTTGGAAATCTTTATATGAAATGCACTATTACAACTAAGTGTCTGCCTGTTTTGGCATTTATAGCTGTATTCTTCGCCACAGTACTTTAGTGCCTCATTTTACAGAATAAAAATAGACGAAACAACTTCTAGAATTTTTGCTATTTTAAAGGCTGGTCTATGACAATATTTGGGGTGATCTGTTGGTTCTGTCGCCCATGTAATTAGCTCATCTGTGCATTTGCCTGATAGGAGACAGCTGCCAGCACTGAAACTAGACTAGGAAGGTTGATCAGTGAGAGTCAGCTGGAACCATACCTCAACAGTGTGTCAGAAAGCTATTCCCTAGAGCTGCTAGTTAAGAGCAGTTTCTTATAACGAGAAGATTAGTGTCTGCTATAGACATTTTGTTTTCTTTCCCCTGAAGGTTTTAAGCTTGGGGCTATTAAGGCTGAAGAGAGTTGATAGCCACTAGGGGTATAACAGAAGCTCTGCTGCAGTGTGCTTTTTGATTGCTGATTTTCACCCAGCCATTAATATTTTATTTCCTTCCCATTTATTGTAAACCCAAAAGTGTTCCTCGACACGAAAAAGGACAGAATAGCAGACTGGAATTGATTCTCCAGTTGAGGCTTTGTAGGTTGCTCACGGCTACAGCGCATAGGTAAGTTATGTTGCCTAATGAATAGGGTTTATTTCCTTTTCATGTAGCTACAGAAATTTTTTAAAGATGAAATGTCACCAAGTTTCAAAGCATGTTAACCTATTGAAATATATGCAGAGATGAATTCACTCCAGCTCAGGCAACCTGTGCAAGGACCTTTACACCAAGGTGAATTTCATTCATAGGGAATAGTTTCATCAGCCACATAAGTATTCTGTGTCAAGGAAAATAGAATATTAATTGTATTGTATTGTAGGAATGTTTGCAAGGGATTGATTATGCATGCAAATAAATTAGGAGCGCAAGCTGCATAGAAAGCTAATGGGCCCAGTGTTACTAACTCACTGGGGTGCTTTTGAAAATCCCACCAAGTGTGTCTTTGGAGAGTGCAATAGACATGGAATGGCTGACAGATAATGACAGAAAACAGACAACTGGCAATCAAAAGGGAAAATAAAGAGCAGGAAAGAAAGATACAAGAAGAGCAATAGGAGGGGAAGAAATGACACTAAGGGGAAGCCAGTGTTTCTGAAATGGAATTATAAACAAAATACACAATGTCATTAAATACCATCTAAACACATCACCGCCATCCACAGATACCTCCAGAGGCTCACCACCCATTTCAGAATTCAGTTCAGAAGTGCCCTTCCTGGGTTTAAAAACTCCTTTGAACTTGTTCCATTTCCCCCCCGCACCAAATGTCAGATGCTGCAAGCAGGAGGGGAACTCTGCTTTGTGCGTTGTCCCCTCGCCTCCTGTTGTATTCTCCTCTTCCCTTTTGTGCGTGCATGCAATCTCCATTCTTCTACCCCTCCCTCAGCCTCCTAGCTCCTGCAAAGGGGAAATGAAGTTTCATGAGTTAGCCTCCCATCTTTTCCCTCCTCCCTCAACATCAGGAGATGGGCTTTAAAATGATGAGACTTTGGGAAAAATAATAATTTTTTGTTTTCTTTGAATTCTGTGGATTTGAGCCTTGGAGGATACACCAGTCACGTCTTCCACCATTCCTCTACAATGCCAAGGGCTAGAAACTTACTTTTAAACCAAATTAAAGCTGATATTCTCCTGTAATCCCTGGTCTCCAGGAGCTTTAAGAAAATGTGTCCTGAATGTCACAATAAAATCACAAGAGTTGGCAACATTGCAAAAATCAGGAAATTCAAAGTTGTGGTTCTTGTAGTTATTCAGCCCTTTATCTTTGTAGTATTTTATATTATTATGTGTCATGGTTTGAAGGGCTAGCTGCACCTTTGTCCCCTTCCTAGTCTCCTCCTTTAGGTCCCCCCACTTCGGTTTTAGGACTTATGCCTTTACCCCTGTTAAGGTGCAATTCTGTAATTCCGTCAATCTTAGACTGGGCTACAGTACCTTGTATCTCAACCGTGCTTACCCAGCACATCCAGCTGGTTTTGACACCTGAGTTTCCTCCCTGTGAGAGTCTGTGACCAGTGGTGTATGTAGAGATCAGACAGCCGCCTTAAACCAATGTACTGTTTATCCTAACAGTAGGAACAAAGCATTTTGAGAGAGAGGATTTTAAAACAACAAACACCTGGGAGCCCAGGGAGCCTCTGACAGAAAACTGTCGGAAAACTTTTGACCAGCTCTACTGGTAACACCTGCACTACATACAAGTCAGGCTTTTAAATATAAAAAGAGGGCATTTCTTTCATGTTGCTGGTTTGAATGTACACTACTGATGTATCTGTTTACAATAGGTGGTTTAAATTGGTATTGATTTTCACCAAGTATTGTTCTAGAGCAGTGGTTCCCATAATGGGGTTCATGAAATGTTACGGGAGAGTCTCAGGAAAAAATTCCCTAATGTTGGACAGAGCTGTCCCTAGGGACCCAGGGGAGCACGGGGCCAGCAGTCCAGAGCCCCCAGACTTCCAATAGCTAAGTCGATCAAAGCAAGCATATCTTTCATACAGAGATTTCAACTTCAAGACTCCTCATAAGAAATGGAAAGGGAGGTGGATATTTTTTTGCTGTTTTTAAAATTAAATAGGCAGCTAGTGTTGTTTTTAAAATTATTATGAAGAACAAGTTTAAGCTTTGTCGTAACATGCATTGTTTGCCTGGACTGCTCAAGACCTGAATGTTTGTATAGGAGGAACTCTTTAAGTTGGCTTCTTAAATACCTTCATGCTGTTTCATGTCTGATACTCCTTGATGAAACATAGGAGCCTTGTCTTATAACAGGCTTATTCAAAGTGACACAAGCTACGAACGTGAGATCTTGGAAGAGTATTGCTGGTTTCATAATGTAATAAAAAGAGTGTAATGATCAATAATAATAAATAGTGTGTAATAAGCATGTCATGAAACAAATTTTATATTTCCAAGATCACTGCTTTTATAATTTATACTCAGGTAAAGGAGAAAATCCCTGGACATTTTGATTTTTAGGAGGGGGTTCACAAAACTTGACATTTTAGTGAAAGGGGTTTGCCGGTTTTTAAAGTTTGGGGACTACTGTTCTAGAGCATCTTTGTAATCACAGATCTAGTACTGAAGTCTGAGTGTCTGACATGCAGCAGGTCCCCAACTTAATGTGTAGTTCCTATTTTATATATTTATCCAGTTTTCCTAGCTTATCAGAGGCATTAGGTATGACTAGCTTATATCAAATATGTTGTCACTTAGAAAATGTAATGCTATCACTGTCTTTACAAGAATTCATTCTCTTCTGTAATTATAGCAGTGAATATTACGTTGCTGCCATGGAATGGTGAGGGATTACTTGGATAACAGTATCAATGAATGGCCATAAATCTGATCCTGTAAACTGTTGCTCATGCCACTAGTCTTGTTTAGGTCAATGGAACATTTTGCGTGAGTAGGAGTTGCAGGATCAGTCCTAATGTTTGATGGTGATGCTGTGTGCATGGAAATGAGACAATCCATAGGGAAGTGACATTACTAGTGATATTGGGTGTTAGCTCACCAGTCCCACTGCTTTAGTGCTTTATGGGCTAGTTGGATCATTTAAGAACACTTGGGGCAAAATCAAACTCTTGTTTGCTCCTTCTTCCGACGTTAAGAGTCCCATTCTGATACTATAATTTTTATGATAAATAGCTTCCCAATAGCAGATGTTATAGTATGGTTATTGGTAGGAACTTAGAAAACTCTACTTTCAGGAAGTGCTTTATGCAGAGGACAGTCTACATGGAGGAAGGAATAAAACCCCAATGCTGGACTATCTTGGCTCTGTCTTTGTGCTCGCAACAAGTACACAATGTTAGAATTGAGCTGGTTTCTGCAGGCACATGGAAATAGAAACTAAGACTATTGCACACAAAACAAAGAGAGAGAAGAAACACTAATTATGGCAACTACCAGATTCCTGTCCCTGAGCAGGTGGAAATGAAAGGAGATGCTAGATGTTCTTTAAATCACAATGGGAAACCTATGAAATTGCAACGGGGCTAGATAAAAAGAAAAAAAAATAGAACAGCCACATGTTTAGCTGTAATGAGCCAAGGCTGTCACATGCTCCAACAGCATTTGTAGATATGTCAGCAACAGCCAGCAAGGAACCAGGTCAAATCATAGAAGAACTCCAAAGCATTTTCAATTTTAAAAAAATGTATGTAGAAAGGTATTGTTTTAACAAGTGTAATCAAAAATCTGGAGAAACAGTAGCTTTGTATGTTGCCAATCTGTGCAAAATGGCTGATTCATGCAACTAATCTTAAAAGATGAACTAATTTGTGAGACAAGGTGGGTGAGGTAATGTTTTTTTATTGGACCAACTTCTGTTCATGAGAGACACACACTTTAGAGTCACACAGAGCTCTCTCTCACCAGCAGAAGTTAATCCAATAAAAGATATTACCTCACCCACCTTGTGTCTCTCATAAACTGGGACCGACATGGCTACAACTACCCTGCATAGAACTAATCTGTGATAATTATTCATAGGACTGAAAGATGCAGGAGCTCAAATGAGACTACTCAGAGCCCACACTAATTCTGACTAGAGCTACAAAGATGCCTAGTTAATGAACAAGTTCACATCCTAATGCAGAGCATAAGTGAAGTGCAAACAGAGATAATTCACCTCCATAGTTTAGGGAAATCATAAAAATACAAGGGAAAATGCACCAAAAAAGTGCAAAAACAAATGCACAAACACAACGCAGAGAGGATAAAGACAAATACAAAAAAAGACCTGTGGATACCGCAGAGAAACCCCTCTATAGATAGTGTCGTGCAATAATTGCGGCAAGGCAAATTGTTATGATAAAGCTTGCAGATCAGGAAAAATGCACCCAACTGAGGAAGCGAGCAGTGACTTAGCAGATTTAGATGAGGGGTGGGCAAACTTTTTGGCCTGAGGGCCACATCAGGATTCAAAATTGTGTGGCAGGCCAGGTAGGGAAGGCAGTGCCTCTCCAAACAGCCTGACCCCGCCCGTTATCTGATTCCCCCCACCCACTTCTTGTCCCTTGACTTCCCCTCAGTACCCCCAACCCATCCAATCCCTCTGCTCCTTGTCCCCTGGTCGCCCCCTTTGGAGACCCCCCACCCTAACTGCCCCCCCTGATGCCACCCCTATCGAAGCCCCCTGCTCCTTGTCCCTGACCGCCCCCTCCAAAGATCCCCCCTATCTGATCCTCCAACCCCCTAATCACTCCCAGGACCCCATCCCCTATCCAAAGCCCCTGCTCTCTGTCCCCTGACTGCCCTGCCCCCTAGCCACAGCCCCCCTGGGACTTCCACGCCCTATCCAATGCCCCCGTCCCCGACTGCCCCCCAAGACCTTCTGCCCCTTATCCAGCCCCCCACCCCAGACCACTTACCATGCCACCAGACATGCTGCCGTGCCAATTCACCGGAGCATTCAGCCCCACCCCCCACCCCGAGTACTGCTCATGCAGCATGCTGAGGCTGGAGGGGGGAACAGCAGGGGTGGGAGGAGAAGTTAGCTGGGAGCTCAGGGGCCGATTAAGAGGAGCCCGCTGGCCGAATGTGGCAGCGGGCTGTAGTTTGCCCACCCCTGACTTAGATTTTGCATGCATATGTCATTAATACAGTGCAAAGCAGCAACAATAAAATAGCTTGTAAAGCTCAGCCTAGCACCAGATGCAGAGAAAAGGATGTAGCACACAAACAGAAAATTGAATGCCAAATAGTCAGTGGGACATCAGTGAATGTGCTAGGCTACAAAGACTTTCTCAGCATCGTACGAGACAAGAAAGCAGAACTGCAAGCAAGCAAAGCCAAATTAAAACTTTATGGTGGCACAATCTGAATATCACCAGGACAGTATAAATGACAAGCAGAAAACCCAGGAAAAGTATACAGACTGTCATGTCAAGGAGTACAGACAACACAGAAGCCACTGCTTTCAGCTAAAGCAAGTATATTCACAAACCTGATGTAAGTTTACAGCATTGACTTGACGTAAAACTAGGACAAATGATTGATACCATAGACACACAAGTAAAACAAAAACTGTCCAGAGCAGACCATACGTTGTGGCATCTCTTTAACAAAGCCACTAAAAGATTCCCTTTTTTGGGAGGGGAGAGGAGGGAAAAGGGAAGGGCTGGGATGTCACAGATAAAACAATTCAGCCAATACGAGCATTGCCTCACAGAACCCCTAAGTTAGATAAACAGCATGAGAAGCCAGGCAAGCTTGTGGCCAGTTCTAGGAGTAGTAGAGCAGGGCAGTCGCTCTGGGCATCAACCTCCAGGGGATGCCAAACTACTGTGATGCTGGTCTTTCTCCACCCCCAGCTCTGCTCGGCTGGCATTTTATTTTTGGCTGCTGAGGGAGGCACCAAAAATATTTTCCACTCTGGCAAAGAGGCTAGGATCCCCACCTGGGCAAGCTGCCTGTTTGCATAGAACTGACCAATATACGCAAAGTACTAGAAAGAGCCCAGTACCAAATACCTATGACTTTGCAAAAAGCAAAAAATATTCTCAGTTCTTGATGCCAAACGTCTATTGGGAAGCACAAGTGGATTAAGAAAGCAACTACCTTGCCACACTTTGGACACCAGCAGATAACTATATATGGTTGAGAATGCCATTTGGGGTCAAACCTGCAATGGGAGAATTTCAGTGTCACTAACAAGATATACAAACAGGGTTTTCTGCGATCAGCATCATAGCTGATGACATTCTGATGTATGGATGTGGAGACAGCATGATGGAAGCTATGGCAGATCTTGACCACAACCTCATCTGTCTGCTAGAAAGTGCCAGGGAAGTGACATTTTTCTAAAGGAACCATTTCAATGCTTTTAACATTGTTGGTTTTAGAGGCTTGGGTGGGGGCTGAAATTTATTTGACAAATTTGATCTGAATTCATGAATAACTTCAGTACCCCCCAAAATGCATTATTCTGACACTTTACTATTTGCTGAAAAAATGTTACCCAGCTCTCCCCATTGTACATATGGTGCAAAGATGAAAATACTATAGGTATTTTAAAGTTCATCATGACTCCCCTTTATTGAAATATTTTCCCTCCACTAGGTCTAGCATATTTTCATCAAAAGCATTTTGCGGAGCTTCTTAGTAGTGTGTGCAGGTTTTTATTCCCCCTCAAAATAATGCATTACTAATAGAGTTGTAAGTGATACACACTTTATCAGCTTAACTATATTTGCTTTTACTTTATGTCAGAAGGACAAGTGCACTAGAAAAACAGCAGCTACACTTAATTCTTATTTACTCTGAGTGCCTATCAGAGCTCATGATCAGGCTCTGAAGTTTTAAGTATATTGACACTTAATTGTATTGTTAGTGGAAATTTTTGAATATCTGTTTTTAACAAGAAAAAAAATTGCCTTGATGCCTTGTATCTTCTCACAGAAACTGTGGTTTATTCATCAAGTTATAGTAGATTCAGCTATTTTTTCCAGTAATCACACTGTATATATGTGTTTTTATTTCCAACGGTATTTTGATCAAAAGATTTTTCTTTCTTGTTATTCCCTGGAGAAAGTGTAGCATAGCCTGCAAACATGAAACAGAATAAGTTTGAAAAAAGGGAATTGTCATTTGGTTGTGTGCAACTTCTGAATAAATATTAGTGACATGATTGAACAGTAATATTCAAGACACTGTTTATAGCATTTTTAATTAGCCTGCAAAATATCATCTTACAAAGAAGAAACTTGCAGCATCCCCCACGCTAATGAAATTCAGGCTAATAACATTTAGCTCATTCACTCAGCTTCAGACACTTAAAGCTCAGTGTTAGTGTGAGTTATACACACTAAATCAGACTGTGTATGTTGTCCTCAGACTATGAATTCAGGCTTCTCCCCAACACACTCTTGTGGGATGATTCTGTTGAATATGTTGTGACAAAATTGGAATTTTTTGTAATATTTTTGAGTGCTGTTTACCATATATGCTGCCTTGTTACCCAGTGGGGGTGGAGAAGAGCAATTTGCTCTCAGGGCAGGCTAAGAGGTATAGGTGTGGTGTCAACTAGCTGTCAGGGCCTTGGTCCCCGTATCGATGGAACATTTGGAAAGACAATGGCAAATCCACTGTGCCGGACATTGATACCTAGCAACCAGCATGCCAGAGGGATACTGATTTTTCTCACCTCTCAACAGGGAAGCTGGGCAATATTACCCGGCTGGAGAACAAAGGCCTGGAAGATGTGAAGTGAGGGGATAAGAGCTAGCTGCTAGAAGGTGTTGAGGCTCTCATCTGAGTTATAGGTGCTGGAACCGCATCCCCTAGCTTGAAGGGGTTTCTATCATATACAGGGTTTACAGTTTGGTTCAATGGCTCTGAGCACCCCTCACTCCACAAATTGTTCCAGCACCCCCTGCTTGGAGTCTGACCAAAGAGGTCAGACGGAGAGACAGAGCTTGAATAAAGGGATTCACCACAGCTTGCCTGGGCTCTGGGCTAACCAGAGCAGCAGCTTTAACCTTCAATTCTCTAGAGTACCCCCAGGACTTCCTATGCTGTGTGTGTGTGTGTGTGTCACTGCAATTGCTGGGTGAGGTGCTTTAATCCCTGAAGAGTGTACAGGTCTCCATCAGGAGTCTGACTTGGTTGAATTTGTGGAACAGGGCTCATGATGTGATGCAGGGTGCTGCAGCCCTAGCGGTCCAGTCTGAGGAGATGATGAAGTCATGTGGCTTACCCTAAAGGAAGAGGGAGACCCCTAGGGGGTCTGGCACCTTGAAGGGGTTCCTCCTAGAGACTGTTCCAATGCTGGGGGCATAGCCCCAATCCTGTGGATCCATGACATGTGAAGTCTGATTTTCAGAAGGGAGGAGCACCAATCATTCTGTCTAGAGGATGGGGTTTGCGCCCCCCAGCACAAAGAAGAGTCCACACCCAGAATCCTTGGATCTACCAGAGGTCCCTGTCCATTCATGTGTTGGCCCACTTCTTCTTCCATGCGGTGATTCTAGGGCTCTCTACCCCTGTGTCAGGATCACTGGTAACTTGATTCCTTTGTAGCCACATTACCAGGCCATTCAGACCTCGGTTTCCTTTAATTTTTCAGAGCATTTCTCATGGAGGTTACTGGGGAATATGGCGATGTGTATCCACTTTGTTTCCACAAAACCATCACACCAATTGGGAAGAAAGTCTATGTCCCTTCAGAAGCCGCTACAAATGGGATGGGGGAAGGGGCAAATTCTACGGTCACCTCAATGACATTATTTTGGATTTGTGCTCCTGTGTGATGCCATCAGATACATGCACAAAACGCCCGAGCCAAATCAGAGTGGGCGATGCATAAATAGGGTAAAAAACTGTGGAAGTCGCTTTGGAAAATCTACAGCCCACCACTAAGTGCTTGCAGGCTTACATGTACATCTAAGAGTTAGTTGCCTGGTGGGATCCTCACCCATTTTTGCTATAGATGAATCCTGTGTGCTTATAAAGCTTCTCATAGAAACAGGCCTCAGATCACTGTGATGTAACTGAGAGCAGAATCTAACCCTGGCCTAGCAGCAGCACTATAGTATAGAATAGAGATCTATTGCAGACTGTTTGGGGAAGTCCTACAAGTTTGAAAGAAGCAAACACCCCAAATGACCTCCTCCCTGCCAAAACTCCTTACTAAGTTGTAAAAAGACACAAGGTCTCAGTTCTGCTCTAGTTTTTCTTCTGCATATTGCCTCTTAAGTACCTAATAAAGCATCACTATGGTGATTCTCTACCATACTATATTAGGTTGATGATATGCAGCTTTAATTTTCTTTTACAACATCAGTGTCGTATGCATTTTTGTTGCTGCCTCGGTGTCTGTCTGGTATTTTTTTAATGGATCAGCTTCAGTTTTCTTCAGTGTAACATAAGCCTGAAGATATTTTCATCAATTCCCAGCAGATGCTAGATGGGCTGGGTAGTAATAAATGGTTTCTTGGTGATTGTTTTCCTCACGTGTAAGTCCATTTTCTGTGCGGACCGCATCAAGTAATTTACGCTTTTAATTGTTTATGATATATAGGGCTTGCAGACTCTGTGGAAGTTTTTATATTTGTAAATGAGAATTATTAAGCACAAGAGCAGAATACTACCATGTTGTTTGCAGCTAACACTAAGGAAGAACAGCCAAGTCCTGGGATGGCCTGTGTGCGCTCTAGAGGAGGGAGGGTGGGAAGCTGGGGAGTTAGTATATTAATAGATCCATGGCTGATTAAGAACTTCACAACTGTGAGTATGCTACACACCATGGTGATACAGGGCTGTATGCAAAGCCCAATGAAGTCAATGGGAGGCTGTCCACTGATTTCAGTGGGTCTTGGATCAGGCCCTCAAAGCCACAGTCAAAAAAGAATTTGGATCCTCCTGCTTCAAAATAATAGTTCCCCTCCACTTGGGACACAGACTCTCCATTGGTTGTTAACTGTCTGGGATCTGACACACTGTTGAACAGTTCTGATTCCATCCAGTGGAGGGCTGTGTATACATACACAATAGCCAGTTCATTACAATATCAAATATTGTCAGTGGAGCACTGCTGTTAATGATGGCAAATGTGAAGTAACTTCTTCTCCTGGATACCTGAGAAAGGAGAATAATTGTTCATTTTGTTGATGTGATTATACTTGTGCTGATCTTTGAGGCTGGCTATGGGTTTGATTAAGTGCAGAGTAAAACTTCTCAAATTACAGTGTCTGTCTATAAAAGCTATTCAGTCTTTTTGTAGCCTTGTCAGTCTCAGGATATTAGCGAGACAAGGTGAGTCTGTAAAATATATGTTCACGAGTGGAAGGTAGGTTGGATAGAATTTAACTTAATAAAAAAAACTACTGACCAGTGCTGAAGTTCTGCTCCATATGCAGTTCTAAGATTTCAGCCACAAAACTTGGAATTTCCTCCAGCATTGTGCATTAATTTAAATATAGCCAACTCACACCAGCTGTATAAAAACTGACCTGCCCACCCCTTTAATTTCTCTCCCTGTGTGAAATGTTGGCTGGAGTGATAAAACAATAAACTCCCAGATGCTAAGTACAACAGTGTAACGGTGTGCAAAACAGCCTTTCTGCCTCCATCTGGACACAGGATTGGAGTTATTTCATTCAAACTGGACAAGCTGCAAAGCCACGCCAAGGCTCCTTACTGAGTGTTTCACACTAATGGCTATATAATACTCTCTCCCTCTAGATGTAGCTCCCATTTGTGCATGTGCAGACCAGGGCACAATGATGGTATATCTGGCTCTCTTGAAGTAAATATCTGAACAGGCTGTTTTGTCAGAGGTTCAGCTCTCAAAGCCCTTACTCAGATTTTCCTCTGAGTTTTACTTCAGCAATACAGTACTTCCATGAGCTGCAATGGAATGTTTCCCTCAGTATGGACCGAGTAAATACTTCAGGATATGTCCTCTATGATTAAGGGAAGAAGACAGCAGATAGATCATGGGTAGGCAAACATTTTGGCCTGAGGGCCACATCAGGATTCCAAAACTGTATGGAGGCTGGGTAGGGAAGGCTGTGCCTCCCCAAACAGCCTGGCCCTTGTCCCCTATCTGCCCTCTACCACTTCCTGCCCCCTTATTGCCCCCCTCAGAACCCCTGACCAATCCAACACCCCCTACTTCTTGTACCCCTGGGACCCTCACCCCCTATCCAACCCTTCTGTTCTCTGTCCCCTGACTGCCCCAACCCCTATCCATACCCCAACAGGCCCTCCCAGGACCTCCTGCCCCTTATCCAACCCCCCCACTCCCTGTCTCCTGAGTGCCCCTGGGACCTCCTGCCCCTTATTCAACCCTCCCCTCCACTCCCAGTCCCCTGACTGCCCCCCAAAACCTCCTGCCCCTTATCCAACTCCCCTCGCCCCCTTACCATGCTGCTCAGAGCACCAAGACTGGCAGTCATGCCGCCTGGCCAGAGTCAGCCAAGCCGCCGCTCTGCCTGGCAGGAGCTCACAGCTCCGCCATCCAGAGCATTGGTGGCACGATGACTTGTGGCTGGGGAGAAGTGAGGGGCAAGCAGGGGAGGGGCCGGGGCTAGCCTACTCAGCAAGGAGCTCAAGAGCCAAGCAGGACAGTCCTGTAGGCCTGACGTGGCCTGCGGGCCGTCGTTTGCCCACCTCTGAGATAGATGCAAATACCTTGAAAATTAGATCAGACTGGGAATCACCAAGATTCTAGGAATTCCATTAATTAAAAAATCTCTCTCTCTTAGTAATGTAGGCCCTGACCTTGCAAAGGATTATGCCTGTACTTAGCTTTACTTACTATGAGTAGTCCCACTGAAAATTAGGTACATACCAAGCCTTTGCAGGACTGTGGCCACATGACTGACCATTTCTTTCCTAACATCATGAAGTTTGATGTTGCCGATTACCTGCTTTCTGTGAAATGGGGGGCTCTGAGGAGTAAATCTTGTCCAATGGGAAGGACTGAGGTAGACTGAGCTACTCAAAACTGCTTATTGTTCAGAGCAACATTGGGACAGATTTTGACCTTTGTTATACCAAAGTAAGTCCATTGATGTCAGTGGAGTTGTTCTGGACTAGATTTACACCAGTGTAAGAGATCAGAATCTGGCTCATTATCTTTCTTCTGTTCATAAAGCACCAGCACTGTCTGAATAAAGAAAGACCTGTTATACCACTAAAGAAAGAACATATAAAAGCCGAAGAAGTCACTCTTTCTTGCATCTTGTCTCTCAAGAAGGAAAAAAAAAAAGCGTTGACAAAATGTTTTGCAGGTGAAAGGATTGAGTATGACATTTTAGTCCTGGCTAAAATAAAGAAGACAAGATGATGAGGTAATGTCTTTCACTGGACCAACTTCTGTTGGTGAAAGAGATGAGCCTTCAAGCTACACAGGCCTAAAGAAAAGTTCTGTGTAGCTCAAAAGCTTGTCTTTCACCAACTGCAGTTGGTCCAGTGAGGGAGATTACCTCATCCACCCTGTCTCTCTAGTAGCCTGGTACCAACATAACTACAGCACTGAAAACTGGCTAGAATAAGTCATTCATGGTGGTGTAACATTTTATGAGGAGGAAGGGAACAGAGTCTCTAAAGCTAAACTTCTCCAGTAATTTTTTTTACCCTTGAACAAAAATGTGCAATTATGAATATGAGGAAGTTGAGGATCTTACCTCTTTTTTTTCATTACAAACTCTCTCTTGCTCTCTCTTTCCCACTTCACTTGCATGGTTGTACTAGATTATGATGGCTGAGGTATGGTAACATCATTCAGTATATTTCTTATCTGGATCATTGCTCATGTGTTGTTGCAATTTTAGAGACTAATCCTACTTGGAATCTGGAGGTGATTGGCCTTTGCCTTCAATGAGAGCCAAATTGTACCCTTAAACTAGTTCTAAATGGGTTAATTGTCTTAAGGTAACACATGGGCATTCATGAAGTACATCAGCAATTATTATTACACTTGTTGGTCAGCTGCTTTTCCTCTCAGATCAGTCCCTTGTGACAGGGTCCCTGGGTTGCAACCTGGATGGTGGAACCAGAGCTCTCCAAACTTACCAGCCAGGGCTGCCTCTCACACTGTGATGCTGATATCAAGCTACAAGCCTCTGACAGGCACTCCACTTACCCAGACATCCACAGGCAGAGACACGCCCAACTGAGTTACGTGAATGATCTCCCCACCACTCATGAACCAGCAACAGGGAGGCTCAGCCAATTTGCCCCAGTCTTTCACCCCAGAACTCTAACGTCTTGCACTGGTCAGGAGCCTGGCCAGTGTAAACTCCTTACCCAGTCTGCCTCTTCTTCATAGGAAAGTGGACATGGACCAGCCTTTGTAATCTAAGCTGAGATTCCCCCAAGCACTTCAACCAAAACACAGTGTTTTAGGTAAAATATAAAACAGGCTTATTAACTACAGAAAGACAGATTTTAAGTTATTGCGAGTAGCAAGCGTAGAGATCAAAGTTGGTTACTAAAGAAATAAAAATAAATTCAGTCTGAATTCTACAAACGAAGTAAGATTTGAATCAAGCAGTGCCTCAGTCTGACAGTGGTTACAAGCAGGTTACAGATCCTCAATACACAGGCTGGGACTACCTTCCAGCCTGGCACCTAACTTCCCCAGTTCAAAGTCTTGGTGTTCCAGATGTGCGTCCAGGCACTGAGATGCGTGGAGGAAGGTCAACTGATGATGTCACTCTCCCTCTTTTATACTTTCTTCCAGCTGCTTGAAAGATCCTTGCTGTGGCGTGGGCGGTCAGGCAGTCCCCATTGCTTACCTGCCTTCTCTAAGGAGTCAAGGATAGTGGATTCTTTCCTTCAGCATTGTCTGGCCCTCCCTTGTACCTGAAAGGCTGGCTTATGGACATTCCCAACCTCATACCATATTTCAGTAAGGCATATAGTAATATTTCATAACTTCCCATGCAATGTTAGTACATACAATTCAACAGGATATTAAAGCTTAGCAGATCACTTCCTCACCAGGCATACTTTGTACAAAACATACAATATCAGAGTGGTGAACATAGGGGTTCCAGGGTGCTACTCTGAGGTGCAGCGTTTCAGACCCTTCCAACGCTGTATCCAGATAGGAATTTTTCTGTCTTTCCCTTGAAACCCATTAACGAGTCCTGGAAAAGTTTTTTCCTTTGCTAATTTCCCCACTGTGTGTAAATAAAAGGTCTGCTTTTGTTATTGCTCTTACAGTGTTAGTCATGTGAGATGTAGGAAAGAAATGTAAGTCACGGATTTATGATTTCTGAAATAATTTAGATGATTGCTGAGTCTGTCAAAGGGAATATGGGGCTTTGTTAAAGCCAGACTGTTATTCTTCAGTGGTTCTTTCAGTAATTAACTGCAGGTATTTACCCAGCTTCATAAATCTGATATTTCCCTAGGTCTGCTAGACAGGAATGTTGTTTGTTCTTGGTATAATCCATACATGAAAACTTTCTCCCTTTTTTTCCCTCGGCTGATCATGTGCACATTTACATGCCATATGTACCATAAAACATATTCCAGTTATGTCATATTTACATTCATAAGCATATTTCTATAAGGCATTATCGGGTGCAATCATCCAACAAACCTGAAAGGCACTGAAACCACCTCACAAGTGACAGAGTCTTGTAGCACCTTATAGACTAACAGATCTTAGGGATCATGAGCTTTTGTGGGCTAAGACCCACTTCATCAGATGAACGTTGTGGAAATCTCCAGAGGCAGGTATAAATATGCAGGCAAGAAAGCAAGGTAAATTCAGTTGGGAGGGTGAGGCATTCATTCTTCTGATGAAGTGGGTCTTAGCCCACAAAAGTTCATGATCCCTAAGATCTGTTAGTCTATACCAGGGGTGGGCAAACTTTTTGGCCCGAGGGCCACACGGGGCTTCAAAATCATGCAGAGGGCTGGGTAGAGAAGGCCCCGCCCCCATCTGACCCACACCCACTTCCCGCCCCCTGACTACCCCCCTCAGAACGCTGACCCATCCAACCCCCCCTTCATTGTCCCCTGATCGCCCACCCAGAGACCCACCCCACTCTAATTCCCCCTCAGGATTCCACCCCTTATCTAGCCCCCCTGCTATCTGTTCCCTGACTGCCCCCTCCCGAGACCCCACACCCTAACCACCACCCCGGCCTCCTCCCCCAAACTGGCTTACCTGCTCATCCGGGCGTGGGGCCCCGCGGCTTGCAACGCTTCGCCCGGCCACGCATCTTGTGGTGCTCCACCCGGCACCCTGGGCTGGGAGCGTGGGGCCCTGCGACTTGCCCCGCTCGGCCCGGAACCCCAGTCCAGGAGCGCGGAGCCCGGCTGCGGGGCTTTCCGCGCTGGGCCCAGCCCCCCGGCCGGGAGCACAGGGCCGCACGGCTTGCGGCGCTGGGCCCGGGCGGGCAAGTCCACTGGCCCCGCTCCCTGGCCCAAGCCTGCGGGCCGGATGAAAATGGCTGATGGGCCACTTGTGGCCCGTGGGCCGTAGTTTGCCCACGTTTGGTCTATACGGTGCTACAAGACTCTTTGTCGCTTTTGCAGATCCAGACTAACACGGCTACCCCTCTGATACTAAACCTCACAAGTGATTACTACTAGAGTATGGAGAGGATAGGGGAGATACCCTACTATTTTTCCCCGTGGAGTCATCTAATGCACAGGCCGATGGATCTATACGATGGCTGATGAACGGGGCATACCCCTTAAATGTCTTTCACCTGCTTCTTTCTTAAATGCTTTGGTCGGTGGTAACATAGTTATCAATGCCAACATTTAAATGATCATAATTAGACATTTTTGTTTACAGTGTTGTTGTAGCCATGTTGGTTCTAGGATATTACAGAGTGAAGGTTTGTGAGGTAATATCTTTTAGTGGACTTCGTCTCTATAATAGGACATGCCAGTAAAAGCTTTATTGAAATGACTTGAGGTAGTATACCCCTCTGAGCTATATTTTCAGGCTCTCCACAAACTCAGCCTGACATCACTGCAATAGTTACGCTCCTGGCTGATTCAAAGATTTTTTTTTTTTTTTTGCAACTATTAAGAGCAGAAACTTCTTTTGAAATGAAAGGTGAAATTCTGGTACATCAGATGGCAGCTCACGGAGGCGGAGCTATGCTGTTATATAGGTAATCCCTGTTGTGCACACACACCTCACATGACCCCTGAATTCAAGATCTAGTATCAATTTGAGCCCAATAGGCTATTTTTCCTCTCCTTATCCTCACCCTCTTTTTTGCACATTCTCCCCGCTGCTTTCCTCTCATCCAGTGCCCCAGTATAACCTTCGAAGGAGTTAAGAAGCTATTGCTGCAAACCTTTCACCCATATTTAACTCTGTGCTTCAGTGCCTGAAGAGGCTACCATGCTACAGCAGTGCCTATACTTTTATGTTAGAGGTATAAATAATGCATATGACTGATGCAGCTATTGCTCACTTTTATAATGGCTTCAGTCTCTGAGTAGAGTGTGAAATGTTGTTCCAGAAGATTGCTAGTGAGTACCAGCTAAGTGACACCCCCAGAGAGGAATATGTTTCAAGGTGGTGATGAGGCGGACCCTGTGCAGCACGAGTGTAAGAACCATCCTAGAGTCTTTGCCCATTGTTCCGAAAGATGTTTTAGTTTGAAATGTGTAAAGTTCTACTTTGGTTAAAATCAGTATCTCTAACTGAAGCAGATTCCATAATACAATGCTATAAAAACATCAAGCGCTTTCCTTCTCATACCCAACAAAAGCCACTTCCAGGGGTCTCAGACTCACATTGCTTGTGTGCCTAGGACCATGAATGTCACGGTGAATCTAATGTTTGAGCCTCCCTGGGATGGTTCCAATATTGTTTCTCCACCATTATCGTTTTTAGTAACACTATTCCTGAAGCCAATATGGTCCCTATTCATTGAATCCATATATTTCCATTTTTACTTACTTTCCTGCCTGGCTACTTACTACACAACATGGTCTGATCAGCACCTGTTCACCATGAGGGAACTTTGAGACCACATACCTTTCCAGGACATTTAACTGAATCCCCAGCAATTTGAATGGAAAAACACTTATGGAATAGGAATAATGGGGAGTAGGAAGAACCCCAGTGGTACTATAGCCTGGTCTTCCTATCAAGCACATTCTACTTAACCTCTTTTTCCTGCGTAATGAAAGAGCTTTCAGAGATTCCTTCCTTAAAATGACAATCTCAGACGTCCTTTGGGTCCATTCAATGAGCGCTTAGCTTTTCAAGCTGTGCAAACATATTGATTGTCTCTTATCTTAAAGATCCTACCAAGTCTATATTGCAGGCCATAGTGTTTTAATAGAAGAGTCCCTCATGCTGTTCAATGGAGCGGTTTTTGTTTTGCTTTGTTGTTTAATTCCATGAATCGTGGTGCAGTAAGCATGGTAAAGCATTAAAATGTGAAACATTGGGAGAATTCTACAGCGTGTTTGAACAACCTCAGGAGTGGGTTAAATTATGTGTAAAGTGTATCAGACTGCAGATTGTACTGATAAACATCAAATTTAAATCAGTTCTGTACTGCCAGTGGACCAGTTTAAGGTAAGAATTTCTTAACTCTGAGAACAACTAAAATGAAAATATGATCTACCCAGTGCAGCAATTCTCACTTGCAATATTAACTTGTAGCATTTTAAATTAATGTAACTTTGAAATCCTACAAGGATTTCCCTTTCTCAGAAGGACCAATTAACTGCTCATTAAGAAAGATGACAACAGAACTTAATATCAAACATTACTTGGAATTAAGAGGTAACATTTTCAAAAGTGCCTAAATGACTTAGGAGCATAAGGCCCATTTCCAAAAGTGACCTAGGCACTAGGAACCTAAATCCCATTGACTTTCAAGAGACTTAGGCTCCTAAGTGCAAATGGAACACTTAGTACTCATGTTAAACAGTATATTGATGATGGAAAATAATTCGAGACGTGGAAATAATTCTATATGTGGGCAGTTTGAAAAGGTTCTCACCATTTAGAGGGGAGACTAAAATGGGACATAACTAGAGGATAGTGAGCAACAGAGAGAGAAAAATCAGGCTTCCCTATCTGCTATTTCCCTTCACTCAAGGAACAAGTAGAAATTCAGTGTAACTGAAAAGCAGCAAATTTACAACTCATAAAAGGAAATACTTTTTACACAATACATAAATAAGCTGTGTAGCTCATTGCCACAAGATATCACTGAGGTCAGGAACTTAGTTGGATGACGTATTTATATGGGTGATGAGAACATCCAGAGTAACATTAGATAGAATGACTTTTTATAAGGAATATGTGACATTCAGTGGGAGTTGGGCACCTACCTGCCAATAAGATCACATGGTTACACAGTAAGGCAAGTATATACCTTGACTGCACTGTTAAATATTTTCCTTCATTTCCTCCTCATTTCTTACACACGAGATGTCACAAGTGAGATTTGAATGAGCTGCAACAGGCATGTAGAGGATGTTTAAAGCACAATGGGCTCCCTGGAAACAAGCACCTTTGTGCAAAGAGAGAAAAAAAGGGATATTGAGGCATTTGTCATTGGTATTGCAGCCTTGTTTCATGAAAATTCTCATGTTTATTGATGCAGTGTTCGAAATATAATTCTAAAAGCATTTTTGGCCAGCTTTTCTGCTGGTGCATATTGGATTTGATTCATTGACATCTAGGGAGCTATGCTGATTGGCACCATATTGTTTGGGAAAAAACAACCCACGGAGCTGCCTATTGTAAAGCTCTGACTGCAGAAGAGCAGTTTTAAAATACATCATCACTTTGGTTCACCGCTCTCTCTCTTTTACGTATATTTCTGAAGTCACACTGTTTGTTAACCTGAATGTCCCATCAGCAGTGATGGAACAAAGATGTTATCAGAGTAGAGAGTGGTTGGGTTATGCAGGTATGACTAACAGCGCCTCAGGTACAACAAGCACATCCCTTTGGTGGACTTAAATGGATAATGATGGAAGGAGGGCTAGACTCTGGATCACATCAAACACAACTCTGTCCTTTGCTCTCATTTCAATGTGCAAAATGCAGCACTTCTCTCTACTCTCTGATTAACGAAACACACCAAATTGTGGCCAGCCCCGCACAGGTATACAAGCGGGGTTGAAACAATGACACGGCTCCATCCGTCCTTTTGTAGAGCCCAGCCTGAAATCCAGCGGGCAGTGCAAAGTGTGCACATATCTAATGCCAGCAGCCGCACTCGACTCCCCAAAGGACCATGACCTTGGCTTCCCTTCCGTAGTGGCAGCAAGGTTGAGCTGCTGAAGGGATGGAGGATAGTCTAGTCCCATTGCACTCTATAAATGGGGGCTAGAGCTCTTTGTTCCAGTGCATGTTCCTGCAGAGCCCCCTAGTAGCTTCCAGGGGCAGCTCCTGCTGTGCAGTGCTCCCCACTTCCCCATCCCCAGTTTACACTGTAGTTTCTAAAAGCACAATCTAACCCCAAGTGTAGGTGGGTTACTGATTTAGCAGAACACTCTTTTTTAATTGGAGCACAGGATTTCATACAGCTGGGCCCTCTGGTTAAGTACTCTGCCTCATGCTATTGGCAGGAACCTTGTGTTGTTTTAGGCTGAAATCCTTGCAATCCATCAAAAAACTGTGCAATACTGTACAGGTGTCTAGGGATGGAGCATCTGTCTTGGCATCATGGCACTTAGCGTGCATACAGGAGTATGAGATTCGATCACCCTTGAAAGCAATTACAATAATCTCCTTTTAGTTAGCAAAATTGCCAAATCTACCAACATATGGATGTGCTGTTTCCACTATAATTCATTGTGAATGATAGCAAAATAAATACAGTAAGCGATGTAGCATTTGTAGAAGCTGAAATATAGGGCTGGGGGTTGCTGCGAGGAACCACGGGACAGTTTGCTTATTACACCTAGTCCATTATAGAGCAACATTGTCATTTCAGTTAACTAGCTAATGTGCATGCTGCTGTGTTACACACTTGATAAGACAACTCTATAAAAGTATCTTTCTCTTTTGCACTAAGGAATCCATGCACAATTTTAGGGGAAAAAAAGCTGAAATAAAAATGAGCTTTTCCAGATCTTGCATCTTCCTTTAGATCCCATATACTCTGTTTGTCTGTCCATCTTCCTCTTTGCCTCAGAACTGATCAGAAAACAAAACCCCCAAATGCCCTGTAAAGCCTCTTTCACCACCACTTCGCTTTGCACAGTTACCATAAAACTTCAGTGGAGTCAAACTGCTCAGTAAGGAGCAGCCGTGAGAATGCACAGCATTGGAAAAGCTGCCAGAGCAGCAGATCTATTTTGACATGTATTTGTGCATCATTCTTACAAATTTAAAAAGCAGAATCTCACTTCCTACCCACGTCTTCAGCTAAAAGAGCCAGCACAACAACCTAAGAGGGAGTCCCCAGGCAGACATATTTCGGGTTTGATTCTGCACAGTATGGGTGCGAGGAACTGCACCGATATCTGTCAGTAAAGGATGATGAACAGGGCAGGGAGTCCAGGGGATCTGATTATGCATTAATTAGAGTGCTGCTAGGTGGCTGCCTGGTAGCTAGAGAAACACCTAAGAAGTAACTTGAAGAAGAGTGCTGTGTAAGCTCGAAAGCTTGTCTCTCTCACCAACACAAGTTGGCCTGATAAAAGATATTACCTCACTCACCTTGCCTCTCGCAGATGGAAACAGGTAGCGAGGCGCTTGATTACAATAAAGGGGATGAGCTCATGCATAAGCCGATGTCTCAGACAATCCCATGCTTTACACATGTTTTACCATGTGCTTTTGAAGCTTGAGACTCTCTACCACACTGTGCAGAGAACTGTGCCAGTGGCCACAATTTCAGAAGTTCCTGAAAGGACACTGTCAAACACTTCGTCATTCTTAGTTTATGTTTAGACTCCCCTTTAAAGCTCGAAAATAAAATGTCCTTTCCTACTAATTTGGTCCTTTCCTATTTGGCAAACATTCAATGATTCTCCCACCACTAACTTCCTCTCCTCTCTAAACACCTCCGTGACTGAGGGATGGGTTTGTTTAATCAGTTTCAATGAATATTTAGAACCCCAGGGATATTTTCTCCTGTATTACAATAACTTTAGAGTGGTGTTTTTAAGGAATCTAAGGGGTCTAGGCATCCCACTCCCTTGATTTTCAGTGAGAGCTGGGTACTTAACTCTTGTAGTAGGTCTCTTTGAAAACCTCAACCTTAATGTACATCACATTTTGGAACTAAACTACTTGAATACCACATTTGAGTGCACCCTGTTTTCTTGCTTGGAAAATACCAACAGTGACAAAGAGTCTACTGTTTTTGAAGGGAATATTCTTCCTATGGGCAGTATGGGACCATCCCCTAGTAGTGTAAGTTAGAGTAGCCTCTAGACCAGGGTTGGGGCTGGCACAGATCAGCCCAAAGGATCAAGTTGTTGTTGTTAGTAGAACTGGTCAAAAAACGGGATTACTTTTTATGACAACCGTGTCTCTTTTTTGGACAAAAAAATTTCAAATTTTGAAGTTTTTCCAACTAGCTCTAAAAATTAGCTCCCTGGCAGTTCCCATCATTCCAGTGAGCAGAGAAGACTCAGGGAGAACCATTCTACTATTTTGTCCATCTACGCAAATGCCTTTTATCCTCCAGAGTAACTTATCAACCTTTATCTCAGATCACAAGTGTAACAAGAAAAGGAAGCAAGAGGGAAAACAATTTCAGTCAAGTACCTCAAAGACTACAGCAAATGAGCATGGATATGAGTTAATCTTGGTCGTACAAACCACTTAGCTGGCCGAGTTGCACTAAAACAATTACAAAGTTCACGTGATGTGCAGTAAGTGAGCTCAAGGATGAGTAGGCAGAAAAACACGAGTGGCTATTTTAATAGTGAAAAATGAGTACACCGATGAAACCCAAGACCCAACAGTAATAATACGTGTTAGAATGGAATCACTGTGATTATTATAGTTACATTTAGTGACATATCTCATCTCACCTCTCAGAACTTAAAAAGTTATTCTCCAGTACCTGTGAAACCATATAATAGATGTAGCATGCTTCTGAATACCAACATAGCCCACATTACACATAACATAAGCCACCCAAGGTAGCATTAACATAAGTGTGTGTTGGTACTGCAGTTGGCAGCAGTTTGCTTCTAATAGTGTTAACAGAGATCAAGCTTCTCTACTCCCCTTTCTTCCCCACTATGACCTTTATGTAATTCATAACACTGTGAAATATGTTTCTTCTCTGTAGATTGTGTTTCGGAAGATCAGTGATGTCAAACGTGAAGAAGAAGAGATGATGAAAAGGAAGAATGAAGCGCCTTTGATTCTACCACCAGACCACCCAGTCCGTCGGCTGTTTCAAAGATTCAGACAACAGAAAGAAGCCCGGCTAGCGGCAGAAAGGGGGCGGGATCCAGATGACCTGGATGTAGAAAAGGGCAACATTCTTGCAGAGCACTCTCGCACTATTGTGAAAGCTAGCATTGTAACGGTAAGGGAGAGCCCTGCAACCCCTGGTTCATACCAGTGTGCTTCAACATCTGGTGTGCCCGATCATGCCAAATTGCAGGCCCCTACGTCAGACTATGCAGGGTGCAAAGTGTCCGGTGACTACCCAAGACGCAAAGGCTGGGCCAAATTCAAAGATGCTTGTGGAAAGGGGGAAGACTGGAACAAAGTATCCAAAGCAGAATCCATGGAAACTTTACCAGAAAGAACTAAAACTTCAGGAGAGACTACACTGAAGAAGACAGACTCTTGTGACAGTGGCATTACAAAAAGTGACTTGCGCTTGGATAACGTTGGGGAGACAAGGAGCCCTCAGGACCGAAGTCCTGTCCTTACAGAGGTTAAGCATTCTTTTTACCCTATCCCAGAACAGACTCTTCAGGCTACCATGCTGGAAGTAAAACATGAGCTGAAAGAGGACATCAAGGCTTTAAACACCAAAATGAGCAGCATAGAAAAACAGCTTGCAGAGATACTAAGGATATTAACCTCACGAAGAAGCTCTCAGTCACCACAGGAGCTGTTTGAAATATCAAGGCCCCAGTCTCCAGAATCAGAAAAGGACATTTTTGGAGCAAGCTGAGATGTTTCTTTTTTAAAAAACAACAACAAAAAAAATACAAATAAACACCCTCCCAACCATTTTAAATTTAGCCTTTCTTGATGAAAAGCAGTGAGGGACCAGTTCATTAAGCATATTCCCTGTCTCCAAAAAGGTACAGTAACAGGAATTGCAACCTCATGTCAAGATGGCAGCTGACACTGAAGTCTTTTTGACAGCAAGGGTACAGTTTATAAAGTTCTTTTCATCTCCTTCATTGATGCATCTTTTTTTTTTCTATCCTTATGGTATTTGGATAATTATTTTTAATACAGCAGCCATTCCTATGAGCATTAGGAGACCTCGTAGAGGTCTTTGGAGCATGCCCTAGGTAACCAGCTCAGTTCTTGTATAGAGACATAAGGACTTGCCAGGGTGCTTATATTCTCTAGCAATCTTTTTTTGGTTTTTTTTTTTTTGGTTTTTTTTGGCTGATGCTGTCTTGATTGTGTGTACATGTTAAATGTCACAGTATATTTTCCTACTACAATGATAATGTGACCATATGTGGGAGGTTTATACAGTTTCTTTTCAAAAGAAATATGCACTACTTAATTTCCAAAGGTATCTGTGGGTGGTATTATGTATTATCACTTGAGGAAAAACCCTGCAACTTCCTACATTTCATTTAAAATCTAGCACATGATGTTAAAGCAATTCTGGTGGGCAAAATCCTCAGATATTCACTGTACTGCAGATGAGATCCTCCGCACCCTTGACAGCAGGGATACAGGATTCTCAAAAACTAACCATTTATAAAAATTCCTTTATACATTGTTAGTTTTGCTTTCCAATACCTACATTTTTTTACATAAACTCCAGACGACAAAGAACTGTACGTGAAGTATGCTTGAATGTGGTGCTTCTTAGACTATGAAGCATTGCAATGTATCAGTGTCATTGTCCCATTCACCAGATTGCCAGTCTATTACGAAAATATACTGTGCCATTGATTGTTCTAGTTAGAATTAGCCTTCAGAAGTTTCTATTTTGATACTGTTCTTTGTTCATAGTCAAAGGCTCTCTTTTTAAGAGTTTAGATTGTTGGAATTCTTTGTTTTTTCTCAACATCTAATTATTATTTTTATGCTAACTTAGCTAGAACATAAATGGAAGTGGTAAATAAAAGGACGATGCTTAGTATATGCAAGTGCCAAGGGATGCCCCCAACCAAAAAAAAAATCTGCTTCTTAAAGGACTATTTTCAAACCATATGTTTCCATAATGCTAGTGGACATAGATACAAGCACTTTACTAAAGCTACAAAGAGTCTTGTAGCACCTTATAGACTAACAGATCTTAGGGATCATGAGCTTTCGTGGGCTAAGACCCACTTCATCAGATGAATGTTGTGGAAATCTCCAGAGGCAGGTATAAATAGCAGGCAAGAAAGCAAGGTAAATTCAATTGGGGTGGGGGTGGGGGGTGGAGCCCACTAACACGGCTACCCCTCTGATACTAGTTACCAAAGCTAGTAAATATCATTTATTAATCATTAGATAACGTAGTTTAGCCAGTATCCTGGCCTTGACAGATAGGGATACAGTTACAGTATACACTCTAACATTGTATTTAACAGTGCTTTAGGGATCTGACATGTGATAGAACATTTTCTGGTCTTTCAGTTTGATAGACAAGGGGTCTTTCTACTGAGAGGGATAGTGACTTTTTTTCATTTACCTTTTGACCATACAAACTTGCTTCCAAAGGAGATGTGATTTTTGTTTAAAGTTTGTTTCACATGAGATAATGGGGTTGCAAGGGAAAACAAGCCATTTGAAAAGGTTTCTGACGACACACTGTCTGTAAATATTGCTGTTAATTGCAGTCTTGAGAAGCAGCTGAGTGGGAGCCATTCTTTAGATTAGTAAAGAATAAAAACATATCATTGACTCTCACATAGAAGCACAGGTGCCATTTTGCTCACTTTATGTAGGAGTCCGTGATTAGCTTTCTCTAATTGGTGTCTGTCCTGTACCAAAGACATACAGTATTAGGGAAAGCTTTATCTGAACACAGAAACTCACTGTATGTTTGCAGACCTATTGTAACTGCTGCTCTTTATCTAATTTACAAGTAATAACTGTGTTGTGATTAACAAAATAAACCCAAACACACTTTTCAATTCAAGACCATTAAGTGACTTTTCATAGACTCTAAAATCAATATAACTATTAAACCACCTGTGATATTCGTCATATTAATTTTTAAAGCCTAAATCACACTCTTTAAGACAACGAATTATTAATTTATATTGGCATGGGGGGTCCTGAAAGTCCCAACAAATTCTTTGGCCCCAGGTAAGAGTCTTCTAAATCCATTCTAACTGGGATTAGTTCATCTTCCAAACACTAGTTTTCTGGATATTTTTTTAAAAAATGCCTAATTGCCATTGAAAATTAAAGGGACTTCAGCACTCCTGAAATTTTTGTGCCCATCCATCGAAAATGCAATACCCATGTTTCTATTTGGTGGGCTAGAAGGAAACTATACAGCCTTCTAGTAGGTAGCTGCTTCCAGGGTACTACAATATAGGGACAGGAGAGTTAGAGACACAATCACAGTTATCTGGCCCTGCCGAGATGATATCTGATTCAATCCACTCAGTCAGCCAAATGACGTTTGTGTAGGCCTCTCAGGGAAACTTTAGTGAATATTTTGGTGTTGCTGAGTGCTTAAGGTTGGAATGGCAGGACTAGAACTCAATGGGAATGGGAGGTCAAACTAAAATAACATGGGTCTGCACTTCTTGTGGCTAAATTGTTACTGTCTGAGGTCCTCCACCTTTGTATTACACAGTCATGGAGCCATGAACTCTATAGCTATTGGTGTCTGAAGACTGGAACCCACCTGTAGCATTCTATGGCTTGTGAAGACTTCATGAGTTATAATGTGCTTTAGAATTATGGTTACCATGTAATGACTGTATGGACCAAATTTAGCTTTGTTTCACCCATGTAAATCCAGGGTAATGACCCTCCGAGTATCAGCTTCAAATCAGCACTGAAGTCAATGGATGTACTCTAGATTTATATGGCTGTAACTGAGATCAGATACTGGCCCATTAGGGCTATGTGACCCATCAGCTACTCAGACTAGTTGTAGGGTATCGTTATAGCCCTCAATGATTCCCATATATTGCAAGAGCATTTTTAAAAAAGTGTTTGTCCATGTTCAGTTTTTGGATATACACACACACACACACACACACACACACACACGCCTCCCATTGGGCGATGAAGTCAACAAGACTTTATGTTCCTGAAGCGAAATCAAGGCTCTGAATTGTTATTTCTTGTTCTTTGATTTTGTTTGTTTCTCTCTGCTGCCTTATGTATAAGATAAACTTTTGTGGTCTTTTTTTCTCTCCAACTATTTTTAAAATGTCCTCATTTTATTCATCTTAGAAATGCATATCCTACCTATTGAATTCTATTATCCACCAAACCTTTGTAAATGCTATAAAAACAATGTTCACCAGCTTCTGGCGTAGTGCTGCTGCAGTTTTACAACTTGCTGAATAATCTTCACCTCGGCAGAAAGCCGTTTCACACTTGACTTTTGTACTTTAAAGTTGCAATTAGGTTTGAAATGGAATGCAGGTAGTTCAGGGAAAGTAATAATGTGTTTTGGTTTAAATGGCAGGTTTCAAGAGTCAGTACTTAAATTATGTAAATTACCCTAGGCATTACATGATTTGAAAAAATTCTGTGTTCAGATACATTTACTTCTGTCTGATATTACATGTATGCTGTTATAAACATTATTCTTGCTTTAAATTTCATTCACAGTGCTGTCCCGCTTTCCAGAGAACATCCAGTTTAACATCTGCGAAGGTGATGTTCTACTTCTACAGTACTTCATTTTAATGAGCCGAAAGAGTTATTTGCTGTGAATATCCTGGTGATTGTTTTTTGACTGTGTTGATAAGTTTGTGGAACAACTTAAAACACGATTTTTGTCTTTACTATATAAATTTCAATGTATATGATAACATGTATACATACACACACATACATATTATATATATGTATGTATAGATACGTCTATGGATTTTATATCAGTCAAATAACAGCACTTCCTTCATTTAATGATAAAGGTTCAAGAAGGGAACATAAGTTTTCCCAGTAGGTATCCATTGAAATGTTCTAGGCTGGTATGTTTCTATTGATCATTAATTTTTCAGGCCATAGCATTTCTTTGGTTTCTCTGCTAGGCCTAAAGTTTATTAACCTGAATAGCTTATGATACTGTGACTGTGATGAGATCTGGCAAATAATGTGACAGCCAGAAATTGGAAAAACACCCAAGGCTCAAAAACACTTCAGCATAATTGCTGAGAACCTGGTTCATAATCCATAGCTTGTTGCCATTCATTGTATTTCTAAAGCAAAGTTGATCTAGTACTGGTTCTTGTGGTTTCTCCCTGAGGATGGAGTCCAGAATAAATGTGTTCTTCTTCTGGTACCAGGTGCTGTCTCAAAGGTGCTGAGAATACTATACTTACCAGGGGGCAAAGGGTCTTTAAATGACTTTAGTCTTAAATGTTTCTTGTCACTGCACCTCTATTTTCTTATCCTGGCGCTAGGGGTAGAAATGCACTTGCTATGTTGGTCTCTGAATTCGACACAGAGGAAGCCAGTAGCCATCTTCTGTGAGTGGCTAGGCAATAACAAAGTCTGTATTTTATCTGCACTTCTCAGTAATAAAGATAGACAACTCAAAGAATGCCCCACAAATTCAATGTGAGGTACAGTACGTACTAAGGTTTACTGTACTCCTGTTCTAGACCACATTGTTGTGGTGAACACTGGTTCAATTAATTAAAAATAAAGCTTTTTGCAATAAAACATTCAACACTTAGCCTTAAGACCCTTCATAAGTGAGTTCAAACTGTGATTCAGTTCTGTAGTGTTTACAGTGTTGTTTAAAAATAAAGCACTTTGATTAGCTTTCTAAGTCTAATGGAAGTCACTTGTAGGTAATTACTTATTGCCTTCTTATTAGTTAAATAAATTACTCCAGCAGCCCTTTCCCCCAAACAAAACATCATTATCTAAACACTTTTGTATATCAGGGAGTTGACACATCTATTGCTGAAGTGTTTGTGTTTAGATTGTTGTTTTCATTTTTTTTACAGTTCAATAAAGCTGATGTGACTTTACCTGCAGCTGTTATTTGTTTCAAACTGATTGAGCGTTGTGTAAACATGTTTGATGTGTAATCCCAGAGCATCTCTGTAACCGGATTTACATGCCCAATGTTAATGAAGTAGCTTGGGGGTTTCATGAAACTGCTCTGAGAAACTGGTGACTATTTTTTTTGGTCTTATTCCCACTGAATATGTCACTAAATTAGAAAAAGAATCACTTTAGCCGTAGATGGAAAGTTCAATAATCTTGTATCAGGATTAACTGCTATATAAAGAAATAGGATTTTTTCTAATGAATGTGCTCTATTACTGTACTACATAGAATCAATATTTGTACATCTGTTGGAAATCTGTCTGCGTTTAAATATTTAGCCACTACTGCATGGACACTTTATTGATATGCAGTTATGCAGTTGCTCTGGCGCTTTTAAGTGTATTTCACTTGTTTTCATCTCTTCAGAAGCCCACTCTCTTGTCTTTTTCTTTGCATTTGTCACTTTGTTCAGTCGAGCATGAATTAAAAAAAAGAATGAGTAGATACTATTTTTGTGGTCAGCAGAGGAGCTGCCAGTAGATATACTGTATATCTCCTGTTTTGGAATGTTCAAATACAGTTGAAGTCACCAACATTAATATTCCCTTATCAACATTTTTAAACAAGCACAAATACTATTTGTAAAAAAAAGGTAAATTTTATTTATTATAGTAATAAACTATTTTATTCATAACAACTGCATGTGTGTGTTTTTGTGTGTGTTAAATATTTGCATGGAGAAATGACAAGGGATAATTTGCCAAACATTTTGGCTAGAATTCTTTTGTTGTTAGGTAGCTGATTACAATGTGTTCATTTTGATATATATTTGGCATCTGCTATAGAATCTAGTACCAGTTCCACAGTTCATACAGATTATATAAAAGCCATTATTATGTTGATAAATTATTTAGAGTGTTTTTTCATTAGATTTCAGTTGGTTGTGCACCATTAAACCCTACAGTAAATTGAATAGTTCCAGGGTCACTGTAAATGGAACTCAGATCATTTTAAAATAAACAACCAACTTGGGGTCCTAGGTGGCTGGGTGGACTGAGACTGGAACACAAAGACTTTATCTTTTATCCAGCTTGCAATGAAGTCACTAGTAATGAAGAGTCATTGCCATCGAAATACTGGTTGGTGGCCTATTTTAAATGAGCTGGTGGACTGAGATGCGAGAGGATGAACATCCTTGTAGACTTACTTATGCATATTGCATTTGTTGTTGTCATATCTAGGTATATCTTACAAGAATGAAAAACACTTGCTTCTAACAATTAGCATAGGTTAAAAACACCATGTCCCTGTTCCCCTCACCCACTGATGAAAAACTACCCTGACTAGATTCAACTTAAGAAGCCGAAGTGAACAAATACATCTTGTAATGCAGTCTAAAAATTGCCAAGGTTGAGAGAATTCCCCAAGACAAAGGGAATTCCAGACATGGAGTCTCTGTCTGCCAAGTATGTCCTGCCTGGGATTGGGGTTTCCGAGGAGGCACCCATAACAATTGGCTATAATTAACACTGTCTATCTCAGCAGAGAGACTGAGGGCCAAACAGGCAATGACAATGACACAACTACTGTTCTTAGTCTAGAAATAGTCGTTGCAGGTCAGGGTTGTGGCATATTGCTGGAGCAGTGTGGGGGAAGCTTCTGTTGCTTCTACTCTTGGTGAACAGCACCCTCTCTGTGGATAAACAGAGGCTTTCAGGCTTCAGTCTCTGGCAGCCTGGATCCCTTGTTTCAACTCCGTGACCTGCATCCCCATTCCTTTTTCATTTGATGTCCTCTGTAATCACTTAAGTTCTGGGTTTTGAGACTTATCCCTAATATGACAGACAAGCCTTTTGTTGTTGTTCTGGCTGGTTCTGCCCACCTGCCAGGATTTAATTAGACTTGTAGTGTTCATCAACATTATTACTCTTAAGCTTTTATAGTCACAGTCTTGCATATTTTTCCACTCTTGTCAAGCCCACTGTGAAAAATCCTGTCATATTTTCAAGGTTAAGATGCTTAATTGCAGCATCTTTTTCAATGTCCACCATGACAAACTGCAAGCAGACAGGCGCAAAAATGCTAGTCTCTGAGCTAAGATACAAAATGAAAGAACCTGTGTCACTAGCTGCAACCACCACGCCAAAGGTTATTTGCCCAGAGAAATACCTTTATTTCCAAAGGTGCTTTAGAATACTGCATCTGCGCTCAAATAGCCTGGAATGGGGCCATGTGTTCGCCAGAAGTGGGCCAGTCTGTGCTTACAGACTGCCACCAATAACAAGTAGACCTGCGGCAGATTTTACACACACAATCTATTTTATGTGCAAGCTGGAACTAAATTAAATTCTATTGGGCCAACCTACCTGCAGGAATGTGTGTTTGTTACCTTTCACCAAGCTGGAGGCCAGTGCATGGAGGAGGTACCCTTTCTGAGACCAAAAGGAAATCTTTTCTTGCTGTGGAAGCTACAGTTTTGCCCAACTCCGCCACTCAGTCAGTGACATCCTGCCAGGCAAGGTGGAAGCTTTGGCTTCCAGAGTAAATAATGGACGTTAGTGGGAAAATGGAGGTAGGCTGTTGGACGTTGTTGATACTCTGACGATGGGGTGTTAATACCATATTTTGGTTCTTAGTTTGCTTTGGCAGCATCAGGGTACTGTTAAAGTCCAGCTCCTGGACACAGTATGGGGATTTGTAACATTTTGCAGAAGAATGAAGCCATAAAACTGCATTTTTGCTGACTCACCCATGTGCAGTAGCAGTAGTCTTTACATGAATATGTCCACCCAAGTTACTAACAGATTGCAAAGAAAAGCCTCCATTGTCTGAAACTGCAGAATAATATGAACTAAAGAACTTACTTCTGAACATTAGGTAGGTACAGTAAAGACAGAACACTCTGTATGGAAACAGCTTATGAACCAGAAAGGACGGCAGCACTGTGAGAAGACGTGGTACTGCTCGCAGTGAAGGGAAGGTTCTTTGAATTATGCACTGAGGCATGTCTCCTAAGATGTGGGCTGTCTGAGCTGATAAGCTAGCTTTTGCTCTCCTTGTGTTTCACTGACACCGCATGACATGAAATGCAGCATCCCCAACACAAAATGTTGCAAGACAGACTACTTTTATGAATTAGAATAACCAAAATGTAGGGCTGGAAAGGGCCCTAAGAAGTCATCTATGCCAGCCTGCTGTACTAAAACAGTATCATGTAAACCTAGACAATCCCAGACATGTGTTTATCCTATCTGTTCCCCAAAACCTCCAATAATGGAGATTCTACAACCTGCATTGGAAGCCTGTTCCAATGCTTAATTACTCTTTACATTTAAAAAGCTTTTCCTAATAGCTAACCTAGAGCTCCCTTGCTGCACATTAAGCCCGTTACTTCTTGTTCTGCCTTCACTGGCCCTGGAGAACAATTGATCAACCTTCCTTATAACAGCCCTTAATGTATTAAAAGACTGTTTTCAGGTTCCCCCCCTCAGTTTTTTTTTTCCCAGGCCTGAACATGACCCAGTTTTTGTAACCTTTCATCAGAGTCAGGTTTTCTAAACCTTTCCTCCCCTTTCTTGCTCTCCTCTGGACGCCCTCCTGTTTCCTAAAGAATGGTGGCCAGAAGTGGATGCACTACTCCAGCTGAGGCCTCACCTGGTGAGTGGAACAGGACAATCACCCTCTGTTTACATACAAGTCTGTTAACCCACCCCAGAATGATATTAGCCTTCTTTTCAAGTTGATTCATATCTCAATTTTTTCATCCACTTTTACTGCAGCACTGCCAGCCAGTTATTCCCCATTTTGTAGTTGTGCATTTGAGGTTTTCCTTCCTAAGTGAAGTACTTTGCACTTGTCTTTATTGAATATCATCTTGCTGAATTCATAACAATTCTCCAATTTGTCACAGTCCTTTTGAATATTAATACTGTCCTCCAAAATGCTAGTAATTCCTCCCAGGTTGATGTCATCTGTATATTTTTAAGCACACTCTCCACTCTATTATCAAAGACACTAATGAAAAGAATGAACAGGACTGACCCCTGCAGGACCCCATTAGAGATCGCCTCCCAGTTTGACAGTGAATTATTGATAACTAGTCTTTCAGTGTAATCTTTCACTAGTTCAGCTTGTGCACCCATCTTTTAATAATTTAATCTAGACCACATATCCCTAATTTTGTTTGTTGTGGGACTGTATCAAAAGCCTTACTACAACCAAGATCTATCTTGTCTATGCACCTCATCCACTAGATCAGTAATTCTGTTATAGAAGAAAAATAGCTTGGTCTGGCATGATTTAGTCTTGACAAGTCTATCCTGGCTACTCCTTATAGCCCTGTAACCTAAACCTAAACCTAGGGTTTACAATTTGATTGTTTAATCATTTCTTGCAGGTATCAACATCTGGTCTACAATTCCCCAGGTGGTCTTTGTTACTGCTAATCCATATGGATGGTGTGATTATAACTAGGACAAACGATATAAGAAATGATGCCAAATATATTGTTCAGCTAGAGGTTTGCTCTTTGTTATAGAATGCTAATGACAGTGGATAGTACCTGTAATAAACAAGCTAGGGAGCTAGTCTTGGATCTTAGTGGCAGAAAGTGATTCAAACTTGTAAAAATCCAATTTGGGCATAGGAATAGCTTGATCTCTAAACATGTATGTCAGATGCACAGATAAGAAACCCCATTCACAACCGTATCTGCACACACACATCTGTCTTCAAGACAGAGACATATAATCTATGTGTGTTCTGCTCCTTGGCCAGATATAGGGTAACCAGACAGCAAGTGTAAAAAATTGGCACGGGAATAGGGAGTAACAGGAGCCTATATAAGAAAAAGACCCACAAATTAGTACTGTCCCTATAAAATTGGGACTTCTTGTCACTCTAGCTAAATAGCATATAACATATGTTCTGCTCCATTTTTTTCCCCAAATACTTTTCTCCTAATCAAGCTCAAATTCGAGCCCTCAGCTGGCAAAGGTATAGTTTAAAACACATAGTTTTTGAAGTTTCAGCTGTAATTTCAAATTCTCAGCCTTTTGCTTTAAAAATCTTAGCTTGTACTATATAGCAAAGAGAAGTGCATGCAACAAAGGAGACAAAGACATCACTTGCTTCACTGCTGGAATTCTTACTGCCCTTGCAATATTTGTATTGCTTTGTCAACCTTTGTGTTATATTAATTGATGCAGTTTTCCTTATTATTAATAAAGATGAATGTAGTTATTTTATGTGTCATTAGTTATTTTATGTGTCATTCAGGTTTCAAGACCAAGAAGGACTCAAATACCAAATGCACTAGTGCAGGGATAGCAAATGCCTTGGTCCATAAAAAACTCATTAATATTGTCAAGAAAGACATGCTCCAGAGCAAGTGCTAATACAATTTAAACTTCACAGGTCATATGCCAAGTTATATTGGTTGATTATAGTTTCAGTGAATTTTTAGTGGTCGGATGATACAGCCACTCACAGTCATTCCCTGTCACACTACCCAGTGCTATTTAGGAATTTTGTTAAGTTAAAAAAAATCAGTGTCAAATGTGACCTATGTGCTGAATGACATCCGGGAGGTCATATACTGCAGGTATTACATTTAAAGAGCCTTTGAGCCACTTCTGAAAGTAGCTGATCGCCACTACTATCAATGTGATCCTGTCCAAAGGGGGAAGGTGATAAAGCCAAGTGTACGTGTGATCAAACCTTGGGAAGAACTCACAGTCTCATCCTGCCTCTAACTTCTGTCTTGCCTTAGTATGAGACCCAATACAAGAAAGGAAGAGATGAGGAATCCTGCAAGAATGGAAAGTGTCTGAGAGGGCTTTTGTTGTCTCAAAAGGACGGGGTCCTAAGTTAATTGCAACCCAGCTGCACACTATTAAACACGGCAGTCCCCATTTATGCTCAGTGCTAATTCATGGTTAACATCATGTAAGTTAGCACTGGGAAATGATATTCTGTTCTAACACACGTTGATAGGCTCAATATGCAGAGGAAGAGCCTGAGTACTAGTGGAGCAATAACTTCATGCCCAAGAAGCCAGATTTCCAAGGGCAATGAGGTAGATGCCAAAGGTGGAGTAGTCTTGCTGTGACTGATTAGGGAAGTCGAACTAAAGGTGCAAAAGTGTGGAAATGTTGGCCTAAAGTTACTCAGCTCAGCCTTTGTATACAGAGCTGAGCAAGTAGAATGGGGTTTCTTTTCTCTCTGGCCTGCTGGGCCTTGGGAGGTGGAGATGACATCCTTGAAAAGGTCTCATCCTGGGAGATGTCATGGTCAGCCCCAAACCATGGGATGCACAAGCCCTGGAGATCTATCAACTGCAAACTCTTGTTGTAGGTGAGTCATCTGGGCAAGCAGCTGGGACATATCACTTTGTCTGCTACCTTGACTGAATCCTGCACCTGATACAAATCGAACCCACTAATGTGGACAAAACTCAAATGAAACAGCCTTTGGTGGTGGTTTTTGGTGTATCTGATAATGAGGCTAAAAAAGAAACTCACGAACAGCAAGATGTGTTAAATTCAGTATGTGTGAACCAATCCCTAGGCATCAAAATTCTTGAGGGGAGTCAGTTGAGAAGTGCAGTATGCTCAGTAGTTTTTAGGGGTCCCTTAGCAGAAGGAACAAGCGATTGTAATGCAGATTTCCCCAACTTCCTCACAAGATTTCACAGACTGTGTCTCCTCTGCAAGCCTCACAGGGAGCAGTATTTCAACTGTCCCCACTGGATTAGAAGAGATGAGTAATAATAGGCTGTGCATATAGAGAAGTATTTTCCAGTAGACAGCAGAATGGCTGACAGAAGAGTGAGCTATTGCACTCTATTGGGAGAGAGGATGAGTATCAGTACAAGACGACAGTAGAAAGCTACGCCATATTGTGCAGCTCCATCCCTTTACTCTTCACAGCTACATTAGAGAGACACTTCCAGAAAACTCCAGGGGACATGCCTAGGGATAACGAATGAGAGAAGCAACTGACCCAATGGGCAGACTCTATGGAAGGTAGTTATCTTTGGAAAATATATGAAGGTTTGCAGGGGCAGGAGGTAGCATTTGATAGTGTGATGAATGACTAAGTCTGCCTTAGGTTTTTATAGCTAAGCTGTTTTTCCTTTGACCTGTGTTAAGTAGATTAGTTCAACTAAGCTGCTTTTAGTTCTCAGCTGTGAAACAGATATGTGAGCACAACTCTACGTGCCATCTGTAATCAAGGCAGAGCTGATTAGCATAATCTTACAGATACAATTATCATCAAGGATGGTGTGTGGTGTCTTAACTCAAAACCAAGTATTTGGGGGAGGAGGGGTTATGTAAGAGGCCTGAACAAGCACATTTTTTCAGATCCTTCCCTGCACTGGTTGAACACAAATATTGTAATGGGCACACTCAGTTTGCCTGCTGCTTAGGATTGCTTTGAAAAACATGCCACCAATTTCACATTAACCTTCATACGTGTCAAGTGCAGCAGCAGGTACCCACATTTTAATTTAGCCTCACACTCAATGACAGCTAAGCACCGTCCTCATCATTGCATTTTCTACCGTGCAATGACAAGGGATGCGGTAACGTCACACGTCCAAAGGGCATCTGATTTCAATACGTGCCCAGTACTCTGGGGCCCTGCTCCTTTGGTGTAAAAATGGCAATGTGTTATTTAGGGAACCTGGAGTAAGGACTGTCACTCTCAGTGCCAGACCCCTAGAACTTCTGCTGCAGATGGTCACAGACGTTGCCCTAGGGCGCACAGTTTGGAATCTTATTGATAAATACAATTAATATTAATAAATGAAATTAGTCCAAGATTCTGATGCTGTGTATGTTGTGCATGGCATGTGAGACAGATGGGAACTCTCACATATTTCAATTAGCGACTTTCCTTAAATTGGCCTGATTATAGGAATTTTTGAAATAGGAAAGGGAGCCCCTGAGAGATTGGCACTGAAGAAAACCTATTTATTCCTCATTCAAGGGAGATATTGTTTAAGAGCTCTTCACTCTTCTCTGTAGATTACTACCCCTCACTACATAATGATATCCAGCTCAAGAGACAGTGACCACAAGTAGCAAGACTTGGCAGAATTCGTCAAGCATACTAATTACATGAAAGAAATTATTATAGAGGGAAAAAGTCATCTCAGTATCTAAGGACATATAATGACAAGCTATAATAGGATAGGCATAAGTGACAGTTTCATTAGGTTATGATGAGTTTTGATACAAAGTAACCCAAATCTCTGCCTATATGTTGCACTGAAATAATACCTCAAAGGTTAGGAAAAGTTTGGTTGGAGACTCCTTGATCTTCCTTGAGGGAACCCTAACATGGTGTAAGTGTGTCCACAATTTATTCAAAAGATCTCTCTGGCTAGCATACACCAAATGACATTAGAAGGAAGTGTGATAACTAGTTACTGAAGCAAAATTAAAGTTGTATTTCAGATTATTAAAGTGTTTGCATTTGCATATTTCATTAAACACAAGGAATAGTAAGAATTTCGGGATGAAAGTATGGTAAATGAGAAACAGAGCTAATCCTTGCTGTGGTTAAAAGGTTTTAATAAAATTGGTATTTCTCCATGGCCTCTGATACAGCAGAAACCAAAAAACTCAAAACACACTTTTTTTCTTTTATATAGCAATAAATAATTCTGCAATCAATCTGTTCATCAACCTTCCTTAAAGACTGAATTTTATCTTTAAAACAGAAAAGGATATACAGCAATATTAGACAGTACAAAGCACTAGAACATATACCACACAGATGGATACTGCTCTGGAATGAGGAATGGTCTAGATGACCTACGTCATTTCCATCTCTGAATGTAAGATATGTTATTTATGCAAACAAGTTACTAAAAATTCTACATTAGATCAATGGATTCCCAATCTACATGGCTGGAGAACAGACACATGGTTTTTCACCCTACTATTAACTACAAAGAGCTAAGCATGGGATTTTTCAAAAGCTCTCTGCAATGGCTTAATTGTGCTTCAATAGTTAGGCCGATGTTAGGTGGTTTTGAAAAATCCCACCTTCAGGGCATTCCGTTTTGGTAGTGGTTGAAGTGATCCCATCACCAAATATATTAGAGAGACAAACTATGTCTTATTTGGCCTAGTGGCCTTTGGGATAGTTTGTACTTCAAGCTAAAACGGATTGCAAAGGGCAATAATTTACTCTAGCTAGATATTTACAACCGCCAAACACCAATGAATTTATCCTCACAACACCCTTGAGGCATTTAACTCTCTTTTTTAACCAATGGGGAATGGAGGTACAAAGATATTAAATGACTCACTAAAGGTCACACAGAAAGTCTGTGGTAGAACCAGGGCTGGAACCCAGGGCTCAGGCTACCACCTTAATGGACCAGCCTTCAGTGTTAATTTGTTTCTAAATAGGGATTGGGTGAACTTTACAGGATTCAGTTCAGGTAGACTACACAAACTGGATTCTGGATCATTCATGGCGATTGGTACCAGCCCTCTGCTGCAAGTTATCTTGTAGGTTCAAGTTCCACAGAACCCCCACCCCACCTCGCTTCCCACACAGGATCTAGAAACAGAGGGCATCCCATAATGCATTGGGCACTGACACTCAATAGCTGCCACAGTAGGAATATGGCTTGCTGCCTGCCACTGATTCAGTAAAGCATGGCGACTGCAGCAGGACAGTCTTTCTCCTCACTCAGTGCCCTACTGAGGCAATGTGGCAGGTGCTTTGCACTATCCTTTGGTTTAGGGGTAGCAATGGCCTTCACTTCATGTTCTCCCAATGCCAGCCTGCCAAATAAGTGAGCAGATGTCAGGTCATCAAAACTGGTGTAGGGGTCAAGCTAGTTCTGCAACTTCCACCCCAATAACTAGGCGAGATTTGGACAAGCCAACAAAAGGCTGGTGCCTAGTTTCAGAACTGGGTGATGGGAATTGCATCTGCCCTGCTATGACCAACATTCACCAGCCTGGGTTGTTGATTGAGGTTATGCTATTACCTCAAAACTATCTTGGTCTCAGCAGATGCAGTTTTCTGTGCAAATTGGTTATATGGCCATAGTTCTAAGTAGGGCTGTGGATTAATCACAGCCCTGGTCTACACTAGGGTGGGGGGAATCAATCCAAAATACACAACTTCAGCAATGAGAATAGCGTAGCTGAAGTCGACGTACTTAGATCGACTTACCACAGCATCTTCATGGCGGTGAGTTGATTGCTGCCACTCCCCCACTGACTCCGCCTACACCTCTTGTGGCGGTGGAGAACAGGAGTCAATGGGAGAGTGCTCGGGGATCAATTTATCCCCTCCAGACTAGCCTAGACGCAGTAAATAGACCCCCGATAGATCGATCTCATAGTGCTGATCCCCACCACAGTGTAGACCTGCCCACAGTTAACTCGTGCAATTATCTCAAAAAAACTAAATCACGATTATTCACAGTTTTAATCACACTGTTAAACAATAAAATACCAATGGAAATTTATTAAATATTTTGGAAGTTTTTGTACGTTTTCATATATATTATATTCTGTATTGTAACTGAAATCAAAGTGTACATTATATCTTATTACAAATACTTGCACTGTAAAAATGATAAAAGAAATAGTATTTTTCAGTTCACCTCATACAAGGTAGTACAATCTCTTTGTCGTGAAAGTGTAACTTACAAATGTAATTTTTTTTTGTAACATAGCTGCACTCAAAAACAAAACAATGTAAAACTTCAGAGCCTACAAGTCCACTCAGTCCTACTTCTTGTTCAGCCAATCACTAAGAGAAATAAGTTTATTTACTTTACAGGAGATAATGCTGACGTCTTCTTATTTACAGTGTTACCAGAAAGTGAGAACAAGCATTTGGAAGGCATTTTTGTAAATACTAAAAGGTATTTACATGCCAGATATGCTAAACATTCACATGCCCCTTCGTGTTTTGGCCATTGTTCCAGAAGACATGCTTCCATGCTGACAACACTTGTTAAAAAAAAATAATGCGTTAATTTAATTTATTACTGAACTCCTTGGAAAAGAATAGTTATGTCTCCTGCTCTGTTTTACCTGCATTCTGCCATATATTTCATGTTATAGCAGACTCAGATGATGACACAGCACATGCTCATTTTAACAACACTTTCACTGCAGATTGGACAAAAGGCAAAGAAGGTACCAGTGTGAGATTTGTAAAGATAGCTACAGCCCTCGACCAAAGGTTTAAGAATCTGAAGTGCCTTCCAAAATCTGAGAGGGATGTGATGTGGAGCGTGCTTTCAGAACTCTTAAAAGAGCAACACTCCAATGCAGAAACTACACGAACCACCAAAAAAGAATATCAACCTTCTGCTGGTGGCATCTGACTCAGATGATGAAAATGAACAGGCATCGGTCTGCACTGCTTTGGATTGTTATCGTGCAGAATCCATCATCAACATGGACTCATGTCTCCTAGAATGGTGGTTGAAGCACGAAGGGACATATGAATCTTTAGCACATCTGGCATGTAAATATCTTGCGATGCCAGCTACAGGAGTTTCCTGAAAATGCCTGTCCTCACTTTCAGGTGACATTCTAAACAGCATGATATCCTGCAAATTCTAGACAGCATGATATCCTGTAAATGTAAACAAATTTTTGTCTGAGAGACTGGCTGAACAAGAAGTAGGACTGAGTAGACTTGCAGGCTCTAAAGTTTCACATTGTTTTATGTTTGAATGCAGGTTTTTTTTACATAATTCTACATTTGTAAATTCAACTTTCATGATAATGAGATTGCACTACAGTACTTGTATTAGGCAAACTGAAAAATATTGTTTATTTTGTTTGTTTACAGTGCAAATACGTGTAATCAAAAATAAATATAAAGTGAGCACCGTCCACTTTGTATTCTGTGTTGCAACTGAAAACAATTTTTTTGAAAATATAGAAAACATCCAAAGATATTTAAATAAATGCTATTGTATTATTGTTTAACAGTGCAATTAAGTGATTAATTTTTTTAATCACACAATTAATCTAAATTAAGTTTTTAATCACTTGACAGCCCTAGTTCTAAGTCTAAATTCAACATGAATGTTATCATCTGGTTCATCCTGTGGATCCCTATCTCCAAACCCAGTGACTTATTCTCTGTCGACCCTTCTCTATCAGCATTCAGTTAGAGTAACAGTGCCCAAATTTTTCCTGTCACGCCCCCCTTACCAGTAATGGAATCTACTTGTGCTCCCCCTCTCCCCTGTACTGCACAGCCAAGACTTCCTCAGCAAAGGAGCTTGGGCTAAAGGAAGAGCTAGGGATGGGAGAGGAGCTGGAGTTGGAGGCAGAGTTGGCCTAGGGGTAGAGCGGAGCTGGGCTGGGGCCAGAGCTGGGCTTGAGGTGGAGCGGAGCTGAATCTGGGACTGGTTTAGAACTGTGGTTGGAGCCAGAGCTGGGCTAGGGGCAGAGTGGGGCTGGGAGCACTCCCTCCCCGTCCTCCCTGCGGGCTGGCATGGGCCCTGCTGCACCCCCCGAACACTTCTCTGCCTCCCTCATATGCAGGTGTACCACACAGTTTGGGGACCACTGAGAGAGAGAAATGGCTAAAAAAGCAGAATCTTATATTCCTTTCTACATGTTTCAGGCTGCAATAACTAGCAATGTTTCAATAACTGGACATTATTCTCAGATATAATATATGGAGGGCAATTTGGGTAGAATTCTGGTTTTCCAAACTGTGCAATGGAAGAACAGGATGCACTCTTTTGTTTGCAATTTTGTTAAATTTAATCCAGACCAGAAAAAAATAGGAAAAAGACAAAAAATTCTCTCTTCCTGATCGACATGGGTCCAAGAATGTGAAGTACATCTACTAAGATACTCAACACATACATACAATTTAAAATACTTCTGATATAAAAATAGTGTCTAAGGAGACAAAAATATTTTTAAGAAATCAATATTTACAGTTCAAGTGATCTGTCCATGAAGAATTATAAATTAAACTGGCTTCCAGTTTTTTTAAATAGTTTGGCAAATTATATTTGCTATAGCATATTTTCTTGCAGAGAGAATGGCATGTATATCCATGGCAGAGAAATCAGAGTGTGTGTATTCACTGTATGAAAGGTTTTACAAAAACCTGTTCCACTTCCTTCTTAACTCACAGCTCACGATGACATACCTTTGTATGACTGTGCACTAATCTGCACGGTTTGTGCGATCCCATTCAATTCCAACATGAGAGTAGCAGTACAGGAATCCAAGAACAGACAGGGTTGCCCAGGGCCAGCCTGTGAACAGAAAGAAAGATAATACTAGTTAGAGTAATTAACCTGATTAATGAATACAGCAAGTGGATAGAACTATATCAAGAAACATGTATCTGAGGTTGAACGTTTGATGGGTTTACACAGACATTTTTGTTGAACATTTAATATGGGAGGTAGAGCCAAGCCACAGAATTTGAAACCAGATCTGACATTTTCCAAATTTCAAAGGTAGTTAGGTTTGGCTTGGTTTGTCATAGATCCAGGCTCTCCCAAACCTCATGGGCAAAAGGTGTAAGGTCTGGGGTTGGTTTCATCGCTATTTAATATCCAAAAAACAACAGGCCAAATTAAATAGGTATGTTATAAACTTGTTTTTTTGCGGGTGGCATTCACCCACTGAACTGAACCCTAGTAGAAAATTTACATTTGAAGTTAATGACGACACATCCTAAGCACAAAGCCACAATATGACGACAAAGGAGTAACACAAGGATACAGGATGACCTGTGCTGCTCCCACTTGTAGAAGTCTGGGCATTTACAAGTACATCTCATTAGAATACTCAGATGCTTCCACATTGTCAGTGTCACACACAACTGCAGGAAATCTACAGTGAAATACTTCCTTTTATTTTTTTGGTTCACAGATGTCAGACACCTACCTCCTCTATTTTCAAGGGGGGGGGTGGTCTAGTTGTATTTCTATTTACCATTCTCTTTAATGATAGTCATGACTCTCAGGAAGACTGTGAGTAGAGCTGTGGAAAGTATTTGCACTGAGCCTTGAACTCTCAGAATGAACCTTGGGTTTGAGGCTTGACATGATCCCGAGCCTGTCTCTTTTACAACAACATAACTATCATCTTAGCTGTCTTGTAGAATTCTAGCAAAAACAAGGCAAGTAGTAGTTTTACCTTGAGCTGGTCAGAGCAAACTCTGGGGAGCTGGTGGAGGTCTCTAAGGTTTACCTTGACTAGCTACATACAACACGATATCTGATTTAGTTAGGGATTGGTCCTGCTTTCAGCAGGGGGTTGCACTAGATGACCTCCTGAGGTCCCTTCCAACCCTGAGAGTCTATGATCTATCTTATAAGACACACTTTTATTTCTAGTGACGACACAGCCAAAGACGGGCTCTGAGTTTTCACTTAGATGTATCTTGCAAATCCCACTCAGCCAACCTCCTTTCCCCACAAAATTGGGAACTTTCTCCCCATCTCTCCATGGTCTTCATATCTAAATCATTATGTGTTCTCCTTGAAGATTTGAACTCATTTAACTCCCACCTGCAAGCAAGTCTGTAGGGACTGGATCACTTTCACCTTGAAAAGTGAAACTGCAGGCTTCATACCATTCTAACTGCGATGTCCTTGTTTCTCAGTAAAATATAAATCACAATCATACTTGAATCATAAATCATACTTGAAACTTGCATAGCACTTTTCATCTTCCAGACACTTTACAAATATTAACTGACAGATCTTCACAACTGTTTTACTGCAGAAAGGTAAGTTCTTTTACACTGAGATAACGAACTCCCTATAAAATCCTACTGGAAACAAGGAACTGTAGTTTCTACCACACTGCAGCTACTCAACCCCTACGTGGGCTTCACATTGACTAGCTACAGTGAGGTAAAAACTACCTGTGCCTTGTCTCCAATCAGATTTTCCATCAAAAGAGCTATCTTGGTGTAAAATGCGCCATCTTTTTTGCAGTCAACAGAAAGCCTGAGACAGAAGGGTTAAATAGCCACAGAGGGACAGATTTTTAAAGATCTGTAGGTGTTTTGAGATGCAGATAGGGTGCCAAATGGGTTTTCCCAAGAAACCTACGGTGCCAAACTCCCATGAGTTAAGGCATCTAGACACCTAGTGGGATTTTCAAAAGCACCTGTCTGCATCTTTAGGAACTTAAATACCTTTACAAATCTGGCCGAGGGAGACAGATGAGATGAGATGAGAGTTTACTGAGCCCTACTCATCTTCACAGCACAGAACACCACACCCTAAATTAATAACGCTTTGTCTAGGATCTTTTCCCTTAAGTATCCTCTTCCTGTCCATAAGCCCCTCCCTCGCTCTCCTGACCTGAGTTTTATGACTTTTCTGTAGTCAGTTCTACTCACTCCTTTTCTCTTCCCTCCCTGTCCCTTGTACCACCTCAGAGTCAAAAAGAAAGATCTGACAGCCATGCAAGGGACTATTTTCTGCATTTGAAAACTAAAGTCGTGTCTCCAGTCATAGGAGATGGATACATGCGCCCCAGTATACATGCGCCTCAGTCGCTCATCTAGCTGATTCAGTGAAATCTCACAGGAGAATATGATTATAAGGTTTTAAAAATGGAATCCCAGCCTTACCTGTCCTTTATGAAGTGATTTTGCTAAAATCCATATTCTTAATTAGAAACAGCAGGAGGGGGACCACTAAGTCCTCATATGAAGACTTTTAGCTGCAGATTCTAGTCAAGGGTTTTACTTTAAACAAATTTGGTCTCTAGCAATTTTACCACTTCTCTACTGGTCTCACTTTAATCAGATGTGGCGCCCGATTCTGATCCCACTTACACTGGTGTAACTGGGAGTAACTCAATGGAGTTAGAGTGGGTAAAATCTGGTAGTGTCAGGTCCATAGTATTTCTACTTTGTTTCCCTAGCCATGAATTTCTCTGACTGAATATGGCATTGGAAAATCCTTCATATGAACTAAATAATGAACCTGATTCACCTCTCCTCTGCTTCAGCATTGTGGCATTGTAACTTCATTGGACCAATTCAATTATATCAATACAGAGCTGGAGGAAAGCAGGGGTGAATCAGACTCAAGCTTTAATCTATTTAAATGCTGCAATTTGTCCCCACAATCTTTTTACAAGCTGTAACCTGAGAGCACAGTTTGTTAAATTGCCTCGTCTATCTCGAGTGATGGAGTTTCCTTTCTGATGTCTAAACATATAATCTGAGCTAGAATTTAAGTGTTAAACAGTTTAAATTGTATATCATATCTACTGCAGTCTAGAATTATTGCTCTAGATTTCTTGTCGGAATTGAGTTACATCATTCAGCACAACATATTCAAAACAATTACAATTCTTACATTCTAATTAGAAAATATCCTGCCAATAGCAATTTAGCAAGTGACAGAGAAAAGACTGATAGGCCTAGGCTTGACTAGACTTATCCAGACTTGTCCAGACTAACAAGCCTGGACTTGTCCAAAGGAAAACTTTCAACTTGCTTTCTTCTGCTTGACCTTTAACGCTTTTGCTTTTCTCATCTGATGCAAGGGGAGCAAGGGGGGTAAAAGGGGATTGTTAAATGCCAACCTTATGCCACCGCTAACTGCAAGATCTTACACGTAATTGTTGCTTGCAAAATTTCCTTTTAGTCACAGGCTTATTCATTCCATATGAAGCATTAACACGGAAGCTTGTTTGAGTCATTTATTGCAGTTTTTGATGCATAAAAGATGTAAATTTTTTCTGTCCAGTGTGCGACTCCTTGGCTTTCTTCGGACAGTCAAGGACTCGCTGCCCTCTTGCATGCAACTGTATTTGTGGTATACAAATATGGTATACAAATACAAATATGTGGTATATTTAATTCTGATTAAACACAACGCGTGTGGTTAATTTCCACAACACAAGGTACCAATGAAAAAGAGAGGTTTGCCAAGATAACCACTTGGATGACAATGAGACACAGAGATTGAGAGGAGAAGAATTCATTTGAAGAGTTAAAGACTGGGGCCCTTGTTTATTTGAACATCTTTAGAGAAGCTGCAGTTACAACTTGTACAGTACTGTGCACATTCTATGGATGTCAGGAAATGGGACTGGCGACTACTCCCTTTCCTGCCAGAATGCAGGACCTTCACTAACATTCTTTGCACCTACTGAAGGTAGCACCTTTCATCCAATGAACTCAAAGTGCCTTACAAAGGTATTTTTATCCCCCCAATTAACTGATGAAGAAAGCACACTGAAGTCGGTGGAAAGACTTGACTTTAATGGTTATTGGATCAGGCCATAAGGCCCAGATTTTTAAAGGTATTTAGGGGTTAACAAGCATGTAGACAAGGGTGATCAAATGGATATAATGTACCTGGACTTTCAGAAAGCTTTTGACAAGATCCCTCATCAAGGGCTCTTAAGCAAACTAAGAAGTTATGGGATAAGAGGGAAGGTCCACTCGCGGATCAGTAACTGATTAAAAGACAGAAAACAAAGGATAGGAATGAACGGTCAGTTTTCACAATGGAGAGACATAAATGGTGGTGTCCCCCAAGGGTCTGTACCAGGACCTGTGCTGTTCAATATATTCATAAATGATCTGGAAAAAGGGGTAAACAGTGAGGTGGCAAAGTTAGCTGATGATACAAAATTACTCAAGATAGTGAAGTCCAAAGACTAGTGAAGAGTGACAAAGGAATCTCATAAAACTGAGTGATGAGGAAATAAAATGGCAGATGAAATTCAATGTTGAGAAACGCAAAGTAATGCACACTGGAAAACATAAACCCAACTATACATACAAAATGTTAGGGTCTAAATTAGCTATTACCTCTCAAGAATGAGATCTTGGAGTCACTGTGGATAGTTCTCTGAAAACATCTACTCAATGTGCAGCAGCAATCAAAAAAGCTAAAAGAATGTTAGGAAGCATTAGGAAAGGGATAAATAAAAACAAACACTGTATATATCATAATGCCACTATATAAATCCGCAGTAAGCCCACACCTTTAATATTGTGAGGAGTTCTGGTCACCCCATCTCAAAAAAGATTTATTTGAAATGGAAAAGGTACAGAGAAAGTAAACAAAAATGATTAAGAGCATGGAACAGCTTCTATGTGAGAAGAGATTAAAAAAGACTGGGAATGTTCAGCTTCAAAAGAGACAACTAAGTGGTGATATGATACAAGTCTGTATAATCATGGATGGTGTGAAGAAAATGAATAAGGAAGAGTTATTTGCTTTTTCACATAACACCAGAACTAGCGGTCCCCAATGAAATTAATAGACCGGAGGTTTAAAACAAACAAAAGTACTTTTTCACACAACATATAATCAACCTGTGGAACTCATTGCCAGGGGATGTTGTGAAGGCCAAAACTATAAGTGGGTTCAAAAAAGAATTAGGTAAATTCATGGAGGATAGGTCCACTGACAGCTATTAGGCAAGTATGTAACCCTAGGGTCTGTGTGTCTAGCCTCTGGCTGTCAGATGCTGGGACTGGATGACAGGGATAGATCACTTGATAACTGCCCCATTCTTTCTGTTCTTTCCTTCTGATGCATCTGGTTTTGGATACTGTCAGAAGACAGGACACTGGGCTAGATGGACCATTGGTGTGGCCTGGTATGGCCATTATGTTGTTTTGTGTGCATAAAAATAAAATAGGCACTTAGCAGATTTTCAAAAGCATCCAGATTTTTAAAGGTATTTAGGTGCTGCTGCTCTCGGTGTTACAATGCCTAACTGATTTAGGAGCATAAATATAATTTTCAAAAGGGATTTAGGCACTTGGGAGACAAAATCCCACTGACAATTGATGGGATTTAGATTCCTAAGTGCCTAATTCTCTTTTGAAAATGAGATTTACTCTTCTAAATCAGGTGAGCTTTGCAATGCTGAGCACAACAAATCTGGGACCTAATTCCTCAAATCAATGGGAGTCAGGCACTTAAGAGTTTTTAAAAATCCCATTAGGCTCTTCAAGTCAGTAGCAGAGCCAAGAATAGCATGCAGATCTTCCGAACTTCCACTCCTCTTCTCTAACCCACTTCAAGTGTTTCCTTCCTTCCTTTCAATTAATATGTATTACAAATCCAGCAATAAATGAGCACTTGGGTTCTTCTGAGTTCCCAGTGAAGGACAAATTTACGTGAAGAAAAAAAAGGCTTGATAGTCAAGCTGGAATGATGTCATCTCTGGATGAATTTCACACTGATGACCTGTGTGTCATCATGTAACTTCTGTAATCAAATAAAAGGAAGTATGAGCCACTCTTTTACAAGAGTCATTTCAAGGGTGCCTTTGCTGTGCTTAAAATACTTGTTGCAAACCCAGGCAGCCAAAACATAATGATGAACTTGATCTAAATTCTAAAAGGAATGACTTTATCTCTTACTTAAGCACTGCAAGTCATATTCCCTGAACTCTTTTTCTTTCATCCTGACCTCACCTCCAAAGATATGGCAAAAGACTCTTATTTCTGCCCATCATTCTTTCCCCCATAAAAGCTACGTAAGGTGTGGGTCTGAGGGACCAAACAGAAAATCTTATGATACAAAATGTCATTCTCTGTATAACCTTTTCCAGTTATCCAATCAGAAGCACCCAGACACACATTGTATATCTGCATCTATATATAAAATGACATACAAAAGAACTACCTTATTAAGGCTTCAAAGTCAACCACTGAATAGTTAAGGTTGCCCATGCAACCTTAGTTCACCCTGCTTTTACCTATGTGTTACAATAGCCTTAAGTCATTTGATTTTTGACTAGAGGTCTCCATTTTGATGGTTGCATCATATTTTCGTCGTCTTTGGACAACAAAGTAGAAAAGATGAGTACTACATTAATTTATACTGTCTTCAACTGAAGGACCCAATCCTGCAACCTTTACCTGCTTTACAAGACTCATCTTGTTGAAGTCAACTGGACTGCTCTTGTTAGTAAGGAATACTTGCCTGATAAAGGCTTGCAGAATAAAGGGAAAGGTCTGCACTAAGGTAGGTATATACTGTGCTTAACGTCAGAAACAAACTTCTCAGTAAAGTGATAAGAAAAAGATGATACATTTTGTGCAGAAATTCTAGTGCTGTTCCTCAGCCTGTTGTACTTCGAATGCATAGCACTCATCCCACCCCCTTTCAACAGCCTCCCCAATTAGAAACCAATTATACAAGAGAAATTGCTCTGTTATGCCGTGGTAATCTGATGTCCAATGAGCTTGTTGGTTTCAGACTCATCATGTGTGTTGATAATGTGTTATGCACTAGAGACCTCTAGAATTACTAACCAAGGCCTGTGCTTGTTACCCGATCATCACAAGGCCAACACAACTAATTCCAACAGCAACAACTCTCAGAGGAGCTTCTGCCTCTGCACTTCCTACCTTTCCTTATGAAATGCTTCTGACGCTTCTTTCTACCAAAGGACAAGACAGGAGCATGCACCTTCAAAGCAACGTATGCATCATACTTTGGACTTTGATTCCAGTAAGTAAAGGAAGGCACCCTCCTTCAAGCAGGGCTTGGATTCAATCTCTACTCCTAAAAAGCTGGCCAAGTCCCCATCATCTCACTTCAAGTGATCTCTTTGAAATCACCATGCCCTCTTCAGTGATGAAGGTGAAGGGCTCAAATCCCTCAGCTGAAGTCAATCAATGGGAAATGAGGACTCTAAGCACATCACAATGCACTCAGCACATCACAGGGATTGGGGCCCAATGAGAGGAATGGGTGTAAAAACTAAGGGTGGGATACCTAGCCTCCCTGTGCACTGAATAGAGAGAGATTCAGCATCTAAGAATGTGATCTACGAAAGCCAGCACACTAGGAGCGCAGTTGCCTAAACTAGCCAATGGGAGATACCAATGAGAGGGGCGTGTCTGAAGCCCCGCCTCTCTTTCAGAGATAGGTGTCTATCTCTGCTTAGCAATCAACAAATGGGAACTTGCTGTCCGGAGCCTGATGGCTTAGGTACCTAAGCCATTTCTTGCACTTGCTCACTGTCTCTGGCCCAATGACTGTTTCATTGGAAAGAGAGAGAGAGAGAGAGAGAGTGTGCACGCATGGATGAGAATGACTCTGTAGTCCAGTGTTGAGGGCACCCATCTGCGAGATTGGAAAGCCAGTCCCTCTGCTCCAATAACTCATTATTTATCCATAGTGAAACAACTTCAACAGGAGAGACCAAGGGAGCCCCCCTCATTAGGACATCTCATAGCTCAGTGGTTACAGCACCCTCCTGAGACATGGGAGACCCTCCGTTCAAATCCTTTTTCCCCCTCCAGAAAAGAGGGGGGGGTGGATTGAACCTGGGTCTCACACATCCCAGGGGAGTGCTCTAGCCACTGGGTTAAAAGTGATAAGGTGGGCACTGGTGAGACCTCCTCCACTTGGATTCGGAATGGGACCCAATCCAGCAGGCAGCCTCTGAGCACACTTAGCAGATCAGGCGCAACGTGTGACAAATACTATCTTCCTCTGGTTTATGAATTGCTCAGGGTTCTGAGAGGGAGGCAGGAGTACGCATGCCACGTAAGTGCCTAGGGAATTTTTACACTGAAAACGTAGGTGTTGAGTGAGTTTAGGGGCTAAGGAGGGTTGGTGGATGTTTTGTGGATTGCAGTGGAGCCAAAACAGGAATATAAGTGTCTCTGCAGTTCTGGGTCTAAGAAACTAGGGGATGCAAGAAATGAAATCTAGGGTAAAATGTTCAAAAGTGCTTACGTGACTTAGGAGCCTAAGGTCAAGGTTTTCAAAAGTACATAGCCCTAGTTCAAATCGAAACAGGATTCTCACCAAAGGGACTCTCCCCTAGGCATGCTCTGAGCATGTCTAGGACCTGATACCTGTCACAAAAGATCACCCAGATGAGGTGGGGAGGAAGAAGAAAGGGTGGGTGTACCTGTCCTTCCTGCTGATTAGGGCACTCAGCTGGGATATGAGAGACTTGGGTTCAAGTCCCTGCTGTGAAGCATGTTCAAGTTTAACCATAAGCAAAACTTTACACAGATGGCAGTTTACTGAACAGCATGCCCCTGAGGGCAGCGTTAAGGAGTGCAAGGTGAGTTTCTAGATGGGAAGATCAGAGAGAGCTGTGGGGAGTTAATCCATCAAACAGGATAAAAAGCAAACAGAAACCAGCATGTTAAGTCGTGTCCTTTCCTTGTTTCTAACATTGCTGATGGCCTTACAAGAAACTCAGCATCAATGGCACGTTTTCAATGAACACAGTACTATGAAAAACACAGCATTCAAACCTATGTGTGGTATATGCTGAGTTAAGCGCTTTCTACATTAAGCGCATTAGCACTAGTAGTCTTGTTATGCCCTCAGATAAGACACCCTCCCTATCTGCACTGCTGTTCTGCATCTACATCAAGAGTTTACATCACAGTAACTACATTGATGTAGCCGTATTAGTCTGGATCCAACAAAGTGGGTACTAGCCCACGAAAGTTTATGCTTCAATATTTTTGTTAATCTTTAAAGTGCCACAGGACTCTGTCACTTCTACATTGATGTAGTTATGCCAGTGTGAATTACCTGACTGGAGACAGGGCCTAACTAGGCATATAACCACCTCCATTCCCAGCCACTATGCAATTTATCATTGACACCTGTCCTCCCTCTGCATCACTTCTAAATGTTTTGCTTGGCCTGGACTGAAATTTGGCATTGATGTAAGTCAGGCTTAAAGTATTGACTCCAGCCAAGCCACTTACTAATCTACTCCAGAGTTTATCCAGCTGCAGTCCAGTGAACTCTTATCTCACCTACAGAAGTTGGTTAGAAACTGGGGCTGATGGGATACATTCCCCTCTCTGAATTTTTGTAATGATTTATTAATTATTATTATTATTGAAGTAGTACCTATGTTAATTATTTGCAGTAGAGTGTGCTTGGTGGTGTGTCATGTAGACAGGGTTTTGGTCAAAGGAGGGTGCACCTAACACCACTTACATGGACTCACTCCTGAATTTGGCCTCTGTTTTTTATGTCCGTGTTAGAGTCCAGGCCCTTAAAAAAAATCAGCATACTAGAAACTCTGAATGGCTCTGCCCAGTCTTGGCTCTAGTGGCATTCCACTTTTACAACTGTGCTGATGAGATCAAACAAAATTTTAATGTGTTTGGTTTTATTGAGGTTGGAAATTGAAATTTCCAGTCTCCGGGTTTTAAATGTAAAACTACAAATGTATTAATGCTTCTTAATGGGGCACTTTACCAATGTCTGCCCAAGTCTTGCAGCAGTGCTTTTTTTAATTAATAGCTAACCTGATCCACATTAATCTCTGTGAGCAATCATCTCTCTTTTCTGCTGGTATTTTATTATTAATATACATTTTATTGGGCACTTCAGGTTGAGTTGTGTAGTCAGAAAGTCATGTCACTGAACAAGCCCCTGCTGGTGATAATTGGGGCATGTAAAACTGGCTTCTGCAGAAGATCTCGCTTGAATGTAACTTGCTACCTGAAAATGTCCGAAGAGCCCTAAAGGCCACACAGAGAAAGGAAGACACTAAAACTGCATATTAAAATGATCAACTCCTAACACTTTTTCCGAGATAGCTACAGTGATGTTCCGGTCAGAGGGAGAAGGTGAAGGGAAGGGAATTAGGTTAAAAGGAATATTTAATTGGAACAAGGTCCTAAATAGAGGGAGAAGAGGCTCTTCTTGCTGGGAGTTAGTTCCAACCCCCCCAACCCCAACTCTCTGCTTTGGGAAGGCAGGAATTCACCTGATTCAGAAATCACTCCAAAGCTGTTATCAGTAATAAAGAATCAGTTTTATCAGCATACACCCAGTCCCAGTGCCCCTCCCCCCCACCATCAGTCTCCCAGACACTGATGAGGGGTTTCCTTCCCTTTGGGATCACCATGCACAGAGCAGGTTCACGGTGGGCCACATGCTCAGACTGCTCCCTGGGCCTGTCCCCCAGCTCAGAGCTCAAACTAGCAGCCTGCGGTGGCCATTCCCCCTGCCACAACAGCTGCCACCTGCACCCTTTCTAGCCACCAACGCTGTTTCTTCCTCCAATCCCAAGAGAGATGGCAGTTCTCTAGCCAACCAAAGCCTTGAGAGGATGGAAAGACTAGCTTCTCCTGTTTGCCCATTGCCTGCCACTCATGGCTCCAGGGACATAGATGGCTTTTGCAGCACTGCTGCTGATCTGATCTGTATTTCAGGTCGACCTCCCACCCCCGCCAGTGTAGACCTGGCCTCAGTCTCTCCTGTTGAAGCTATTCCACTCTGTATAAATAAACAGTCATTAGTCCAGAAAAAGCATTATATTGACTTTATAACCTGGTGGGTGGGGCACTCACCTGGGAGGTAGGAGACCTAGAATCCAATCCCACTGCTTTAATGTTTCTTTATGAATCCAAAGTGGAACAGCCTCAGCTGGAGAGATTGTGGAAGACTCACATCAGATTATCAGGCAGCTTTTACAGTAAAAATGTAGGCACTGAATGAGTTTAGATAGCTACAGGGTTATGTGCCAGCCGAGTGTGGATTTTGTGGATTGCAATGGTGCCTAAATCTGGGATCTGGGTGCATAAATCTCTTTGGGGATTTGGGTCCATGTGCCTCATTTTCTTCACCTACATTGAAGATGATGATACCGACTTTTGGAAAGTGCTTTGATATCTGCATATGAAATAAGAGCTAAGCATAACTCTTATATCCTAGCACCAATCTTCTTGTTTTCCCATTTTAAGAAAGAAAATCTCTCTGAATCCATAATAAATATTGAGCAGCAATGTACATAACAAGCCTCCTCCCATTTTATCAGATGCACTTGGGATAGTTCTTATACTGCTGATGTAAATTGTTAGTAAATAATTATTATGTCTGTCAAAATATTTCTTAAGAAATTCACATTCAGAGGTGCCTTTAACAGCATAATCTCTTCTCAAAGAAAACAGAAAAAACAACCATCATCTTTTATGAATGATCAAAACAACCAAGATGTAAAAATAGTAAGATAGATTATGCTTCACTTAGAAAGGTAATGCCAGTATTTAAATCACTTCATTAAGTGCATCTAACTGGAATTAGACATAAGCCTTCCATGAGCTACTTTATGGCTAGCTAATTTTCCTGGATATTATCTGACCCTTCCCTGCTAAAATCCAAATTAATAGCATAACATAATGCACTTATTCAGGGGTTTAACAAGACCACTAATACTTTGCTCAGAGAAAAAAGAAATGTAGCTCAGTTCCAAGGTAATGAGTGACCTGCTTATATGCATCCATCCTGCATTATTATTCAGCAGGTTTCTTGTCTCCTTGGTAGCGATAGCAATGAAGCAACACTATAATGGGTCATTTCTAATGACAAACAGTGAGGGCCCAATTCAGTTCTTATATTGGTGTAATCAAGAATAATCTCACTGAAAATGGAATGATACTGGTATAAGAAAGAATGGAATCAGGACTTCAAAAGTCCAATAATAAGAAGCCAGATGCATCCACCTTATTGCATTAGCAGCAGATTCATGCATTACTTATAATGTGGAAAATGTATAGCTTCCCTTCTGAGATTAACCCCCGCCAGGTACACTCACAATAGGTATTTCTCTCAACACTAATTATGCAGCCTTGTTTACACAACAGAGTTTTGTCAACAAAGGGCAGCTTTTGTTGACAAAACAATGAATGCATACATACTGCAATGCAACTTTTGGCAACAAAAATGCCATTTTGGTGACAAAATAAAACCACACGATCAGAGACATAAGTCTTTTTCTACAAAATTTTTGTCAGCAAAGTGCCAGTGTAGACACCACACTTGATTTTATTGTTTTAATTAGCCCCCAAGAGGTGTCCCACAATGCCCATTGTGACCCCTCTGGTCAGAAGTTTGAACTCTGCTGCCTTGCAGCCAGGTAAACAACTGTCTGCCCTTTCCCCTTAGAAGCCCTGGGAATTTTTGAAATTCCATTTTGGCACGGAGAGGTCTCATTGCATCTTCCCAGGTGACCATGGTGGCTTATCGCAGCAAATGCTCTCCCGCTTCAACCACTGAAGAGCTGTTGGATCTGCTCAATATATGGGGAGAAGAGGCTGGGCAGTCCCAGCTGCACTTGAGCTGTAGAATTGGGATACCCAGAGGCACATTTCTCGAGGCTTGTGCAAAAAGGGCTATGGCTGGAACAAGGTGCGGTGCAGAGTGAAGATAGAGGAGCTGAGGAAGGTGTACCATAAGGCAAGAAATGCAAACCATCGCACCCGGTGCTGCACCTAAGACTTGCTGATTCTATAAGGAGCTGGACACTATCTTTGGTGCCTATCCCACCTCCACTGCTAAAAGTGCCATGGATACTTTGGTGGGCTTGGAGGCAGCAGAAAGAGGAACTAACCTGTAGAACAAAGTCATTAATGAAGAGGTAGAGTTAGATGATGATGTGGAACTTCCAGTGGGTGCCCAGTGGGGGAGGCAGCCAGGAACTGTTCACCACTCTGGAGGTGTCTAGCCAGTCACAACAGTTGCTTTCCAACTAGCAAGAAGCAGGAGAGGAGACGCCTGGTAAGTGGCTGTGGTTTGTGTAGAAGGCTGGCTGCGTTTCTGTGTGCCTGACAATTCCCTGTGCCGCTAATCTGTACGGCAGAACAGGGTGTTGATGCATGCCAAGATCCCATGGGAATCCTCCAAAGAGATCTCCAGGAAAGTTTCCTGGACGTAGTCGGTAATCCTCTGCCGAAGGTTTCTTGGCAGAGCAGCTTTGTTCCTTCCCCACGTTGTAGGAAACTTTCCCGTGCCATTCGCCAATCACTTGTGCAGGGATCAAAGCACCACACAGGTGAGTAGGATAGGGAGCAGGGTGGAAGCCACAAGCATGGAGTAGACGTCTCTTCATTTCCCTGCTTATCCTTAGTAGTGAGATATCTGTCAGAATGAATCCTGCCTGTGGAAAAGTGTGGAAGAATTTTAGAATTCTTTCCTTAGTCGGCTGCACCACAACCCTTTCCGAGTGAGTGCTATTTCCCCTGTGTACAGTGCCACTCCTCAGCCACAACTCACCTTGCTTTGGGTGTTCGCCGAGATGTGTGCTTGCCAAAGGCACATTCCACTGTCACACGGCACCTACTCAGCCTGTTGTTAAACTGCTCCTTACTGCTGTCCAGGTTTCCCATGTATGATTTCATGAGCCATGGCTGTAAGGGGTATGCCGAGTATCCCAGGATCACTATGGACATTTCAACATCCTCCACTGTAATCTTCTGGTCTGGAAAGAAAATCCCTGCTTGCAGCTTTCTATAGAGGCTGGTGTATAGATGCATGCGTCATGCACTTTCCTGGACCAAGTCGTGATGACGTCAATGAAACACCCATGGTGATCCACAAGTGCCTGCAACACAATGGAGAAGTACCCCTTCCTATTGATGTATTCCATTACAAGGTGATTTGGTGCCAAAATTGGAATGTGTGTGCCATCCATCATCCCTCCACAGTTAGGGAAACCCATTTCTGAAAAGCTGTCCACTATTTCGTGCACATTTCCCAGAGTCACGGTCCTTCGTAGCAGAATGCAATTACTTGCCCTGCACACTTGCATTAACGCAGCTCCAACAGCCGACTTCCCGACTCCACATTGATTCGCGACCGACCAATAGCAGTCTGGAGTCACCATCTTCCACACAGCAATTGCCAAGTGCTTCTCTACCGACAGGGCAGCTCTCATTCTGGCATCTTTGTGCCATAATGCTGGTGTGAGCTCTGCCCACAGTTCCAGGAAGGTGGCTTGCCTTATCCAAAAGTTCTGTAGCCACTGCTCGTCATCCCACACTTGCATGATGATACAATCCCACCACTGATGCTTATTTCCCAAGCCCAAAAGCAACGGTCCACCATCTGTGGCTGTTCAGTGAATGCCAAAAGCAATTTAAAATTGCTTCTATCCATACCACACAGCATGTCAGGCAACTGGGAGTCTTCTTCAGTTAGGAACTTTGTGATTAACTGCACCGCCATCCGCGATGTCTTACTGACAATTATGAGAGGATAGGAGAGCAGTGTAGACAAGACCTGCCTCTCATGGGGAAGGGAGGGTACGATTATGGTTGCTGCTGCTTTTTTTTTCCTGAAGAGATTATGATTTTAAAGACATAATGGAATGTGAATTTTTAAAATATAATTAACCCTTGCTGCTGAACTACACACTTAGGGCTAAGTTTTCAAAAATGGATAAAATGGATAAAATGAATGAGCCTGTCAAAGTACATGTGAAATCACTGTGCATCACAAACCCTGATTTTGTTCAGGCAATTTGGGTTACTGGCAGGGACACAACAGGCACATGCAAATGAGCATTTGAGCAGACAAGTATCTATCTACATGTTCTGGTGCCTGAATTACACACAAAAATCTACACAGAAATTTTTATTTCACTAATCACTATATTCATAGTCTTACACAATTCTATCCAAAAATAGGACTTAAACAGGTTCATCTGAATGTTCACAGGCACCAGTTGTACCAAGCTTTGAAAATTCTGCCCTTGAGATCCAATTTTGCCCATTCACAGTTATGTGTGAGATCCCTGATGTCAGCTCACACAGTAAGTGTTAAGTGGTTCAAAGGTACTCAAATTAATCAGCATTCTCCATTTACAGTAGTATAATACACTGGGGATTACCTCACGGTTCACTTAATCACAGAACCCAAGTATAGCCACAGAGGAACTAATTTCTTTTCTTCTATAGTTTCTGTGAGTATTGGACTGAAGTAAGGGAGTTGGCTGGCCTCAAACTGTTTCTAAAATAGTTTCATTGTTCGTTTGAACAAACAGAGAGGACTAATTAAATAAGTGACATTTATTTCTTGGCAGAATCCTTAATCTACTTGTTATAAATTAGTTAAACCCAAAACAAAACATGGTACTTTGTTAAAAAAATTGTGATGAAGTCTGAGTCATCCTCTTGGTTGCTTTAATTGCATTTCATTTACTGAGGTAAATAAATTATTCTGGAAGTCATAAGTCATTACAAATATACTAATATTCTCTACATTCTCCTTTGCTAAAGTCCCTGAATTCTTTATGGTTCTAGGCTGACAATCATTTTTCTTATTTAGCAAGATAAAGTAAACTTTACTCTTGCCAAGTCTAAACCTGAGTGGTGCTTGGTGTTACATAACAAAGTAGTGATGGGAGACATTCAGAATTTTCTGTTCTGATTTCCTGTTTGAAGTATTGTATATGGCATAGTTAAAGGATTGGGGAAAGGGGAGGAGTTGAGTAAATATGGTGACCCAATTAGACATTCACAGTAAAGAACTCTGAAAAATAAATATCAAAGGCCCAAGCAAAGGATTAAAGTGATCAAATGAGTCTCTGGCAGTCAGAAAGAATGTGGGTGAGAAATGGCAGAAGATAGAATGTAAATTGGCGAACAGCACCTTTCTGCCGCTGAAAAGGGGCCCAGAGAACAGGATTGAAGCACACAGATATGAAAATCAAAACATTTCTGCAGAGCATGGCAGCCAATTAAAGCAAACAAATACAAAAACATACAGCCCAGTAATCAGGAAAGGGTTGTGCTCTATCAGCATATAGTATATTTAACAACGAATTGTCTCAATCCAACAGTCCTTTGTAACGTTATGAGAGGGTAACGTTACAACAGTACTTCAGTTTTGTCATTGTTTAATGTTCCCATTTTCTGGGAAGAGGATGAAAGAGAATTTTTAATAAAAATATTTTTAAATGTTAGATCCATGGTTTTCAATCTCTGGTCTGCAGCTCCTACTACATCTAAGATTTCCAAAGGGGTCCAACACCTCCATTCAAAAATTTTAGGGGTCTGCTAATGAAAAAAGATTGAAAACGACTGTGTTAGATGAATGTTCCTAGTTTCAAGTGATACATCAGAAGGGAAAAATGACACACTAATGCAAATTTCCCTACACTGCTCCCCAGAGAGCCTCAGCACTGCCCTGATGGGACCACTTCCAGGAATGGGAATCCTCGCCCACTCATTCCTACTCAATTCATTTCATTTGTGATAGTTTTGTGTTATGGACATTTATCCTATAGAAACTGAATTGAAACCACAAGTTAATCTGAGAGTGGCCTCCAAACCACCTCCAGTTAATAAAAATCTTTGGTCCCTACTGATGAGGGATGGATTTAGCAACTAGCAACAGAGAGGTTCAGTCCTTTGAGCCATTGCTTCTCCCAAAACTCATATGCCAATTTTTCAAAGGATAAAAATCTACATTTAGCTTAGGTTGAAGGTCTGCAGATACAGTACAAGTTGATCAATGGCTCACTTGAATCTCCAGAATGTAAAGCAGGAACCTTATTACATGTAAATAAAAATAAAATACAGCTAGAATTGGACCCACACTTTTACGCCAATCAAACTGAGCAGAACGTTAAAAATAAAGTGTTGTCAGTAGCCAACTTCTTTGGTGAAAGCAGCAGGACATAAAGCTGAATTGAATAATTAATGAAACTACAGTTGCTGAACCCATGTGATGGAAGAAACTGCTTGTACAAAGTGAATTTTTCCCTGCAGTAAGTAAATGTCAGCAATGTATTCCCAACTGAGTCACTATTTAAATATATATTGATTTTTGGATTGTCTTAAAAATATACCCACAACTGTAAGAAATGTAAAATGTTTCAATTACCAGAACTGGTACAAATATAATAAAATAGATGAAATTAAGCTTCTTGCTATGATTTACTCTTATCTCAGTGACAAAAGTGCACATAAAATACCTGTCCTTGGCTAAGTACAGTACTTACAGGGTATCAATTTCAGGAGGACTGATGGGTCAGCAGTTGCTATAGTAACAGCAGTACAGCAAGGTAGAGTTACTATAGGAAAGCCTTTTAAGTTGTTACACACCCTACTGTGCTGTTACTGGTGTGAGCGGATGGAGGGAGATTTTATATAGTGCCAATGCTAATGTTACACACAAGAGTACAAAGATGGGCCACCAGGACAAAGACTTAGTGTATTTATTTTAAAAGGCACTAAGGAGTATTATATTTTAAGAAATGATCTTAGCTTCTTTCTTGGTGGAAGACCGTTATTGCCCACACTACACTCTTGATGACACTAGTGCAGGTGCAGTGCTGCTGGCATTTGCTGTGGTACTATTCCCAACTTGAAACAGGGTTTGGGTCTATAGCTAAGTGTTTCACCCTTGCCAACAGCCTAGCTGGGTCCATGGCTGTCTTCCTGTAACAAATTTGGCACATTTTCCTCCTAGCAGTATTCACAGGCACTTAATGAACACTGCATAACTATTTTGGCCCATCCTCTTTCCTCCCGGCTCATTGAGCAGTCACACATCTCTGAGTCCATTGGCCCTTTTCCACGTGCTGCTCTCTGTGTCTCCTCCAGGTACTCTACTTCCTGTCTACATTTCCCCCTCAATGCACTGGTACAAATACAGCCCGGGAGAGTGGTATGTAGTAAGAGCTGCATGTCAAGAGCTGCACGCAAGAAGCCCTTTGCCCAATGTACAACAACAGGTTTTATTTGGCCTACAAAATCCAGGAACAAAACTGCACGTTCTTGAGGTTCATCTGCTGGTGCCTTAGCTATTAACTAACTATTTACACATATACAGACATATTAAGAATAAAACCTACATTAAAAGAACTTTAAGCTAGGAAATGCAGCATTAAGAATGCCTGTGCAACCTTAATTAGGCATCCTTGTGTGTAAGCATTATGACAGTGTTTTTAATTCCATGCTCACATAGTATTTCTTCTATAGGACCCCCACCTCATTCATTTCACAGGATAGATAGTGCAGCCTGACTCCATTCTCTACCTTCTCTCCCCACCCCACTGCTTCCCAGTCTGTCATTTTTGCCCAGCCAGTTCCAGTCTCATCTCCAGCTCCTCATACAATCTCAGTTCTCCTCATTTCCTTCCCTAGCTTCCTGCTTCCTTGCCCAGTCAGTCCCACTCTCCCCCTGGCTTCTGGTCACAATAGCCTTGCCCAGCCAATCTCAGTTTTTGCCTTCCAGGTCCAAGTCTCTTTGCCCTGCCAGCCACGGTGTACCCCAACTCTCAGTCTGTTTCCCTTTCCCCTCCCAATCAGCCTCCACTCCCAGTCTCCCCCAACCCTCCAGGCTTCCAGTCCCAAACTTCTCCCTGACCCACAGGTTTGGCTTTTGCTCCTGCTGCATTTGAATCAGGCAGCTTTCTCCTCCATTCTGCCTGAACCCAGAAAGGGGGCACTGAAAGCACAGGAAGGACAGGCTCATTGCTCCCAGTTCCAGTGCCTTGCTCTGTGTCAGCCCAGAGCTGCAATTACAGGGCAAGTTCTGCCCAGGCTGGATCATGCCCACTGTGAACAGAAGCTTCAGGGAATTCAGCTACCATACTAAGAATTCCCTACTGAGCATGTGTGTGCTGCAAGCTTTCAAAGACTTACAACTTGGCCAGATCTGGATGGGTTTTCACAGGGATGGCAAAAGGAACATCCCTGACACAAAGATCATCTGTTCTGCCAAATTCCAAGTCCCTACTCCAAGGCATGGGGGTGCTAGAGCCTCCCAAAGGAAAGGTTGCTCACATTTTTTTAAACATGGACAAAACAACATTTCTTTTCTCCAGCCTCATTCTTGGAAATATCTGAACTGTTTTGGCTGTAATTTTCCACACACAAAAAATCACCCTGCATGAAAAATATCATCCAAAATGGTTACAGTTTGGCAAAGGTACAAGCAAATGAAAATAAAGTCTTATAATAGGACATGTCAGACAATCTTATTAATAATCAGTCCCACCGACTCTGTTTCTAATATACATCTCTCACATGAACGGATTTAAAATGATACAATATGATGACAATACAGTCTAATAACCATTTATCATTTATCAGACCTGGAGTCAATTTAGAAGACGGCATATACATAAAACATTTGCAAATGTTAAGATCCAGGAATGCTTTTTTAAGTTGTAAAGGTCAAACAGGTTTGCACTTGCTCATTGCATTCTCTTCTCCCTAGTAATTAATACATCCAAAATTGTGTTGGCACAGAACATTAGTGGGTATATCTTCCCATAACCTTTATAGCTGCATTATAATTATACCACACAGCGTTTTACAATCTAAAGTATACAACCCGATTTACAAGTGCACTCAGTCATACCCACACTTCATTCATTGAAATGTCTTGGACCATGAAATGCTAAAATTAGAAATCATTTTCCAAAGAATTAACCAACTCCTAATTCAATGGTTCTCAACCAGGCCTATGTGGAAGATGCTGCACTATGGCTACCAGTGGGTAACCTACATTTTTCTCCTTTAGATAAGAAGATAGAATGCATGCAAGAAATGGGAGCCTTCGGGGGCAAAAAGAGGAAAGAAAGAGTTCTGGAGACTCATGGTGAGTGTGTCTGGGAGTGTATGTGGACAGCTGAGGCAGGCACTCCTGGTCGAAAAAAGATGGGTGGGCATTGAAGAAACTATTCCCACATCTAGCAGGCAATTTGTCCACTTCCTTGAAGGATGTCAGGTCAAGTAACCACCAGCTGTCCTGCTGAAGTTTCTCTGGCTGTCAACACAGCACCTTTCATCAGCACTGACTAAGGGTAGGTTTTCACTACCTGCCCAGTCGGAGGGTAGCGATCGATCTTTTGGCAATTGATTTATCGTGTCTCGTTAAGACGCAATAAATCAATCGCCAATGGCACCCCCATTGACTCTGGAACTCCAGCTTGCCGAGAGGCGCAAACTAGAGTCGACGGGGGAACCCGCTGCCGACCACCACCACCATGAGGACGGCAGGTAAGTCGGTTGAAGATATGCTGACTTCAGTTATTCACATAGCTGCAGTTGCATATCTTCGGTCAATCCCTCCCCCTACTGTAGACCAGCCCTCAGTGCGCTGGCCTGAGTAACGCAGAAGCCAGCTTTGCTGTGAGGGACAGTTGCAATGCCCATTACAGTGCACAGCAGAGACATTTGTGTTCAGTAAGTACGCATGGTATTTTAATGAGGGCTTGACCTGCTTGCAGCCCAGCACCTATGGAACAACCTGAGATGTGTCTCATTCATACAAATACACTGTGATTTGACTGACTTCACTACAAATGTGTAATGCTGGGGTCCTTCAGATTTTCAGTATAAGAAACACAGGAAAATGATACAATTAAGGCAAGTATTTTCTCCTTCTCCTTCACCCTAGTTACACGTCCTCTCACACAGCAGTATTGCTGTCTTCCTACAGAGTAGGTGGAAAGTGAGTATTGTGGGGGCTGTGTACACTGTCTGTGCTATGGAGCTCTGTGGGGGCTCCCTGGATGATGTCATGGTGGAAGGGTTATGAAAAGAGCACACCATATAAAGCTCAATTGTCACAATTTGCAAATCATATGCAACTTGGGGCCTTAGTGTTATCCTGTGTCTGGGAATTTTAAATGGAGAAAAAATGGCAGACCATCATGATATCAAGCAGAAACAGAACTGAGTACAGTGCTAGGATTTAGCCTCAGTATTCCCACGAATTATAACAGAAGTTACTTGACAAAACCCCTGTCTACTGCATGGACAACTACACTGTAGTCAACACTAAGACGAAGGAAATTTAAAACAGAACAAGATGAAGGGAGAAGACAAAAGAACCAGAGTGGTTTGTTCCCCCAATCCTGCCGAAAAAAGTGATGGTACGTTTCACCTCCTTTGTGGATGAAACCAGGAATGATGAGCCTCAACCTTAACATTTAAAGCTATGGTGTTTCTCCCTCAAAATAACTGATGGACTGATCTCCCCTTTTCAGCTCTTCCTCCTGGCTATGTTGTTTATTTTCACCCTTCAGCAGTCAGAAGAGGAATATGGCCCAGCCACCTCTTTGCATGGAATTAAGCAGCGTCTGCACTAGGTTTTAAAACAAATTACATAGTTGTGAGCATGACAATAATCCACTTGTGAGCATGACAATAATGGGGGTGCTAGTGTAAGCATGAAACGTGCACATAAAACATCCATAAAACATAGGGGCTAGCAGGTAAGAGGCCACAATACGTGATAATATTCCTGAAGGAATTCTGTGCCAAAAAATCCAAAATTCTGCACCAAAAAAATCCAAAATTCTGAACTTTTTATTTGTCAAAATAATGCAATATAATCATACCAGTTTCACTTATTTTGGTAATTTATTTAAATTACCATACAGAAAAAACCCCCAAAATAACTGTTCAGCATTTCCTAAACACATGAATGTTAAGTTACAAATACTTGGTAACCAAGGCCCTGCAGTCCAGCTATAATCCTGGATTTTCATTTAAATTACATTACTGTTATTTTGGTGCTCAGTGTTCTGTAAAGTGAAATGTCGCTTTAAATTGCTCAGACTTTCACACATGAAAGTCACACAGTTTTGCTAATAATTGTCCTGTATTTTTTGTAATGATTAAGTAAAGTAGATCCTGAGCTGTAATCTAATCCCATTGTGTGTCTCTGGCACAGGGAAGAAAAAAAAGGGAGAAAACACATAGACCTTGTTAGCCGAGGATTCTGTTATTGTCATTTACAATAAGGCTCCTTTACACCACTCTGGCAAGGTAAAGGAACCATAATTGACTAAGAATGGGAACAATAAACGAACACTGGGAACAGCAGTCAGCCTGTTTAGGACATGTTTTCACTAGCAACGTTAAAGTACTGCCGTGCTACCATGGGGAGTAGCCACCAGTGCTGGTGCACTGTCTACACTGGCACTTCACAGTGCTGAAATTTACAACACTTGGGTGGGGGGGGAGGTATCACACCCCAAAGCAAGAAAGTTGCAGTGCTGTAAAGTGCCAGTGTAGACAAGACCTTAGTTCAGTGATCCCCACCGCGATGCCCGCAGGCACCATTGTGCCCGCTGGTGCATTTATGTACGCCTGCGGGAGTGTGTCCGCCGAAGTGCCTGCTTCTGCTGTTGGCGGCATTTTGGAAGACATAGGTTCGAACACTACCGGGCCATCAAAATGCCGCCGAAAGCGGAACAGATCAATTCGACGGCATTTTGGTGGACATGCCCTGGACGCTAGTGGAATAATGATGAAGATGGTAGTGATTTCACTGCTGCTCTGAACTCATTCTCCATTGACAACTGGTATCACTGAAGTCTTCAGGATGGTTCAAGGTCACACCCACTTCTCCCTTCAGCAATGGTGGCAATGAATGATTGAGGAAGGATGCTGTTTCAGCCTATAGGCTCTTGAAGGCAGGGACTGTGTCTTCAGAAATGTTAGGAAGTAGCTAGCATAATGTAGGCACTACCGTAATACACATAATACAGAACATGGGTTTTATTTTAGATGACACCACACTGTCACATGCACAGTTGGCATCATATCCGCAGATTAGTTGCCTTGTTGATGCAATGCCTGAGCAACTCTGTGCTACTCAAACTCTACCACTCATCCAGCAGACTCATTAGAGGAAGCAGCTGTGAAATGGCAGGGCAGTGGTGATATCACTGGCTCTGCTTTTTGTTCATAGTCCTATGGGTGGTGGGGAATTACTTTTCCTCCCAGAATACTGCACCATGGCTAGGGCCTTAGTTGTTGTACTGCATGGCTAGGGCCTCAGTTGTTCAGAAGGCAAAGCTACAAGATCATATCAAATGACCCAGCAAAGGGGCACAGAGTGTGTCCAAGAGTCTGACCCGAGTGACTTTAGAGACTACAGGATGAAATATTAACCACTACCATGCAAAAGTGCTGACCTGATCCTGCTCTCTTTGGTAACTGAATTCTCCCTTGTCCTTCAAAACACCTAGAGGACGCTCCTGACAGTACTTAGGAAGCTGCTAATCTTTACAACAATTAGTACCTGGAGTTTACCAAGTGTCTTCAGGGTTAGCCTCTTAAAACAGTAGGTGAAAGTTTAACTATCATCTATTAATCTTCCCCCTCTAATTACAGCTTGTATCCGCACTACACAAAGAGGGAAGCATGAGCACATTTCCCAGGTTCTAAACGTTTATGATATGCTGCTGATGAATAAAGATGGCATCTGAGTCCTGCACATATTTTACTTCATTGAATGACACAGGACAGAAGACAACTGTGCACTGAACTGTACACGTGATGAAAGGCACTGCTGCCGCTGCACAGGCTAAAACACCTCAGTAATTGGTTCTGCAGTGAACCAATGTTGCAAAACTTCAAGCAGTTTTTGGTGGCAGGCAATATATTTTCAGCACAGTACAGAACAGCAAGCACTTGAGATGCAGGCTTTGTGAAATCCAGCATGCAACTTACCCCCCAATAAGCTTTTTGTTTTGTGAAAAGGCTTCGCTGTTTGGAGAAGATTTCTCTTAAGAATAATACCCTGCTGTTGTTTTTCCATGTTTGGAATGTACGTGCAACTTAACAGAAGATTGACAGCAGTGCAAATGAAATTTAGAATATAAGAGCTAAACTCCCACAAAAATTTCCATATTACCCTAATAAGGCCTCCATTTAAATATTTTCATCATTGAAGATAATTGGTTTGTCCAAGAAAAGAAGTCATATGTTCTAAACCTGCACCAGTTAAATCCCTGGAAGTTCTGCCAGACTTTATTGGGAGCACAACTGGCAGTAGGGGCCAGATGCTAAGCGATCACAGCTGCCAGTGACTCAGGTGGGAGTTAAAGGGCCTCAGCACCTTGCAAGATTTGGCTTGAAAACAGCAGGGATATTGATTCCCTCTTAATTTCTGAAAAGCATCATTTGCTTATGCTAATTACTGTGGGATTTTAAACCAGGTTTTTGGGTTTATGTTCCCTTCATTCAGTCCCCTTTCGAGTATGTATTTTGATGAAGTCTTTAATCACATAATCACACAGAACCCCAGCCTCACTCAGTTCATGGAGGCTGGCGTATGCCCTGTGAGGATGGAATCTTCGGGGGAATTATGCTTCGAAGTTCTAGCAAGTCTCTATTAAGTATATACAAACTGTAAGTCTTCAAAGTCTTGGCCGAATTTTGGCATATTTTCATGGGGACAGCACGAGTTGCGGCCCCTAAGATAAAGGCCATCTGTATCCTGATAAATTTCAAATCCCTGCTCCAAAGGATGGTGATGGTACAACTCTTCAAAGAAAGAGTTGCCAGAATATTTTAATAAAGGCATAACAATGGATTTTCCCTTGATCGTTGTCTGAAATGGCTGCACCATTGGCTGAAACGTTGCAAAATATATTAATAAAAATGTGCCCGAGGCAAACACCCAGCATGGAAATTATCAACTCAAATGATTAAAGTTTGGCAACATTATAAGTAACTGAAAACAGGGAAATGGAAAGTTTGGAACACTGTTAATAATAGGCAGTGCTGCCAGCCCTATCCATAATATACGTTTAATTACTGATTGAGTTAATAAAATACAAACATGTAATACATGTTCTCAGTTTGCATCTGATTTCACTGTAAGGAAAAAGCAAGCGGGAGCCTACTTAATTTAGCAACCTGAGAGTAAAAGCTTTGGCTACTGTGGTTGTGAAAATGCAGGTTACTGTTTGACATGTCTAAAATGATTTTTTTTCTCACTCATTAGTCAGTCAATATTTCACTGTTCCCTACTTGGGTGATCTGAAAAATTATTACTGTCTTCTCCATGCTGTTCACTAGCACCATGTCTGAAAGTCATGTAGCTGCTAAAGGTCTTGTGAAACATATTTTAAGATATAATAGCAGATGGCCAGGGCTCAGTTCAAAGCCTACAGAAGTCAATAAGAGGTTTATTGACTTCACTGGGCTTTTGAGCAAGTTCTTAAGGAGAAATCCTATTCCACTGAAGTCAATGGCATCTTTGGTACTGACTTCAATGGAGCCAGGATTTCGTCTTTAGTAAACAAGTTCCAGAGATTTGCTAACATTTTTGTGTGTACGCGCCTGTATAAAAATTCAGTGTGTGAGATCCAAAATACAAAGTTCAGCAATGCATGGAACTTTCCTATGTATAACTGATAACAAGCTGTCCCATTTCTAATGCTAACCACCTCCACGTGTCTCGCTATTGGAATATTCCAGGGCTAACCTTCCATTACATGTGCACCCAAAATATTTTATTAGTGATATGTTTGCTGTGGAATTTAAAATCATAATGCAGAACTTATGTTTAACCTTCCCAACTGAGAATGATGTTCATTACTTGTGTACCCACTTTTCTGTTTCTTTTTCAGTGGCCAAAACAAGTTGAGAGTTTTCATTGTCTTCATTTGTTTCTGAGATTTTCAACCTCCATTCAAGTTTTAAATGTTACCAAAGAGGGCAGGCGTCGATAAGATTCAGTACTCTGCACACTGAACAGCCCTAGTTCTGAGCCACATAAAGTTACACTGACAAAACTGGAATGCTCCATATTCAACTCATAGCCTAACAAAATGACTGTCCTTTGGGGATGGCAGGGGAAGGTAGCCTTGCAGGAATTATACAGAATACTTACGACAAAAACAAACTTCACCCAAGATGCTCTCTCAAACATACTATTGCAGTAATGAAGCATATGAGAAAATCAAACAGGAACCCATCATTTCTATGATTAAGGAAAGACTTATTCAGAACTCCTAAAACTAAATCTGTTAGTCCAATCATTCTTCCCTGCAACAGAATTGCAGCCTAGTATGATGAATTTCTGGGGACATGAAAGAAGTCAGACGTTCTGATGCTATATTAGGAAGGATTTTTCCCCTGTATGATTTTATATGAAAAGATTGTACTGTTCATCAGACAGGCAGGTTTGATGGTTACCTTTCCAAGTCCTCGTTAATACTGGGATTTTGATTTTTCTAACATCAAGCCAAGCCTCTGCAGCTGGAGACCACGTGTCAACATGAAAAGGCAAGCTTAGCAAAAAATAGCCTACTGATGTGCACTAAAACTTTCAAAGCTGAAAAAGTAGAACCAATAATGCCTGCCATATGGAGAGCTTCTCAGGCATCAAAGAATTTTACAAACCATAGGAATTCAGCAAAAGACTAGTTAAGTCATGTACTATCCATTCTCTCAGGCTATGCAAGACCGTTCTCTTCAACAGGGGTCTCCAAACTATGGACCAGGAGCCGGATATGGCCCCTGGCTTCGATTTTTCTGCCCCCTCAGCTGAGCAGGCACGCGGAGAAGCCGCCGCTGCCTCCCCCTGCGAGCTGCTGCCCCACGTGCGGAGGGGTGAGTACTCCCATGCGTGCACGTGGGGAGGGGCCGCAGCAGCAGCACTGCCGGAGTAGCAAAGAGTTAAACTTTAACTACAGCACTGAACCAAACAGTCCCAACCAACAATGGGAACCTGGAGCTTCTCTTACTGAAGAACAGCCAAACTTCTGAATGTGTGTATTTGTATGATACAAATTTGTGAGTTTTTAGAAATTAATAAAATAAATAAAATGTGAAATGATTTTTAATGTATTAACAAATATTTTGTGTGGTTTCATAGAATTCCAGAGTTGGAAAGAACCTCAGGAGATCATCTAGTCCAACCCCTGCTCAAAGCAAGACCAATCCCATATCCCTAAATGGCCCCCTCAAGGATTGAACTCACAACCCTGGGTTTAGCAGGCCAATGCTCAAACCATTGAGCTATCCCTACCCCAAGGAGAATCACTTTTATACCTGATTTAGAATTTAATGCAACACTGACACAGTAGCATTTTTTAAAATGATTTTGCATATATTTAATTCGTTCACAGTTGCTTCAGCCCACGTAGCCCCTTCAAAAATCTAATATGCTCTCCTCTGACAAAGTTTGAAGACCCCTGCTCTACACGCCAATATATCAAGAAGTCTAGTTTAAATATGCCAAGCCAATTTCGCTGGAGGCCTATTTTCAAATCCTGTGATCATGGTTATTTTTAATTGAGTGATTAGAGCAACTATATCGATAGGCTTGGCAGATTTTTTTTTTTATGTATATAATTTAGATGGACAATACCGATGTTGAGTTTTAAGAATTTTAATGGATTTTAATTTTTACAGTTGATGGAAATTATGAGGGGATGTAAGACAATAATTAGTTGATGGCAGTAGATATCGAGATTCAAGACAGTAAAGCTTTATAACTGTCAAAACAAAATTGTCAATATCCCATGCGAAATATACAAAATAACTATTCTTAAATCAAACTAACATGTTCTCGAGCAGAATTTTCTTATTTTACTGATCTGTAAATCTCTATCATTACTGGTTGAAGTACCTTTTGTCAGTTTGTGGGCACATCATGAAATTGAAATCTACAGACATTTACCATTAAAAGTCTAAACCTTCAAAGCCTAAACATTGATAAAGGCACAGTGTTCAAAAGAAAGGGGTCTTCCTTAGTCTAATATAGGCTGAAGAAACAAATGCAGATCCACAATAGTCAATTACTGTACACAACTGGCCATTTAAAAAAAAAAATGAAACTTGTTTCTATTGTAGATTAGGAGGAAGCTGAATGAAGAGATAGAGGCTGTTCAGTGCACAGAAAGTGGGAGATAAGTCTAAGAATCAAGAAGAGCATGTAAGAAGGCGGCTCAAAGACAGGAGTAGAAGGGAAACACAAAGAGAGCTGTTGGGTTTGTGCAGAGCAAAGAAAATGGTAAACAGTGGGCACCAGGGCACAAAGGGTGGAGTGTAGCTGTGGAAAGCTGGGGATTGAATGCAGTTGGAGAGATACTGCAGGGGAAGGGGATGGAGATGGTACAAGTGGTGGGTGAGGGAAATGATTTTTATGGCAGCATTTGAGATCAACTGAAGAGGTGACAGTGGAGAACTGGGAGGCCACAGAAGTGTCCCTACTCAGCTCGTACTCAGGCAGAACTCCTAGGATGTCAACTGGAGACAGGCCTAAGGTTTGCGGGATTTGGCCCACAATCTAGAAACAGTCCCAATATTCCACTGATTTGACCCTTTATTTAATTTCATCCCCTTACCCATAGGTGTAACCACTCAATAATTGCTTGCACTGGTGTTGATACTCTTTGAATACATGCAGCTTGTTATCTTGTTTCCCGTTAGCGATCACTTAGGCAATTACAGCCTATTTACTTTATTTGTTTTAGGGCTGGATTCTCCAGTCTGCCATAGCTGGTCAACAGCAAATTCCCCTCAAAGGAAGAATATGCCTGGGGCATTCTAGAAGTGGGGCTTGTATTCCACTGACATAACCATGTAAATTAGAATAGCTGCCTTAAATCCACTTGGGCCAGGTAGTGCCAGATCAGGGATTGAGAACCTGTTCCCTATGGCCCCCTTCTCCACTGTTTCTGAGAGGAGCTGGCCACACTAAAGAATTGAGCCCTCATTCTTTTGTCATGAATCAATCTCTCCACTGCTTCCCCCATCCCCCTGACAATTTCTGTTGTTGTCATTTGATCTTCCTTCACTCAGATCTGTTAATAATGGCTCACTTTGTATTCCACTACCAGCAGATTTTGGCCTTAAAATTTTGTAGTGAGCCACAGTACTATCAGCCTCGTCCAGGAGGAATCCTTCAGCAGCGTCCAGTTAGCACAGTATCTCCTGTGCCGTCATCCTTCATCCTTCCTTCCCTTATCCTCTGTCCTGCCCCCCACCCTCCGAAGCTCCCAGTTTTGTAGAGGGCGTGCCTGTGAGAAACGGTGCATCGCTGGGGCTTTATTACAGCTCTCTGTTCCCTAGACTCCTGTATTGGCCAAACTGGCAGCTGGTATAATTTAGAGAAGCCTGAAGTCTGCTCTAAATTATGCTGGGACACAGCTGGTCCAATACCAGAGAAACAAGAAGTTCCTGTTCGCACTCCCCCTCTGCTGAGCTGCTGTAGGTACTTCTCAGTTATAGCTTACGATTTGGGCCAATATTCTTTGTGTGGCCACAGTAGATCGATTAGTAGCACTCTCCTCTGTAATGCCCAAAACTGCACACTCCAATTTTACTGCCAGTCCGTTTTGCAAACTCCTGTCTAATTTGCTGTGTGCTAGCACCCCTATATCTCTTTTGGCATTTCTGCTTTCCAGTTTGTCTTTCCCCCTGGACTGTCTCGGATTGATTTTCACCCAGACGTTTTAGTTTACAGTTTTTTCCCCAAGCTGAATCTCATTTTGTTATTGTCATCTAATCACTGGAGCACATTAAAAGGTAAAAATAAAGCAACAGTTTTACAGAAGGAAAAAGTGAGGCAGAGAAGTTATATTAGTTGCCCAAGACCACGGAAGGAGCAAAAGTCAAAGCCTGGATTAAAACTCAGGAGTTCCTGGCTCTAAATCCTTTTGCCCATGCCTTTTTCAGTAAGTCACTGGTACAAGAAAACCACAAAATATCATCTTAAAATACACATTTGAGAAAATGTACATAAAAAATTAATTCACATCTCCATCTCACCCTGTACACTACAAATTTCTTCATCAAACTAGTTTGTGCTAGAGGATGAAAACCAAAAATAAATTTATAATCTCTTTGCTTTTATCACTGTTGTTGGTCCTTTCTGCTCCTAGACTAAGTATATTCATAACATGACCAAACCACACTTTCAGCTAAATTACATACATAAAAATGCAATGCAAGTGACAAATCCTCAAATCAATATTTATGTTACTGAGAAACACAGGATCTCTCGTTATATAATCTGAGGAACAGTAATTTGGTTGGATCTCAACAGCAAAAGGTTGTGTTTAAAGAACAACAAAATGAACACAACACTATGCAAGATATTTTTGCTGAGAGTAACAATTAAAAAGAAAACATGATGTGCCACCTGTCAGGGCTGGATATGAAATCCGACCTTGTACCTGAAACACTGTACATTTGAAAATAATAAGCCAATCTCACAGGCCAATAGCAGTAACACTTTAAAGTAATGCTTTTAAATACTATGAATCCTGCTTATACAACATACTGAGACATAGTGAAACTCCATTTAAGTCGTGGATGCATGAACTAGATTAGATAAAATATGAGCTGTCCCTCTCTTACCCTTCATGCATTTTGAGAAGCATTCAGCGTACATTTTTCTTAAAGTTCTCATACGTTTGGATAAGCCTTTTTCCATTTCTGGTTTGCAGCAAGGGCCAAAACTGAGAGGACTGAAATCCCACAGTAAAGCCTGTTTTAGGATACAGGATCAGCCTTATGAGACCACTGCCTAGCATGATGATCAATATTATCTCATTGTTTTCTTACACTCCCCTGTTTGTTTGTCTGTCTCCATCTGTTGTCTTATAATTAGATTGTAAGCTCTCTGGGGCTGGGAGAGGAGTTGTTTTTTTGTTCTGTGTCCAGCACACAGCACAATCGGGGCCTGATCCACGACTGGAGCTTCTATGCATTAAGGTAATGCAAATTAATAATAATGTGTGATCACAAGCAAGGGCTGTGACTTCCTTCCCATACTAGTTTCTCAGCCAGGGGAAGAGTTCCCAGAGTATTCCAAAAGATCACATCCATTCTTTGGGCCTAATGTTGGCCCTCTCATGGTATTATCATTTGAGATAGCAACTGAAATGGTCATGTTCTCGCAAGAAAGCCCATGAGAGCTGAGGTTGCCTTGCGTCATTCTGAGAAAGCCTGTATAGACATCTCAAGGTTGGTATTGACAAGCTCTGGATGAAGTAACACCTAGTCCCTTATTTAATATAGCAGGGTCCTCTCCGACAAAACAGGTTGAAATAGGTCTTTCTGTCCTCCAAGAAACACAATGAAGACATCTCATCTCAACACCACAGTAGGGCAAAAAACCCAACAATGATTAAAATTACACTATTCTGAAGACTTGAAACTTCCTATATTCAGATCAGGAACAATGCCCCAAAATTGTTTTTTTAGATCTTATTTAGTTTTAAAGATTAACATCTTAAATCTTCAGTGATATGCATCTTTCCAACAGTATAAAGTGTCTATTTTTAGTCCTGTCAGGTCATGAGAGACTAGATCAGTGGTGGGCAAACTTTTGGAGTTAAAAATTGGAGTTAAAAATTGTGCGGAGGGCCGGGTAGGGAACCCTAACCCCACCCCTTATCCAACTCCCACCCACTTCCCACCCCCTGACTGCCCCCCTCAGAACCTCCGACCCATCCAACCCCCCCGCTCGTCCCCTGATTGCCCCCTCCAGAGACCCCACCACTCTAACTGCCGCCCCAGAACCCCACCCCCTCTTTAAGCCCCCCTGTTCTTTGTTCCCCGACTACCCCCTTCCGAGATCCCCCCACCCTAACCACCACCCCCTGGGACTCCACCCCCCATCTAAGCCCCCTTGCTTTGTTCCCTGACTGCCCCTTCCCAATATCCGCCTACCCTAACCACCCCCTCCCTCCGCCGCTTACCTTAATCAGCTGGGTGCTCCTCAACCAGGGCCCCCAGTCAGGGAGCGCAGGTCCCCGTGGCTCCCCGCATTCGACCCGGCTCCTGGCCGGGGAGCGCGAGACCCGGGGCTCCATCCGGTCCCCGGCCAGGGAGCACAGTGCCGAGTGGCTCCCTGAGCTCCTCCCAGCCCCCGGCCAGGGAGCATGGGGCCCCGCAGCTCCCACGATCCATCCGGCTCCCGGCCAGGGAGCGCGGGGCCGAGCAGCTCCCCACGCGGGGACCCATGGCAGGCTGGCCCAGCCCTTCGGGCCCGGATCACAGGGCCTCTGGCCCCACGTCCCCGGATCGCAGGGCCTCTGGCCCCATGTCCCCGGCCCCAGGTCGCTGGCTGGATGAAAACGGCCGGCAGGCCACATGTGACCTGCGAGCCGTAGTTTGCCCACCCCTGGACTAGACCATAAAATCATGTCATTCTTAGTTACCATCTTACTTCCCCCCATCCCCACATTAGAATACAGAAATTATTTTAATAGGTATTGTAAAAACTGCTCTCTCAAGAAGTGCCAGAGGTAAAGTATTTGCCTCCTTTTTACAAGTAGACCTTCAGCTCTAGCAATTTATGAGATAGTGAGGCTAAAAATCACATGGTGCTATGAATAGGTTAAAAAATATATGGTTTCAGGACTAGTAAAATGTTTCAAGCATTCGTCTTCTAACACAGTAATAAATTATACGTGATTAAACAAAACGACTTCTGATTAGAAAGAAAAAAAGTCCCCAATCTCATTCATTTTTTCTGCCATTGTTTTTTGACCATTAAAATTTACACTGTAAGAATATGGTATGGTTTAATATATAAAACAATCCTAACATTTCTACTTCAGCCATGGGATAAAAATTTAGCACAAAGCAATTCAGTAATTCATATTGTAAGAAATGCTAGAGGCACCTTTTAACCAATTTGGAGCTAGAGAGCACACCTAACTTTTGTAACATTTCTCATTAGTTTTGAACTGATGTCCCAAAGCAACCAAGATGTGGCACCATTCATAATAGCTTGTAATAACATTAATTTTATATCATGATCCCATTGCACACAAAATCAATGCAATTTTCCTTGATAATGAATGGATCTCCACAATCAATATCTATTGGCTACATTCATTTGGCCATGTTTACATAATTTACTGCACTCTCATGCATGAAACTGGATTGTCACAATAGATTTTGCCAGAATGCTGTATCTTAGTATTTCATTATTACAAGTCTGAATTCTCACAGTATCCTTTTCGCCAGACAGAAGTTTCTTGCTAAAATCAGGTCTTAAGTATTTTGATTATATTAAATTGAGGCAATCAGTAAATATTAAATCAAAACTGCAATGTGCCAATTTTATGACTGGAATGTCAAACTTCATAGAGCATTGTTAGTTAAATTGCCACACTGAACAGAAATTATGTTGATTTGAAAGGATTACAGTGGGATAAAAGAATAGGAACAGCTGGGACAATTTAACAGTGATCTTATATAAAAATGTTTGCTAGGAAGCAGTTTGCTCCTCACTCTCAATTTGCACATATACTTCACTGCCACCTATGAATTTAATTATGACTACCTGGGCCTACTGCACATACAGCAGCAAATATAATCAAAGCATTACTTGCACATTTTCTCCTTCCCAAGGCTCAATTCAAGTGGCTAGTAATTTTCAGTGAAGTTGTTTTATTTCTCTTTTAGGCACACTGTTGGTCTTTAGCTATGTAGCTCATTCTGTCCCTAGCACTATATTCCTTATGAAAGTTTGGAAAACAATAGGCACCACTGATTTCCAATTACTATGTACTTCCCATTTTTATCTCTCTCTTATTTTAGCTCAGTCAGTTCTAATGCCAGCTCCCCCCGACCCTCAGTTCCTTTTTGCTGGGAATTCCGACAGTGGGGAAGGAGGGCGGGTCATGGAATGGACACGAGCAACACACCTCGAAGAATACCAGTTACAGAACAGGTAACTGTCTTTTCTCTTTTTGAGTGCTTACTCATGTCCATTCCTTATTAGGTGGCTCCCAAGCTGTACCAATGTAAGCGGGTAGGAATTCATGGATGTGTAGATTGCAACACAGCTCTGCCGAACCCAGCATCATCTCTGGCCTGCTGAGTGATGGTGTAATGCACCATGAAAGTGTGAACTGAGACCACGTCGCAGCTCTGCAAATGTCCTGGATGGAAATGTGCACCAGGAAGGCCACCGAAGATGCCTGGGCTCTGGTCGAATGGGCCTCATGATCAGTGGTGGTGGAACCTGTGCCAGCTTGCAATAGGTCTGGATGCAGGAGGTGATCCAGTTGGAACACCAGAAGGTGCTTCATCTTGTCCGCTGTCGCGATGAAGAACTGGGTTGACCTGCGGAAAGGCTTGGTACACTCAAGGCAAAATGCCAGGGTATGTTTGATGTCCAGGGCATGCAGCCTGTTTTCTTCACTAGTGACTCCGATGAACTCTATCCTTTGCACCGGAACTAACATTGACTTCTTGTCCTTTACCAACAGGCCTAGGGAACCACATGTGACCTGCAGCACAGTGATGTCCAGTTCGACTGGAGACGTATTAAGCCAGTCATTGAGATATGAGTATATTTGAATACCCCGTGTGAGGTAAGCTGCTATTACCGACATGCGCTTGGTTAAACAACCTTGGTGCTGTCGCTAGGCCAAAAGGGAGGACCGCAAACTGGTAGCGATCTGATCCCATCGTGAAACGCAGGAAGCGTCTGTGTCCTTGGAAGATCTCTATATGAACATATGCATCCTTCAAGGGTGGCATACCAGCCTCCTGGAACCAGGGAGGGGATGATGGAGTCCAGAGAGACCATGCAGAACTTCAACTTCTTTAGGTATTTGTTGAGGTCTTGCAGATCCAGAATGAATCTTAGACCTTCTTCGGCCTTTGGGATTGCTGACAGGCATTGGGACCGCAGGGCTTAAACCCCGGGAACCAGGGCATGCCCTGTGCCTAGGCCAAGTCCTGTTCGGGACCACCCAAGTAAAATACTAAGTGAAACTGTTAACTGTGGACAACTACTTTATAAGAAAAGTTCAAAACACTGAGCAAAGTGAAAAATGCTAGCCGAAGCAGCAGACTTTCCAGCACCATCACTAGCAGCAAGAAGGAACTGGGAGTCGGGGGAGCCAGTGGTGTCCCTTATACCACAGTATGTGCGCACCACTCCAGGGGGCATCAGAGCTGGTCCCTTACAGATACCACTGAGAGAAAAACTTCCGGCACTGGTGCATGTGGCAAGCACATATTCCTAATATGGATTGGACGTGAGCAAGCACTTGAACACTAGCATACACGTGAGCTGGTCTGGTTTCTAGCTATGAATTTGTCAGTACTCAGCTAACACCAACTAACCTGGCAAGAGCTGGCCTTTGGTCTACACACATCACAAGCTGTTAAGGGGTTGGGCACAGGAAAAAAGGGAGGTTTGATTGCTCTTCCCAGCTCAACCACTGTCTAGTTGCAGGTTTTTTTCTATAGGAAAATGTGTCATTCTGTGACACTCCAGACATTTATATTTGTTCTCGCTGACCATTTACAGGGTGTGATCTTGTTCTAGATTCCATAGCAATAAGGAATAGCTGGATTGGCAATGGGTCACTTTCACATGTAGTTAAAATTAGATGTGCCTGAAGCTCATTACCGTCTGATAGCTATTTGGTGACCTACATGAAATAGGTTGGTAATCACAGTCCAGTTCTTAGTGGAGAAGTGTCACTATCATTAACCAGAATCAGGACTGGCAGTGGAGACTACAAGACCTAAATAGACCAGAAACTAAACTGTTCTCATCTTAGAAGAGTAAACTCTGACTGAGTTGAAACACGCTAGCAGAGCAGTGCAACAAAGCTTGTATTGCTATATTGTAGGCAGAGTGGATTTCAATCTCCATATCTGAAATTCTGCTACTTTTCAACGAACACTATCTTCACTCAAGGTTAAAACACAAAAATTAAGTAGTTACACCAAGACTATTAAAGACCAGCCTTAGACTCTATTTGGCAATTTTGAAATGAATGGAAGCAAACAATCTTGAAAGCTGAAACACACTCATAATCCCTGCTGTGGGAGAAGTAAGAGGCCATATTTTAAAATGACAACCATAAAAATTTGTTGTGCATCCATAATTCCTGATATGCTTAACATATTAACAAACATATGTGCAAGCACACAATGGGTGAGGGAGAAGAGAACAACCTTTTCTACATCTCTCATTATATTATTGACACTGATTACATATGCAAGGGGACTTTAATAAGTACTGAACCAAGCAAAATTCTTTTAATTAGTTTTTCTTCAAAACTACATATAAAAATGATAAATAGAAATGATTAAACTGATTTGCATATGCTTGCCTCTTAGTCCAAAACGAATGTGTGGGTCCCTCCCATTTTTTAATCTGTTGTAAGGAACAGACAGACTGTCCTCCATCAAACTCATCTTTCTATGTCACTGTCAGAGATATTGTGTTTGTGGTGAAAATAGTCAGATTAACTAGGGAGTCAGCAATTCAAATTACTCAGCTACAGCTCTTCTTCACATGCTGATAAGTTAATGAAGAAAAATAAGTAGGTAGCATTCGTGGGAAGTGGCAGCTTCTACCAGGGACACATTGAATGATTAAACAGAAGGAGAGAGAGGCAGGGGCTGGACTTGTAAGGAATAATTTTTGAAGGTTTTCCCGGTACATTTTCAGTCTTTATTAGTGATAATTAGACTCATCTTTGTCATGTATTGATACATCAGTCATGATATAGTTTATTTTTACTCAGAAAAAGAGTGATCTGATTATAAAAAACACCCAACTGAATTTTAAAATATGCTACTTCTAATGCATTGGATGTTTGGGGCAGAGTTCCGAAAGGTGAGCTGTTTGCTTGGACTTTTTAGTGCTAACTGAAGGTTATAATGTTAACACTGCATTGCCTCAATGCATCATCAGCTGCATCGGTAGACAGAGTCTCCTTACCAGGGGAGAGAGTAGTTCTACAATAATAGGTAATAACACAGTGCATTTATCTCACATCTTTCATCGCAGAGGATCCCAAATTATTTTATAAACTAACGTTCTGATCCTGTATTAGGATCTCTGTCCTGGACCTCTGCAGGAATGGAACTTAAACTATACATAGGTAGCACTTCACCCATCACTGAAACTCTGGAATGAAATGCAGGAACTGTTAAGAGTACAGTACGTAGTAACATGACACCCAAAAGCTCAACCACAAGAAACCAAAGGATCAGTAACTGTTTCTCACAAATCTAAGGCGAGGAACAGGAGCAGAATCAGCTTAGCTCCCATCTCTTGGCTGTCACTTCTCATCTCTTGACTGCTCCTTACTCCCAGCCCTCTACAACTCACTCTTCACACGCAGCAAGACTTCCACTTCTGTATCTACCCTGCAGCCAGTTCTTTAACATGGAGTCACTGTGGAATCCATGCCAGCCACTTCTCAACCACCTCTGGAAATCACCCATCTATTATTTTTATAGCTGAGGCGGAGGCTGGGTGAGTCTCTTATCCATATCAAAGAAAGGGGAAGTGGACAGAAAGAGTCAGAGCTGGGCAGCATTGTTTATACCCATCTTCTTCTAAAGACAACAGGACCTTCTCCCTCCCAGTGCAGTGCCCCCTAATGGCAGAAGAAGAATTTACAGCAGTGGTGGGCAACCTGTGGCCTGCAGGCTGCACGTGGCCTGTCAGGGTAATCCGCTGGTGGACTGCCAGACAGTTTGTCTACATTGGCATGGCTGCCCGCAGCTCCCAGTTGCCATGGTTCACCATTCCCGGCCAAAGGGAGCTGCAGGCGGCTGTGCAAATGTAAACAAGCTGTCTGGTGGCCTACCAGCGGATTACCCACTGGCCACAGGTTGCCCACCACTGATTTACAGTATAGAACACATGGATTTAACATACTATTTTGCATTAATACTGTAAAAGGATATTGGTGAAAGCTTAACATCTTGAACGGTTACAAATATTCAAGCCAGGAATATTGTTTTTTTAACTGTCTCCTTAAGGGACTGACTCCTCTATGAACTACCCATATCCCTCCTACTTGGCTCCCTCCAGGGTCATATGATTCAACTGTGAACTAGGCAGAAACCACAGAATGCTTTAAAAGACACATCCTTCTTATTATCTTGCCTTGGTCTTCCGTGTGTGTGACCTGCTGATACAGCATTTAATTTAAATGATAATGTGGGATTATTGAGTATAACATTCAATTCCCTGTGCCAGGAAACATTTGTGCTGTGTGTGTGCATGTGTGGATTTGCATGCACACGTGCAAGGAATGAGGGGGAGACACTTGTGATTTTGGGCAACGTTGGTTATTTGAGGAGTTTCACTGTAACAAAAATTTTGTGCATGGGGATCAAATTCAATCTACAAAAGAGCATATTACCTGTTTGTGGGAAAGTGATGAAGACCAGGCTCATAAGAGATGAGATGGAAAGATTAAAGTGATAAACAGTAATCCAGAGATCTACTGAAATTCATTCTCACCAGACTGGAATCAATAATTCTCCAATGTTCTTTAAAATTACATGTAATTGTTCCAACATCCGACCCTTCCGAATTTCAATTGTTCCCCGGAAATGTTTTTTAATAATCTTCTCTCATAATGTGACGACAGCGTAAATGGGCAATAATTATCATGCAGTTTATTATCTCCTTTATGGTTAAAATGGGCACCATGAGGCTTTTACTCCATTCATCTGGCATTTTATCTTTCTTAAGAATATCACTGAACACACTTGTAAAATACTTGACGCTTTCCCTTCCCAATGACTTCAGTGCATCCACTGGTACTTCATCTGGCTCAGGTGCTTTCTCCTTTTTCATTTTCCTAAGTGCCTCTATAACCTATTCCTCCTGTATGCAGTCTACCATGTCCCAGTTCAACTTCCATTTTCTTAGTTCCTCCCTTGGGTTCTTCTCATTCATTAGTTTTTCAAAATGATCACTCCAGTCTTTGATTGATTCACCATTAATTTGCCATATACTATGTTCTTTTCTAATATCAGCAAAATCATTCGCATCCCTTGTTTTTTCCTCTCTCTCCTTAGTGAGTTTATAGATGGTCTGCTCCCTCCCTCATGTCCTCCTAGTCTGTTATACAACCCATTACGTGCTAAATGTTATAACACTTTTTTTGGCCTCTTTTGCTTCCATAAATGCCGACTTACCTCTGCTCAAGCCACTGACCTCCCATTTTTAAAAGTTACCTTTCTCTTCTCAAGAGGCCCTTTAATCTGAGGAATCCACCACCATGTCTCCCTTTGTATCCTTTTCAGCCCTGGTTTCATCACTCCCAGGGCTTCATGTGCCTTTTGCAGCAACATTAATTTTAGTTTCTACCAGTTATCTTTGACATATCCCCATGTGTAATCAGGAATTCTGTGCAAAGAACTTTTCATACCAGTCTTAAAATTTCCACCACTTAGGCCTTTGTGGTGCCCAAAGATTCAGCTGTTTCTAGCTCTCTACATTCTGAAGTTCATAAGAAGAAGTCTGTGCTGGTTCACAATGCACTTAATGGGTATTATCTTACAACTGATTATTTGTGGTTTATCACTTCTTCTTGTTAAAAAGAAATCAATTTCTGACTTCTGTCCTCTACTGGCATAAGTTATAAGATGCCTTTCCTTCTTCTAAAAGTGTGTGTTTGCAATCAACATGCCATGAAAGATTGTGAAAAGATTATTAAGAAGTGTCTGCATGGAACAGTTTAAATTTGCATTCATGCTGGATAGGAGCACTATTGATGCCATATTTGCTCTACGAATCCTACAGAGAAGTTCAGAGGAGAGAGACATCAACTGGCCTGGTCTTTGTGGACTTGGAGAAGGTATATGACTGTGGACTAAGAGAATTCATTTGGTGGAATTTGCAACAGAGAGGTGTTCGGAAGGATATCTTATCCAGGATATGCATGATGGAGTGACTACAGTAGTCAAAACTAAATGGGGCTTCAGCAGAGAATTTCCAGTAAAACTGGGCTATACCGGGGTCAGCACTGAGCCCTTTTTTGTTTGTGGATGTGATGTGTTTAGATGTGACAAGTATATGAAGAGAGCCACTTTGGAATATGCTGTTTGCTGATGACTTAGTGAAACATGAGGAAGATTGTGAGAAATGCTTCACATGAAACACATTTTTTCATAACTAGTTACTCAATGGCTTATGATGCATGCCCAGCATTCTTGACAGCTCATAAGCCTACAGGATCTGATACCCACAACTTATTTCACCTTTTTGGATCATATGTAACACAGAACTATGCTCAGCAGTACTACCTTTGGCCAGTCACTACTGTCCCAACAACCCTCAATCAGCCCTTTGCAGAAGGACCAAACCCTAATAACTTGAATCTCAAATCAGCTAACAGATACATGTAAAAAACCCTGTATATTCGACTGCTGGTATTTGCATTATATGGGAATTTATAAATACACAGAAGACACTTTGGACAGTTCTCTCATTAGACAACTCAATCAGACTTGAGAAAAACAAGGACAGAGAACTTTTAGATGTTGCAGGAATTCGTTTTGGTAATTCAATAGGAGGTACTTTTGCCTCTGAGTATTCCTGAACCACCAACTCCATGAAGAAAATATATATGTTATTCATGCTTAAAGCTTGCATCACTAATCATTTCTGACTGCAAGACTATAGTAATGCCAGGATATAAACAACTGCTTGGAAAAAGTGGTGAGCAGAAACATTTAAAGAGACCATGTAGGATTTCTACTCATTAATAATTCATCCAAGTTATTAAATTTTATTAAGGGAATAAACTTTAACACTCTAACTGCTGCAAATTCTGTTCACAATATAGGTATTTGACAGAGAGGAATGGACTTTTATGTTTATTGTATTATCTGACTTTCTCTCTAGTGATAAGTTTATGGGATAGGTGAAAATACTTTTATGTTATGCCTAAAGTCTTGGTGCTTATTATCAACTTTACAAGGCATGTAACCCAAAACAGGGCTGCTTCCTCTCATCTCACCTATTTGCATTAACAGAACAACTGCTTGCAGAGCATATTACGTCATAGTACATTGAATTCAGGATACTGGAAGGGAATTCCCTGAAGCCAAAAGCCTTACAAACTGTCCTGATGAAATTCTGAACACTGTCTCAGATCAGTCCCAATGTTAAATACTTTTCACAGGTCATTACAAAATGAACTAAAGAAAAAGTTAGTTGTTCTCAATAATTTCTTCATACAGTGTCATTTGTACTTTCCCTCACAGGAGCTCAAGTATTGGGAAAAGTAGATAAAATTATTTCAAAAACTGAGCCTTCTCCCACCTCTGTGCAAATAATCATGATGTATTACTTGACCTTGACAAAATCTTTTTCCTTTTAAAATGGGCTGGCTCTCCAGTCTATGGTTTTGGAAGTAGAGAGACAGGCCTTGCTGTTCACACCTCAGCCTAATCTGGTCCTCCACTTATGAACCCCAGAGTTTTGGATGAAATCTTGACCCCTCTGAAGTCAATAGCCATTGATTTTAATGGGGTCAGAATTTTACTCCTTATGCCTGAAGATATTGTAGGCACAATTAGAGGGCTAAGTATTTGATTGAGCCAAAAATATGGAATGTGGCTGTCTAGATGACCTATGCCGCACCCAAAAATAGTTGCAAGAGCACTGTTTGTGCACTCAAATTTTGGATGCTAACAGGGAGACGAGGTTTGTTTGTTTTAAAATTGCTCCAGAGCCCTCACCCCGTCTTGTACTGTCAATCATGTGCAATAAAACTTTATATGTACACTGGTTTTCATAATAATGCAGCACTCCAAAAATTGCTTTTGGCACCCCAAAGAACCTAAGGAGAGAGAGATTATTTAATGTGCACAATTGTACATTTCAATAAAATTGAAGAGTGAAATTTGGTAGACAAATATTTCACTGAAAAACAAAGAAAGCAGTGCAATGAACACAAAGGCCTTATTCCTGATATTGATTCACATACAAAACTAAGCCAACAGACTCCTTTTCTTAAAATCAGTGGTAGCATATGACCTCAGAGAGTCAAATGAAGATCTTCAGCTTACTTTCTTAAAAAAACATCTTTTAAGGGCTTCAAACAAACACTTTTTGGTTTTCTTTTCAACCTACTTATTTCTCTACAATTCCAGCGTCCCTAATTCTGTTAATGGGCAATCTTTCCACAGATTTCAATGTGGTTCACTGTTTCCAGGAGACAAAATGGTGAAGATCACAAAACATTTATAATCAATGAGCTAAGTAGACAGATCCCACAGTCAACTTTCACTTGTATGGCAAACATCAGTATTTTACTGACATTTTGGTTTTCACAATTTAAGGAGGCAGTATGTCTACCTGGATCCTGATCTTGTTCTCAAACATGTCAATTGCAAGTCTCCTTTGTAGACTTAGGACCAGGTCCCAGATCTACAGTAACTTCTTCATGATCTCTAAACATGCCTACCACCCCTCATCCAGCTCCTCCTCATCCTTAAAGCAACTGAGGGTATGTTTACACTGCAATTAAAAACCCACAGCTGGCCTGTGCCAGCTGACTTGGGCTCACAGGGCTGTTTAATTGTGGTGTAGATATCAGGACTCAGGCTGGAGCCTGGGCTCTAGGACCCTGAGAGGTGGGAGGGTCCCAGAACTGAGGCTGCAGCCTGAGCTCAAATGTCTGTACTGCAAGTAAACAGCCCCTTAGCCTGAGCCCCTCAGACCAAGTCAGCTGGCACAGGCCAGCCACGGGTATCTAATTGCAATGTAGACACACCCTTACTTCCTTTAACACGCAAACCCACATCACTCCCTGGATATTACTGGAGACTATTCTCTTCTTGTGCACATTTAACTCCCAATGAAATTAATTACTGGGAGCCATGCATCCATAAGGACAACTGCAGACACCCTTCTAATCTCCAGGATGCCATTATTCCAGGAAACATTATTATGTGCAATGCCAAACTTGACATCCTGTCTGCTGAGCACAGATCAACCAAGTGATATCTGAATTTAATTTGATAATTATGCTTGACAGCGTCTCCTGCTTCATGACAGTCACTGCACTGTTCCATATGATAAGATAAAAACACATACCATCTATAAAACACCTGACATTACCGTGTATGCTAAGTAATGCGTAAACTTTGGGTGTGGGGACAATCACATTCACCTATATCCTCCCTCAACCATTGTAAAATCCTGCCACAAAAACGGAAAATGTAATGAAATGCATTTTGCTGAAACCCCATTAGTCTATCACGTCCTTTTTCAGTAAGTTTCATTCCTATCACTAGTGATTCCCAAGCACAGTACTTCAGCTCAAAGAGAAATTTTACATTTTCTAATCTGTTGCCTCCTGATTTATTCAGCAATTTTACAATCTGTTGTATGGGGCAGCATGACCCATGGGAATGATAAATCATCTAATATTTAAATTGAAAAGTGGAAACATCATAAGATACTATAAAAAGCACTTATATAAAACAGTATGTTGTATTAAATATTAAGCTGTGTTATGTAAACACCTTAATATACTTATTATTTTATTAACATCACACAGAGAGAAGCTTTTTAGCATTACATGCTGTAGTACTTCATTAATACTCAATGACATAATTTATTATACATTAACTTCCATGTACCTTTACCACTTTTAAAGTACTTTGCTACTCAGAATTATTCTAGTCAGAGCTGGTAGCAATGCCTACAGTAAAGATTGCCCAACACTTCCAATTATAAAATCCTGTCTTCAGCTGCTTATAACTCTGCTAAACTTTAACTCTCCAGGCTGAAATTTTTCATCATAGGTGTCTATCTCAGCAATTGTTTCAGCAAAAGTGGTTCAGCTGTTTCCCAGAATGAGCTAGAGTTGCCAAGTTTCTAATCACACAAAACCAAAGATCCCTTCTCCGAGGCCCCGCCCTCACTTGCTCCATCCCCCCTCCCTCCATCACTTGCTCTCCCCCATCGTCATTCACTTTCACTGGGCTGTGGCACAGGGTTGGGGTTGGGGGGTGAGGGTTCCAGCTGAGGGTATGGGTTCTGGGGTGGAATGCAGGAGAGGGCTCCAGGCTGGGGTTGGGGTGCAAGGGGTATATGGGCTCTGGGCTGGGGATGTGGGCTCTGGGTAGGGCCAGAAATGAGGGGTTCAGGGTGAGGGAGAGGGCTGTGCATTGGGGCAGGGGTTTGGAGTGGGGGGGGGGGGTGAGGACTCTGGCTAGGGGTGCCAGCTCCAAGAGGGAGTTTGGGTGCAGAAAAGGACTCCAGAGCGGGGCAGGAGGTTGGGAGTGTGGGAGAGGGGTTTGGGGTCCTGGGACCCCACTGCTCCTGGGAAGTGGCCACCAGGTCCCTACAGTGCAGCCTCTAGATGCACTGTTGGCCAAGGAGGCTTTGCGTGCTGCTCTTGCACCCACAGGCACCACCCCTACAACTCCCATGGGCCACTATTCCCAGCCAATGGGAGTTGTGGAGTCAGCAGTCAGGGCAGGGACAGCACGCAGAGCCTCCCTGGTCACCCATGCATCTAGGGGCTGCCGAGACCTGGCTGATGCTTCTGGGAGCTTCAGGGAGCCTGCCTTAGCCCCAGGTTCCCACTGTGCCGCCACCCGAACTTTTAACCCTAGAATGAGCTTAGGGAAAATATATTGCTTTTCCCATACTAAAAAAAAAATATTTTTTTTTACAACCATTTTTTTGAGGAGCTCTAGGACCCCATGCTTTGGAGAAAGTGCATGACATTTGGCAGGGGTGACCTTTGCTGTTCCCATGAAAAACGGCTCAAATTTGGCTAAGATAAAAGGCTTTGTAAAATGAAGTTTGTACATGCTCAGAAAAGACGTGTTAGATTTTGGCAGCTCAGTTCTCCAAAGATTCTGACTACATGGGGTACACTCTAGCCCAGAGCTGTGACCAGGACTTACCCTGCAATTGCTGCTCCTGCATGCAACTTAATTTGCCTCCCCTTGAGCATACAATGTAATCTTTAATTACGTGTCACATATTCTCCCACATGACCCCGTCTCATTCAGTGCACAGGATGGACAGTCGGCCTGGGAGCTGGGCTTCGAACATCTAAAGTGCTATATAATGCTATGCATTCTGAAAAATCAGGCCCTTGTCTTCTCAAAGTGAGCACTCAAAATTAGTTGACACTTTTGACTTCAATCTCTCTGAGCCCCAATTCCCCATGTATAAATGGGGAAAATACCACCCCCCTTACCTCACCAAGGTGTTGTAAAAATAAATCCATTAATATTTGTGAAGCTCTCCGATAATATAGTGATGATTGCCATAGAAAAGCCCGTGAGGAAATTCATAATTCTGACCTCAGAGCAGGATTTGAACAGCCTGCAGTAAATAGCCTGTTCAGGGCCACGCACTGAACAACAAAGAGAAAACAAAATATTGAATAGTTGTTCATTTGGTAAGTGTTGTCCATGTTAATGAGGCCTGTTAAAAAAAGCATGTCATTATGCACAGGCAACCTTAATTCAGGCATATCCTACCTTCGGAGTGCTCGACTTTGCAACCTTAATGTTCTTTTGATGTATTTTTTGTATGAAATTATTATTATGTAGTTAGGCTTTTCTCCAAGGAGCTGTAGTACAGGAAACTATTTGCATAAGAAACCAATATAATTTTTGGATATAAAAGTCTATATAGAGGCCAGTTTCTGAATTTTTATAAGTTATGTCATCATGGTCTTTGGAATGGGCTTGAAAAGGTTGAATGCTGTTGTCATTTTATCCATTTGTCTGTGCACAGAAATATAATCAAGGGGGAGTTAAGCTTTAAGTAGTCTCTTTCACTCTGAGTTTTGCAATGGGAAAAATTCACTAAAACTGGCCAAATTTTTCTTGCATCATATGCTTGCTTCTTTTCTACCGCAATTTATTTAGAAATATAATAAAATATTATCAGAAACAAGAAGTTTCTGAAGATTATTTCAAATGTGTGCAACACATTAACTTTAAGTATAAAAAACAAATGTAGAGTAGGCAGTGTTGCTTAGTGCACAGCATGCTGTCCGGGACTCAGGAGACTTGGGTTCTATTCTCAGCTTTGCCACTGACCTGCAGGAGACCTTGGGCAAGTCATGTCAACTCTGTTTTCCATCAGTACAGTGGGGATAACAAGACTGTTGTAAAGAGCTTTGAGATCTAATGTTATTTAAGAGCTCCTTAGGCATTATAACATTAGTACCCTGAAAATCTCAGTGGGTGAGGTAGGAAGCTGGCACACTAATGTCTGCAAAACTAAGGAATAAGAAAATGTGCTAGGCATTCCAGGGGAGTAAAATTACTACTGCCTGCTTCATTTAGTATGTTTTCTCCACTCATCTTAAGATTGCCAGCACTGAAAAGCAAAGGCTGTATAGGGACAGAATTATAAAAATTGCACTGAGTTTGAAATGTCATCAGGCAGTGACTCTCTAAGAAATGTACATTGATTAGGAAAAGGAGGATTGCTCAACACAAAGACACTTGACTAGATTTCCCCCTCCTATGTAGAAAACCCAGATATTCTCCAGGAAGGCCACTTGTGGGAAACCTGCTATGGTCATTCACACCTTCATAGGCTCCAGACTCTAGTATTATAATTTATTCTTTACTTGGCCTTCAAGTGAAGCTGGGTCTGGAAACATGCTCCCTGGCAAAGATGAAGGGAACCAGTAATGCCTGACTTCTTTGATTGTGCAGATTAGTTAGTAAACTACTAGATTCAAATAATGTTTGATGGAAGGTAGAGTTGGTTTGTTTTTTAAAGCTCAGATCCCACAGAAAAAGTGTGGAGAAATCAGCTTCAATTTCTAGCCCTTGTGGTTGTGGAAAAAACTTGAAAACGTGACCTGAGTGCATCCTGAAGGCTGAAAAACCAGAAGGAAAATTAATAAAAAATTAAAATCAATTATTTTTAATATACCATGCTTTGGTCTGACTCCTGACTTTTGGCCATACGGAGAAACTGAACCATGAGTGATCAGCCCAAGGTCACTGTCTCCTGAAATCAGGTTCAGCACCTTAACTACAAAGCCATCCATCTTTATCTATTGTCATTTTGGTTTTTCCTTGTTCCAAGTATCTGTCTTTGCCCAATTTTTGAGAGATTTCCTGGGCTGTTGGACAGTATTCTTGCAATGCTAATTTTTATTTTGAACTGCAATCCAAGTACTTGAGAGAGATGCTTTAGAAAATAATAAAATACATAAACGAGGGGGTCTCATTCCCCAGGGGCATCAATTTAGCACCTTTTGCTAGCACAACATGAATTGAACCACAAAAAAATAAGAGAAGAGAATTGTGTAATTTTGTTCTACAGCACATCATGTTTCCAAATGCATTTATAATTAGCTGTGATTAATTCAAATTTGGCATTTGCTACATCCAATAAACAATGATGTTCCCTACCGTCCTCTAATAAAACAGCATGGCAACAAGTAGTAATGGAGTTAGTGAGGGACAACAGGAAAATAGTACTAGATAAGCCAGTAAACTTGTGTACATCATGACATAGACCGATGGTGAAAAACTGTCCTTTTTCCCCAACTTGATTTTGTTTAATTGAAGAAGTGAGACACGTGTCAAATGCCATTGGAAATACGTCATCAAAGCTTACAAAATACAATTTGAATCCTTTCCTGCTAACGTCATTCATCTTCAATCACATACAAGTGTCGCAAGAGGGTTGAAGATAGTAAAGGTCTCTCCTTTCCTGGTACAGAGCACTCCCTCTTCTCTGCAGAGAAAAGACCCCATGAAGAGGGGAGGCAAGGAAACCAGATTATGTGAGTTAGCACAGGCTGCTGTAGAACAATGGTCAGCACTTGTTGAGCTCTGTTTTTGCAAAGTGGCATATCCGCCTGCCAACCTCAATCTGCCCAAAATGGATGCTGCTGCTGTGGACTCTAATTAAAACATAGATCAAAGAGGAATGAGTAGAGCAGAGTGGTCAATCAGTTGTTATGAGGAAATATTGCAGAGCACATTCATATTATACATATGGGTATATGTATCTACTTGATAGGAAGTAGAGCAGAACAGTGCTAATTCTCACTTAGCAAACATGATAATTCTCAATAATAAAACCAAGTATTTCTGCCCCACTTATCAGAAAATATTTACAGTCTAAATGCTATAGTGAGGTTTGAAGGAGTCTAACACCAGGAGCAGGCACTGGAACCCAGAGAACCCTTGGGGAAGAACCTAGACACAAGCAAACACTGGGTTTAGGTGGGGGATAAATGACCAAGAATGACTGGGTGACCCAACTAAGGTGGGGGTGAAAGTTTTATTTATATTCTACGTTGGCTTTTCTGTTAATAAATCAGACCTTCCAAATAAGGGTGCTCTTTGGCAACTAATGGTCTGTCTAGACTTCATGCCATTGGTGAAGGAATATTCAAGTAAGAGCTCACCCACCACATCATGTCTGCTTGCAAGAGAGGTCTCTGGATCTGTCTGGAATGATGACTGGCACTTGACCAGATGATAGTGTCAGCAGGGGTTCATCCTATCTGCCATGGTGTAGCACCTGGTGCATTACAGATCCTACCCTTCTTCAGTTGGACCCACTTCACCAACCCCAACCAAGCCCCAAAAGGAAGGAACAATCCCAGGAAAAGAGAGCACAGGCTCCAGGAAGTCTAATACCAGATATGGCCTAGTCACTTTTACAAACATGATCTACTCACAGACCCCACATCAAACTGATATTGATCAGTACTCGGTCAATGGTCAACAAGCAGGAAGACATGCCTACTAGGTTTGCCAACTTTCTAATCACACAAAACAGAACACTTCTTCCCCGAGGCCCCCTCCCACACTCACTCCTGCCCCTGCTCGTTCCATTCCCCCTCCTTCTATCGCTTGCTTTCCTTCACCCTCACTCACTTTCACCGGGCTGGGGCAGGGGATTGGGGTGCGGGAGGGGGTGAGGTCTCCGGCTGGGGGTGCAGGCTCTAGGGTGGGGCTGGGGATGAGGGTTTTAGGGTGCAGGAGAGAGCTCTGAGCTGGGGCAGGGGGTTGAGGTGCAGGGGTGGTGAGCTCTGGACTCGGGGTGTGGGCTTCAGATGGGGCCAGAAATGAGGAGTTCAGGGACTGGGAGAGGGCTCCAGGCTGGGGCAGGGGAACAGAGTGAGGATTCTAGCTGGGGGTTCAGGCTCTGGGGTGGGACTGAGGATGAGGCTTTTGGGGTCAAGGAAGGGCCTCCAGGCTGAGGCAGGGTGTTGGGGGGTTGTGGGATCCAGGACATAGTTTGGGTGTGGGAGGGGACTCAAGGCTGGGGCAGAGGGTTGGGCTGCGGGGTCTTGGCAGGGTTTACAATGGCTCCTAGGCACACAGGTGGGCAGGGAGGCTCCATGTGCTGCCCTCATGCCTTCAGGTGCCGCCCCCACAGCTCCCATTAGTTGTCGACCGGAGCCAACAGAGTCTCTTTTCACCTGGGCCTTCCGGTTGGAAACCAGATGCTTGGCAACCCTAGCACCACCTCACCCTGTCAGTGAAGTTCCAGGTGTAGCCTGAATGAGTGAGACCTGGCTGGATGTAACTCAGAGCCCAATGTTGGCCCTTCTCCTACTCCCAGGTTATTCAGCACACTGCAGTCCAATAATGGATGAAAAGGCAGGTGGAACAGCACTCATTTCCTCTTCCAATTTTAAGACTGACCAGGAAATACAAAATCCTTTTAATTCCTCCATTTAATATGAGAAACAAGAGCCAAAGCTAACACAGATTTCCTGTTCATCTAAAGACACCCCAAACACTGACACTTCCATAAAGGAACCGACACAGACATTGTTGGAAACAGTGGAGAAGTTTCCCAGACTCCTTGTTCTGTGATGTTCCAACATCACATTGACAAGGCCTTGGAAGCATACCCCATCAAAATTCATTTTCTATTCCTCCTTCTTAGGTCTTTCATGGTCCAAGACTCCAATACATACAGCCAGCCACACCTTAAGCTTGATTTTTGGCCTAGCAGTGGCCAAAGCTCTTTCTGCTCCATGCAACCAGAGTGAGTGACATATAACCTTGCCATGCTCAGTTGGCTTAGAGGAGGATGGCTACCACCACTCTAGCAAGAAGAAAAGGGAAGGAGACACAAGGGTAGATGCAGAGACAAAGAGGCAAGAATGGCCCTATTAGCTGAAAACTGAGTGGCAGAGAGAAGCAGAATTTGCAGCTCCTAGCTCTGCAGGCAACATACTACAGTAAAGATGTTGGCTGGGTCCTTAAAGTGCAAGGTTTAAGCACCAATGCAATAATTTGCATAAGGACAGCCTCTGAACTGTCGCAAGAGTGGGCATGACAACCCCAGGATAGTTCAGACCAGAATGCTGGAACAGGTCAACCTAGAAACAGACATCCACAACACAAAATGGACTTACAAAAGCCTTAAAGTCTTTCAATAACCAAATACAAAGAGGGGGAGAATATAGAGCATTTACTATATATTTAAAATTCCCTTTATAAAAAAATCTACATACCATGCTTAGCACATTACTTCAAAGCTATTTGACAAAGCTCTTCCCAGCATTCTGACCCTAGTGATCAAGATTATTTACACTTCTTCCTTCAGCACTTTACTGTTTATCAGCTTGTGAACAATAAGCTCTGTGATGAAGGTGGGGGACCTTGCGTTCTCATTGGTTCTTTCAGCCACATAAAAGAGGAAGCTAATTTAAAACCTTTCTGCAGAATCAACATGAATGACTAAAGAGCTTCATCTTTATGGTAATTGTGAGAAGCAAAGATGTTATGTGTAAAGCAATAAAATTCCAGCTGAGTGCTCTGTTGCTATGCTGGGTACCGCAGCAGTATATTTGGTATGTTAGGGCACAGAAACTGAGCCATGGAGTACTATAGACTTGAATCTTAGGCTGTCGTTAGATTAGTTTCTTCTATTAAATCATTGTTTTAAAAGTACAGTGGAGTTCTAGAAATGACTTTCACTCTAACTGCACCCAAAGAAACCGCTGGTTTGTTTTTAAAGTCCAGCAGATTTAAGAAAATATAAAGAATAGCAATTGGGAGAGAGGTTCTGTTGAAATTCAGCACCCAGAGAAATGGTTTTACTCAATTTAAAATGATGAGTAGAGATGACCCCAAGTTATTACAGCAGCACTGTTAAGATGAAATGCTGGCACAGGTTGAAACATTGCAATAGGAGGGGGAAAGAGGACTCAGAGAAACTCAGTCAGGTGAACTTTCCACCACGTTTCCCTTCAATAGTGTGTAGTCTTGCAGGTGGAACCAGCCCCAGGACGTGTGGGAAGACAAGTTCCATCCTTACTATTCTTAGAGCATCAATGCACTATACCTCAGGTCCCTTCCTCCCCTGGGGCTGGGCAGAAGTTACTGTTATTGATTATTTGCACAGCGTTAACTGCTGGGCTGGTTTTTCTGGCAGAAACGACACTGGGTTTTTCTGTACTCACATGAAGAGAAAAGGAAGCCCAGCTCTAAAAAACTGTCCTTACATACACATTTGGGTTGATGTCTAGAAATAAAGTGAGGAAGGAAGAGGGGGGAAAAGTGATGGCAGAGAAGCATAAAGAAAAAGTGAGAAAGGAAAGAGGAGAAGAGAAATGCAGATCAGGAAGAGTGGGAAAGGACAAAAGAGAAGTGCAGAAGATGGGGTTAAGGGAAAATGAGAGGTACATAGAAAAGCAAGCAGGAGTGGAGACTGCAGTACAGATGGGAAGGGAAGAAGGATGAAAATCTTGGGAAATGAGGATATTTGATTTTGCACTCTGCTGTTTATCAGACACTGTCTACATTCTTATATCACATTCATCTCGGGGGTATCTGAAGTGTAGTCCTGAACCTGGCAGCCTTTGTGATTCTCAATTGCACTGTTTTGCTGTGTTCACAGAGTTAATCTTCTCTGTATTATCCCCATCCCAAACTGGCAGCAACTTAAAACATGCTGAACAATACAAGGGAAGAGATAAGCAGCTTTATCTTCTACACTCAGCTGCAAGCATCTCTAAAGAGGAATTAAACATGTATTTCACTTTTATGTAAGTATAGATAAAGTTACAAGCTGAAATGAAATCGGAAATGCCAGAGGGAAAAAAAAAATCTACCCAGATGTTTTCATGTGTCCTAATGGCCCAGTATTAGAGGAGACTCAGAGATGCTTCAATCCCCTGCAGACAGATTTTAAGACCCCTCAGAGTTATGAGAACTGTTACTGCAGTAGCAATTTTCTCATCTGTGGCTAACTTTCAAATGATGGATCAGATCCTTCAGCCCTACTTAGACCTTATTGCTGAAGTGCCTGAGCAAGAACTGCTGGGTCTAGTCCACATGATAGTTGTTCTGAAATGCATGTGCTAGCAAGAGGGTACAGAATATCTTCTTTTCCAGCACACACATAAAGGAGGAAGTCAAAACTCCCCACTTTGTGCTCATTAGCACAAGGGCAGGCTACCTAGCACTGTATCATCAGAGGGGTATTTTGCTGGGTGGGCTGACGGCAAGACCTAGATTCACTGGACAGCCATCAGCTAAGGGGGAACTTTCAAAGTTCCTTAAAGTAATGAGGGAAAGAGTTTCTAATGAGTGTCATGGTGCCTTATCTAAAATTTTAATTTAAGCTGCCATTGATCTAGACCTTCTGGTTTATATATGTTCCATTTTCCCATGTATTCTTTTACACACTACTTATTGTTAATTATAATTTACAAGATTGTCTTTACTTCCTAATTATCTAAATCCCTCCCTGATGTCCTATTATTGCAATTTAGAAGCTATCTGTTAGGGCTGGTTGAAAATGTTCAAAACTGTTTGACAGAAAATTGGATTTTTGATTAAATGAATTTGAACATAAAGTGTCTGCTTTGCACAGATTTTTTATTTTTTGCCAAAGAAACTAAATGCCTGAAAACAAAAATATTTCAGCTGTCAGCACAAATTTTTCAGTATTCAAATTTTTTTTGCAGAAAGATGGACATTTTCCACTTTAAAAAGTTTACCCACTCTACTACCTACTAATGCATGCACTGCATGAGCTGAGACATTGGCGCAGTTGTCCCTGCATGAATCTTTCATCTGGAAAAGCTACACTGGTAAAACAACTGATAGGAATGGCATCAACTGCGATGTTACTAAACTTATTGTGCTTTGATTTTATTTTCTCAAGACTGTGGAGGACCATCCACTGATTTAGGTTATATGCCTTCAAGAGTGTCAGGGGAAATCATTAACTTTCCAAACTACTGACTGTTTTTTTTTTTTAAAAAAAAAAGTCATGAAGAAGTGGGCTGCAGAGAAGTGAGAAAAATTTGAAAGAGCAATTCTAGTAATTACCATGCAAATCCAACATTAATTTATTAATTTAATTTAAATTTATTATTTATTGTAGTAATTTATATTTACAACCATCTTGATCAAGAAAAACACAGGAGAAATAAGCATGTGTTGGTTTTAAAAACAACCCAATCCTGTCAGACAAATCTATTCTCTTTTGTTTTAAGTAATTACAATCTTTCTGGTCACAGAGAACACTGGGGATGACCTAAATCCAGATATCAGAAAAACACCCTGAGTTGGTGTAAAGTTACTGTATCTTGCAGTGCAACATTGCTGCTGTTACCAAACCACTGAGAGGATACAATTTCCTGACAAGTTATGCATACTTGTTAGAGGAAGTTATACTGTATAACTGGGGCATACCAGAGAGAAATACAAACATTAGAAACTTTAAAAACGAATTCCCAAATAGTGCTAAAGGGCTACATTTATTAGTGCTGGTCAAATTCTGCCAAGTACCACAACAACAGATAACCTGTACCTACCAAACGCCAAGAGCTATGGTATAATGGAGGCACTGGCAGCAACTTGACAGTTAATGTGCTGTTGAGTTTTTCTTATTTAGCAGGACTTTAAGCTATTTTTTTTTTCACTATCTAGCTTATTTATTTATTTTTAAGAGATGGGGTAAAATCCTGGCTCCATTAAAATTCAATTAAAGTTTTGCCTTGACTGCAATGGGTGGAGGGAGCAGGAGTGTCAAGATTTTACCTGTGCATTCACTTCCAAAATAAAAGCACTTATTCTTCAAATGAAAATTTAGTAGCCTGCAGAAGTGTGACAACTCACCCCTGTGGCGCCTGCTGCTGGTCATCCTGGGAATTAGCATTCCAGCCTGCAGAGCACCCTCTGCAGGCTGATGTCCTGCTGTCCCCTGGCCCTGTGCCCCTCCCGGACCCCGGTGCCCTCTTATCTGGGGTGCTGCCCCCTGGCAGTTCCCCCTCACTCTGTCTAGGTCTCCCCTCCCCTGGGAATCCCCAACCCACTAATCCTCACCTTGCCTCAACCTATAGACTACTGCCAGTCACTATCGAGCCCCCTTTCATTGGGACCGACTGCAGTCTGTATAAGCCAGTCATCATAAGCAAGGGAGGTTTTGATATGCTGCCTCTCTCTACCACCTAGTACCTCTAGGAGTCTAGGATCAGGCCCTGCAGCCTGGGGAGTTGCCAGCCTGGAGCTCCCCTGCTCCTCTGGCCTTTTCCCAGCCCTCCTTCGCTCCCAGTACCCTTTCTGCAGGCATCCAGACCCTGCTCCCTCCAAGACTTGAGAGAGACGTTTTTAGCTCCAAACTCTCAGCTTTTTAATACAGCCAGCTGTGGCCTGATTGGGGTGTGGCCCAGCTGCAGTTGCTTCCCCAATCAGCCCAGCTTAGCAGCTCTCAGCCCAAACCTTCTCCCAGGGCTGACTTTAATCCCTTTTCTGCTGGAGTGGGGCAACTGCCCCACTACACAGCCCAATGACACAAAACTGGATTTTGTTTCTCCAGAAGAAATAAAATCACATACAATATTCTTAAATTTTGCATGCAGTCTCTCATATTTTTTTATTTATATTTTGAATATAAATATAGGCTTGCAAAGATGTTGACACAGTAAAATCTTGGCCCCACTGAAGTCAGTGGAGTTTTACCACTGATTTCAATGGAAGCAGGTGTTCACACTTGAAGAATGAACAACTTATATATTTTACAAATACTTCACACACACACTATTTTGGACAATGGGCCTTTACTGAGAAGATGACAAAAGAAACACATCACTCATTCATGTCCAATAACTTTCTTTGGAGATGGGCAGAGAAGCCAATGGGAATGTGAACGTTCACCACATAATTCTGGTTTCCAAAGCCTCAAGCTACACTGCTGAACCCACAATGCAGATAGACAAGGTTTAGACAAACACTGTTTGCAAAAAACATTCATAAAATTAATGTTCCAAGAAGATAACACCATGTCCATAATAACAATCATGCTTTGCATATCTGTGAAAAAGATGCTTCATTTTCACAGAGTCAGTAGTGATGCCATAGGTAGAGTTATGTTTATATTTGCACTTAAATTCTGAAGAAAATCCCTTTGCATTACATTTCAGTGTTTGGAGTTAGTCACCAAATCTTCCATAATAGCTCTTCAGAGAACAAATACATATTCCCTGGCTATCACTGTATGGAAAACCACCATCCTCGAATGCCGAGGGATCACCTATGGAGACAAATTCCCTGGCTGGCGGTGATTGTTTTTTTTTGTTTGTTTTTCAGTTGTTTTTGTCAAGATTTATTGTTTTGTTTCGTTTTTAAAAAAAGAGCTATTAATGTTTGCAGGGGAAACATCAGTAAAAGAGCCCTTTCTGAAATCTGACCCTGACAATCTTGCATATCCCGCTGGGGAAACCACCACAGCACCCACAAACTCCAAATTTCACATGCACATACAAAGCCTATTTTTCACAGTTTTACACTTAAAGACAAGAACAGTTATTCCCCTAATCTGTCATACTCAAATTATCTCAGCCAAGAAAAATCGGAGCAGCTCAGATCCACTAATTGCTTCTGTTCTCCAGTGCTGTAGGGGACAGCTGCCTCCTTAGCAGAGCAAAATTCTAATTCTCTGGCAAGTTGATTTGCCTCTTCACTCTGTCCCCTCCAAAAAGCCTCTTGCTACTAGCAGTGGGCTAAGAAAAGGTTGGAGCCCATACTGCCAGAGGTCTGCAGCATTTAATGAAGCTCTGGAGCCAACTTCTCTCACTGATTCATGTAGCTCACTGTGAGTAGAAAAAGGCTGCAGTGGAAGATATAGCTTGTGTTCACAGGGAAATTGACCAAAATAGCTCTCTGTGTGGAATATAGGAACTCCCGGGTCACCAAATCCAGTCCCCTGCTATCACAGAAAGTCCTGTCATATAATCCCTTTCATAAATTTATCAAGCTCCATTTTAAAACTCTTTTGTTGGTTTATTCCCACTACATCTAGAACCACACCCCTCTGGTGGTTAGAAAGCCTCTTCGAATTTCCAGAATAAGAGTATCCACATGGAAAACTATTCCAGAATAAATATTATGCTTTAATTTCACATCCTACCTTATTTGGGAATAATTCTCCCCGGAAGACAAGCCCGAGGAACCAGTGAAATTGAAAACTCAGAAGCTAGTGTCTGAAATCGTTCGCATGACAAATTCAAAGACATACCCAAAGAGAATTAATTACACACATGTACCTCAGTTTCCAATCTGGGGAATAGGAATGACAGCACTTCCCTATCTCACAAGGGTGCTATGAGGATAAATACATTAAAAATAGTGAGATGCTCAGATTTGACAATGGTAAATAGATTAGAAACATACTGTAAATCCAAAAGAACAATTGTTGGTCCTATCTGTACACAAAGTTGCACCAGTTTAATTAAAGGTGGGTTTTTTTAAACTGCTTTAATTAAACCAGTAAAAAACCCTATGTGGACACTCAATTCAATTTATGTTTTAGCTTAAATCAATTTAAGAAAAATTTATGTCACCCCAAGTTATACAGGTGTAATTGGGTCTGCACAGGAGTTTACACCAATATAATTATATCAATTTTTTTTAAAAAAAATTACTTAAGTCAATACAAACTTTTATGTGAAGACAAGTCAATGGGTTCATTTCTAATTGGCTGGCGTAACTAAAATCTGACAGAGTTTAACAAAATATGGGAATATTTTGCAAGTGTGCTTTATTAACGGTTGAATATCTGTGGATGTCACTAAGTTTGTTAGTGCTCAACTTTTTAGCTACCAAAAAGTTATTTGGTTTCATTCACTGAAGGTGGTGTAATTTACATCAGCACAATTATGAAATGCACCTCATCTTCATGGTCTAGACAGGGCTACACAGCAAACCATGCAAAAGCAGAATTGTCCTCATGTTAGAAGAACCAGGAAGTTATTGGCAGGCATAAGAAAGCTTGGAGAGGCAAACGCTTCCCAATACGAAGTGCTGGATGCAACGCACCTCCCTTTGGCGGAGTGGCAATCTCCTGCCTTTGGAGCACCGCCACCAGAAGTTTCCAAGAAGTGGAGAAGCCACTGGTGCCCAGATCGTGGCCCTGTCCCACGGCCTTGCTCCGCCTCTTCCCCCGTGCCCCTGGCCCCACTCCACCTCTTCCCTCAAGGTCTTCCTATCACTTGTGCCTCTCCTGGGAAGGAGCAGAGAGGTGCAGGCAGAAAATGGGGCCTTTGGGGGAGGGATGCTGAGGAGCCAACAGCAGGGCTTTGGGGGAGGAGATAGAGAGGTGGGGGAGGGGAGCCTTTGGGGAGGAGAGGCGTGAACGGCACTTTAGGGAGCTTCTGGCGCTCACTGCCAGCATCACCCAAACACAAGCGTTATGCACTGCTTATGGTGTCAAAGTAGTTGAAATTACTGAAAATAAAATAATAAAGCAACTGAGAGATCATGATCTGACAGGGGCTAACAAGCACAGTTTCTGCAAGGGAAAACCTTGTCTTGGTAAACTGTTAGAAGTCTTTGAACAAGCCAATAAATTAGGAGGCAAAGGAGAAGCAGTTGACATACATAATTTATTCAGACTTTCAATAGTCCTTTTACAATATCCTTCACAAGAAGCAACTAAAGAAGCGAAGCAGTCATAGAATGAATGTCAAAATATTGCCATAAATCATAAACTAAGATCAATGAGGCTAAGAGACAGGAAGCAAAAAAATGAGATTAAAGAGTCAATATTTATGATGGCAAAATTTTAATAGTGGGGTGCCCTATGTTCTGCACTAGGTCCTGTACTGTTTAACAACATTACTAATACTCTGCAAAGGGAAGTGGGTAGTGAAATAGCAAAGCCTGCAAATAGCACAAAATTATTTAGGTTACTCAAGGCCAGAAAGGACTGTGAGGAACTAGAGAGATAAAGTGAAGTGCAGGGTTACCTGATGACAAATGAAATTCAGTGTTGACAAATGCAAACTAATGCACGTCAGATGGGAACATTTAAACTACTCCTACACCTTCCAGGATTCTAAATTAACTCTATCAATCCAAAAAGGGACTTGAGCATCATGGTGAACAGCTCAATGAAGACCTCTGCTTAATAACTTCATGTGCAGCTGCAGTTAAAAAAGAAACAATGTTAGGATGCATAAGGAATCGGATGTAGAATAATAAGGAAAATTCTGAAAGGGGTATTAAACCTCATGCTTCAAGTTTTAAGCCACTCTCTATCACAGCTCAAGATGACACCTATTGTGGGAGACGAGGTGGGTGATGTAATACCTTTTGGGAGGGGGGCACATAATCCCATATCTGCCTACAACCCATAGTGTAAGAGTTCTGACCGCTATTGGATACGAGACTAGATGGATCTCAGGTTTGATCCAGAGTGGCAATTCTTATATTCCAATGCTCTGCGCAAGGGTGAGTCTCATCTCTGTTGCAAAATGAGAAAAAAAAACCCCAACAACCTGCAGAAATGTTTTACTGCCACGGTTTGATTAACGTGGGAATGTGTGCCATTTCCACCACAGCGTGCCATGATGGGAATCAAATTAGTTCTTATCACCTTCATAGGAACTCAGGAAAGGGATGAGAGCATTTTGTAGCCTTACTGCTACTTTAAGTAAATACTATGATAATTTCTCTACTCATCACTGAGGAGACACTAAGTTCAAAAGTACGTATACGGTCCTGTTTTACACCTCGGGGAACTCTGTGTCACTGTGCATGCAGAATAGGAAGAGAAATTAATGTTTCTTTGTGTAGCATTTCCTTTTCCTCCACAGAAATGGAGTGGGGGCAGAGGGAGAGTGCAAGGTTTCGGGCTGGAGGGGTAAAGCTGGAGTCTGGGGGGAGAGGGTGTGTCTGTCTGGGCAGGAGGGGCTTCAGCTGGCATCTGAGGAGGATGGAGCAGGCAAGTGTCTGGATGGGGGGTAGGGTTGCCAGGTGTCCAGTTTTTGACCAGAAAGCCCAGTCGAAAAGAAACTGGTGCTGAATGGGACATTAAAAGTCCAGTTGGTGGCGCAGTGGGGCTAAGGCAGGCTCCTTGCCTGCAGTGGCTCTATGTGGCTCCTGGAAGCAGTGGCATGCCCCCTCCAGCTCCTAAGCACAGGGGCAGCGAGGGGGCTCCACACTCTGCCCCTACCCGAAGCCCCAGCTCTGCAGCTCCCATTGGCTGGGAACCATGGCCAATGGAATCTGTGGGGATGGCACCTGAGGATGGCGCAGCACACAGAGGCACCTGGCCGCACCTCTGCATAGGAGCTGGAGATGGGACATGTCGCTACTTCTGGGAATTGCTTGAGGAAAGCACCACTTGGAGCCTGCACCCCTCAACCCCTCCCGCACCCCAACCCCCTGCCTCAGCCCTGATCTCCCTCCTGCCCTCTGAATTCTTTGATCTCAGCCAAGAGCACCCTCCTACACCCCAAACCCCTCACCCACAGCCAGAGCCCTCATACATTTGTGGTTGTGATTTATTAAATCAAAATCTCCATCCCACTTCCTGAATCTTGTTACTGATTTACTTTTTCCTCAATACATTATCCAAGAAATATTGCCAGTAATGTCAAATTATCTGATTAATAATTTGTATGATATTCAACTTCCTCTGTATGGGGTCAAGTTCTGAAATATTAATTGCAGAGGAATAACATTATCAGAGGAATAATATTCAACCAGCTCTAACAATGGAAAAATAACTCATCTATATTTATACTGTGTAGTATCCTAGACCACAGACGGCTACCATCTAAAGGAAATTCTCATTTAGCTTGGGTGTAGGAGCCTCTAATTTGAACAGGAAGACTGCCACTACCAAATTCAGACTGACCCTAGAGTGCAACAGAGTGAAAACTGCCAAGTTCAAAGTGGCCATAGATTTGTTACAATTATTTTGGAACATTATAACCAGCAATCTGCCATTCAGCCAAGGCCACCTGTCATACATTTTATAGTCCTGAGCAAACTCTGATGTCTTTTAATTACTGTTTTTTTAAACCTTTAGCTACTTTGTAGAAATGCTTTATTTTTACTTAATATATGCATTGACAAAAGTAGCTGACTGAGAAACTAATGGAAATTTCATAAAAAATTGGGCTATTAAATTGCCTTTTTCCAAAGGATTAAAATATGGACAAAGAGCAAAGTGGTAAGTGCACCGTATATGCTTCCATGCCTTGCAAGAATGCTGTCTGCTAACATAAACCATTTCAGTATTTTCTAGCTAATGCAGACAGCATCTCACCATAAGCAGGAAAGGCTGCAGATTAGTTCTATTGTATTTCAGTTGCTAGCAGAAAGGTAGGTATTGATAAGCTAAATTTTGTTAGATTTCACGAAGTCAGCACCATTAGAAGGAGGTTTATTTATAGAGGAAATCAGAGGACAGAATATTTTTAAAAAGGGATCTCATCAGGAATATCTGATACCTGCTTCAATTTTTGGTAAACATCAGCAAAGCTCAGATGGTTTCGGAAAACAACAGTGAGGTTTCAATTCTGGAAAATAAAAATTGGAGATTGTCAAAAATGGGTCAGGTTTTCAAACCTGCAATGTTTTGTATGAGGAAAGATTCGGATAAATAGTTTGGGATTTGGGCCATCTTTAATTTTTAGAATTAATCTTTAGTTTTTAATTTGTGGAAAGGGAGGTGGGAAGGAACTACACCAAACAGGTATTTTCACTGGATGAACTTTTACCATTAAAAGTTTTGCTCAAGAACTGGACACATTAAAAAGAAGTATATGCTACACTAAAATTTAGTTATTTAGAAATAAATGAGAAGGGGCAGATTCTCAATGTGGGAGTCTTCAGCAGGGGCAGAGCCACTGTAGTTGGCTCCTATGTCACCCCTTCACAGCTCCTGGGAGACAGGAGTATGTCTGGGTTGTGGTTGGAGCATACTGCAGTCCATGATCTCCCACTGTCAGACAGCCCTTGGGGAATTCTTACCAGTTGACAGAGTTAGAGCAGCCCAGAGGCTACTCTACACTCTGCCAGTGATGAGTTCTGCTTCTTCTGGATGCAGCAGAGAATCTGGCCTGGAATCCTTTTTTGTTCGTTTGTTTCCAGTTATAGACAAGGTTGGTGCCTTCATGCTTTTAATCAGCCCATCCTATTGGACAATTATTCTCAACAATATCGTAAGTGATTAGAAAAGGTTTCACAACATTTAATACACACAATTAAAAAGCAGTGTCAGGTGCAGCATCAGGAAAGTAGCAAACTAAGGCATTTCTGTACACTCTACTTTGGCTTATAAAGAAAGAGCACAGTGCCCCCACTAAACACGGTGATATGTAAGTATTACATTGGACCTTCCTGAAGCCATATCAACAAGAGAAAGACATGCTTCTTGCAGAGGCTCCCTCTACTATTTTTATAACACAAAATGCATGCTTACGCCGCTATAGACATATCAAATATTATTAATCTACTGGCAGTCTTGATGTACTCACTAACATTTGCTCCTACATGCTGCGGTTGTTCTGCTGTGTCCCCTTCCCTTGTTCAATGTGCAAACTCTAGCAAGAGAAGGAAAATCAGTTTCAGTGCCCATAAAGAGAACTGCCAGCACAGGCAGAACAATCTGTTGCTCTATAGCCCTAGTACCTTCAAAAAGAGTCACTTTAAACACTACGGAAGGAGTGTCTGAGAATACAAATAAAAATGGTGAGTGATACTTCCTTTGCTCTGTCTCAAGGTCCACAGGAGGTGGCCTGAGATGACATGCTTCTCACACACTACTTTATCTCCACCAGGATTACTCCTCAGTAGGTGTAAATCAGAACTGCTTCACTGACATTAGTGGAGCTAGCTGGTTTACACCACCAGAGGATATGGCCCAGTGACTCTGCTCTAGTTACTTGTGTTTACTTCAGTGTAAATGAGAGGAGAATCAGGCTCCCGGTGTTAAAGTAAAGCCTATTTGTACATAATCCTTTGCACGGCAATTGAGAACCATTCATCCTCTTGTTGAGACTGACTCTGTACTGCTGCCAAGGTCAGTTATCCAGCCTGGGTTATCCTCAGCAGCCATGTAATTGTCAGACATGCAAGTTAAAGCAGCTGCCCAGGAGACTTTAATTTGCACAGTCTGCTTTGTAGATTTTTCATTTCAATGCTGGTCTGCATTACATTTTTAAATGGGTATAAACGTATTCATTCAGCTCACTTTCTTCCCTTATTACATGTTGCCCCTTTGGACCCTTCCACCCTATTGTATCCAAGCCAAGTACTCCCCACTGTGCAGTGAAAGATCCAGCTGCTATTTAAGGAAGTCAAATGGAAGCATTGTGTCACAGGAAAAGCCATTATCCCAATGAAGAGTGGTGCCTATGCAACTGGTGCCCCTTACAGGCACTTTGCCTGCCAGAAAAGGCCTCTACCGTCCATGGAGGATGCCCCTGGGGACACACAATGTTGGTTTTTTTGGGGGGGGGAGCACTGGGAACCTACTCAATTGGTGCTTACTCTTGCTTTTTTCCTCCCCTTACCTGGGTCCCTATTTTCTCTGTTGCTCTTCTTGTATTCTTGCTCTTGTCTTTTGATCCCTTCAAGGAGTTACTGAAGGGAAAAAAGGAGCTATATGCAAACAGCTGAGAGTTAGACTCCATTTCTCCGAGAAATGAGGCAAAAAATATTAAGAGGCTGGGGAATGGAGTCTGCCCTTTTGTAGCCTCAATTCTTTGTTTCCTTGCATTGGAGTAGATGGTGCCATAATGACAGCTATCTGGACTCTTCCATCAGATGGGAGAAGAGGAGGAGAAACTTTGAAAACTAAATCTTTACCCAGTTTTATATTTGAAATTCACTCTTACTGATGAAAGGAGGTGTAATATATACCCACTGGAGCTTGTCTGCCTTATTGTGTCATGGGGTGGGGGGGACACAATGCAGGGAAGGTAGGTGATAGTTATGCTACCTGCTCTGCCTTTGAGTTTCCACCAGGCAAGGGCAGCTTTAATCTCTGCCAGGAGTTGCATAACATCCTTCCCAAGGGAGTCTGCATTTGGAGTACACTCAAAACTCCTAGCCATGGTCCTTCCCAGCTAACACTGACCAGTTTTGGGGCAGTGCTGGCTACCAATATAATGGAGGTGTGCCTTGGGTTTGCCAGCAGTAACTGGCATGCCTTAACTGGCATACCTAAGAATCTATCTGAAACCCTGCAAAAGATTTAAAAAGCTTGTCAACAGAAATGTATGAAAGGGCTCAAGAGCAACTTGCAGAGTCTTTGTAGGTTAAGAGAAGACTGCACCCCGAAGCTTCCTTGTAGTATTTAAATGATTGGCCTGATAACAGATATCTGACTACTGGACTAACAGAATTTAAAAAAATTCTAATTTCCCTGGTGTGTTCACCCAAGCAGAGTAAATAAGGAAGGCAATATCTGTCTTGAAAACTATCCTCCTCAGCAACGGACATGTTAGAAGTCTTAATAATATATGATAAGGCTGATAAAACTAGACACAGAGGGCTGGTCTTCACTAGCATGGGGGATCGACTGTAGATACGCAATTTCAGCTATGTTAATAACGTAGCTGAAATTGGCGTATCTACAGCTGACTCACCTGCTGTCCTCACGGCGGCGGCATGCTCCCCCGTCGACTCCAGCTTGCGCCTTTTGGCAAGCTGGAGTTACGGAGTCGACAGGGGCACCACTGGCGATCGATTTATCGCGTCTTGACGAGACGCGATAAATCGATCACCATAAGATCGATCTCTCCCGGCTCTGGTGAAGACAAGCCCTGAGATTGCTTGTGTAATCGATAAATTATATTGTAAATACATTGTTTGTTGGAAGTGTGACACTGGTTACACCAGGAGAGAGAGAATTAAGACTCTTCGGTTCTGTATCTTGGGTTTTGCCTTTGATTTACTTTGGAACCTTAGACAAGTCACTCTGGCAGTTCAGTGTGTGTGGAGCGTGTGAACCTGTGTAACACAACAGCTGCTACATATAAATTCTGCTCTTGGAGAGCGATGGACCTAAAGAGGTTTGAAGACTCTGAGCAAAAATACCATTCAGTGCTCGCCCATTTTACTGATGGCCTAGTAATACAGGATCATCCTACTTTGTCTTTAGCACTAATTCACACAGTGGCCCCGGGGCCTGTTTTACTGCACTGGTCTCACAGATCTCCTTGGCATACTGATTACTTTTGATCATTTAAGCAGCAATGAAAGAGACTAGTGTGAGGAAAATACCTGATGTTAAGAGTACTCCACCTAGGTCATGGGTAAGACTGACTGCATTCAGTCTGCTTTTGCTCCCGGAAGTAGTATCAAAACTGATGCGAGTGTCCTGCTTGTGGAAAAGCAGCACTGAGAAAGGGAAAACTGAAGCCCTCTCTTTATTCTTAGCCTCAACCCTGAGCTAGACAGACCATGTACCACGATGGCAGGATAGTTCATACTTCATATTTATTCTCTGTTTGACCAGTCTGCTAAGACTTCAAGACACCACTTGTGACAAACAAACCTGTCCACCAACAGCTGAACTCAAGCCATCTACTCCGTTCATATACCACAGACTAGTAAAAAGCCATCAAATAATATAAACTTGTAGTCACCACTAACTTGGAAAGAATTTGAACCTAAGCTAAGGTGAAGGGCTGCACATTCCCTCAGCAATTGTCTTGAGCTATTCAGTCCTTTCATTTTCACATTTTGAACCAGGATTCAGCTAGATCATTTTTAATACTGAACACTTGGGAGATTCATTATGTGGGCAGAGATGGACAATTAGTACCCTAAATTGAGACTAAAGTGAAATGTCAGATCTATTTACCTTGTATTTGAGGTGTAATAAGGGGGATAAATGTCATATACAGGTTCTACTTTCATATGAATATTCTGTAGTATGCTCTGCAGCTTCAAAAATGCAATTAAGTGGGAAATGTTTTGTGATATATGATATAGAAAAGAGTATAAAAGAAACTAACACAAATAAGTACATAGCAGACCTATGTCCAAAACAAAAAAGGCAATTTAAGATGTTAAAAGCCAAAGTTAATACTATCTAGTCACGGAATGCTAAGATTCTCTAGAGCAGTGGTTTTCAATCAGTTATATACAGTTTATTTGTAAAAAGGGAATGCTTGAAACACTTACATTACAAAGAGAGAATGCTTTTCAGCTGCAGAGAAAATGACTCATCCATAATATGCAAACACATTTTGATTATTTGCAAACTATTTCTCTCTACATGCTGGATTTTAACCCAGAGATAATGGGTTAAAATCCATTTTCTATCAAAATGAAAAATGACTGTAGAAGCGACTTTCCAACCCAAACAATACAACTTCTCCAACCATTTTTATTTGTTGTCAGTGAGGACAAAAGTAATAACAACCAAACATAATATCATGCCCTGGTGTTTCTATCCACTCCATGCTTCAAGAATAATAACCTTTACACAGACAGCTCAGAAATCCAGAATTTACGAATTTCTTTTACGTGTAATTCATACTGTACATCACAAAGAAAGAAAACCTCATACCAATGGATTTCTTGCTGTCTGAGGGAGAATCCATGCAGAGATAATTACATTTGATATAAGGCTTATTTATGGGTCTAATAAAACAGACGAGGAAGTAGTGTGTGTGTGTGTGTGTGTGTGTGTGTGTGTGTGTGTGTGTAAATTAGTCGCCAAATGGATATTGTTGGGTGCACAACTATCAGTATTATAAAATCCTGATTTTTTAGGTTATTCACTGTTTTTCACATGCAGACTGCAGAAATAAGCAAATGCTTTAAAAAAAATAAAATAAGAATTTATCATCATCGTCAAAGAATGCAGACTTCTTAAGGTGATTACTACCACATGGCACAGTGTTTACAAATGACTCAGAGATTAGTGTTTCGTCACTAATCTTAATGGAGGCAGATTTATACGCTAAATTCTGACTCCTATTATGAGCTTGCCAGAAAATAGATGCAGGACGCTCAACAACTATCAGTGACAAATTCTGATCTTGTTACAACAGGGAAGGTTAAGATATTCTTCAGAGTGCTTACCTTCTAACAGGGATAGAAAATACAGCTAATGGAGGTAACATCTCCTTGCACCGTTTGGCTAGCAAACTAAGCAACATATAACACATTGGCAAAAAACCACTACAAGACTACATCAGTGGGCTTTCATCTTTCATCACACTGGGTCTTGGTGTGTATTCTCCTACCATGTGGGAATCCACAAATAACTACATGAGAAAAAGGGAAGGGAAAGAGGAAGAGACATTTTTTCTGCTGTGGTTAGTCTTTTTCCTTGGGTGCACAATGCCAATATTTTAAATCAATTTAATTATTCCATGAAATACTCTTGATGAATTTAATTATTCCATGAAATCAATCTTCTTAATTATTCAATGAAATAGTGAGCATCACAGCATCAACGGAAAGTGTCAGAACTTACTTGCTAGCTGTAAGAGCACTTAGGATAGTGTCTCAATTGTGCTTTGCAGATGAATTTACTATAGTAGTCCTCATAATTTTTCTTCAGTTTAATCTATTCCTCCATTTATAGGCTAATTAAAATAGACCTATAGTCCAAGTAACCGAGTCATTAAGCTGATAAAAACCAAATACCCTATTTATGCAGCCATTCCATTTTGTACCGTAACTCCATTAGCCTCGCAAGCTAAGCAGAGCTGGCCCAAGCTTGTGTTTTCATGGCAGGTTTCCAAAGTCTAGGTGCTGCACATCACAGCAGTGTTCAGGGGCAGTGTATCGCTGGAGGTGCAGCCTTGGTGATGAGCTAGAAAATTGAGGTCCTGATGGATGGAACTGTTAAAATACTCCAAGGCAAGTCTCACACTATAGGCATATTAATCCTGGTCTCCTTGCTAGCTATGATAATTAAACCCTATCTAATATCCACGTGCAATTTTAACTGGATAGGGTAATAACCATATAACCTCGATGGTTGTCCTACATCCCTGTGTGATGCTAGTGTGCATCATTAAAGCAGTGTCATTAAAGCAGGGGTGGCTTCACTTTACTGGTGGCTGGCATGATCCCTGTACAGCTGACAGACCAGTTGTGAATTATTTTGGGACCTTTCAGGGTATAAGGAAAATTATTTATAGCTAGCTTTCTCCCCACCTTTAGTGGTGCGCAAGGCGGCCAGATACAACTGTTTTTCTGTACTGTACTCCATAAGGTGAAGACATTGCCCAAAGAGAGCAGCGAGAAGGGGGAGCTACAGTTCTTCCCTCGCCCCAGCAAGTGCTATGCCACAGACAGCAAGGTACGTTATATGAAGTGGTACAGCAGTAAAAGGATTGCCTCTGCTGCACCAGGAGGTAGGCGGGCATTCTGCCTCTGTTCCTCACAGGCTTGACAGACTCTGAGGGCAGGACTATACTTACTGGAGTGATTGATCTAGGGGTCAATTTATTGCATCTAGTGAAAATGCAATAAGTCGACCACCGAGCATTATCCCGTCAACTCCAGTACTCCACTGGAGCGAGAAGTGTAGGCGGAGTTGACGGGGGAGCGTAGGAGTCAACTAACCCACAGTGAAAATACCGCAGTAAGTAGATCTAAGTACGTCTACTTCAGCTACAAAGTTGCTTAACTTAGATTGATTCTCCCCACACCCGCAGACTCCCAATGTAGAACAGGCCTGAGTGACTTAAAGTGTTTTAAAGAGTTCATGCTTCAAATGTACAACACTGAGGTAGGCTTGAACCAAAATCCCAAGCTGAAAAGCCCCAAGCTCCGGGAAATTTTGGATCCCAAATCTAACCTTTGTGGCGTGCGACCAATTTCTTCACTTTACGCTGCATGTTGGATGAAAATGTTAAGAGAGCTTAAGCATGGAATTTAACAGAACACGTTGTAAGTGGAGCATAAATCAGTCCTGTGAAGCTGTGAATATTGAGGTTGTAACACACTAAAAACTAGTTTACCAAACATGAATACAGCGTTTGTCTTTAGAAATGTAGGAAATGTCAGCTTTCTTCTAAAGAACACGAGGGGCAAAATGTAATCAAAGGAGCCAACTCATCTGAGTCTCTGCAGGACTGTGGATTTGGAGGAAAAGGGGAGAGGAGGGATGCTGTGGTAATTTTAGCGTAGTGCAGAGAGGTAAATTCCTCACAGTAGTTCTGATGTCTATAAACAAAGCTTTATCAATGTCTGTGCTTGTTAGTGGATATGGTGAATAATACTGGTAGAAAATTTAGCCTTTTCTCCAGCTCAAACTGTTGAGTTACCATCGATATGTTCACTTTTCTTAAGTATTCACGTGCTACATGGTTTGTGCTGAGCAGTTCAGTCAATGCACTGTACGTGAATTGTTTGCTTGGACTCTTCACGCTGTTTTTGTGAGGCCAGACAGTTGGTACTATCTGAATGTAGGCAGGGAATGCAGACCGGTAGAGGCACATTCAGAACACAGCAGTGGGTGATCTTCATATGGCATTAACTGAAAGCAGAGTAGGCGATGTCTACCTCACCTGCCCCGCAGACCTTCACCGCTGGGTGTTAGGTTTACCAGCAGGCTTTCACTTTTGGTACATCTACACAGCAGTTAGGGGCTGCAGTGTAGATATATCCTTGGAGTAGCACAAAGGTTTGTTTTAACTCTGTTTTAACAGTATATTGCCACTATAATTTGCTCAATCAGTAGTGTAAAAAAAAAAGAAAAAAAGTGGTGAGCATTCCCATTATTATACTGTGAGACAAAATCCTGAAAAGTGTTGAACATTTACAATCCCTCATGTCAATCAATGAGAGCTGCAGATCCTCAGCACATCTCAGGATTTGGATGGTAGCGTTTAGATTTTTGCTAGGAATACATAGGATTTGTATGTATTACTGTGAAGCCACTGCCCTACTACTCCTTTAAAAGTTTTCAAAGGAAAGTACTCTTGTATAAAAGAGCATATAATTGGTTAAAACCTCTGTGATACTATGGTGTCAACACTGAATCCGGTGTGATATGAGTAGACTCCATGGACAACCTTCACTGAATTTACCCAAGAACAGTTTACAGTAGCACATTTCTCTAGTGTTGTATTTGAGAGGCTCACAATTGTAATAAGCTGTATAAAGCCATATGAGTTTTGTGATACTTGCAGATAACTACACTAGATAACAAAAGTCCCTATCCCAACTTCGGGGAATTGCATGAGTCCAGAAAGATTCTCAGGATGCAAAAATTGAGTGTATAAATACTAATATAATTTGCTGATGAGAAATTTACCACGAGTAAACGAGCTGACAATTTTGAACAGTCAAGGGCTCGACATAATGGTTTAGGTCATGTAGTTGAGGTCCAGAATGTACCTAAATGTGATTACAACACAAGAAATTGAGAAAAAGATGAACAACAACTGATGAAGACAGATGCTAGACAATCTAAAGTTGGCGATTATATTTTTGCCTGGGACACTAGAGCGTGATTACAAAGAAAAAAGTGATACTGTAATAATGGCACCTACTTACTCAGCAGAACTGTTGGCTGTGTGCCTCTTATCTAGTTACACTACTTTAGTGGCAAAAAAAAGTTATTAGTGCTATTTATTCCTGGTGGCACTGCAGAACTAACACACCTATGGGAGAATTAGCAGAATTTTTTGCATGGTTCATGCATCTATACAGCAGAATTGTTAAGTGCAGTTGAGAAACTCTCTGTGACTGATGATGCATAAGTCAGAAAGAACAGAGCTTGATTTGCAGATCCTAGGCAGATTTGCAGGGCTGGGAGTTGGAAAAAAATCTCTCTAGCTATATAAATGGAGGGAATTTGATCTGAAAGTCGCTGAAAGGTAATAATTACAAAGTCCCAGCATGCCAGTTTTAGAGTCACTTTTCAGAGAATAAATATGGCTTGGGGGGGGGGGGGAGAAGGCATCAGTAAAGTACACAAAAGCCCAAAATTAAATACATCCAGGTTCAACTTCTCATTTTTAGAGGGTTACTTTCTGCATTTGTGAATTATTCACTAAAGCATTTGAAAAAAGGCATAAAGAAACAATTACTACTTAAGATTTGAAAAAGATGAAAGGGGCTGAAACTAAGAGGAGGAAATCAGTATTCCCCTATGAAAAAGGGGTGGCAACACAAAGACTCTGCTGAAATTTCAGAAGAGAATGTAGAAATGATGGCTTTGTACGTGGGAAAACGCTAACTCTTCTCTAAGGGCTGGGAGTTCTTATAGTACATGAATGCTATTATGAATGAGTTAGCCATGTTTTGGCCTATCCATGCATGTGTCGGTATGCCAACAAACATGGTGCCCAAAAACAAACATAAAAGAGCAGTTCAAATACTATGTAAAGAAATCTGATACTACTGACCACTGCCATAAGCTTTGCAGAGTGCCCATGCAGGGGAGTGAAAAGGCAAAAGAGTGCCCCAAAGCCCCTGTGTGGGTTACCAGAGGCAGCATGGGCTGGGGAGGAGAGGCCGGTAGGAGAAGCTAGTTCTCCCTTTCAGCTTGCCAGTCAGCACTCTGGAGCAGAGAGGTGGAAAAAAAGTCTTGTCACAGGTTTCTCCCCTGCGGCAAACAGGGATCAGATTGTGACTCAACTTCACAATCTGGTTCCTGCCCTGCATCCTAGAGAAGTACAGTGGAACAGTGACCCTTACTTCGACTGGATTTTAGGATTACAAAACATGGCTGACCTGCCTACAGACTGCAGAGCGAATGAATGGAGTTGCTTTTTGGTTGCTCTGTTCCCTGGTGGCTGAGTAATCTCAGTGGGTAGTTTTAAGCCAGGGGTGAAGCCAGTTTTAAGCCAATCTGAGCCTGAGAAGGAGCCAGAAGTTACCAATTTACGTTGCCAAAGAGCCACAGTAATACGTCAGCAGACTCCCATCAGCTCCACTCACCCTTGCCCCCAGTGCCTCCCAATCAGCTGTTTCGTGGCATGCAGGAGGATCTGAGGGTGAGAAGGAGGAGCGAGGGTACTGCAGGCTCAGAGGAGGGGGAGCGAAGGAGTGGAGTGGGGGGCAGGGCCGGTGGCAGAGCCAGGGGTTGAGCAGTGAGCACCCTCCAGCACATTGGAAAGTTGGCCCCTGTAGCTCCAGCCCCAGAGTTGGAGCCTATACAAGGAGCCGCATATTAACTTCTAAAGAGCTGCATGTGGCTTCAGAGCCCCAGGTTGGCCACCGCTATGTTAAGCAATTGTTTTTTGTCCCCAAAGGCACTCTCACATGGTTTTCTAACTTTTCTTTCCTCTCATTCAATGTGTATATGGGGTTTTTGGAGCATTTTGTGCAGAGCAGAGGTGCTGGAACAATTTTTATAGTATGAGTGCTGAGAGCCATTGAATCACACTTAAAACTTTATATATGATGGAAACCACCTCAAGCCAGGATAGTGCGGCAGCAGCCTGTGTGTCAGCATCTATGGTGCAGAGCACAGATTGTGATGCTTTCAGCCTCCCAGCGCAACAAGGCACCTTAGCTGTGTTGACAGATTAAAAAACAAAAGGTTTTCCACAACATTTGTATAAAAAGTGATTGTGTTTCTACTTATATGCTCTCTATTGTGTTCTGCCATAGGTTATGAAGCAATCTGTAAAACCGATCAATAAATAATGGCAATTTAGAATGTTCTAGGCTTTCAGATTTCCCCCAAAGGCCTATTGCAATTGGTCTCCACAACTAGACATTACGACAATCTAGGTAGAAGTTACTATTGTAGCTCTTTATAGAAAGATTTGAGAGAAGAATAATACAGTCCAAGGTACATGTCTTCGTCCATTTGTATGCATAGAGCAGGATTTTCCAAAGCATCTAGGTGACTTTGGAGCACAAGTCTAATTGAAAGTCAGTGGGACTTTTGCTCCAAAATCATGTAGGCACTTCTGAAAATCTCACCCACAGTGACTATATGAGAATCTCAATTTTCATGTTGCTAGTCTTCCACTCACAATTGCAAAGAAAGTTGGAGAACATGACCTTTGACAGCTAAAAAAGACAAAAAAAAGCCCACCACCCAGACGGCAAATTAAAATAACCTGAAATGTATTTAAAAACAAACAATTTTTAAAGTCAATTTCACATTTTTGGGGGTCTGACACACAATTTTTTTAATCTTTGGGGTTTGTGATACTGTGGAAGCTGCTTTGATGAAAACTAGAGAGAGACTGTAGAGAACAATGATCCACTACAATGATCTCTATAATTGTTTACTGGTTTAAATTATGCTAATAAATGACAGTGAATGTAACCTTCACACAGATACTGTTACTGTACATGCAAATGTAATTAGTGTCTTTAAAGTCTTTTAAATTTAATTCAGCTTTTAGTTTAAATTTTATTTTAAATCTGATTTTTAATTTAAAGAAATGTTTTAATCCACTCTGCCCATGCAGTGCAGAGTAAAGTTTTTAAAAGCACCTGAGCACCAGTGGGTCTTTGGCTCCTAAGGCCAGGTGTACCCTCGGAACACTTTGCCAGGGTAGCTATACAAGTATACTATACCAGTGGTTCTCAACCAGAGGTATGTGTACCCTTGGGGGTACACAAAGGTGTTCTAAGGGGTACATCAACTCATCGAGATATTTGCCTAGTTTTACCATAGCTACATAAAAAGCACTAGCAATGTCAGTACCAACTAAAATTTCATACAGTGACTTGTTTATACTGCTCTATATACTGTACACTGAAATGCAAGTACAATATTTACATTTGAATTGATTTATTTTATAATTATATGGTAAAAATGAGAAAATCAGCAATTTCTCAGTGATAGTGGGCTTAGACACTTTTGTAGTTTTATGTGTGATTTTGTAATCAAGCAGTTTTTAAGTGAGGTGAAACTTGGGGGTACGCAAGACATATCAGACTCCTAAAAGGGGTGCAGTAGTCTGGAAAAGTTGAGAGCCACTGTACTATACCAGCAGGGCTTGTCTACACTACCCACTGGATCAGCGGGCAGCGACTGATTCAGTGGGAGTCAACTAGACATGATAAATTGTCCACTGAGCACTCTCCTGTCGACTCCAGTACTTTGCCAGAACAAGAAGCGCAAGTGGAGTTGATGGGTAAGTGTCAGCTGTTGACTTACCACAGTGAAGACACTGCAGTAAATAGATCTAAGTATGTCAGCTTCAGCTATGCCATTCACGTAGCTGAAGTTGCATATCTTAGCTTGATCCCATGCAGTAGTGTAAACAAGTCCTTAGTGTAGACACAGCTTATATCAGCAAAACTGCATTTTTGCCATTATAATTTATTCCACACTCCAGCAAAATAAGCTATAGTGGTAAAATCATAGTTTTGGCAATATAGCTGCATTTACAGTACATGCTTCTGCTGACACATCTGTGTTTGTCAAGAATCACACTTTTCACATCCCTGACTGACATAGCTATCCCAGCAGAAGTGTGTAGTGTAGACCTGGCTTAAGTGTCTTAAGCACTTTTTAAAAATGTTTGTTTAGGTCTATAAAGCTGATAGCTATGTGCCTCGCTGTTGACTCTAGCTTTGAAGCAAGATGCTCCCAGTAGTCTGGAGGACACATTCTGTAGGAACTGCCCTCCGTTTTCTGTCTAAAAAATGTGAAACACATACAAAGCACATACAAATTAACTCTAAATACACACACACTTACTTGTACGGACATTATATTGTACTTTTGTTATCTCTGGTTGTAGTAGTTTGGACATACAGAAACATTTAACGATGTACAAAATAAGAGCTTACTATCTGTGGCCCCAATCTTCCAATCAGATCAGTGTAGGCACATCTCTGCGCATGTGTTGTGCCAATGGTGCACGGGACCTATCAGTATCAATCAGATTGCAGGATTGGGCCTTATAATTTTAAACAAGTGTGTAGACTTAAGTTCACAAACCACTTCTAACTTTAAAATTGCAATGCTCCATATCTGTTTTATATAGAACGCCTGTCCAAAATAATTCAACTCAACAGAGGATTGAGTGTCTAAGCTAATCTGGTGGAGCACATACTTACTTCTGTTAACTCTTAAAATAGCATGCAAATATTTGTTTTTATAAAGTTCTCGCCTTCAAAGAAAAAAATGCCAGCTCTTTACTTTCACTCACTGCAAATTGCCGAGAGAAATAGCCATGTTCACTTTTCTTGGATCTTTGCCAGCTCACGTACCAATGAAATGTGCCCACCAAATAAGATTATAAAATAAGAAGTTGTAAGAACAAATATCCGTTGTATGCGAAGAGGTATAAATCATTTGAAAGAATGTGACATCTGCCTGTGGTGACCCATGCAGCTATGCAATATTTTTTTAATTTATGTAATCCATCAATAGAGCATTCATAGCAGTAGTTTGAAAAAGCTGGCTTTAAGTTTCTGAGTAACACAGCAGCAAGTGTAAATTCTCATCCTCTAATATTGAACAGGATGGTCTGGAGAAGAACCAGAATTTCAGAGGACAAACCATGGAGTGGAATGTAAAACAAAGTGGACTGCACAACTGAGACTCGATCAGGAAAGATTAGTTTAAAGAGGAAGAATACAAAACTGCAGCATAAGTCACTGAGCAAGGGCTCATGACATGAAACTAAATGATATTCAGCTGTTTGAGTTCTCTCTGAGTTTTTGGTGTTTATTTCAATCCCAAATCAAAGCAAGCATGAAGGTGGTAATCCATCCAAATCAATCCTGAAGAAACAGTTTGCACAAATCCCTATAAATAGAAGCCACTACATTTCATACAGCTGCACTTTGACTATGCACTGAGAATCACTGTCCCACAGGAGTTAACTAAAAAACTGAGCCTCTTGGGTAAACATGCATCTAAACTATATAAATGATCAATCATGGAACTAGTCCTCTCTTCCCCTCAACAGCAAGGAATATGGCCAGTGCATACCAGTATGAAGCATGGCAGGAAAATTCAGGGGATCCTCTTTATCCACTGGTTAAACTGCAAAGGACCATACAGATACTGGGACATCCCACCTGCTAGGCTCTCTGGTCTCTCACTTCAGGGACTATACACACCCATTTGCTTCCCCCTGCAGTGGGTGGCTCATTACAGAACACTCCTGTACATCTGAACTCCCTTTACTCACAATGCTAGTTATCCAAATTCATGGTGTGTCCTCCATGTAGCCCTGTTAATCACCTGCTAATAACTCCGCAATGAGCTTCTTAGTGCCTATTAGCACTAATCAACGGCTTTGTACTTTTAATGCTGAATGCTCTGTACTTTATTAAAGAGTAAAAAACAACTTTCAATTTATTAAAATGCCAAAATTGTATTTAAACACATCCTTTTAATACAAGTTTGGTGTTTTAAGAAACTTAATATAGTAATTTTTTTTTACTCTTTCATAAAGTACAGCACAGTAAGCATTAAAAGTACAAAACGGTTGATTTACACTAACAGGTACTAAGAGGCTAATTGAGAAATTATTAGCAGGTGATTAACTAAAAGAGCTACATGCTGTGAAATGGCAGCTCGAAATAGGACTTAATGTTTATCTGAATGCTTACTTATTAGAAAGTTTCAGATGTCCCCTCAGCCATTTGGATAAACTGGACTGTATAGTACTTCCAAAGATTTACACATTCGTGCCTTCCCTACCATCTAGCCCTGTCCACATGTTGACATAGGTGTTTTATAGGGCCTGAGCCTAGAAAGTACTGAGCATCCTCAAGCCTTACTGAAGTGAATGAGAGTTTATGATCCTCAGCACATCTCAGTGAATACTGAGCACCTTACAAGATTCACAAATCTCCTTGTGGCAGAGACCTGCTCTCTATATTTGCCTCTAGAGTCCCATACAGATCAGTGATGCTATATGAAGAATAAATAGTAACTCATGGTATTGTAAATGATTATTTTTGATGCACAACGAAGGGAAGGTCAACCACCAACAATCAAGTGATTTTCTGTAGAAGGAAAGACCATATTGTGCTGCCACTGAAGCAAATGGCAAAACTCCCTCAGGGAGGATCGAGCCCTGAATAATCATGGTGTTCAGCAAGTTCCCTCAAAATGAGATTAATTCATCACACAATTTCCATAAAACGAAATAAATATAGGCTGCGAGAATAATTTTCAGTGCTGTGATTTAATGTAATTAAGAAATAATGTTGTTTGAATTTCATGTGGTCACAGGATGATGGTCTCCTGCTGCTAGACAAATACCAAGTCAACCAGCATTTACTGAAAATAAACACTGAGGCGGAGACTCACAAGTTTTTCCAGAGTAAGTAGTATCTGTCTTGTGACAACCTTCCATACTAATGTGTGTGTTTATTACATCAAACGATGTAGCAGCTGTCATTTTGTCTAACGACTGCTTCCATGGCCGTAGAATGGAAACAACTCGCTGCCCACCCGCTTGGAACCTTGCTCCTGTGAGAAACACTGTGGGACAAGGGTGGTGCAAAAATGTGGAGGAGCTTGAAGGCATTCCATCCGCACAAGTCAGACCAAGGCAAAATGAATGAGGATGCACTGAAAGGGCATGTCGCACACTTGGTGCAGCAAAATGCAGTGTGCGCTGCCAATGGTGCAAGTGCACACTGCTGCCAGATCATACAGCAGGCACTGAAGTTGGGGTGAGGACTTAGACTCATTTGAACCTGACTGAGCATATCCAGTCTATATATTTTGACTGACTCCCGCACTGGTAAGAGGCTCTGGAAGAACCTCCCTATACCCTGTTTCCCAGTGCACCCAGGCAGTGGCAGGAAGATTTTTGCCAAACAACTTAAGTGAACAGCTGAATTTTGAAAGGGTATATACACAGTCTTGTTTAAAAACTAGCAAAAAGAAGAACTGTTTAGTCTGTTTCTATTTAGATGAAGGCTTCTCCATTCTCAACCAAAAATCAAACATCAGCCATTGAGAAATCAGGTTTGGTTTCGAACAGTACAACAGTTTTAACTTACATCAGAAATGTGACTAATTAAATATGCTTACATGTCATTACATGTTCTATCCCACTTAATGCTAAAGAAAACTAGCAAATATGAAACCGAAAATATATTTCAGGATCCCAACAACCACTGTCTCATGAAACATTTAAAATCATTGTACCACCATCCCAGTAAAGCTATGCCTTCTTTTTAGTGTTTCTCGTGTAATTTTCACAACAGATTGTTATTTACAACAGCAAAACACTTATTTATAAAATGCTAATGAAAACTACTGATTAACATGCAATAATATATCCCCTAATTCATGTGAAGTAAAATGCAAAATAGAAAAATATGCTGTGCTGAAAATTCCTTGTCCAATGGCTAAGAACCCCAGAAAACTATGCTTATATGACAACAGAAAAATTCACAACTGTACTAGTTAGTAAAACAGGCTTCTGTAGCTACTGCCAATATTTCTTGGGAAAAACCCCCACATCCTTTACTTTCCTCATAATTTTTGATAATAGATGCAACTCGCCTGTATACAAAAGCAGTTTACATGGGGGTTCCGTTTCGTGGTCAGCGCGTAAAGCGAAAACCGCGTATAGCAAAACCCAGTGAGTTTAATGGCAGGCGAAGTCGCCCGCCCCACAGATTTGTTTTTTTGCTGACCGCATAAAGCCGACATCACGCATGTTAAATGCGCATAAGATGCGACTCGCCTGTAGTTGTTCACTTCTAAACCAAATTACTGCCATTCAAAAGAGTAGTCGAAAGACTGGTTTTGTATTTGACATAGACCAGGTACATCTGGACACCTGCTTTACTGGTTTTGCTTTAAAAGGAGGAATTGATTAAAGCTGAGAGGCTGTCACGGAGGTCACGGATTTTGTGACTTTCCGGGACCGCCATGACTTCTGCAGCGGCTGGGCCAGCCCCTGGGCCAGCAGCACCGACTGATGCTGGGTCAGTCCTGGGCCACTGCGCCCTCCCACCCCAGCAGGAGTTTGGGTGTGGGAGGGGGTTCAGGGCTGGGGCAGAGGGGGTGGGGCATGGGAGTGGGTGAGGGCTCTGGGCAGCACTTACCTTGGGGAGGGGCTCCCCAAAAGCAGCAACATGTCCCTCGTCTCCTAGGTGGAGGTGTGTCAAGGTGGCTCTGCGCGCTGCCTCCGCCCACAGGTACCATTGCTGCAGTTCCCATTGGCTGTGGTTCCCAGCCAATGGGAGCTGCGGAGCTGGCGCTTGGGGCCAGGGCAGCGCACAGAGCTGCCTGGTTGTGCCTCTGTCTAGGAGATGAAGAACATGTCGCCGCTTCTGTAGAGCCATGCAGAGCCAGGTAGGGAGCCTGTCAGCACTGCCAACTCCGCCCGCTCCCAGCAGCGGCGAGGGTTCTGGGTTACGCGCCACTGCCCGCCCACCCACCCTCCCCCAGCTGGAGTCCTGGGCCACCCATTTCCCCCTCCCCGAGCACCCACAGCCTCAGAGCACACATGATGCTCCTGGGCTGGCCCCAGCCCCACAGCACTCAAGTTTTAGTTAGGGGTATACAGTACACGTCATGCACATGTCACGGACCAGGAATTGTTGTTTATTGCCCAAGGCCTGTCCATGACTTTTACTAAAAATACCCATGACTAAAACGTAGCCTTATTGATGATTACAGAAATTTGGATGAGAATTGTATCTGCACAGGGCAGAAGGTAGGATAAGTATTGTTACCTGTGCAGTTTTTCAATAGTCTTTGCTTTCCCTATTAAGGGCAGCTGTCCATACAGGGAGTTGCTCAGAGTGCTGCTGTAGAGCAGCAATCACTGCAACCTGGGTTCAATCCATTATTAGTGCTTAATCTAGCAAACTCCCATTAGAGACAATGATAATTTGCCCAATGAGGACTTTGAGATTGGGTCCATTAAAAATGTATTTGTAGTGTACTCTTAATGCAGCTGTGCTACTTTAAGTCCTGATGCTGGAAAGAAATGTATTGGCAGATCCCTCTGCCCACATGGAGCTGTGGGGATGTCAGTGATTGTCCACTGGGTTCTCTTTGCAGGAATGAAGCCTTACGGCCTAGTAGTCCTTAAACCTCAGGGATCCAATTCAAAAATATTTCACTGCACCTATGTACGCACACACACCGCCACAGTTTCTCTGTGAAAGCCTGAACTACAACTGTGCATGCCATATCTGTTCTGTGGATAGAATATTCCAGTCCATCCAGTTTCATACAAACTAACTCATCTATTTTAGAAAGTAATTTAAGAACTCAGATTTCTTTGAAGCAGCATTCTGATCACCATGATTAGATGTTCTGCATAAAACCCACAATTACAGGTTGTTATCACAGATTGCCACACAGTGGGTGTTTTTTACATATTGTCATTCCAAGATTTATTTTACCTGTCGGACCTGACAATTCTGTAAAGCCTGTAGTTGTAGCATTAATGTCTGCATTGAAATATATAGTATTATTAAGTCATTCAGGTTCACCATTTACATTTTGAATAACTTTGCAAACAATCACCATGTGAAGACAACAAGAGTGAGATTCACGTCTCCACCTCCTTCCACCTGCTCCCCGCTGCCCGTATAGGCACATATACAAAGCCTGACTACTTGGCATTTGTGCAAGGAATTCTGAGGGTGTTGTGGGTAATTCACTATTCCTACTCCTGCACAGGTTGAAGGGCTAGAATGTAGCCTCTCTACAACTGCTATTTCAGACCATGGGCCAAAATAGAGTTCTTTCCTGCCCTCCCCCTTCCCCAAGAACCATTATACTGGTGTTGTAACCCACTACACCCATGGAACCTGTGGCCTCCCCAGCCCACTGCCAAATCCACACTGGCCTATGATGAAGTCCTGCTCCACAGACTGCATGGAATGTGGAGATGCCCTAGCCTAGGAAGATATTCCATAGCCTCTCCCGCACAGCCCACCTCATGGTATACATGGTACAAAAACTTGTTTGGGACTTCCAAGCTGGGGTGAATTTCTTGCAGAGGTTAAGAGTGACAGTGTGCAGATGACTTTTGGTGACAGCTGTCATCCCAAATTAATTTAACATTTTTTCTCTTTCTAACCCAAAGCTAATAGTTATTGATTCAAACTGTTTACAGATTCATCCAGCGTGTCTTAGTAGCACATCAGTGTACTCAAGTGTACTTCCCCACTTTCATCCCCACTCCCTTAGGACTCTCCTAAATCAGATACTTCCCTGGACAGCTGTGCAATATTCATTACTATCTGAAAGCAAAGCCAACAAAAAAAAATTTCATTTTGAAGTCTAACTCCTTGACTAGTGTAAATTTGATGACTTAAGCAACAACAAAACAAACCAATAGGAAAAAAAACCTGCTGAGTTTGTACTGGAACTTGATGTCCAGCCTACTGCTTTGTCTGCTGCCTGCAGGGGTACAGTTTTGGAAACAGAAGACAGGTGGCTTGAACCTCCTTGTAAACAGATCCCAAATGAACTTTGTTTGACCACTGGGATCACCTCCCTTTCTAAACTGGACTCCTCTAAGTGTCCTAGCAACAACACATTCCCACACACAGTTCATCAGTGCCACAAGGCAAAAGAGAAAACCACACATGCGAACTTCACATTGCTGGTATTGTACAGGACACAAATGTACAAAAAAGAAATTTTCCAAATAAGTCAAAACATTCAGTATTTAATTGCTTATTTTAAACATTTAATCACAAAAATTAGAGACTAAAAAGACCCTTCAGGTCACCTAGTCCATCTCTTGGCTGACACAAGAACACCCTGACAGCGTTTACCATAATGCTCTGTTTAATTTTGATTTAAACATTTCATGAGATGGGTTCATGTGGGATCTAAATTATTTCTCTTCACCGTTAGAGTCTGCACCCTAAAAATATCTGTAGATGGTTAGGTCTCTCACAGGTACAACAATTTAAATTATTCTAAATTGAACAATGAGAGTCTGAATAGCTCATCTTGATTTGCAATGGAGAATGCAGCACTCAACATGCAACATTTGTTCAGTAGCAGGAAGATGTGGGAACAGATAAAGAATGCAAGGTCAGCAAAATTTAAGACCACTGTCTGGTTTTGGTTTGTTATCCACTTTTGTCAGTGCAGTACAGTTTTTAGACGTGCTCTGTAGTAGCAAATACTCATAGCAATGTGCAGGATACCAGAATACGGACATGAAACACGTGACACTGAATTTCCATACAGAAGTATGTGAGCTCTGCTAAGCAACGTTTTCAGCTTCTTAAAAATAAGAAGAGCTCTGTGTAGTTTAAAAGCTTGTTTCTTTCACCGACAGCAGGTGGTCCGATAAAAGATATTACCTCACCCACTTTGCCTCTGTAGTTGTACTTACATTAACCAAAAAGAACCCAACAAATAAAAAAAACCATAAGTTTATCAGATAGTAAATTAACCTTTTCAACTTTTTCCTTGAAAATACTGAACAGCAAGGATGCAATGCACTGTTGGCTTTCTGAGTGCTGGCAACATAAAAAAACCCAAACAATGTTTCACTACATTTTAGTCTAAAATATTTGTTACCTATCTTCATGCACATTGATTGTGTTTAAGTTTTGTGGATTAATTTCTTTTTTGGTTGTCTTTATAGAAAGACATTCATTGAACATCATATGACCTCTGAAAAAGTTCACTCTGTTAAGATGATCTCTAAGTGGGCTCTTTGAACAAAGCTGGGCCCTAAGCTAAGGTAAAAGAAGGGCCGGAGAAAACAGCACGGGGGAAACCATTTTGTACAAATTCCAGAGAAGCAGGAGACAGCAATGGTCTCACTGAGGAGCTTATGAGTATAGGAACCTGTGGGTACTTCCCTCACAAGAAGAATAATCCCTTTATAAATATCAGCAGGACATCCACCCACGCAGATCTACCAAGAGGCATTTGATTATCACTGCTCAGCTCTGACTGTATGGTAGCACCATCTGGACACAGAGCCTTGATCTCACTTCGTTCATGGGATGCCTTTCACAGAGAGCATGCACTGCATTGAATTTGGTCAGATAGTGTTTGTATTGATGTATGTGGTGTGTTAATGTTAACTTCCAGCCTGGCTAAATGATCATGCCCTACCTATTTGTTCATTAGTGTCAATTCACTTCTAGGCAAGCCTGGCACCCGGAAGTATCTCCTTCAGCCTCTGATGGTAGAGGAGACTGATACCTTAAGTGAAGGAGAACAACTATTAAACAATCCACTTATAGTTATTTAGATTCGGTGGGCCAGATTCTGATCTCTGTTACATTGTTAATAGAATTACTTCAGCTTTTAAAAGGGGTATTGAGATGACAATCTGGCCTCGCAATCCCAAAGAAACATTTGAAAGCCTTATCACTCACAGCATGTCAAAATAACTTGCCTTCCACAAAAATCCTGTTCCAGTAGATTTTCCCAACTTGATTTCCTCCGAGAAACACTAGATTGGATAAAATCAGCATTGAAGTGGAAACAGCTGCCAGGGCAGCGTGAAATCGACGACAAATTCTTGGTGAGAAAAAACGATCCTGACAAGAAACAAAAAGACAGACAAAGTTAACACAGAGTTAATACTCCAAAAATACAGAGAAAATGTTGTTGCAATAACAGTTTTACAACTCACATTGGAAAATGCAATGTAATGATGGCAGATAAGCATTCAGACTCGAGGCCTAATCATTACGGGACAAATCCTGAAGTCCTTATACTCTAGCAAAACTTCCACTGAACCGATTGGGAGTTTTGACTAAGTAAAGAATTCAGCATTGGCCCTACAGCTTTAACAATTATTTCAATGTAACACATCATTTTTAGTTTTCACTATCTTCCCTGGGGCATTTTGTTAATGAGTTGAGCAGCAAACCACCTTCCTATACGGCCAAAGGTACCCAATAGGTTCTAATAGCCAAACAGCTTCAAAGGACTAAAGTGATTCTGTTAAAATATAAAGGATTTAAAGAGCCACTAACACTTTCGATTAAGTAATAGCAAGTTCACTTTTGATTATTTAATATTCACTGACAGATGCCTCAGTTAAACCAGAATTGTTTAGTACAATAAGTTCCCTTATAAAAATAACAAGTATTTTGATTGGAGAGTGAATTAAGCTGCAAGTTGTGACCTCACTGCTCATATTCATTTTAGAAGTGAACCTAAGTATTGTATAATTACTTACACTAGCAAGAGAGTTTTTGCTATTGGTGTTAATGCAGCATATAAGTCAAGTTAACCACCACAATAACCTTGGAGCAAACTACCGCACTTTAAATTAACACTGGCGGTACAATTTTTAAAAGGTTTTGTTCTCCTTTACGTTTCGGCTGTTAAAATGAATTATAAAGCTAGCATTGTGGTAAATCAGATTAAGAAAGCATACCGTATAAGTTACAGTGTTGTATAAGGAACAACATACATTATACACCACATTTTCAGGTTCCAAAAGCGGTTTTATTTAGGGACTCATCCTCTCAGAATCTGAATGCTTCTTGCACAGTAGTGAACACTCCAAACTCCCATGGGAGTTAAGGAAACTAGCCAGGAAAGGTTTAGCCTCTCATAGCTATTCAGATCAAGTCGAGATGTCGTGGGAAAGGATGCTGAGTCTTTTATTACTCTAGCACCAATAAAGAGCACTAATTAGCTTATCTATAATAGCTGTATTATACCAGAATTAGTGCTCAGACACCAGAAACATGGAACTTGTACAAAATGGCCCAACACATTTTACTAGAGAGGGAAATAGACTGCTAGCTTTGTAGACATCAGAATAGATATCTGCAGATGACTGAAAACAAAGGCCTAGAAATTTGAATAAATATATAGGCCTAAAAATTAATTACAATGTATTTCTGAACAGTAGCTCTTTTGTAAACTGCATGTTTGCCAATCTAACATATGTCAGCACTATTCAGCAAAGAAATGCTGGCATATATTCAGCTGAAAAAAAGTCAGTTAACATTCCCCCGCCCCCAACAATGGAACAATGAGATGCAGTGTGAAATTTAACCAATAACGGTGAATCTCCCACACAACTCCGTGGAAAATATGCACTGACTAAAAAGACTGGGAGTTTTCTTTTAAAAATCTGAGCCCAAAACGAAGTAGTCACAGAGGCAAGTCTGTGGACTACAACAATAACCCCAATACTGTAAGTTACTTAACAAAAGAATATTTCAGGGCAATTAAACAATAATAGAATACTGTTATTTAAATATTTTTGGATGTTTTCTACATTTTCAAATATATTGATTTCAATTACAACACAGAACACAAAGTGTACAGTGCTCACTTTATATTATTTTTAATTACAAATATTTGCACTGTAAAAAACAAAAGAAATAGTACTTTTCAATTTACCTAATACAAGTATTGTAGTGCAATCTCTTTATCATGAACATTAAACTTACAAATGTAGAATTACGTACAAAAAATAACTGCATTCAAAAATAAAACAATGTAAAACTTTAGAGCCTAGAAGTCTGCTCAGTCCTACCTCTTGTGCAGCCAATCACCCAGACAAATAAGTTTGTTTACATTTGCAGGAGATAATGCTGCCTGCTTCTTATTTACAATGTAACCTGAAGGTGAGTACAGGTGTTCGCATGACACTTGTGTAGCCGGCATTGCAAGGTATTTACATGCCAGATATGCTAAACATTCTTATGCCCCATCATGCTTCATCCAGCATTCCAGAGGACATGCTTCCATGCTGATGGCACTCATTAAAAAAATCAATTAAATCTGTGACTAAACTCCTTGGGGGAGAATTATACGTCTCCTTCTCTGTTCTTCCTGCCATAATATTTCGTGTTATAGCAGCCTCAGATGATGACCCAACAACATGTTGTTCGTTTTCAGAACACTTTCACTGCAGATCTGACAAAACAGAAAGAAGGTACCAATGTAAGATTTCTAAAAAGAGCTACAGCACTCAACACAAGGTTTAAGAATCTGAAGTGCCATCCAAGATCTGAGAGGGACGAGGTGTGGAGCATGTTTCAGAAACCTTGAAACTCCAATGTGGAAACTACAGAACCCGAACCACCAAAGAAGAAAATCAACCTGCTGGTGGCATCTGACTCAGATGATGAAAGTGAACATGCATTCATGTCTGTACTGCTTTGGATCATTATTCAGCAGAACCTGTGTGTCCATCAGCATGGACACATATCCTCTGGAATGGTGATTGAAGTATGAAGAGAATATGAATAGTGCATCTGGCATGTAAATATGTTGTGAGTTTGGGTGCGGGGGCTCAGAGCTGGGGACTGGATGTGGGGCCGTGCTTTCTGGGGAGCTCCCTGGAAAGGGAACAAGAGCTCCCCTCCCTCAGCTCCCAGCTCCACATGCTGCCTCTGCCTGCAGGCACTGCCTCCAAAGCTCCCACTGGCTGCGGTTCCCAGCCAATGGGAGCTGCAGAACAGAGGGTTGGGGTGGAGCAGAAGCTGGGGTGGAGCTAGGAGCTGGAGGCTGCCGCTCCCCAGGAGTCAGATAGGGAACCTGCCCCAGCTCCATCAAACCTCCTCTGCCCCAGCATCCATGGCGTCCCCAGGGCTGACCCTGCCTTCCCCAAGCTTTAGTCAGAGGTATATTGTAAAAGTCATGAACAAGTCACGGGCTGTGAATTTTTCTTCACTGCTCATGACCTGTCCATTACTTTTACTAGAAATACCTGTGACTAAAACAAAGCCTTCACCATGACTCCTGCGTTATGCTCTCCCTTCCTCCCTCTCTCTATCACTCTGCGCTCCATCATCAAGGGTGAAAAAATGCCAGCGGCTCAACACTGTACAGCAACCATGAACAGTAGTTTAGCACAGAAAGCCAAGAAGTATAACAGATCCGGATAAAACTATAGGGAGACTTGAGATAGGCAAATCACCACCAAAACTGGAATTTGGCCAAGTCTCCCACCAAAGTAATGATCAGGCCCAGTGCTGCCTACCTTATGAGATCTGATAGGTACTCAACCCAAGGTGGCATGACTATAGCACAGGGGCAGACAAACTACGGCCCACGGGCTCGTCCTGTCCAGCCCCCACACTCCTGGTTGGGGAAGCTGCCATCCCCTCCCATGCTGTTCCCCACTCCCCTGCAGCACACCATGTGGGCGGTGCTCTGGAGTGCAGGACTCCGCACTCTGGCAGATCAGCGCGGCAGCATGTCTGGCTCCAGCAGCCAGACATACCGCTCTGAGGGACTGGGTCTTGCGGGGTGGTCAGGGGATGGGGAACAGGGGAGTTGGATAGGTGTGGGAGTCCCAGGGGGCCTGTTAGGGGGCAGGGGTGTGGACAGGGGTCAGGGCAGTCAGGGAACAGGGAGCAGAGGAGTTGGACAGGGGGTGGGATTCTGGGGGGTGATTAGGGTTGGGGAGGTCTCTGCAGGAGGTGGTCAGGGGACAAAGAGCAGGGGGGCTGGATGGGTTTTAAGCTCTGAGGGGGGCGGGAAGTGGGTGGGAGTCAGATAATGGGTGGTGCTAGGCTGTTTGGGGAGGCACAGCTTTCCCTACCCAGCCCTCGGTACAGTTTTGCAACCCCGATGTGGCCCTCAGGCCAAAAAATTTGCCCACCCCTGCTATAGCATGTATAACAGCCTTCCTTAATTAAAACAAACATACAGTTATAGGTTTGAGTTTATTTATAAATACAAATGGACTGCCCTTACAGAAAGGAAAAATCAATAGTGCTATATGTATGACAGACAGCTTGTACTGTTTAAACGTGTGTCTTTGGTCATTTACAAGATATAAGAGCATTTCAGCACAGAAATAGTTGCTTCATTGAACTATTTGAGGGCTATGCTGTAGCTAATTTTCATTATTCCACTAGGAATTGATCCACAAAGCAGTAAAGATTTTCTTGGGAGTGATTCAACTTTCTACACCTCTGCAACAAAGATAGAAAAATCAAACTGTTTTTTTTTTTTACAACGTCTCATGTCATCTGGAAAAATCCAATTATGAAAGTACCTGAGCAGCTATTGTGTCCAAATTAACTCAGTGGAAGCAGTAATTTACCAATGAGAAAGGACTGAGGTAAGTCTTGATTAACAGCAATAATATTTGTTATTTAAATATTTATCACGCTGTTGATTGTTCTCAAGATCTGACAGTTTGTCTCCATGAAAGCGATTTCGAAAGCTCTTCTCTGTACAGTTTCACTCTCTAGAGGATCTATTCCACTACTGCAAGAAAAATGACAGCAATTGCTGTAAGTTCTGACCTCAGCTGCACAGTTTCTTTGGAAACCGGTGTTCAGTTGTGGAATCTGAAATCCTCACCTCCCCCTTTTTCCTGCTGCCAAGAAAAGTGGCATTTAATGAACTGTTTGGTGCTTAAGTTACAAAAAAGTTATAGCCACTTTATCAAAATTCTTATATTTGCATCCATGCTCATTGGCCCCTTTCATTCAGAGTCTGGAGTCTATAGCTGACTGCCCTTACATTTGATTTATCTGTCTATTTTTCCAATCTGTAAAGATAAACCCATCATGGCCTTTAGGCATATACACAAAAAACTACAATCCCACATCACTCAGAGCCTCTGATGGGGCCCAGAAATACAAAGTGCAACACTGGAGAAGTGTGTACAAATGTTGCTTTAAGTGACTCCTGCACTTGTCCTGGTCCTCGGCAGTCTGTACTCCAGTCCCTAGTATAAATAGGTGCAGCCTAAACCTCCATCTCAGCCAGTCACTGGGAAAGATGAACCACTGCTGCTCTCTGTTGGGTCAAAGTAATCTGAGGACAGCAGCTATTGAGAGATTTGGCTCAGCATCACTAGAGTTGCCAGGTGTCCGGTTTTTGACTGGAATGCCCAGTTGAAAAGTGATCCTGGTGGCTTCAGTCAGCACCGCTGATCAGGCCATTAAAGATCCGGTCGGCGGCGCAGTAAGACTAAGGCAGGCTCCTTGCCTACCATGGCTCCATGTGGCTCCTGGAAGCAGCAGCATGTCTGCCCTCCAGCTCCTATGCATAGGGACAGCCAGGGGGCTCTACATGCTCTCCTGACTCAAGCACCAGCCCTGCAGCTCCCATTGGCCAGAAACTGTGGCCAATAGGAATTGCAGGGGCATTGCCTGTGGATGGGACAGCGCACAAAGCTGCCTGGCTGTGCCTCCAAGTAGGAGCCAGAGTGGGGACATGCCGCTGCT
>ML677362.1:16481148-16810443 GCA_007922305.1 Dermatemys mawii
GCTCTCTGAACCCCTCAGTCCCAGCCCAGAGCACCCTTCTGCACTCCAAACTCTCCTCCCATCCCTGATTCCCCTCCCGCTCTCTGAACCCCTTGGTCTCAATCTGGAGCAGCTTCCTACACCCCAAATCCCTCATCCCTGGCTCCACACCAGAGCCCGCACCCCAGCCAGAGCCCTCACCCCCCACACCCTAATCCCCTGGCCAAGCCCAGAGTCCCCTCCTGTATCCCCCCCATGCCAGCCCGGTGAAAATGAGCAAGTAAGTGAGGGGGGATGCAGTGAATGGGGGTGGGGTGGAAGAGGGAGCAGGGCCTCGGAGGAGGGGTGGGGCAAGGGTGTTCAGTTTTGTGCAAATAGAAAGTTTGGAGTCCTAAGCATAACCTTCTCAATAATCTTTCCCGCAAAAGGAAGACTTCTAAAGACAAATGACTAGCATCACAATCTACCTCATTTAAAAGTCTGCTGGGAGAGGCTACAGCAAACTTCCATGTCACTCCAATATTGCTATCGATATTGTCAAGATGGTTAGAGTGCTTTAACCAGGGCCTATTCCACAGGAAATAAATCTTGTCAGTATTTGGGGAGTCCTAATACGATTGAATTTACACCTTCATGCACTACAACAGCTGTTTCCCCACATGTCTTTTGTTACATGGAACTGCCTTTCTGGAGACCCAAGAATGCAAGCACAAGATAAGAAAAAATTGGAAGCTATGATAAATACTGAGTCTTACACATAGCAGAGTATATATTACAGGATTGAGCATATGACAGAATAAGGTTCTAACATCCCAATGCTAAAATGGGTATGGTATAAATACGTTGTGCTTGATTCACCATTGTTCTGTTGCAGTTTTACCTTCCTTTATATTTTAATTGAGCTGAAAGTTTAATACAATTTTTGGGAGAGATGACATCTATTTAGCTAGCTTGTTCACTATCTGGTCTGCGTGATTTTTTTTTTTTTTTCTTGTCAGCCACCATACCCAGGACAATTTTAAAGTGAGAAAAAGGCTGTGTACTTTTACTCACAAAGTATACGGCACTATTGCCTATGTTCAATACATTGAGCAAAGAACTTTCATGACCTGGACACACAATCCCAGTTTGATCTTTCATTTTCAACCACCAAGATATGAAGGATAAGTGATTGTGATTTAAGATTGTTGAGTCTCCAGCATTTGAAGCTGATAAGGGATTTTAAGAGAGGCCTCAGGTTTATAATCCAAATTATGTTGGAGTGGAACATTAAATGCATTCAGTGCTAATACTGACAACAGCCAACTGACTCACTTCAGTTTGCCTTATGGTACAAATGTACAAAATGAAATATTTTTGCTATGTGTTGTTGATATAAAGGTCATAAAATACTTAGAAGGCAAAATACATGTGGACTGTTTTGATTAATTCATCAGGATTACAGTTGCACAAGTGGTATGAATATGTAACTGAAGATGAGATTTGGAAAATCAAATTTTTAACTCCTGGATCATGTATTGAAATATTCCTTTTACTAGCTGTCACCAGGGATCTGAGCCTAGGTTCTCTCTCCACCCAGCATGACCAAAGGATACTGCTAAGAGCATGCTTACCTCTATGAGGCAGCAATACAAGCAATCCAGTTATTCTGAGTAGGATTCTTGGGTTTTTCCCTTATGAGATACACTTAGGAATGAGAACTACCCTCCTCAATCCTCTTCCACAGGCACTGGAATCATAATAGCTCTCAACAGTCTGTGGAGTAATACTTAGAAGTGTCTTCTAAAACTGGGTAATCTCAACTGTAGTTACTTGCCAAAAATAATGGCACTATATAAAACCAGGAATATGGGTGAAGAGCTGAATGAGGACAGGAGCGGATGGGATGTAAAATATTTTGACTAACGGTTATTGCTTATTTTATTTATCTGCAGTTAAGAATACTAAAAATGGAGGCTAGGGAGTGACTGAGCAGTTGGGGAACCATATGGGATAAAGGAACGGCTGGAGATATTGACAAAGCTTTGCCAAACAATACAAATTCACGTAATTTTTAAAGTGAGCCTAAAAGTGAAAATTGGGTGTGTCTGAGGAGCTGGGCAACTTTTAAAAACACATCAACATATATATCATCAAAGCAGAATGTTGACCAAACAGTGTCTGGGATGGTTTGGAAACAACAGAGAATCCAGTGAAAGTGGATGACACTCTTCTGAGAGCGAGGGAGGCACCCATCTGTCGGCCTGACATAGCATCTCAGACACTGAGGTATGATGAATGCCTGTCAGGGGCCTATACCAGAGCCGTTAGGAAACAGGAGACAGACTTGTTGAAAGTCTCTGTGTAAGGATAAAAGAGGTAAAAAATAAGGTTGATGTCATGGTAGGGGTCTATTACAGACCACCTAACCAGGAATAAAAGCTTCCGTGATAAGGCTTTGTACAAACAACTAACAAAATCATCCAAAGCAACGGGACTTGGTGGTGATGGGGAACTTCAACTACCCATATATCTGTTGGGAAAATAACACAGCAGGGCACAGATTATCCATCAAATTCTGGGAATGTATTGGAGATAATTTTTTATTTCAGAAGGTCGAGAAAGCCAGTAGGGGAGATGCTGTTCTAAATTTGATTTTGACAAAGAGGGAAGAATTTGTTCAGAATTTGAAAGTGGAAGGCAGCTTGGGTGAAAGTTGTCATGAAATGACAGAGTTCACGATTCTAAGGAATGGTATGAGGGAAAACAGTACAATAAAGAAAATGGATTTCAAAAAGGCAGACTTTAGCAACTCTGGTAGTTGGAAGGTAAGATCCCTTGGGAAGTAAGTCTAAGGCGAAAAACAACTGAAGACAGTTGGCAGTTTTCAAAGAGACATTATTAAGGGCACAAAAGCAAACTATCCACTGCATAGGAAATATATGAAGTATGGGAAGAGACTACTCTGGCTTAAGCAGGAGATGTTCAATGATCTGAAACTCAAAAAAGAATCCTACAAAAAATGGAAACTACATCAAATTACAAAGGATGAACATAAACACCACAAGTATGTAGGGACAAAATTAGAAAGGCCAAATGAGATTAAACTAGCTAGAAACAAAGGGTAACAAGAAAACAGTCTACAAATACATTAGAAGCAAGAGGGAGACAGAGGAAAGGATAGGCCCATTACTCAATGAGGGATAAAAAACAATAATAGAAAACAGCCAAAGTGCTAAATGACTTTTTTGTTTCAGTTTTCACCAAAAAGTTTAGTAGCAGTTGCACATCTAACTTAATGAATGTCAGTAAAAATGAGGTAGGATAAGATGCAAAACTAGGGAAATAAGTTAAAAATTAGACAAGTTAGATGTTTTCAAGTCACCAGGGCCTGATTAAATACATCCTAGACTACTCCAGGGTCTGACTGGGGAGAAATCTGAGCCATTAGCAATTATCTTTGAAAAGTCATGGAAGATGGGTGAAATTCCGGAGGACTGGAAAAGGGTAAATATAGTGCCCCTCTATAAAAAGGGAAATAAGGACAACCTGGGAAATTACAGACCAGTCAGCTTAACTTCAGTATCTGGAAAGATATAACAGCAAATAATTAAGAAATCAATTAATTTGCAGACACCCAGAAGATAAGGTGATAAGTAACAGTCAGCATGGATTTGTCAAGAACAAATGGTGTCAAATCAACCTAATGGCTTTCTTTAACAAGCCTTGTGAACGCAGTGAAGCAGTAGATGTGGTATATTTTGATAGTATATTATATAGTAAAGCTTTTGATACTGTCTTGCATGAGCTTCACGTAAAAAAACTAGGGAAATACAACTTAGGGCTTGGTTACACCTACAGCTTTACAGCGATTTTGGTTATAGCTGTCCTCGTATACAGCAATAGGGATAGCGCTATAGCATGTCCACACTGAGACCCGCCAGCGGTATAGCATGGCCACATTTGCGGCACTTGCAGTGGCACGGGGAGTGGTGCATTATGGGCAGCTATCCCAGCATTCAGCTGGGTGCAACGTGCTTTTCAAACGAAGGGGGTGAGGGGGAATGTGTTGTGTGTATGCGGAGGGAGAGAGTTCGTCCTTCTGAGAGCCTGTTAGTAAGTGTCCTTGGACAGAGAAGACTAGCAGGCATTGTATTTCACACAGGCTCCCTCCGTAAACATTTGCACTGCTTATCTGCTGAGTTAAGAGAGACTCTGAAAACGTACTTCCCTTCGTTTTGAACTTGGCTGGAGGAATGCGGAAGAGACGTCATTTGCCTTAAATGGCTCCAGTCGTCTCGTGAGATCACTTGTGGCGCTTGGAGTGTTAATGCCCGTTCACACTTGTGATAATACAGATCACTGAATAGGCATTAGCTGTTAATCCTCTGGGAAGGGAGGATTACCAGGACTGGTATAACTGTGGGGTTATAGCGCTCTACGTGCCTCGCCAGTCTGGACGGGTAGGGAGTTATAGCATTCCTGGAGACTTTATAGCTCTGTAAAGTGCCAGTGTAACCAAGGCCTCAGATAAAGCTATTATTAGATGGGTGCATAACTGGTTGGAAAACCTTTTCCAGAGAATAGATATCAGTGGCTCACAGTCAGGATGGAAGGGCATATCGAGTGGGATCTGCTAAGGGCCAAAATCCATTAGCTGTGGATGTAAGATCTTAACTTTAGTTTCTGCTAAGAACTTTTCATAAAAGGCCCAGAGTTTACAGCTTGGCCTGCCATGAGGGCCAGCTAACAGAGAACAATACATGGCTAAGAGAAAGCTGGGGTAAACAGATAACCTTGTGTGTGTTTCAAGTCAGTGAGCGGAGTCAGCATAACTCTGAATGTAATAGGGCATCCTTATCATGAGTTATAGACACATGAAGCACCGAGAAAAGCTTCAAAGTTTACTCCCTAATACAGGGATGAGATAGTGGTACAATATCTCTCAGATCCCAGACAGAGTTTGGGGAGAGGCCTAATATGATTGACATGAGTTATGACACCCTCCCCTCACAGCTGTATGCTAATCCTAGCCCACAGAAATGCAAAGGTAAATTTATACACAATTCTTATTGTTAAGTACCAATTACTGCCTTCTTGCTTTAAATCTCCAGGAATGTACCTGCTGGTCAACCGGGAGAACTGTTCCTCATTCCCCTGGACTCCAAAATTAAGATTTAATTTATACACTTTAATAGACATAGTTTGGGGGTAATTACCGGTGTGTCAGCAAAATATTAATTTGGGCCATGGGTGGAGCCATTGTGTCATCTTTTAGACCATTGGCTTATTATGCTTATCTTGCCTTGCTGCTAGAACTTATCCAGGGGCTTGGGAAAAACCATCCCCATTGCTTCTCTCCACCCAATGAGCACCATATACAATCTATTGTAATTATTTGTTCTGCTGTGTCTCAGTGTCTCTGAGCCTAATAAGCAAAATGACATTCTGCCAATGCTGTGCATAATAAGCTATGGTGTGGATTACAGTTCCTTCGTACTATAAGGTATGTGCATAACTGGTGGGAAAACCTTTCCTAGAGAGTAGTTATCAGTGGTTCAGTCAAGCTGGAAGGGCATATCGAGTGGGATCTGATACTGTTCACTTCTGGGATAACTGATGGAGTTTTTATTGATTTGTAAAGTCGTATGAGTTCTGGCTACCTGAGAGTCCCTCTCTCTCTCTCTGAGCCAATGGGATCGCTGTGGCCAGATGGGCACTCTTTCTTATGCTCCCATAGATTTGAAGGTCTGAGTACATCCTAGGTAGTGAGTTACGAGCTCTGAACATCACTCCCTCAATTGATCCTGCAGGACCCAAATGTGCTCATCTTTGGAATAGGATGTATGGCCCATCCATTACTCAGGCTTGTGTCTCAGGAGATGACAACAACAAAAGGTATCCTGGAGTGAGAGTCTAAGTTATATGTTTTAAAACTATGTATGCTATTCTAACTTTTTACAGCTATTCAGAGACAGGGAAAGGGGGTAAATCTTCCAAACCTATAACTTAAGCAAATAAATAAATGCATAAATAAAAAAGATTTCAGTCAAAAAAAGTCATCCATTATGCAGAAAATATTACTGGAAATAGCTTTCATTTAATAGAACCAATATGTTTCAAGTAAAATGTGTTAGTACATACATCATCATTCTATCATTTAAAAGGGAAAGGTTAAGATATAGGCTCTTGACCCTCATACAGTAAGCGGCACAAAAATTTACACCTAGCAAATGAAATGATACTTTTCCTGCATAATAAAGGTCATCAGAGCTTAGTATGTGCTGGAAACTAGCTAAAGATGTCTTAAGGTACTGAAAAGGCACGTGCTCATCAAAGGCTTAACTCTCTGGGAGGTGCTGAGCAACCTCAATTACTTGGATAAAGCCCTAAAATGAGTGTGGGACCGATTCTGAGAGGATAACACTGAGGTTCAGGTGCTGGAGGGGGCATTATAGTTAAATGATGTCATGACACCGTATTTAATTTAGATGAATTACATTCCTATGAATGAATTTTCCTTTCAAAAATGCATTGTAAACTATTTATGACCACAGGATCCAGTCAGTGGGTGGTTTTTCCATTGACTTGACTGGGTGTTGGATCTGGCATTTAATCCCTGATCTAGTAAACAGTTAACAAATGTGCCCAACTTCATTTGTTTTATTAGTCCCATTGACTTTAACAGAACTATTCGCATCAGTAAATTTACATATCGGAACAACTGTTTGTAGGATAAGGCCCAACCTTGCCAACACCTATGCACATGAGCAACTTAATTTATGATTTTAATGAAAAGCTTCCGGGGGAAAGGTACTCCTGTCTACTTCTTTACAGGCCATAAAACCTGACATCTTATGTCTGTAGATTTCTATAGCTCCAAGGACAGGACTCAGATTGCAAAATGCACTGTTTTATTTAAACAAAATGAAAAAAAAAACTGCTCTAAAACTGCTAAAATAAAGCTCTCCCCAAACCTGAAAATATGAATGTCACCATTCTTGCCTCTGGTCTCCAGTACTGTAGGAGTTATTTTACTATGGAGGTAAACAAGTGAAATTCATTTTTGTAAAAAAAAAACTGGGCTGTGCTCTAAGACAATGGTAAAATATATGGAAATTATTACTATGAAACTGGCCCTATATGTGCAAAAAAGGATTATAATTCACCTCTTTTCTGAAACCACAAAGAAAGCTAGTGATTTGACCACTGACACCTTGTGTCAGAATTGTGGTACATTGAAATTGACTTATTCCATTTTAAAGCAGTCATAAATGCAGATTTAAATGCAAAACTTAGTGAAATATTTTATGCTTTCCAAAGACAAAAAGCTTGTATAAAGGGATAGTGCCTGTCATTGTAAAACAGACAGTGTTTAAAATAAATGGATGATTCCACTTTGACTCACTTCTGTGCTTAGTTCTTTAAAAGGACAACATTTTTTCTTTTAGTTAATAAACCACAGGTTCATTAACTACAGTATTTTTTTATTAAAGTTACATTCCATTTCATTTTAGTTTTTTTCCTAGCTTGAGACGCAAGTCGTGCATTTTAATATGGAAGAAACAGGAATGTAACTATTATGGTTTCAATTGAGATTAAAAACATTTAGAAGGAACCATTCAAATCCAAGAATGGCTGACAGCATTTCTTGACGTTAGTATTATTTGTTGTAAGGGCATTTTTGGAAACTGTCCAAAAGCTGTAGTAAAGAACATCAAGTAATAAGTTAATTAAAATAATTTTTAATGCAAGCCAACTTGTTATACCTTAAATAAATGCGAATGTATGGTTTATTTGCTTACTTCAAATAGAGCAGACTAAATCATAGAATCCTAGAAATCTGCTTTTTTAAATGGCTTGATACTGCTTTTTTAATAGCGACAGAAATTCTACCACTGACTTCAAATGGAGCAGGCCTCGGATCTTTCTCCATATATCAGGGACTAATTTAGGATGCTGGGCTATAAAACTCTATTACTCTGTTCAGTCTAGTTTCAAGTGTCCCAAGCAATGGGAATCTATAAGAGTAAAAGAAAAAGAGTTGCCAATAGCCATTTTTTTTTTTTTTTTTTTTTTTACTCTAAAAAATTTTTAACTCAAATAAAATGCCCTGGATACTGACCAGCTTTCTGTGCACAATATTTATTACGGTTTCATCTGCTTTGAATGGAGAAATACAAGTGCTTTGATAAATGGATTAAAATATTATTGAGTTTCACTGTAGCTTCCTTTAGGGTATTTGTATTTTTCCATAAATGCTTTTTGATAACTTCATACAGCAATATTTCTCAGTGAATCACAAAAAGAAAATAGTACAGTTGTGGGTCTGCTGTACAGCTGGATACATAAAGCACAGCACTGTTAAGGAACTAAAAGAATTGACCCATTTCAGATCAAACTTCTTTTTTTTTTTTTTTAATTAAGATCAGTTTCAAAAAACTTTCGAGATGGTTTCTGTTCATGTAGTTTCACTCCTCTCAAATACTGCATCCGGGTTAATTTAAGCCCAAATGGTGGAGTAAAACCTCAAACAAAACCATTAAATGTTTTTACAGCTCTGAATAAACACACATGTTTTGGACTATGTTTTAATTTCAATATGTCCAGTTCACCCTGAATCCAGTGCGACCGTACTTGTGTAAACAGGAAATATAGGGCCTCATTCGCCTTATGCCTACATCTACTCAGCACGAGGAGCAGCAATGTGCCAAATAGGGGTCTCAGAATGCTTTAGATTACTTGCAAAAGAGGTACAAAGAAAAAGTGAGACAATCCCATGAAAAAATGCCAAAAGAGGTGATTTATAAACTCTTGGTATCAAGTCTGTATCAGTTCATTTTTCAGCAAACCACTACAAATATTCAAGTTGCACTCAGACTTTAGATTCCATGAGTTTTTTAATGCAATTTCAATTTGGTTTTTATAAAATAAAAGTTTAAAGCTCCTGTAAAACTGACCTTTGTCACACAACCTTAACTATGTTGCAGGGTGAGGGTCAGCAAACTGTGTAAAAACTTCACTCAGACCTTCTCTGCACCCTGTGTTTATTCAAATCACATCTGTTTATTTGTGTCACAAAAATAAGCTTTCACATTTTACATCTGTTAGCCCCTGGAGAACCAACACAGTGAAGGGATTAAAAAATTCTAAGGCTAAAAGAGAGCACTATGATCACCTTGTCTGGCCTTCTGTGTAACACAAGCCACAGAACTGCCCCAAAATAATTCCCACAGCAGTTTTTAGAAAAACACCCAGTCTTGATTTAAAAATTGTCAGTAATAGAGAAGCCACCAAAACACTTGGTAAATTATTCGAATGATTAATTCATGCTCACTGTTAAAATTTTATACCATATTTCCAGTCTGAATTTGTCTAGACTTCTGGTTATTCCCTTCTCTGGAAGAATGAGCTGAAATTCTTTTCTGGTTTGTGCATCAGACTTCCAGCTGAAATGAAATCTTTACACGATGCACATCTCAATTGCACTGTAAGTACTTATAATGCACGTCTGAGCTAGGGGTAGTGGTGCTGCTACAAGACTCAGTAAAAATACCTAACGGTTACTAACCTTTCCATTACTGTTATCCTTCGAAATGTGTTGCACGTCCATTGCACATTAGGTGTGCATGCGGTGCATGAACAGTCACCATTTCTCTTTCAATGATATCCATTAGATCAGCGCAAGTATCCTGTGGTGCCATATGCTCATGCACTGGTATAAGGGGTCCTGCCAACCCCGAACTCCTTCAGTTCTTTCTTGTCAGTCGACTCCGACAGAGGGTAGAAGGGTGGTCATGGAACGGACATGGGCAACCCACATCCCGAAGAACAACAAGGTTAGTAATGGTTTTCTCTTCAAGTGCTTGCACATGTCCATCGCACGTTAGGAGACTCCCACGCAGTAACGTAGGAGGTGGGATCAGAGTTCATGGACACACTGACTGCAACAAAGCTTGACCAATCTGGGCACCATCTTCAGCTTGCTGTGTGATGGCATAGTGGGATGAAAATGACTGACAACCAAGCTGCCACTTTGCAGATGTTCTGGATCGGCACCTGGGCCAGGAACACCGCTGAGGAAGCTTGCACCCTCGCAAAATGGGTGGAGAGACCCCAGTCTGCTCGTAGCATGTGCTGATGCACAATGTGATCTGGGATGAAATCCGCTGAGCTGAAATAGAAAGGCCCTTCATCTTGTCTGTTACTGCCACAAAGAGTGGCATGGATCTACGGAACAGTCTTGTGCTCTCAATATAGAAAGCCAGGGTGTGTCTAATGCCCAGTGTGTGGAGACATTGCTCCTCTTTCCTCACATGTAGTTTCAGGGGGAAAAATGGCAGGAAAATAGCTTGATTACTGTGAAATTGCAACACCATCTTTGGGAGGAACATAGGGTGAGGACAAAGCTGTGCCTTGTCCTTAAAGAAGACAGAGTATGGGGCTTCTGACATAAGGGCCCTGATCTCTGAGATTCTCCTGGCTGAAGTGATAGCCATCAGAAAGACCACCTTCCAGGGAAAGTACGACAGAGGACATGCTGCCAGTGGCTCAAAGTAGGGGCCTATGTGTTTTGACATGACCAGGTTTAAGTTCCCCAGGGGAACGGGCTCCAGAATCAGTTAGTGTAGTCTTTCAAGGCCCTGTAGAAAACAAATGGTCATTTCACGTGAAAAATATTGATCAAACATCCACCGGGATGTGAAACACCAGAATCGCTGCCAGGTGCACTTTAATTGATGAAATTGCCAGACCCTGTGGTTTCAGATGTAGGAAATACTCCTGAACAGTCTGCAGTGACGACAAGATGGGCCAGAGACCTTGCTGGGAAAACCAAATGGAAAAACGCTTCCACTTGGCAAGGCATGCAACTCTGGTAGAGGGCTTCCTGCTACCTAGCAGAACTTAACGGACTTGCTCTGAACAGGCCAGCTTTTCGGGATTTAATCGCAGAGCTTCCAAACTGTCAGGTGGAGAGTGCTTCAGATTGGGTGGAGCATTCCACCATGGTTCTGTGATATCAGGTATGGGAGAAGAGAGCGCGGCATCGCAGTCGCTACTGAATTCTTTACGGACAAATTTGCTATCCTTACTCAACCTTTTGGTGCCATATGATTCCCAGTAAATCACGCTACTACATTTTGCTATGGGAGGCTGATACAAGAATACTTACTTCAAAAGATGTAACTAAATAAGATACTTTCCTAATTTATAATTACTTTTAAGTAGCATAAAGCAATCAGAATGACAGCCCAGAGTGAAATTAGAAACCAGATAAGCTATCTCCCAATTTTGATATATAAACTTGGCCATTGTTTGTTCACACTACCACAGCATAGAACATGTCTGCTCTACTGCTAGTCCTCACAGATTGCTTAGCCGACATACTGTTCATCTTTAGTTATGCAGTGTAGGCAGACTGGGGAAAATGCACTAACGGTTGTATCCATTAAGTACTAGGTTTAAGCTAGCGCTAAAAAAATCCAAACTTGAATTTCAAACGAACATGAAGCACAAGGGGATTCAACTTACAATTAAGTCTTGAACAAGTGAAACAGAGAGCAGCCTCTTGACTCCATTTTCTGCAATTACTCCAAGCCAGTTTAGTGCTGCCCAGAACCAAAGGTAGTCATGGCCCCCGTGCCAATAGCTTACAAAAGAAAAAGTGATTGCTGTGGAAAATAACATCCCAAACACACTGCCATGGGATCCTCCCATTGGGATGTAGATGTACCTGCAGGGGAAATGATAAATAAGCAATGTTATTAAGACCTTATTAAAATCCTGGTAATGTATCCGCTGCAAAATAAATTTGATTTTAGAGCAATGTTCGGATTCATTTGACTAATGACCTGACATTTTCCATTTGCAGAACTTGACATAGTTTCTGCAAAGCAGCAGACAACTTCATGAAATGTTAACACACAGCATTTGTCAAGAAGATAGGTCTATGGCCAATGGAATTTTGCATTAAATGACACACTGGTTAAACTCCACTCCCACTTCAAAAGGGATTATTTAAAACTGGCGTAGAAGGAAATCAACTTATTTAAGAAGGAAGTTCTTATTGCCAACCTCCCATAAATTTGAATAATAAAGATTCTCTAAAAATAATAAAATGTTAAATACTTAACATCTTAAAACTAACTTGCTTATTCTTTACTTATACAACATTTGATGATTTTTCCACATACTTAATGGTTTTATACTCCCTTTATTTCCCATCATGACTTGCTGTTAGTTAAAAATGCTAATAATGATTTCCTCTGTGGACTACTCTTCTGGTTTTCAGACATGGACCATTGTAACCACCAATAGCTGGCCTCATCCATCAGGCTGGGAGAGAGAGGTGGCTCCAAGCCAGCCAGCTCACAGAATGCCAACTTTAGGCGCTAAAGCCAACATCAGTAAAGCAGACCTCGCTATAAATCCCTGTTTTGCCAAGACCACTTCTTTCCCATCACAGATAGCATTCTCGTCCCATGTAGATTCTTACAGGCAAAGCTGCAGCAGGGTTTTACTGGCTCAGGAGGGTTCCCCTGAGAACCCAAAAGGGAGCATATACCCTGTTACACCATCTTATGGAAGTGACACATCACTTATAACAAACCCAGAATTACAGACCAATAAGGAGCTCAAGGACCTGACTCATGTATTAAAGATCCAATTCTATAAACATTTACATCAGTGGAAGTCTTTCTATTGACTCCACTGGGAGCTGGACTGGCCCTTAATGTGTACATAATTAAAATTTTCCATATAACAAAGTCTTCTTCCTCATATTCAAGCAGTGTGGAAATTGTTTTATAATCGCTTGCACTCAGCTTGTAATGCTACTGTTAGCACAAATAGTATCTATTTCTGTCAAGGTGGATATTGACAGTAATAGGCTTAGAAATGCCAGTTTTAATTAAAAACTGTCTTTTTCAATTTCAGATTGGTTTACATAGCCACAAATAAGAACATGAGAACAGCTATACTGGGTCAGACCAAAGGTCCATCCAGCCCACTATTCTGTCTACCAACAGTGGCCAATGCCAGGTGCCCCAGAGGGAGTGAACTTAACAGGTAAGGATCAAGTGATCTCTCTTGCCATCCATCTCCACCCTCTGACAAACAGAGGCTAGGGACACCATTCCTTACCCATCCTGGCTAATAGCTATTAATGGACTTAACCTCCATGAATTTATCCAGTTCTCTTTTAAACTCTGTTATAGTCCTAGCCTTCACAGCCTCCTCAGGCAAGGAGTTCCACAGGTTGACTGTGCATTCTGTGAAGAACTTCATTTTGTTTGTTTTAAACCTGCAGCCCATTAATTTCAATTGGTGGCCCCGAGGTCTTATATTATGGGAACAAATAAATAACTTTTCCTTATTCACTTTTTCCACACCATTCATGATTTTATATATCTCTATCATATCCCCCTTAGGATCCTCTTTTCCAAGCAGAAAAGTCGCAGCCTCTTTACTCTCTCCTCAAAGGGGCCCATTCCTAACCCCTAATCATTTTAGTTGCCCTGCTCTGAACCTTTTCTAATGCCAACATATCTTTTTTGTGATGAGGAGACCAAATCCGTACACAGTATTCAAGATGTGGGCACACCATGGATTTACATAAGGGCAATAAGATATTCTCTGTCTTATTCTCTATCCCTTTTTTAATGATTCCTAAAATCCTGTTTGCTTTTTCGACTGCCACTGCACACTGTGTGGATGTCTTTAGAGAACTATCCACAGTGACTTTCCTGGTTAGTTGTAGCTAAATTAGCCCCCATCATATTGTATGTATCGCTGGGGTTATTTTTTCCAATCTGCATTACTTTACACTGACCCACATTAAATTTCATTTGCCATTTTGTCGCCCAATCACTTAGTTTTGTGAGATCTTTTTGAAGTTCTTCACAGTCTGCTTTGGTCTTAACTATCTTGAGCAGTTTAGTATCATCTATAAACTTTGCCACCTCACTGTTTACCCCTTTCTCCAAATCATTTATGAATAAGTTGAATAGAATTGTTCCTAAGGGACTGACCCTTGGGGACCACCACTAGTTACCCCTCTCAATTCTGAAAATTTACCTATTTAAATATTCCTACCCTTTGTTCCCTGTCTTTTAAGCAGTACTCAGTCCATAAAAGGATCTTCCCTCTTATCCCATCACAACTTAATTTACGTAAGAGCCTTTGGTGAGGGAGCTTGTCAAAGGCTTTATGGAAATCTAAGTATACTATGTCCACTGGATCCCCCTTGTCCACATGTTTGTTGACCCCTTCAGAGAACTCTAATAGATTAGAAAGACATGATTTCCCTTTACCGAAACCATGTTGACTTTTGCCCAATAATTTATGTTCTTCTTTGTGTAACCGGGATCATGCTCAGAGCCCTTTTTTAAAATACTGGTGTTACATTAGCTATTTTCCAGTCACTAAGTACAGAAGCTGATTTAAAGGACAGGTTACAAACCATAGTGAATAGTTCCACAATCTCACATTTGAGTTCTTCCAGAACTCTTGTATGAATGCCATATGGTCCTGGTGACTTGCTACAGTTTATCAATTAATTCCAAAACCTCCTCTACTGACACTTCAGTCTGTGATAATTCCTAAGATTTGTCACCAACAGGCTGAAGTTTGGGAATCTTCCTAACGTCCTCAGCTGTGAAGACTGAAGCACATAATTCTTTTAGTTTCTCCGCAATGACTATCATCTTTAAGTGCTCCTTTTGTATCTTGATCCCCGCACTGGTTGCTTAACAGGCTTCCTGCTTCTGATGTACTTAAAAAACATTGTTATTACCTTTTGAGTTTTTGGCTAGCTGTTCTTCAAACTCCTTTTTGGCTTTTCTTATTACATTTTTACACTTTGGCAGTGTTTATTCTTCTTTCTATTTACCTCACTTGGATTTAACTTCCACTTTTTCAAAGATGCCTTTTTATCTCTCATTGCTTCTTTTACATGGTGATTAAGCCACAGTGGCTCTTTTTTTTGTTCTTTTACTGTGTTTTTTAATTGGGGGTATACACTTAAGTTGGGCCTCTATTCTGGTGTCTTTGAAAAGTGTCCATGCAGCTTGCAGGGATTTCACTAAACCTTTTAATTTCTGTTTAACTAACCTCCTCATTTCTGCATAGTTCCCTTTTCTGAAATTAAATGCCAATGTGTTGGGCTGCTGAGGTGTTCTTTCAAACACAGAAATGTTAAATATTATATTATGGTCACTATTTCCAAGCAGTCCTATTATAGTTACCTCTTGGCCCAGATCCTGCACTCCACTCAGGATTAAATCAAGAGTTGCCTCTCCCCTTGTGGGTTCCTGTACCAGCTGCTTCAGGGAGCAGTCATTTAAAGTATCGAGGAATTTTGTCTCTGCATTTCCTCCTGAGGTGACATGTACCCAGTCAATATGAGGATAAATGAAATCCCCCACTATTGAGTTCTTTCTTTTGATAGCCTAATTGCCCTCAGCATTTCATCATCACTATCACTGTCCAGGTCAGGTGGTCAATAATAGATCTTACTGTTATATTCTTATTAAAACATGAAATTACTATCCACAGAGATTTTATGGAATATGTGGATTCATTTAATATTTTTACTTCATTTGATTCTATATTTTCTTTCACACAGAGTGCCACTCTCCTGCCTTCCCTTCCCTGCACAACCTGTTCCGTCCTTTCGATATATTTTGTACCCCGGAATGCTTGTGTCCCATTGATTGTCCTCATTCTACCAACTTTCTGTGATGCCTATTATGTCAATATTCTCCTTTTACATGAGGCACTCTAGTTCACCCATTATTTAGACTTTTAGTATTTGTGTACAAGCACTTTAAAAACTTGTCACTGTTTATTTGTCTGCCCTTTTCTGATGTGTCAGATTTTTTTTTATGTGAATGTTTCTCCTCTGATCTGGCCCAAACTTTATCATTTTCCATCCTCTCCTCCTGACTAAAACCTAGAGAAACTCTATCAATAGACTCTCCTTTAAGAGAAGTCTCTATCCAACCCATGTGCTCTTCTGCAGCAATCAGCTTTCCCCCATCTCTTAGTTTAAAAACTGCTCTGCAACCTTTTTAGTTAAGAGCCAGCAGTCTGGATCCACTTTGGTTTAGGTGGACCCATCCTTCCTGTACAAAAGTTTCCTCAGTTCCTAATAAACCTGAACCCCTCCTCTCTACACCAGAGTTTTAATCTGTGGATAAGACGATGAAGATCTACCTTCCTACCTGGCCCTGAGTGTGGAACTGGAAGTATTTCTGAGAATGCCATCATAAAGGTCCTGGATTTCAGTCTCTTTCCTAGCAGCCTAAATTTGGCCTCCAGGATGTGTCTCCTACCCTTCCCTGTGTCATTGGTGCCTACATGTACCATGGCCATTGGCTCCTCCCAAGCACTACACATAAGTCTATCTAGCCTCTAGAGATCGGCAACCTCCACAACAAGCAGGAAAATCACCACACAGTTCTTCCAGTCATCATAGACCCAGTTATCTGTTTCTAATGATTGAATCTCATTCCTAACACCTGCCTTTTCCTAATGACTGGAGTTCCCTTCCCCAGAGAGGTAACTTCAGTGCGAGAGGATACCCCAACACCATCTGGAAGGAGGGTCCCAACTATGAAAGGTTTCCCTCTGCTCCCGTTGACTGCTCTCCTTCCCTGAGAAAAATGGGCACAGTTTTCCAAGTTTTAGTGTTTAATGCTAGCAGTTGGTTAATTAGCAGCATTAGTTAAAATTTTGTTTTGAAAATTCACAGGAGAGTTTTCTAAGAGTCAAATGACATTTTAGCTCTATAATTCCCATTGATTAAAGTGGGAGTTGTGGCTAAACTCTTGTATGCAGCTTTCAATATTACTCTTTAAAATACTGTGTCACCCTTGTACATTGCATACAAACCAAAAACTCTCTATATTTAGTAAAAAGAACGAGGAGTACTTGTGACACCTTAGAGATTAACAAATTTATGTGGGCATAAGCTTTCGTGGGTTAATCACATCAACCATGACATCAGAGGCTCGTTTACCTGCACATCTACCAATGTGACATATGCCATTATGTGCCAGCAATGCCTGTCCACCATGTACATTGACCAAACCAGACAGTCTCTAAGCAAAAGAATAAATGGACACAAATCTGACATCAGGAATCATAACATTCAAAAAACAGTAGGAGAACACTTCAACCTCTAGGGTCACTCAGTAACAGACTTAAAATTGGCAATTCTTCAACAAAAAACCTTCAAAAACAGACTCCAACAAGAAACTGCTGAACTGGAATTAATTTGCAAACTGGATACCATTAATTAAGGCTTGAATAAAGACTGGGAGTGGTTGGGTCATTACACAAATTGAATCTATTTCCCCATGATAACTATCCCCCTAGTGTTACTCACACCTGTCTGAAATAGGCCATCCTGATTACCACTACAAAAGTTTTCGCCTGCTGACAATAGCTCATCTTAATTAATTAGCCTTTTAGACCTGGTCTACGCTAGAGGGGAGAGTCGACCAAAGATAGGCAACTTGAGCTATGCTACTTGCTGCTCCAATGTCAACTCTGCTTTCGCCTCTCACAGAGGTGGAGTACAGGAGTCGACAGGGAGCACGCACAGGGATCAATTTATCGTGTCTACACTAGACGCGATAAATCAATCCCTGATAGATTGATCATTATCCGTCAACCTGGGTAGTGTACCCTCAGAGTTGGTATGGCAACTTCCACTTTTCATGTTCTCTGTATATCTATCTGTATCTTCCTACTGTACGTTCCAGTCTATGCATCTGATTAAGTGGGCTGTAGCCCCCGAAAGCTTATGCCCAAATAAATTTTTTAGTCTTGAAGGTGCCACAAGTACATCTCGTTCTTTTTGCAGATACAGACTAACACAGCTGCTACTCTCAAATCTATATTTAGTAGCATTTAACTTTTCACTCGAGCTGCATGCTGCCTACCTACGTGTGGGGTCTGGGAATACAGGACAGAGCTTTTTCCTTCCCTAGCACTCATATACAAGAATAAGAAAAGTGCTGACAAAGCACTTTCTGACTTTCTAGTCAACATGTCTGGTAGTAACTGTGATACAACATGGCCAGAGGGCAGCAGGAGAGTGTTAGAGGGAAGCCTTATTCCCTATAGAGGGAAGCAAGTTTACTAGAAGTTGGTTGGAGCACCTGGAGCCAATTAAGGCACCTGGAGCCAATTAGAGTAACTGAAGCCAGGCACATGATTAAAACCCCCCTGCTTCAATCAGTCAGTTGAAACGAGTTGGAGCAGTTTGGAGGAGTGGGAGCAGAGAGCAGTTTGGAGGAAAGCAGAGGAGAGTTTGAAGACTTGCTGCGGTGAGCTAAGACGACCCAGACCACAGGTAAAGGGACACCTGGCTTGTGCAGAGAGAGGGCAGGAGGCCCCACAAGCTGAAGGGTAGGAGAGGGAAGTAGTCCAGGGGAAGGAATAGCTAGTTCAAGTAGTTTACTGCTATCCTCAGGGCTTCTGGGCTGGGACCTGGAGTAGAGGGTGGGCCCGGGTCCCTCCCTCTCCATTCCCCTACTCTAGGATACTAGCTGGGCAGTTAATACCCTGTTCAGGGGCAAGAAATGGTGCCCTGAACCCCCCACAAGAAGAGAGAGCCCGGGACCCATCATAATAGTGCAGGCAAATTTGCCACATAACCCACTGACTTCCAGGCCTCTACCCTGGCATTTTTAAGCAGCTGATACAGCAGACAGTACATGCTGCTGATTCCTGTAGGACTCCTCCCAAGCTGCTTCTGCCATTTTGTCTGCCTCTTTTTTTATGCAGGCTGAATAGCTTGTGTAACCTCCTCTAAGATGCTAATGAATTGGGCCCTTGTTTGTTCAGATCATGAAAAACATGCACATAACTCACCGCATAGCATGCATACATGACATTAGAACTATGTATTTGTATTTACACTTCACAATGAATGGTCCTGTTTGCACATTAGGTCATTCACATAGGTCATCTCATGGCCAGACCTGCTGTTTTATGCGACTCTGATGAAGATAGTGGTGGCTTGTAAAACACATATTACCATAAGTGCTTTTTCATTACCAAAAGTACTTTGCTTATTCGTACACATGGTGATTGTTAAGCTAGTTTCTTAATTTTTCTCTAAACCTTTAAATCAGTAAGGAGTAAGCCAGTGAATGATTGTAACTAGTGTAGAGAACGAGTTGACAAATCAGCTTTAGCCTGTGAACTAATAGCAATTGATAAGGAAATCAGTTTACATCTAAGTTGTGAAAAAAGTTAAATAAAAGTGAAAGAGAAAAAGTAACTGGGCAATAACTTACATTGCATTTACTCCAGCCTAAAAGTGGATACAAGAGGTTCCTGGAGTGAAATCCAATACATTGTCAGTGCAGTGCAGGAAGATAAAAAGCTACATGTGCAAAGTAATTTAAAAAATTGAACAGAGAACCTAGGGCCACCTTCTCTGTGCACCTAAATTTCCTGTAGACTTGAATTTTGGGCAAAAAAAGAATGCAGGATCAGCCCACCAGAATTTAATTGCCTGCTTTGAGCCTTCAGTTCTATAAGAGATGCTCATTTTCCTATGTTATCACTTTTCTATAGCTCTTCCACAGACTAGAAACTTGGCCTTAGGTCAAACTCAGTTGAGAAGAGTTTGATATTAGGCAAGCATACCCTACCTTATAATATCTCACTTTTTCTCAGTATCTAAACCTTCTTGTAGGATAGCATGCAAACTTTGCATTCACTGTAGCAGCTGGTGCTCAGTTAAATTTTAGAATTCAATGTTAGGACTCAGATAAGATGAATACATCTTGAACAAAGGTATTATAAAGCTTAAAAGAAAGGAAAGGGAGACAGTTTTGTACAGTACTTCAGAGACCTGTAAAACAAGATGCTAGACTTCAGTTTACTAACCATTAAGATTTCTGGGAAAGATATAATTGTTGCAATTTTCATTAATAAAAAGGCTTTTTTATTGTTGTTTTTCCTTACTTCCTTTTTAAGCTCTTGCTGTTAATCAAGAGGCAATGACTACAGCAATTTTATGTTCTAAGGATGTGGTTTTATTCACTTTTCATTCTGCCCAGTGTTTCTTCCTTACCTAAATTTATTCAATAGCCCTTCGTGGTGTCTAACCCCCACAAAATAGGGGGTTGTTTAAGAGATGCTACTGATCAACTACAGGGGGTTGACCATCACTTCTGGTTCTGTGATCAGGAATTCTGAGTCCAATTCCACACACCTGTATTAATTTTATTCCAAAGCAGCAATGTAAATGTCTCAGTACCTTTTCACATATGTCTATGTGCATGTGTGTGTACACTCCTGTGTTTATACATGCATACGTACCAATGTAGTGCAGCATGTTGGCCTTCTGTTTTACCTACCTGACAACCAAAGTGGTACAATCTTGGATATCAATCTATGTTGAAGTACTGTACCATAGGAATATCATCACAGCTCCAGATTGTTACTTTATTTTCTATAAATATTACATTTTACCCTAATATCCAAATATATTTATTAAAAAGTAAACACTTGCCAATAATTGTAATTGTTGAGTACCTATAATTATTTCCTATTCTAAGAAGAGGGGTAACTGTGGCAGCTTAGAAACCACTGTTTTGTGACTATTAAACTTGTTGATGAAAAGATGATAAGTTGGAGTCAAAGCAACCAGATGGGAGAATGATAGTTGGCCATGTCCCTTTTGGATATTTTAGGAGGAGTACAGTGCCATATTTGGGATACTTGAGGTCCAGAGATCTTATCACAAATACAATATCTTTGTCTTCACACTCTGAGGCACTATTTGGTACTTCCAAGCTGCAAACAGATCAATGATGTCAGAGTACCTTCATTGGATAGGTGAAATCCTGAGGTGTAAGTATACAGATTCCTGCTATAATCTCCTTTTAGCCACACTCATTTTTTTTACTTTCCTGTTCCTCTTCTAATGACTCCCTAATCTTAAGCAGTTTCGAAAAACTGAACTGTATGATACCATCAGCACAACCAGCATGATAGGCTAAAAGAGTCAGTATCCTTCTCCAACGTGAAGGGGAGCCTGCAAGAGGATATCAGAGCATGCCAGCCAGGGTTAAGAAGCTACAATGTACTGATATATGACTGATCAGTCAACAGAGTGTATCCTGTCTGCAGGGCACATCTGAAGCAAGCATCCTTTATCTTTTCTCCTCACTGTGTCTTCTTATCATGGAAGAGCAAGGAAAAAATCTTACCAAAAATAATAGAACCAAACACTCAAGCAAGCTGTGCATTTATCAATAAAATGAAGTTAAAAGAACAAATTGCAGAACAAAACTATAACAGAAGAGAAAATGCAAGGTAAATGTACTCAGTACAGCCACCACTATATCTCTGTAAAAATGTCATACAAGGTCATACAGCCAGCCTTCCCACCCTACATCTCCAGCCACCATATATTGCAATAGCTACACTCCTGACAGCCATCAAGAAGTCATCCCACAGTACCCATTGACTTCCTGCTTCAATTGAGAAAGTCAAACTGTAAAACAGAAAATAAGAGGCCAAGTGCTGGCTCTGTGATAGTCCAAACCACCTCCAGCAATCCTACAGGCTGCAAAACAATCCTTAGTGGATGCTATATGATAAGCAAACACCTGACTTGCCAAGCCAAAGGCTCCATTAGCAACACATACAGAAAACTGAGCTCTCATGGAAAAGCAGAAAGCTCTCTTTTGTGTTTTTCCTCACTGGCAAGCCACATTCTGACCAAAGGGCCAAAGAATTACTATTCAAAGTTGAAAATATGCATGCTAGAACATGGACAAAAGCTATTAAGCAAATTAATTAGATCATTCAGAAGCATTTTAGTTTCTCAAAAGAATAGAAACTTCCACCATTTTCTTTAAATCCAGCAACCGAATACTGAAACAATGTTAACATTGTAATACAAGTCCTAAGTATCATTACCGTTATTGCTATCTGAAGAAATACACAGACAACATTGACATTGTCCTGAATGTGTGCTTCCCCGTTCACACACAAGGGATAACATCAGTCTTTACATTACTTTTCCTGGCTTCTGACCTGATTTAATATTACTATTATTTAAAATTGGACTTTATACTTTGCTCATTACACACCATGAGTGTATAGTTGTCTCTTCCAAGAAACTGGGCACCCTTCTTTTAGTACAAGCCTGAACAGCTTAAATCAGCTTATCTACAACAGGCAAGCTGCTCCATTTACACAGACTATCATAATTTTAACTCACTAGGCAAACATTAGTGAATTAGATAAAATATGTAAATGTTACCCTTCAAATCCCTGCAGTAACACAAACATAATTACTGAGGTATTTAAAAGTGATATTTATTTATGGAGAAAAACTTTCAAAACCAATAATAATTTCTTTAGTTTGTTACAAGTTGCCATATTAAAAAAAAATACACCACAATAAAACTCATCCTGAATACCTCTTGCTTCTTTCAAGCACTGTTTAATAACATCTTTACTGTAAACAAATTTTTGTTTGGATTACTCCAGAAATAGTTAAGAACAACATTTTCAACTCCTACAGGACGCCTGTCACAATCATACAGTAGTCTAGAATTCCAGCTTACCTGTAAGGGAGTTAAGAAGCTAAAAGGAACCTGGGGGCACCTGACCAAACAGACCAATGGAGGCCAAAGATGCTTTCAAACCTGGGGGGAAGAAAAGTGCTTAGTCTGTGTCTCTCCTTCACTCTGGGACTTCCAGATGAATCAGACAGCTTTTCTTCTCTCCACTTAATTCTATATTCTCTAACCAGAAATCAGTAAGCAATTTAGCCAGGAAAGGCGTATTAGTTATATTTGTTTCTCACTTGTGAATTTCTCAGGTTTTTTAAGGACATATTTCTGTCTTTTCTCTAACTTTAAGAACTGAGCAGAAAGGGGAATTCCTCTGTGGTGTGGGGTTTTTCCTTTTATTATTTTTGTGACTATAAAGTGTTTTTCCACTGATTCCTATAGAGATATTTTGTTTCTCTCCTTTTCCTTTAATTAAAATCTTCCTTTTAAGAATCTGACTGATTTTTTCCATTGTGCAGATCCAGGCTTTTGGATCAGGCTCACCTAGCAGGATTCGTGAGGGGGTTTTCTCCAGCCTTTCCTAGTAAGGGAGGTATAGGATTGGGGGGATTTTGGGGGAAAGAGGGGGCTTAAAGTGGCCTGTCCCTAGTTCTTGGGGTGCACTTTATGATGGCAGCATAAAGTGTTCCTTCAGGTACAGAAGCAACTTGTGCCTGGAGAAGGTTTACCCTAAGCTGGCAAAATAAGCTTGGGGTTTTTTCCCCCCATGTCGGTCCCCACATCTGTACCTTAGAGTTCAGAGTGGGGAGGCAATCCTGACAATACCTGACTGGTTTTATTCTTCTAGACCTCAATTCAGCACAGCACTTAAATATGTGCTTAATTTTAGTCATGTGTTTAACTCTCATTGACTTCAATGGGACTGAAATGTGCCTAAAGTTAAGTATGTGCTTAAGTGATGTGCTGAACAAGGATGGGCTTCATCTCATGCTTAAACACTTTCCTGAATTGGAGCTGTACATCAAGACATACAGGGCAGGTACTTGTCCGGGATTTTACTCACATGCAGGCCTTGGAATGTACTTATTACAGTTGAATGAATAGCAGAAAAATGTATTTGTGAATATTTGTTTGAAATTGAAAATGAATTTGATTAAAACCTTATTTGCCGATCTCTAGTTTGCTCTCTGTGAACATTACAATACTTCAGCTTTACTTGTGAGAAGTTCATTTTAAACTTGAATGCTCGACTATTTGGCAAAAGTGAATTTTGAAGTATATGCCTGAATGCTGAATTGGCCACTATGAACTGTGCATTTTATTATTATTTATATTGCAGGAGCCCTTAGAAGCCTCCAAGTCAGGACCCATTGAGCTAGGCACTGAACAAATAAATAACAAATGACAACCCTTGACCTAAAAAGCTTACCATCAAATTTAGAATCTAAAATGCAGCATCTCTTGGCAGTTATATAAGCCATAGGATACTATTTCTTTTCCTTAACTGGATGACATACAATGAACCAATGCAATAAATCTCAAAATTAGCATTGTGTCAATTAGTTACAGATATCATCCAATGAGATAAGAGAAACAAAACTGTGAATTGTAATTATCTTCAATTTGAGAATGACTGTCCAATAAAGGTTATTTGATGAAGAAAGTCATTAATTTTGAATAATGAATTCTGGCCATTTGAGAATTTTGTGATCCATTCACAATTTGCCAATAGAGAGAGAGTCAAAATTTGCTGAATTATTTGCTTATCTCTAGCCCAGATACTTCTACAGCAGGGTAGGCAACCTATGGCATGTGTGCCAAAGGCGGCACACAAGCTGATTTTCAGTAGTACTCACATTGCCTGGGTCCTGGCCACCAGTCCGGGGGGCTCTGCATTTTAATTTAATTTTAAATGAAACTTCTTAAACATTTTAAAAACCTTATTTACTTTATATACAACAATAGTTTAGTTATATAGTAAACTTACAGAAAGAGACTTTCTAAAAATGGTAAAATGTATTACTGGCACGCAAAACCTTAAATTACAGTGAATAAATTAAGACTTGGCACACCACTTCTGAAAGGTTGCCAACCCCTGATCTACAGGCTGCTGTCCACCACCAAAGACATTATCAGAAAAACTTCTGGTTGCTGTGGAGAGTCACAAAGCATATGGTCTATATTTGGGGAAGATTTTATTTTATGCTATTCTGATCTACATAAACTGTTCCCATATACCTCAGTGACATTTGCCTTGAGAACAAAAACGCTTTAGATTTTGTAAATGCTGTCAACAGCCATTTGGAAATGCACTATTTTCAGGTTGCATTATGCTTTGAGAACCTGAACCTTATAATCAGCGAATGTTCTTCCATAACAACTTTGGGTACCTAATGCTCTAAGTGGGCATGCATAGCTCTGATAGCATTGTTGTTGTTTCTTTTTTTGCCTTTTGCACTAGACAGCTAAGATTCTTAGCATCTCAAATGTGAAGATGGTGAAAAAGAAACAGTGCAGGAATCTATAGCTGATGTTTGATGGACTCCTTCAGTAACCTTGCAGTCATGACATGATTAGTCATGGAGCTAATGAATGTGATTTGTTTCACATACCACATTGCAGAACTGATTCTTCCAAACCAAATCCCTTGAAACATTAGGCATTCAGTAACCGTATGACATTATTTGTACTTGCAATTGCTGCTACTCCTCATTTTTCTTTGTTTATAAAGAGCACTTGCTTTTCCCACATACCTTAAAACAACAAAACAGCTTGTACCAACAAAAACAAAACTAAGAAGCAACCTCTAACTTTGCTCACCCAGTGTTTGTGTTTGTAAGAAACCTTTTGCATATGCAAACATGGGACATACATCCACAGACTGAAAGAAATTAAATTTGACCTTAACTGTATGTTTGAACATTCCTCATTTGCGGGTGAAAAATCATTTATATATTTAGACTTGGGTTCTTGACTTCTTAGCAGTCCTACAAAACCAATATAAGGCCAGTTGCAGTTATGTGCCACATTTAAAGATGAGTCCTCAAGACTCATGGCCAAATTCAGAGCAGTTGTAGGCAGGAAAAACTACATTAGTGATTATTCCATAACTGCTATTTACAATAGGTCTGAATTTGGCCCTAAGGGTTTAACAATAGCACATATCAAAATACACAGTAATACCAGAACTAACGCTGCTGATATTAATTAGGGTAATAATGAAACTAGCCAACGAAACCTGTATTTGTGCAGATACTACTAGCAGATGCATAATTATTCAGCAGAGTTGAACCCTAGCATGGACCCAGAATGTAAAAATTTATACTCCTTAACTCTGGGTCTCTAGCCGCTAGCAGGCAGGCATCCTAGGAGCAAACAGTCTTTGCTGATTCACCTGACACTAAACATTTCTTAATATCTGCATAATAGCATCTCCACCAGCTGCCTTAGAACAATTTGATACATAGCTTTGAAGCAGGTATGACTGAGAACGTTTACTCCAAATTCTTACCTATGTCACACAATGGCTTTACCTATTGAGATCTGGGAAGAAATATTGTGCATAAGCATTTAAGACACTTCTTCCATCCCAGGATATTCACCCTGTCTTTTGCCACTGCCATATCTAAGCACAGATGGATCTGACCCAATCACTTTTATCTCTGCTTGCAAGCTAGTTCAGTTCCAAGCTCAGTTAACTTTAACAATGCCTACAAATAACCTCCTTAAACACATTTTTGGCTCTGAGAAGTCAGGATTAGACTTCCATAAGTGGGTCAATCTCCAGCTTCAGCAGCTCTCAGAAGACAGTGGCATATATTTGGACACAGAAAGTTCCCATGGTGCCATCAAGATTCTTGCTGAATAGAATGCATGGGTACAGAAGCCAAATCTGTGATGCTCAGCAGGGCTGAAGCCTGTGCTTTATCCTTGTGATACTGGGCTTTTTGTTAGCAAGTTGTAGGATGTTTTCAGCTGATAAAATAAATAAGTATGCACCTATACAGCTAGTCCAACGATCTAATGACTACTCTATATGCTACCAAGCAGAGGATCCAAGATTGACAACTGAAGTTGGTCTTGAGCCAAGATGACAATAATTTTCAATATTTCAAAAAACACAGGAAAGTCATAGGTGGAACTACGGAAATCAACTTGAGGAAGCAAGATCAGTCAGCCAGGGCTACCCCAGGCTAATATCTGTCCCCACAGCACATTTTATCCCATCCCTTCACAAAAACCAAAACAAACAGCCTTTTAAAAACTGGTTATGTAGTACAGCATTTTGCATTTATACATTCTATTAAGTAACAAGCTTTTCTTAAAAAATATGTCCCCTCTGCATTGGTCTTTTCCCTTCACTCTATGTTTTGCCCCTTTTCTCTACTGTGACCCTCCTGACTGACTTAGAAGCAGTGTGGAGAGCATCATCCTTCCAGTTCACCTAGATTTGAAAGTGGCTGGACTTAAGATGGAGTCTTTTATGATAGCAGACCAATATAGAGGATAAGGAGAAGAATGATAAATTTTACTTCTATATAGTGGTCATCATTAATGAAAATTTTAAGTGAGGGTAATTAATCATTGGAACATCTTAGCAAGAGATGTGGTGGATTTAAAGATAAGTGATGGAGAATCAAGACTGAATATCTTTCTAAAAGATATGTTCTAGTTCAAACAGAATTTTAGGCTTGATGCAGGAATTCCTGGGTGAAATAGTATGGCCTTTGTTAGATTAGATTATTATAATGGTCTTATAATGGACTTGCAGGGCTTGAACCCCTGGAACTTAGGCATGTGAACTATTAACACTACACTAACTAATAACTAACTAAGCTAACTAAGGAAATCAAACCCTAAGGTGGATAGAAGCTAAAGAATTGTGGAGAGTTTGCTAGCAAGATGTCGCAGTTCCTATGATGGTCACTGAGGTAAGCAGGAACTGAGGAGGCGCTGAATTGGCAGGGTCATATATAGAGCACTGTGGTGGTACCACTCCAGAGGGCTCCACACATCTAATTGGAATCAATATGAGCAATCACTCAAAGAATTTTTATTTTCTAAACACTGTGATTTATTACAACATTTTTAGTCTACTGTTTTTGTTGCTGTAATGAGGTCACCACCCAACTCTCATGAGCACCTTTTTGGGGGGCTGATATGCCTGTGATCAGTCTTTTGGGGGGGCAGCACCCACCTCTCACAAGCAGCCCCCTCTTTGGTTGGTTGTCAGCCTGCTTTTGGCTTTAGTTCTTATACTGGGGTGGCACCTGCCTCTCGCAAGCATCCCTGGCAGAAGGTTCTCTCAGTGGGTTTTCAGCAACTCAGCCATCCAGCTAAGCTGCATACACTGTCCCTGCTTCTGGGGAATGTAGTCCCAAGTTCTTATCACAGCTCTGTCATAGGACCATATCTTTTATGCTTCTTCTCACTGCCTTCTTCAACCACCCAGCTGGGTCCCATCTCAAGACCCAACTGGTGTCTTTTCAGCAGCTCTCCCTTGGCTCAGGCTGCAGCCAGACCAGCAGGCCCATCTTGGTACCCTCTTCTGGTCTGGCTGGGGTCAGTGCTTAGTCCGCCGCTCAGCCTGCCCGCACTGGTGATTTAGTGGTCCTGCTGCTCGTTTGGCCAAAGACCGGGTGCTTGGCTGGCTGCCGTCCCTGGGCTCAGTTCTGTCTGGTGAGCTCTCTGAAGTGAGCTGTCCATGGTCCTGCTGTTCATCTAGCCAGTCAGCCACCCATCCGATCCTCCCTTATCAAGCTCCGTGCAGAAACTGAAAGCTCTGCTCCGCTGTTTGCCTTTTTTTATCTGGCCCCTTACTGGTCACTCCAGCAGCCCCTCTGATTGGCCACTCCTCTTCTGCCACTCTAGACTGCCTGAAGGACTTCTTGCTGTTCTATTGTGGGGCAGGGTGACACAAGGCAGTGAGGTCTCCGGCAGGGGGGCTCTGGACCTAGTCCACTCTCGCACAGTTGCTCTAGCCATAAAATATCTGACTGTTTCTCCAGCTCTGGATGATACCCACAGCATATTAAGCTTGTGTTCTTCCCATAAGGTATGCCCTGGTACTGGGTGGGCTGGAGTCTTAGGAAGACATGAGTGCCTGTGCAGGCACAAGGATTCTCTCCTCAGGATCCACCTAGATCTCAGTGGTCACCAAGCTTGCAACTCTGATTAGTCATCTGAGATGCACAAGTGCCCAGGTTCTGGCCCTTAAAAGGCAGCACGGACAGAGAGCAAGCCATTTGAATGGAAAGGACTCCAAGACATAAGTCACCAACTACACAGGTCAGAAATACTTCAGTTTACTGATTTTTGGCCACTCTGAATATGTCTACTCAGCAACTAAGCACCCATGGGTGGCCTCTGTCAGTTGACTTAGGTTCTGGGGCTCAAACTGTGAGGCTGTAAAATTGTGGTGTATACATTTGGTTTGGGCTAGAGCCCACAGAATCCAAAAGCTCTAATGTTGATACCACAATTGTACAGCCCCACAACATGAACCTCACGAGCCTGAGTCAGCTGACATGGGCCACCTGCTTAACTGCTGTGTAGACATACCCTCTAAAAATCAACTATAACATTTTGTAAGTGGAATAGGCTGCAAGCTGTTCAGTTTTTATAACACAACCTCACCTCTCAGATAATGGAAACATTTAACTACACATCAGTGCAAGGTGAGACATTAGGCTAAGGAGTATTTCACACCACACAAAACACTGTGTGTTAGGTCTTGATCCTGATTCCACTGAAGTTTATAGCAGGTATGCCATTGACTTCAATGGGAGGAGGATCAGACACCTTCCTTACATAAACATGACTAAACAAAAACTAAACAAGGCAATCTTTCAATAATGGAATGCCTCCTTTTGTGCAAAATGAGTGTTAAGATTCAGATAATTCCATCTGAAATATAAGCAGAATTAAAATTCTTGGAAAATGAGGACTTCTTTAGAAAATCCTGTGTATTTCCTCAAGTGACTGAACCGGTATATTAAATCTGAAATGCTTTTTCCAAACACTGCCCCTTCATCACCATTGTAACCCATAAACCTATGTCAGAGATTACACCTTCAGGGATTTTTAAAATAGGAAAAAATACAGAAAGAATATTTACGTTTCTGACTAAGCAACTGAAGAAACAAAACACTCATAATACTTTTACTGGCAAATCTATCATTATTTGGAAAACTAAGCTACAACTTATTCTGATATATATAGGAAACTGTGCTTGCATAAGCATATTTTCCCTAATTCCGTGTAACCCATATGGACTTCATTTCTTACTAGAAATTCTTGTGGTATTTGAACAAACTTGCCTAACATACACACTAGCTTTAAAATTTAAAAGGGTCATCTTTTATCAAGGGTTCTCTAACACCATATTAAACTAGTGAGGTGAAAGAACTTTCTGGAGATTAGAAATGTTGTCAACATGTAGCAAAACTATTAGTTTTAAAGTATTAAAGAAAACTGATTTTTAAAGTAATAACAGATACCAGCCTCTCTCAGTGGAAATAATGTCAAACCCATTCAGAATATTACATTCAATTATTCCCTCATTAGACTCAAGTTGTACAAATGTGGTCCAGAACCTTCAAACTCGTACTCACAGGAGACATTCCAGTGACTTCAATCGATCTACTCACAGGGGCCCTGTCCAATCCTACAAAAGACTTATGCACACCATTAACTTTGCACTGTATGTAGTTTACTGAAGTCAGTGGGACTACTCGCAGGGCATAAAGTTAAGCACATGCATAAGTCTTTTCAGGACTGGGGCCATATGGACCACTCACAAGTAATAACTGCAGGATTGAGCCAGAAGTCTTTAGGTTACAATCTGTAGTTAGCTCAAAATTGACATAGCTTAGGCTCAAAATTGTGTTGTGATTCAATTAAACAAAGAACTCATTTTACAAAACCTGATGGGAGTTTCCTGCAAGACCTACCCTTCCATCCCTATAGTCTTTCCAAAACTCATTAAGGTACCCACTGAATTAAATTCAGAGATAGGGTAAATGGTCATTCAAATGGCATTACTAAATTGAATATATAAGTTACGCCAGTGTACAGTACACTGATCCAAATGAATTACACTGACTTAAGAACATATTAGTTCTGAATGTGTCTCTCTGTTTCTTTTGTCCACCTCCACTGCACGTCCTTAAACCATGATTTGAAGACTTCAATAGCTCAGACATAGGTGAGAAGTATATTGCAGGAATGGGTGGGTAAAATTCTGTGGCCTGCGTTGTGCAGGAGGTCAGACTAGATGATCATAATAGTCCCTTCTGACCTTAAAGTCTATGAGTCATGCCTTTTTTGAGCAACTGGTTGGAACAGCTTCCCAATCAACATTCACCAGCCCCCTGCTCTGCTCACTTCACAGAGCTTCAGGAACTTTGTGTGGTCATCTGGCTTCACAGACACCACTTTCTTGTCCCTACTGTTTTAAAACCAATCATGCCTTCAGTCTGCAAACTGAAGAGACCAGGACCTCAGAGTCATATGACACACATGTGGCACAGAACTTTGTGCATGTAGAAGAATGTGCCGCCTAGTGGCTGTAGTGGTGTGTGCCCCCTAGTGGCTAAAGCAGCATTTTCTGCTCAGGTGCCCCCTGCCAATAGCCACACCAGCCCTCTAGCCAAGTAGAGTTGCTACCAGTCCAGTTTTCACTCAGTCTCGTTTTTTACTTCTATGTCTGGGTGCCATTTAGGGTTGCCAAATGCCTGGTTTTTGGGGACCTGGCAACCCTAAATGGCATCTGAACTTAAAGTCCGGTTACTACGGGATAAGGGAAGGCACCAGATCATTAACCCACACCAGCCCCTACTCAGCTGGGCCCACCTCCTACCTGCAGGCAAGCTCCTTGAGACAATCCAGCAAGTGATCGGGAAGGGGGTGAGAGGAACGAGTGATGGGGGTGGAGCCTTGGGTGGGGAAAGAGGTGAGGCAGGGAATGGGGCCTTGTGGGGGTGTGTGGGAAGAGGCAGAGCAGGGCCTCGGGGGTCTAGTTACCAACCATTAGAAAGGTGGCAACCCTATGGTCAAGTCATATATAGTCTCCCTGCTTCTCCTCTGGGGTAAGATAGATTCCCACCAAACAATAATCCATGAAGTTCACATCAAGGCTTTGGCCTGACTAGGCTCAGGTTGTCCTTACAGCCCTTCTGCCAGAGGGTTTTCATACTACTTTCCTTGGTGGCTGGTAGGGGAACTCAGGCTCTGTCCCCACCATCACCACCACTCTGCGTTCTAGCCCAGGGACCTTAGAAAAAGCAACTAAGGTTTACTTCCTTAGGGTACATCTACACTACTTGCCGTATCAGCAGGTAGTGTTCGATGTATGAGGGATCGATTTATTGTGTCCCGTCTAGATGCGATAAATTGATTCCCAAACACGCTCCCCATCAATTACAGAACTCCAGCTCTGCAAGAGGAGTAAGTGGAGTCGACAGGGGAGCCGCCGCTGTTGGCTCTCCGCTGTGAGGATGGCTAGGTAAGTCAAACTAAGATACTTTGACTTCAGCTACGTGAATAGCATAGCTGAAGCTGCATATCTTAGTTCGAACATCCCTCCCTTTTCTCCCCGTGGAGCCCAGGGCTTAGACTCCTTGTTGCCTCCCTCAACCATTTCCTCCCTTGGCCTGTCTCCAGCCCCTTTCCCTAGCCCCTTCTTGAGGCTCTTCACCCTTGCCTGGGCTCTGCAGAATTCTCTGCCGCGCTTGCATAGATCAGCGACTCTCGGGGCTTTCCTGTAGCCAGACATGGCCCCACCACTTCACTTGCTCTTTCAAGTGCAGCCAGCAGTTTCCCTTTCAAGTGCAATTTGCACCGTTTCCTGTTACGCTGTTATAAAGCCACAAGCAACAGAAGTCGCCAGTGATGCTAGATGCTTGCTTAAAGCTACATTACCGTTTATTGCCAATTGTATTGATGCTTATGAGAATGTAATCAATTAATGTAAGGAATGCATGAGACAGTGTGAGTGACAGCCAATGAGAAAGCAAAGAAACAAATATTGCCTCTTATGATATTGTCTTGGTGAAGGTATAAATCTCGATACAGGCAGCCAAGTTGAGGGTACCAACAAGGAAATGTAACAGCATGCAAAACTCAGGACCGGACCGGAAGCAGTAGAGCCCTCTCATGGATCCGAGGGGACTCCGGGGATTCTTGTCACCTCATGTTCACTCTCCAGGCAGCTGTAGACTGGCCAGCCCCAGCCACCTGTGAAAATTGAAACCAACACCCATGCCTGCACCCTGCCAGCATGAATGAGTTGTGTGTGTGTGTGAATATATTGCATAAATATGGAAAGCAATAAATCAACCCTCAATACTGCTCAAATTCACCCTTTGTCTGTGGTTATTTCCTGGCTGGTTCCAGGAATGGGTAACGAGACCCAGGCTCCTGTCTGCCTTTTCCCATGCTGTAGGGATGTCCATGTTTCTCTACTGGCCCTTTTCCAGAGCTTCTGCCTCAGGAAAGGATCCTAAGGCTTACTCTCTCCCGAGCCTCAAACTTCCAACCCTGACATCCTTTTTTTATTAGTCAACCAGCTCCTCCACAGCTGGGCCTAATACTACTTGAGTCTGGTCCACCCTACAGGTGCTACCAGGAGCACTAATTGTTCTCTAGCTCCAATTAACCTCTTCATTACAGTGTGAGGTTCACACCCCATCATACCACATATATAAAGCTATTCTACATAAACAGTAGCTCTGGCTGACATTTTGTTTTATTTTATTTTTGAATTTCAATTCAACCCTTTTAAAAAAGAATTTGCTCATTTTCAATGCATTGTAATAAAACCATTTTCATAGGAGTTTTTCTAACTAAACATGCCTCTGACATGTTTGGAAAACAAATATTGCAACACTGGAAAAGCTGAAAGAGATTCTCAGTGGACCCGAAGAGCTCCATTGTGAAAGCAGTGTTAAACAGAAGCCATCAACTTAACATAAATAAAGTTACACTTTTCTCTGAAAATATGTTCAGCAGGACTGTTAAAGCAAATAGCTAAGATTACTATAACAAAGACATGAATAAAAATTCCTCCATTCTCTCCCAATTTGTTGATTCTAAGCATTTAGAAACACTTTGTATAGCAGTATTGCCAACCTCAAGCATTCAAAAATCATGAATTAAATGCCACAGAATCATGAGATTGGATTAAAAATGAGATTTTATAAAATCGTAAATTTGGAATTCTTCTGGTTTTGGAACCTTAGGGTTCATGTTTTCTAGCTTCTCTTAACCACCATGAGAGCAGGAAACTTTTTTAAAAAATGAAAACTGGATTCTAATGTAATCCCAGGACTCCTGGAGATTGGTGTTTCTCTTAAATCCCCAAGATCTGTTATAAAATTGTGAGTTAGCAACAGTGGTAAGTTTCTCTCTCTCTTTCTGTCTCTAAGGATTTTCTATAGAGATCACCACTATAGTGTACAAACATATCACAAATAAGTAACAGTTGACTAGCTAGGTCCATAATAGGCTTCTTGCAGTCAGAGTTTAAAGCCACAAGAGATAACCAGTTCATTTAGTCAGACCTCCTGGGTATCAGAGGTCACCAGACCACCCACAGCCAACTCCTCTGGTCTTCTCCCTTCCCAAGTGTTAAAGAACTCTGCTCAGGGGGTTAGTGTCTCTCTCTCTCTCTCTCTCAAGGAAAACCACAGTTTTTAAAGATACATAAGGTTAGTCAACTTTCTCTATTATTTGTGTGGAGCTTTAACACAGTAACACAGGAGAGAATTTAACAAATAGGGAAGTGACTGTAAAATCATAAAAACTAGTACAGCTATAGAGGGGCAGGTGAGGTATGTGAAACCACATTACTTTTTTTTGTCTTTTTTAAATGGATAGATTTCAAGTTATGTCCCTTTAAAATATGAAAGAGAGTATATGATGAAAGTTAATTCATTTGTAAATGTTAGATTTGATCATCCAAGGTGCAATCAGTAATGTGAGTAAGGAGTTTTAAAAGATTTTTATCTAATATCTTTAAAATTATTCACATGCATTTAACCAAATTAAGTACAATTAACATAAAGGTTTATAAAGAGCTTAGTGCTTTGAATATGTAAATAGATTTAAAAATTAATGAGAAGGAACAGAAAATTCCAACTCTGTGTTCTGAAAATTGTTACACCAAAATAAAACCTGCAAGCATAGCAACACTGTACCAGATTTCAAGTTCAGCAAATGTGTGCCCTTTAGTATTAGATGGGAAAAAAGTTCATTTCTGTGAGCTGTATGCACTACTTTCCCTCTGAAGGCAATAAAACCCTCAAGCAAAGCTCTTCTGAGTCCAAGCACATAACTCCCGTTTCAAAAGCTTTTATTTTTAAGCAGAAGTTTTTAAACTTTTGACTGTTTATGAAAACTGACTATTAGCATTGGCACCTTCTTACTCAGTTGATCTGTTCCTTGTGTGTATTCAGAGTCAGATTACTTATTTAATGCCAAAAAATGAGGTTTTACTCCTATGAAGCCCTGAACAGCTCACTGAGAATGAAGTGGAACCTTTTTCTCCTCAGGCATCATCAAAAGAACTGTTTCCAAAATTCCAGTGAGTTACACTGGGGTAAATCCACCGGAGACAATGGAATTGCGCAGGTGTCACCAAGGGTGCAATTTAAAAACAAATGGATTTGCAAAGGTATCTCCTCTCAGAGTGCACCCAGAGGGTTGTATTAGACGCTTGTTCCTAAATATCCAGAGCCCTCAGATGCATAGTCCTACAGATCTCAATCCTCTTTCCTCTGTGAAGCCACTGGGGGAGCTAAATAGACAGAAGGGGCCAAAGTGCCTGCATGATACAGACAATACCCAGATCTACATCTCCTTTAGACTTCATGTAAACTGATCCATCTCCCAGCTTTCTGAGGAGCCAAAATCAGCACATACACAAAGAGCAGCCAAACCCTGATAAAATGGAGGCGCTGCTGGAGAAGAGGCAAGGTGTGCTTCCCAAAACTTGCCTCTTCTAAACCATCTTGCCTCAGACAGATATGTTCACTTGCAACACTGGGGTCCTTTTGACCTCCTCAGTGCTACTGGATGCCCACACAGCCATGGTAGCAGAAACCAAAACATTTCTATCTGTAACTGGCCAGAAGATTTTGCCCTATCCTGTCAGACTTGGACATAGCCACAGTGATTTATGCATTTCTCTTGGACTTGATTCTCTTGGACTTGATTTTTGCAACTCGTTATATCTAGAAATAAATCCACAAACCTGGGAGATCTCCAGCTGGTGCCAAATGCAGCAATATATCTGCTTAGAAACACAGGTGGCCATGAACACATTACTGCACTAGCTCCTGAATATGGAGTCCAGGTTAACATTTGCCTTGATACTCATAGCCCTTTATGGGATTGGCCTTACCTACCTGAAAAACTGTCCCTCCCTCTGTGACCAAAACTTCCCACAACAGTTATGTTCCACTGGAACAAGAAAGTGTCACACAAAAGGGAAGGTACCTGAGCACAGAGACAGAGCTTGCCCAGGAGCTGGACCTATGCTGTGAAATTCACTCTTGTGAGAATCACTGCTTTTAGAACTAAATGAAAAACCTCATTGCTTTGATTTAGCACCACCTCAATAACATAGGCTTCATACACTAAATCTAAAGCAAGCTCTTTCCACTACTCTTCCTATTTTTCCATTTCTTCCATGGAAGTTAGTGCTGTTCTCTCAGACATCCTAGTGGAAAAATATCCAATTTCAAACTCCACACTAATAGCTACAAAGTATGTAATTGCTTGGATGCTGCTTAGTGTGCCACACATGCAAGTCAAAGGGCATCTCCATTTCTACTGCATGTCCATAAAGTCCATTATAATTTCAAAGGAAATTTAGAACCACAAAGGAATGCTACCTTATGCCACCCACAGCACAGAGCTTGAAGATGAAGACAACACCCAAAATAAGCTCATTACGGTGCATGAACAGCTGCCTTTTCTGCTGTATCTCTGACAGAGGAGCATGTTGAATGAAATGCGCACAGTAGGAATTACAATTCTACTCTCATTTAACAACAAAGGGAGGTGATGGGTAGCAGTGCAAGGTGACTTGCTGGGTGAAAGAAACAAAATAGAATGTCAGACATTACAGATTCCTATGTAGGGGATGATGATGATGATATTTTGCACTTCTTCAGCACTTTGCATTCAAGGGTCTCAAAGCACTTTGCCAGCTAAAACTCAGTGTCGATCTTCAGGAACACAGGCCTATGCAGTAACAATGGCTTGGAGAAACATATAACTGGTTATTGAAATTCATCCCAGATGAAAATAAGGGCACGTCCTGTGGGAGATGCACAAACATGGCGGGGGGGAAAGTGGAACAGCTGTTACATACTGTAGGAAATGTTCTGATCAACAGATACCAGCTAAATATGAAATATCATTGAACATAACATCCTTAAGGTTGTGTGAAACTTTAAAGAGGGAGTATATGATAAATTGTTCCCACACTAAAGTATTCAAAAACAAATACTTTCTGTGGTAAGTCATTCCTGCCTCACCCATCTCTGTTTACCTTCCTTAGAACATATAGGTCTCCTCTCAGTACTGTGGACAATTTATAATGCTGCACAGGCACAGAGATTTCTAGGTAAACATAGCATCTTTCATGCCAAAGCACCTTACAAACTATGCAGCATATAAAGGAATCACTTCTCACAACAATGAAATGCAACCACCTCTCAAACTAGTATAACTCCACAGCTACATAATAATGCAAAGCAACACTACCCAATTGTTGAGGATAGGAACTGAAAATATCACATTCAGCTGAAAATGCAGGTAAAATTTAATTGGGCAGAATACAGTAATATAAATGTGACCAAACCCAAGACCAACAGACCTGCTTTTATTAAAGCATATCTTTAATCAGTCAGGACCACAGTTTCATCTCTCATCTGAGAGGAAAGCATTAGCAGAGTTTTCTTTAATAATGTGTTGGAGCACTTGTTCTTTACTGACCCAGAGAGCTACTGATACTCATTTGTATCAGCAACATCTCTCATCCAAATACTAACCAGGTCCAACTCTGTTTCGCTTGAGAGATCTAAAAAAACAAAAACAAAACACAGCCTTGCCTGGCTTCAAAAAGATTTTAAAAGATTTTGGCAGCTTTAACATATTTCCCTTGCTTTTGTGTGTGTTTAGGTTAGAACCATAACACCAGTTAAACGTTTGTTGCATGCACAGCAATGTATTCAATGCATGCATATTGCTTTTCTGAAACAGCATTTTCCAAAATGCTATGAACAATCATCATATGCTGTATGAGCATCTTCCTCCAATGCATCTTGCTGAAGACTTCTTATTTTGCAAATCATTACCATGTTGAATGTAACACTGTCAATTAGACAACTTTTTTGTTTAGCAATGATTTAAAAAGCAGCCACACATTTTTGAGTATGTGTCCAACTACAAAAGCAGTTTCTCCTCTCTTGGTGTTCACACCTCCAGATCAGCTGCTGGAAGTAGGCCTCCTCCTCCCTAATTGAATTCATCTTGTTATCTCTAGCCTGATACTTGCCAGCACATTTATACCTGCCTCTGGAGATTTCCACGACATTCGTCTGATGAAGTGGGTCTTCACCCATGAAAGTTTATGCTCCAAAAACATCTGTCAGTCTATAAAGGTGCTACAAGACTGTCACTTTTGCAGATCCAGACTAACACGGCTACCCCTCTGATACTGTGTCCTCATAGCATTTTGCCGTTTTGATATATAGAGTGACTCTTTTTAGATATTGAATCATACTGTGGTGCTGATAAACAAACTTTGCAAAATAGGTTGTGAAATTAGAGTGACTATTAACTGTTATTTGATGCTAAAACAAAGACTGGAACCGAATAAAAATCTCTTACAGCCCAAACCCACTCCCATTGAAGCCAATAAGATTTTTGACACTGACTTGTGAATCAGAGTTTTTAGTTGATTCAAAAAGACTCCAATGTCTACTTCAAAATACAGATTCTGTACATAGAAGGAGGCCTGTATGTAAGTCAGCAAGATTGTGGCAAGTCAACGTAGGGGATGCAGTTTAATATTTTTAATTTTTTTTACAAAAAACTAAATGTAAATAAAATTAGATTTTTTTAATATCCTCAAACAGGTGTATGAGCCAGTTAAAATTGGTCCACAAAGAGCTCAGTGAAAATGTCTGAAAAACACAGTTAAGAGTTTAAACAGTCCATAAAAAACCTTTGAGTGATATAATTAAAAAGAAAATAAAAATTTGAACATGACAGAAGCAAAATCCCAATACGTATTTCCTTTTTATTCTAAACTGACTTTAGCCTTCTTCCATGCCAACAAATCCTCCTACAACATACATCAACTCCTCTAAATCACAGAAACATCTCTTCCTAACATTTCTGAATAGAGGTTGGGAAAGTTGCTGGATTCACTGAGACTGATGTCCTCTACAACAGCACCCACTGAACACGGGGACTACAGATTTCCACAGTGCATTCTTCCACACACATTGATTTTTGAAAATATTATTTGAAGAGCAAGGCAAGTTCTACTGAGTTAAGAACTCCTGAGTTCTAATCCTGGTTTTGCTGCTAATTGTCTCTGCAGCCTAGCAAATCACTTCACCTCTCCATCTCTGTCTTAGGCACTCCTCACTGTAGTATCTCAACACCTCATAATATTTAATGTATTTATCCCCCAAACACCCTGTGTCACAGGGTCTGCACAGGTTTCTCTCTTTCTCCCCTGTGCCCTGGCTGGTAGACATAAGAGTCCTAACACCTTCCTCTGGTGTTTCACCCTAGTGCCTTTTATTTACAGTGCAGTACAGTGGCTCCACTGTAATGAAGTGATTCCTTTATTCCCCCTGCCCCGCAGTTACCCTCCTTCTACCTTGTTCCAGGGTCTCTAAGCCCCAGAGGCACCCTGCCTGTGGTGAGGAGACAGAGCTGCAGCCTCCTGTGTCCTTCCTCACTCACCTCCCCAACTGAGTTTAGCTCAGGGTTTTTCTAGCCCTCTCAGTCTTTAGCCCAGCTGTGACCACTTAGCCCAGCCTACTGCCCTAAGCCAGCCCTCATTAGGGCCCACAGCTGGGCTCCCTGCTGACTGCTTAGAGCCACTACACCCAGCCCTCCTGCCAGAAAGCAGGGCTTAGCCAGCAGGGGCAGGGCATTCAAGGGGGTTTTACCCCTGCCCTGCCACACCCTGTGAGGTAGGAAAGTACTACTCTCCACATTTTACAGAGGGGAAACTAAGAGTGAGAAACTAAGTGACTTACCCAGGGTCACATAGGATGCTTGTGGCAGAGTAGGAATTGACCCCACAGCTCAGCCTACCACTGGGTTTTCCTTCCTCTTTTCTAAAGCTGCAAAATGGGGCTGCTAATGCTGAACCACTTCCCAGGAGTTTTGTTAGGATTAATTAACATTTGTATATTAATGCTAAAAATATTACATTAAACATAAGTAGATTGTTCAAATGTAACACTGAAGGATACAGGCAAACAGATCCCTTACAAAGGTGACTTCTACACTGATGTTAAGTAACAATATCATAACATGTCATTGGTACCTTAACTGATGTTATAAAGTGCGATTCCAAAGGAACCAGGTGCCCAATTCCTATTCAAATTCAATAGGAGTTGGGTTCCTAAATTCTTTAGGCTCCTTCAAAAATCCCTACTATAATCACAGGTCACAGAGGTTAACAACTGGGATCAAATGGTGCTGAGGAAAAAAGTTAGACTTTTTTTTTTTTTTTTTTTTTTTTAACAGCAGGAGGGTGATTTTGCTCTTAAACCAGAATCAGAAGCTTTCCCAACTGTATCTACTTTCATCTTCCCTTCTCAGAACTAGCAGGCTAAGAAATGACAGAAGAATTTATATCTTCAAGGATTTAAAAGAAATAAAGACACTAAAGTGAAGTGTCTGACCTGGAAAACCTCAAGAAATAAAAAAATACAGGAGATTTTTGAAGACAGATCAATGTCAAACTCTGAAGATTTACCAGTAACACTAAAGATAACTGAAGAATCACACGGTAAGGTTCAAATCAGAAACTGCTGTTTAGCTTTGAGATTGCTGGAATTATTTATTTGTCAGCCATCTACAGAAATGTTATTTAATGATCAGATTCCATTTCTTTGAGTTTAAGGATGCAAGATTTCACGACACTAATATTCTAGAGTTATTAAAGTGATGGGACTAAATACAAATGCAGAAAAGCAAAAATGGTTAACTACTAACAAAATAAAGAAGCAATTTTTTTCTTATTTAAATCAATCATTTTTGTTTCAATATAAACTGTAATACTGCAAGGCAACACTGTGTAGACGGAGGGATTCAGTGCACTGTATCTTTTAATTATAATATAGACTTCTCATTTCACAAAAGGCCTTTAAAATTTCTCTTCTTAGAATTATTTCAAGTCTGTTTTCAGGATTTTCCCAGGTCACTTAGGGAATACTAAGTCCACATTTTTTAAAACCAAAGACATTGATTTCCTTGTGCAATTACACGTATAACAAATCTCTTCAATTAAACCTCAACAATGGATTTAAAACTAAAAATCCCATTAAACACCAAATTCTAGCTTCCCCCTTCCTAACAACTGGCTGTTAGAATCTGGTAGCTTTGCATTTTACCCTCTGGGAAAATATTGGATCAGTTCTCCCTGTTCCCTCCCATCAGGATATGAGTAATTCCCAGTTTCTTCAAAAGGAGATATTTAAATCTGGAGGGGTTAGTGGTTTATATAATGGACCTCTACTACTATAGACTCCTTGATGCCCCCTGTCCTGATGGCAAATTTGGCTCAAAACAAGTTCTTCAGACTGAAGGAGCTCTATTTAGCAGATGAAAAAGAAGGTTAAAGAGTGATTTGATCACAGTCTACAAGTACAAAGAGATTTTATAATAGAGGGCTCTTCAATCTAACAAAGGTATAATAAGATCCAATGGCTGGAAGCTGAAGCTAAACAAGTTCAGAATAGAAATAAAATACTGAAATTAAGACAGGATGTTTTTCTAGAAGATATGCTGTAGTTCAATTACAGCTATTGGACATGAAGCAAGAATTAATTCAGGGAAGTCCTATAGCCTGTGTTATGCAGAAGGCCAGACTAGATTACCATAGTGATCTACTCCAGCCTTTGAATCAATGAATACTGACACTAATAAATTAATTCTAATCTATCCCTTAGACCTTATAATGCAAATATTCATGCATAGACCCATTGACAAACCAAATTATTACTACATAGTTTTGCAGACTATCTATCTAAGGTACTTATTTGGCCCCCATCACCATGATATCTGAGCAATTCACAATCTTTAATGTATTTATCTTCAACATCACCTCTGTGAGGCAGAGAAGTGCCTCATTTTTACTGATGGGGAACTGAAGCTCAGAGAGACTAAGTGACTTACCCAGATTCACATAGGATGCTTGTGGCAGAAGAGAAATTGAATCTAGGTCTGCACAGCCCAGGTTAGTACTCTAACCACTGGACAACACACTTCCTCTGTAACTGACCATAGTTTTATCTCAGAATTATCTAGTCTAAGAGCACCCAATTTCTATAACAATGGTAAGCAACACACATTAGGGGTTCCCAAACAAAGTTCTGACCGGAATTAATTCCAACAAAATGTAAAGTAAATAGAATTCCAAAAGAAAACAAATAATAATAGAATAATAATAAATACTTGGAAGCATACAGCACTTTTCATCTCCTAAGCACTTTACAATCTAAAACTAAGTCTTCACAACACACTTAGATGCAGAGTTCGTTGTAAAAATGCAAGGTTTAGACAGCATCTTAGGTAAAACCAGTGTTGGTAAAATTACTATAGAAATAAAAAAAACCAAAACTAGGCAGTAATCTTTATTTTCCATTACGGAAGCTACATCTTTTATTCCCTCTTAGTTAAACTATAAATTTGTCTGTTTAATTAGACTCTGATACATTCAGGCTTTCATTTTTCATGAAGCTCTTTAACAAGTAGCTTAAAAAGTTCTCTTTTTCTTGTATGCAGTAGACCTATTTTGTTTTCATTTTAAAAGTTAGCTGATTGTGTTGCAAAGAATTAAAAGTGCAGACTTTTATGACAAATCTGATCAACATTTAAAAAAACCCACATTAGTTTATCTATCTTTATACCTACATGCTCTCATCACCAGAGTCCCTGAGAGCCCAATCTAAAATCCCCTTATTCAGTATATCCATATGCATACACCAGACACAAATTAATTCATATTGCTAAAATATTCCCAGTTGAAACAGCAGACCTGAGAATACTACAGTAGACTCTCGATTATTCAGGATGATAGGGAAAAAATTAATCCTGGTTAATAAAATCCTGGATAATCACCATCCATAGGAAATATGGGGGGGGGGGCGTTGGTTCACTTGCCACCCTGTGCCAGGGGGAGGGGGTGATGGTTTACTGGCTGCCCTGCACCCTGGTAGGGGTTGTTTTTCTTTGTGTGTGTGTTTGGGGTGGCAACAAAGCCAGAGCTGGCCCTGCGAGTTAAGTGTATTTTTTTCGACATCCTGGTTAACCCACATCCTGGAAAATCGAGAGTTTACTGTACTTGTTTTAAAAAACTGGTTATACATTGAGAAGTTACCCAGATATCACTGAGGTTTTTTGGATAGATGGTAACTAAGACCAATTCATCTGTTTTTAAGATAGCCCACCAGACTCTACTTACGCTGCTGTCATTGGGACTTTTGCCATTGAATCCAACGGACACAAGATTAGGCCATATATCTTTTCTTTCTATCTCGAGTCCTTTTCCCCCATGATTTTTGTTCTTCTTTGCTCCATCTTTAGCCAATCACCATTGATACAGTATTTTGAGAGCAGGTTAATCAAGGCAGCAAGACTGCTTGTGCTTTTAATAATTTTAAGACAACAATGCAGCTTTTTGTTGGTTCAATAAAAAGAAAAATGTAATGCACAATTCTGTCTTTGTACCATCATTTCTATGCATGTATATACTACTGTTTGCGCCACTTGAGTGCTTGAATATTTGTGGGGCTGTTCATTTATGAAGTATTTACATTTAGCAAGGCACTTAGACAACAATATATTGTTTCATATATCACTGCCTTTGTCAGTAGAACTGATTGAACAAAGTGAATTTAGCAGATTTAGGGGTTTTTTCAATTCTAATGAAAAAATTACATATCTGTTAAAGCTCTGAAGTACATTCATAAGGAATAATTACAAAATTTCCATTTTAATGGAAAACCAGTGCCTCATAAATGTAGAATTATGCTGTTCTCTGCTGAAAAGCCCAAAATACATTGAGATAGTACACATTCTTTGTTTCTTGGGGAGGGGAAGACCTCCATACCAGATTTTAAATAAGCTGTCCAGTTTCTATCTTTTCACACACATTATTTATACTGTATTCTCTCAGCTAGGAAAGGTAAAATTCATTGAACAAATTAGCTATCAGCATGATTTTTCCACTTACGTATTAATTTAGAAGTGATTACTCTTCACAGAGTGGGGGAACCCACAAGAAAATGCTGTATACATAGTCTGAGAAAATGACCTTGTGTATAGTGCAGATGGACTGAGTTGGATCCTTATTTTGAACATGCACACGATACCTCTCTAAGTGTTCTCATATATCTATACAGGAAGACTTGTATTCAAATTCAAATTTCCAGTGAGGTCTTAGGTGAAGCTGGTAATCAGTGTTCTTAAAAAAATATCTTACATTCTGTGAGTATGCAACTAAAGATACACTTTAAGGGTGGCAGTAACATAGTAGAAGACTTATGCCCTGGGAAAACAACTTTATCAATGAAGAGGCACTGAGAACATATGTCAGGATTAATAACAGCTCTTATTCTTTTTATTCTTCGATTCCAAAATACTTTTAGCATTATCACCATTTTACAGATGAGGAAACTGAGACCCAGAGAGGTGAAGTGACTTGCCCAGTATCACCCACCAGTGGCAGAGCTGTAAACAAAATGTAGGTCTTCCAACTCTTGTCCAGGGCTCTATTCACCAAGCAGCACTGCCTTATCAACCCTATCAGTATCCATCAAGGCTACAAAACAGAACTGGGGTACACTTCTGGTCAGAAGGGAGAGATTTTAACCTCTAGAGAAGAGTGAGCATGTCACTCGAACATCTAGCTTTGTGCACAAGGACCTGCAACATAAAGTAAAGCAGCACTCACTTGTAGGACAATACCTTTGTAACCAACATGTTTTTAAGAGTTCAGCTATAAAGAGTTCGCATGATGTTTTCAATGGCATTTATGCAGTGCATTCAAACAAATAATATTTTTTCATTTTCAATATTGTTTAATGTTGTCTTAGCTCAGCTAAACTGCATCTTGAAAAGCTACTGGCTAATGCTTTTTGAAAATGTTACCCGTATCCCCTGAGAAAGAAGCCCTTCCCTTAGAAAAGGTTGTTGTAATCTAAGAAGGATTATGATCACTTCTCAGAAATCTCAAGTACTGCTGAAAGCACAGAGGGAAAAATGACCTGAAGGTACAGTTCAACTCAATGTCACAATCAAATATCTGTATTATTGAGCTGCTAAGTAGCAACAACAATTAAGGTTGAAAATGGGGCACAATTATAAGCCTTATTTCCAGTCCCCTCATCATCAGCAAGAAGCCTCCTTGGACCTGGAAATGAATGGCATGCTAATTCTCAGGCTGAGAAAGACCTTTTCTGGCAAATTGTGAGGAACCTGATCTAACAATTTTTGAGTTAAAGGCAAGTACACATTTATACTGTTTTCAAATTTTAACAGAAGCATCCACAACTATAACTCAAAAACAGCTTACTTTCAAACCCTATCATTTTTACATGCTTATGAGTCCATGAAAACCATGGCACAGGCTAGCTTTGAAGGAAAATGCCTTAAAATTGGGGGTGGAAAGGGCTAGAATTTGTTTGTTTATTTTTTGGCTAACTGGCTTGTTCAGTGTGAGCAGCTGCAGGGAGAAAACATTTTATCAGCAACTTGGCAGTTAAACCATTAGGTGTCAGTGTTAATCTCAGGTTTCATTAAAAATATTATGTCTGAAGCCTTTTTCCTTGCCTTCACAATGTCAACTGAACACCAGGGTTGAAAGTTTATCATAATAATTTTTCAAAGATATCAGCTGTTCTTCCACATGTGTCTTGTTCCACATCCATGCAACCTAAGCATTGGCTGCCAAAACTGCTACTAAGGCTTCCTATTCCTGATGGCTAGCATCTCTCTTCCCTGCATATACTGGTACCACACAGGGGGAGCCAGAGAGCCTAGGAGCCCAAAGAGGATACAAGAGTCTCATTTCAGGAAATCTCAGCCCTTTGTAAGATCCAGAGAACAAATACCACCTTTCTGTTCACATTCATTTCCTTTCTGTAATCCTACATTTACAAATTAACCAAAATTAGTGAGAATTAACATCCAGTCACAAACTTCAGAGAATTTCCAGACTTCTTAGTATTTATATTTCTTACTAAAATACAATGTTAATAAGACTGGGACATTTCAGCTTGGAAAAGAGATGGCTAAGGTGGAATATGATTGAGGTGTCTAAAATCATAATCAGTGTAGAAAAAGTAGATAAGAAGTGTTGTTTACTACTACCCATAACACAAGAACTAGGGGGTCACCAAATGAAATGAATAGGCAGAAGGTTTAACACACACAAAAGGAAGTATTTCTTCACACAATGCACAGTCAACCTGTCTTGTGAAGACCAAGACCATAACAGGGTTCAAAAAAGAGTTAGATAAATTCATGGTGGTTAGTTCCATCAATGGCTATTAGCCAGGATGGGCAGGAATGGTGTCCCTAGCCTCTGATTGCCAAAACTGGAAATGAGCGACAGAGGATGGTTCACTGTTGATTACCTGTTCCGTTCATTCCCTCTGGGGCACCTGGCACTGGCCACTGTCAGAAGACAGGATACTGGGCTAGACGGAGCTTTGGTCTGACCCAGTAGGGCCACTCTTGTGTTCTTTTACTTCACTTTTTTAAAATGGGGAATAATTTAGCAACTTACCAACCTGGTGGGGGAGGAGAAATGGGTGTTTTAAATGTAAAATTCTACATATTTGTTACAAATTGAAAGATGCAGCTACCTGTGGGACAAGAAAACTTGAGGTTCCTATTCAGGAAGTTAAAGCTGAGTTTGTGTTTAGGAGGCTACCCAGGAATCAAGGACAAAATCCTGTCCTCACTGAAGTCAAGGGGATTCTAAGATAATGACATTAGCAGGACCAGGATTTCACCCAAGTTGTTTAATTCTGGGCCCAATCCTGGCCCAACTAAAGACAGTGATAAAATTCCTATTGATTCCAATTGGATCAGGCCCTTGCAAACTTACATTTTTCTTACCAACTGTCCCTATGAATACCCTAACATCTTGGCACAACAGGAAATGATTTCCTTGCTGGTTGGACTTGAGCAACAGAACATTGTCTTGGATTCTAGACTTCCAAGATCGCATTGTTTGATACCTTTAATCAAGTTCAATTTTAAATATTAATACATCATCTGAAAGATGCTTAGTCATCATCCTTGTGACTCCTATTTTGCTGAGAACACAGAAGCTTACTCAATACAACAGCATTCTCTGTAATCTTCTACTTGCCATGTCCTTTTTTACGCTCTTTCACTTCCCAAAGAGAATATCAAGATAAAAAAAGGAAACCCTTATTGTTCTGTACTTGAACTTAGTGGTTTTGAGAGGAAGAGTTAAAAAGAAAATGCTCATAGTGATCAACATTCCTAGCATCAATCTTTAATCTTGTGAACACAACACATAGCAAACAACATGTATAAGATTTAGAAGAGACATACTGGACATATAAAGAGCTGGTCAGCTACTACACATTAAGTTAAACCCATAAAGGCTCACTACGAATATGATAAATTTCTACACAATGAAACCTTCCCAAGAAAGATCATGTTTGGTAGTATCAAACCACCACATTTTTATTGGAGGAGTGGGGAGTAGACTGCAGAAACAAAAAGAAACATGACTATACACAGCACATTGTCATCCATATCTAAGTTTATAGTCTTGATAGAATGAATATTGCTACATGAAAATCAGGTCAAGAAATCTTAAGACTACATAGATACAAATGTCTCACAATGTTTTATCCCAGGGGTGGCCAACATAAGCCTGAGAAGGAGCCAGAATTTATTAATGTACATTTCCAAAGAGCCACAGTAATACGCCAGCAGCCCCCACATCCTTCTCCCAGCACCTCCTGCCCACCGGCAGCCCCACCGATCAGCACTTCCCCCTCCCTCTCTGCACCTCCCGATCAGCTGATGAGACTCTGGGGCAGGAGCGGGGAGGATCAAGGGCATGGCAGGCTCAGGGGAAAGGTCAGGAAGGGGTGGAATGGGGCAGGGCCTGTGGCAGAACCAGGGATTCAGCAATGAGTAGTGATTTCAGCAGTGAGTACACTGGAAAGCTGCCACCTGTAGCTCCAGCCCCGGAGTCGGTGCCTATACAAGGAGCCGCATATTAACTTCCGAAGAGCTGCATGTGGCTCCGGAGCCACAGGTTGGCCAACCCTGCTTTAGCCCTTCGCGTCTCTTCCACTGTTTCTCAACACTAGACATAAACAAACAGTATAAATGAGTTTATTGTAGCTTTTGCCAGCACAGTCATCTTTGCTTGAGCAGACTGCACTGGCAAAAGCTACAAACAAACAAAGGGCAAATTTACCAGCTGTGACAGCCCTGCTCAAGCAAAGCCGACTGCGCTGGCTGGGCCATCTGAGTAGGCCAGAAGATGGATGCATATTCAAGGACATGCTATATGGGGAGCTATCAGAGGGAACAAGAGCAACGGGACAGCCCAAGCTTCACAATAAAGACACATGCAAGCAAGATAGGAAGGAATCTGGAATTGATCTTGACCAATGGAAAAATCTTGGCAAGTGATCATAACAAGTGGCACTATCATCTCTATGAGGGTATCAAAGTCCATGACAGAAGCTGGCTTCTACAGCAAGAAGAGAAAAGAGCCCGTAGGAAGCCAGCAGCTCCCAACCAAGATACATACATTTGCAATACATCGCCAATGATCATGCAAATCTCAAACTGGCCTATTCAGTCACGAGACATTGCAAACCATGTACCTCATAAGCTGCAATTCCCACGGTCTCTCACAGACAAAAGGATGCCAACATTGTAGCTTTTATTTACTGTGTGACCTGTTAATGGCAATCACTATAAAACATTACTTTTTTTTTCCCCAATAGATATGTGCTTAATCAATATTCAGGTTACATTCAAATTTGAAATCCCAGCGTTCAGAAGTGATTGGACGTGGTATTTCAATAGGACTCCTTCTCTAGTGATTCGGAACGAAGATTCCTTTTATTCAGATGCAAATCTTCTCTTCCCAAAGTCAGTGTAACAAGAAATAAAGGAAAAAGAATCAGTGACTGGAGCACTCTCTCTCTCTTATTCCAAGTTCCCATAAGGATCAGTGACACAGAACAAAACAGCTCAGTACTAAAAAGTGACTGAGCTGCAGATAATATTCAACACCAGATGTTGGCTTGTTCAGAGTGCTTGATATTTAAGATAAATATGTCTCTTGTATGTATTTCTGAAGTGTCTAAATGGTAGCACTGCTGTGATTTAACATTTTGACAGTTGAGGAATAGTAACAGTATAAACATTGGTTTTCTGTTGTTGCTAATCTTCAGAGTCATTATAGGTGAAGCCAGATTTAGTAAGTTAAATTAACTTAAACCGTAACAACATGTCTAAGTTTCATTGACTTCAGGGTAGGCCTGTGCTTAAGGGCTTTCTTGAATAGGGTGAGTTTACCCATGTGCTTAAAATTAGACAGGTGTTTAAATAACTTACAGAATCAGGGGCTGGAGAGTCTGATCAGAAAGCCCATTAAAGTCAACAGAAAGCCTTCCAATGACTACTGTGGGTCTAGGTCAGGTTCTTGATGAATTAGGTGATAATTTATGCTCCTCGTTCATCATTTTTCACAGACTGATGGACTACTCAGCTCTAGAAAGTTTCCTAGCATTCTTCATCTCAGTCATTGTATCTGAACAACTGTGATAGCCAAAAGCCTGAAAAGCCTTCAAGACAATCAGTCACAAAATCTGAGGGATACAGGCCAATTCAGTATTTACTGTAGCAGCACATGCAACCACCCCATTATTACCTTTCCCAGATGTGTCACAGTAGGAAAATGCCACAAAATATGAAGTAAATCTCTAATGTCATCACAATTCAGCTTCTGTGGCTGAACATTTACCACATTTCTCCACTCATGAGTGGTGTGAAGAAAGGGAATAAGGAAAAGTTATTTACCTGTTCCCATAATAGAAGAACTAGGGGCCACCAAATGAAATTAGTGGGCAGCAGGTTTAAAACAAATAAAATGAAGTTCTTCTTCACACAGCGCACAGTTCACCTGTGGAACTCCTTGCCTGAGGAGGCTGTGAAGGCTAGGACTATAACAGGGTTAAAAGAGAACTGGATAAATTCATGGAGGTTAAGTCCATTAATGGCTATTAGCCAGGCTGGGTAAGGAATGGTGTCCCTAGCCTCTGTTTGTCAGAGGGGGGTGATGGATGACAGGAGAGAGATCACTTGATCTTTACCTGTTAGGTTCACTCACCCCGGGGCACCTGGCATTGGCCACTGTCGGTACACAGGATACGGGCTGGATGGACCTTTGGTCTGACCCAGTACGGCCTCTCTTATGTTCTTATAAGCCTATTAAGTTTTAAACAAGGTTTTACAGAATTCTCCAAGTCTCAGATGTAAAGAACATTTTAAGAGGTGGCTGCCTATAGTGAGGGTTTATGGCCCCTGCCAAGACTGATAGGGAGGAAGGCGGGTAGAGCCAGGCCAGCCACACCCATCCTGCCACAAGCAGATGGGTGGGACAGGAATCTTAAAAGGCAGGCCCTACACCTCCTATGAAGGGGAGGTGGCCAAAGAGACAGATGCATTCCACCTGCTGCTGAGCCCCAGATCTCAGGATGAGCCCTGTAGTGCCGAGGACCCAGACGGACTCTGGGGTTGGCCAATTATGGGAGCATGGAGGAGTTACTGGGACAGCCACCGGCTGGCTACCCTGGGGAGACAGAGATACACTGCAAAGGAGTCAAAGGAAGCAGCCCAGGGACAGCAGAGAATAATCGGATTGTGAGACCAGAATACTGGTCAGCGTATTTCGGTGGGATCCCTGCTGACCCAGTGGCAGAGCTCTCTGCCACTCTCAGGGCCCTGGGCTGGGACCCAGTGGAGTAGGGTGGGCCCAAGTCCTTCTACCCCCTGCAGCCACTCCATCTGAGTGGCTGCCTATCCACCACACACTGAGAGGCCTGCATTTGTCTGCCATCTGCCTGAGCCTATTGCTCAGCCCTACCCTGGGGGTCAGACGCCTTTTAAACCTGTGTCTGCCAGAAGGCCAGAGCCCCATAGACAGTTTATTGTTCCACCCTGCCCAGAAGTCCAGAGCCTCATAGACTGCTTGTTGCCTGGCCCCACCCAGATGGTGAAAGCCTCATAGACCACTTGTGCTCTGCTACACCTAGGGGGGTCAGAGCCTTGAGAACGCTAATTTCCCCTTAAGCTTTGTTGAACAGCCGCATGGTAGCAAGAAGCATGCCCCCCTTCTGAGACTGAAGGGGAGGGATGACCACAGACCTCTACACATGGTGAAGCGCTCTGGCACAGCCAGACGACTGACCAGGGGATTCGTGGCTCTCCCAACCCACCATCCATTGAGCAGCCAGAATGGAATTGGATAAACTCATGAAATGCTGGGTGGAGAGCCAGGGAATCCCACACCAACCAATGCCCTTTGGCTAAGGTGACCAGCACAGTGGGCCTCGGCAGGAATCAAGTGTCCACTCTCGTGGACTCCAGCTGTGGACAGACCCTAGTGCATCAACTACTCACTTCTGTGGCCAACCCTGCACTGTTACACTTCTCTGCATCCACGTGAATGCAAAGTCGTACTCCAGCACCAAAGTCCCGCTGACTGTGGACGGAGTGACTCATTTAATGACGGTGGGCCTAGCCCCAAAGCTGCCCTATCCTGTCATTTTCAAGCAGGATTGCCGGGGATTCAACAAGGTCCTGCACAACATGAGCATTCAAGATCCCTGGGCACAGATGGCCCTCAAACGAGACCCCCTTGACAAGCAGACCCTAACCTGAACTGTGCCTACAAACAACTGGCGTATATTGATGAACAGCCATGGGTCCCCAGCAAGCCACTCAATGGCCACAATTTCAGTTGATGAGGGAGCACCTCTACTGAGATCCTCAGACTAAAGAATCCAGTTCCTAACTGGTCGAGCCCCAGTGTCACCAGAAAGTGGTGCTGAAACTGGCCCATGACATCCCTGTGGCCAGCGACCTGGGGCAGGAAAATACCCTGGTCTAGATCTTGGCACAGTTTTTCCATCTGGGCATGCACCAGGACATCAAAAACTACTGTGTCTCCTGCCCAGAATGCAAGCTAGCGGCACTCCTAGGTGTACATAAAGCCCCCCGATCTCTTTAACAGTGGTAGGGACGCCCTTCAAGTTTAAGAGAGTTGCAATGTCCCTGGTTGAGTCCCTCACCAAGAGCTTCTGAAACATTCTAGTGATGATGGATTACGTCACCCGTTTCCTGGAGGTCATCCTGCTAAAGACTGCCACTGTGTGGACCATCGTGGCAGAGCTCTTGAAGATCTTCACTCAGGTGGGCCGGCCTGGGGGAGATTCTTACAGACCAGAGAACAAACATCACATCTAGGCAGCTTCGCTAGGTCTGCAGCCTCCTGGGGATCAAAAGGCTGCAGACACGGGTCTACCAACTCCATACAAATGGGCTGATCAAGCAACTTAACCGAACTCTCAAAGACACACTCCAGAACTTCCCCTCCCTAAGGACCTGCACCAGTGGGATCAACTAATCCCAGCATTACTGCTTGCATGGAAATCCTTCACCGAGTTCTCTCCATTTAAACTGCTGTAGTTGTACGCATGAGGCAGCAGCAGCACTCCTGGCTTACGGTTTGCCTTTGGTGCTTCCTCTTTGGGGCTGATGTGTAGATCCTCAGGCAGAGAAGAGTACACCTTGAAACCTTTAATGAGTGGAGAGAGTCATCAGTCTTCTCACTAAAGAAGTTCGATTAATCACAGGGAAGGTCTTGGCTAATATTTTGCAGCTCTCTAGGGAATCCTGAGGATTGCAACCCATGAATCCCTCCGTATATCAATACCATGGCCAAGCTTCTAGATGCTGTATCTGCTGCATCAACTGCACCCTGAAGGGGAGTTTTCACCACCAACCTGACCTTCACTAAAAGGGAAAGGAACTGTGCTCTGTCCACAGAGGAAAGTTTGTCTTGAAAGACTGTCAGCCTAGCGTAGTTATTAATGTTATACCTGGCTAGCAGAGCCTGGTAATTAGCCATGCTGAATTACAAGCCCACGGAGAAGACCTTTCTTCCCAGGAGATCCCGTCTCTTGGAGCCCTTATCTGACAGTGTGGTCTTTAGGTATTGGGACCTGTTCTGTCCCGTAGGAGCATGTACCATCAGGGAATTGAGACCAGATTGGGAGAACAGAAATTCAGCTCCTTTTGCAGGGACCAAATTGTGCCTCTCAGTGCTCTTAGGTGTGGGAGTGCAGGATGCAGGCGAGTGCCAGACCAATCTTGCTAGTTCCAATATGGCCTGTGAGGACTACCTTACAGGGGCCCTGAGGCTGCAGAATGTTCAACAGTCAATGTGCATCTTGGACTTCCTCCACAGATATCTGGAGATCATTAGCCACTCTTCATAAGCAGCCCTGGTACTGTTTATTGTCACCTGGTAGGGAAAGGGAAAGAGGACCACCTTTTCAGGGGAAGAGGAGGGGATTCCTGTCAGAATGGTTGGTCTTGCAGTTCAGGTTTACCGTCCTCATCCTTCTCATACACAGACGGAATAGATTACTGACGCATGGGAGAAAAGAGTGGAAAGAGTCCTGAGTGGGTGCCAGACATCTGGTGTAAGGATCCCACAGCCCCCAATAAAGCCAAAAAAAGGGGAAAACCATTTGAGAAGGACCCCATAGGATGTGGAAGCATTGGTTTCAATGGAGGTCATGCCCATAAGAATACTGACTATAAGTTGTGGCTTGCTTGTCTGGGCGTGGCTCTCCCCGTGGGGATGAAGGAGGCACCAGTTCAACAGATTCGTCTGAATCTGAAAATTGTTTCTTTTGGAATGGCAAAGCCATCAGTACCATGGCACTCTTGCTGGATGATTGTACGCGAGATGGTTCCTGGGACACCAAAGTAGTATCATCTGCCAGTAATGTCCAATAATGTTCTGTAGTAATGTCCCTTAGGCGGGCCAGGCAGGAGAAGAGGGGAGACTGCGGGTAGGGGAGGAAGACATCCTCCACTGCTGGGTAAATCTCCGTGCATCCCAGTATGCTGGGGGTTTAGAAGGTCAGCACCGAGGGAACCAGAGCATCCTTAGTTGTGGTGCTTGCTTTGGGTGGATGAGTTGGTATCAGAGTCCAGAGCTGCACTCATGGACAGGACGAGCAGATGATGCCCCCTATCATTTCGTACAGGAATCACAGATGGATCCTTCTTCCTGTGCTCTTTACCATCCAGTCTGGTGATTTTTTGCTGAACTGTTCCTTAGGGTCAGTGCATAAGGGCTCACCTGATCTTGGTGGGCTTGGGGAAGGAGCATCTCTCTTCTGACTGGTCCTTGATGCGGATCTATCCTTGCACCCTTGAGAGTGTTCTTTGCTCTTATGGGAAGCCCTAGAGGAAGAGGCTTAGAAATCAAGGACTCTGCTCCTATGCAAGTGCTTGGAGGGATGCTGCTCATTTGGTGAGGCTGATGCACAGGGCAGGGCAGAGGGTTTCCCTGACCTGGATCAGAGAGGTCTTATGGCCTTCACCATTGTTGTCTAAGGTGAAACTCATGGGCTTTGCAAGTTCTTGATGGAAATGAGCGACAAACGCTGCACTTCACTGAAATGTGTGTCCCACCCAGACAGTAGAGTCATCATTGGTGTTCATTGCTGACAGAAGGATCTAGGACAGGAGATGCAGTTTTTAAGCCTGGAACTCGGCATAATCCCCACTGCTCTACTTCACTCCAATGTTTCCAATCCAGAAAACAAATGAGGTTAAAAAAGATTAACAGATAAGAATCATATGAAAGGAGAAAAAGGAAAGGAAAGAAACACGGGAGAAAAGAAGAAAGGCTTTCTATCTGCTATCTTTTAACACTTTTCTGTTCCCGCACCACTAAAGCACAAGACCAAACCTATAAGAACAGGGGCAATGATAAAATGAGACCACAGAGAGACAGATTAGATGTATATTAACAATCATGATTGAACTGAAATGGTTTTATTGCCCTCATAGTAATTGTTTTCAAATTACACCATAATTATTCAAGTGCAAGTGACCTCCTGCATGTAAATTTTAATCACTGTTCTTGTACTAGAGAAAATAAATAATTTTTGTGTTTCATAGATAAAAATTCATTATCTACGTAAAGCTGAAGCCATGCATGCCAAAACAATAATGTGTTCTAAGTCAGTGAAGATGCACTAACAAAGGCAAGGCAGGATTAATTAAGTTTGTTCAGGAATTTGAAGCTATATAGCAGTATAATTACTAAGTATCGCTATTATTGCTACTAATGTGGGTGTACTCAACTGTTTATGGATGGGAATAAACAAGGGGGGGAACTGGTGGGAGTACTTTAATGTCTAGACACTTCAGATTACTTAATTACCAGCAATGTGCTGACGCCTCTGATAACAAATACTGATTCTTGAAAATAATTTTTTCCATGACTTTTTAGAAGAGAAATTCTCTCCTTTTAGGGAGAGGGCCATGTGGGATTAACACACAAGAGATTTTTTTAAAACACACACATTAATATCAAAATGCATAAACAAAGAGATAGCTAATCTCTAATCAAGTTCAGCTGGTCCACGTTCTATCACTAGGGTTCAATAAAGCTTCCTTTCTATTCTCTGACTGTATGCACAAATGTATCCTAACAAGGCAGCTAATGAGGCAAACAAAAGCAATTAGTTTTGTCATGGCTCCAAAGAACAGAATTTGCATTAACAAAATTTCTGCCTATCTTGCCATGGACAATAATTTTGTATATTTGAAGCTGAACACCACTTTAAAATATATCGGTCTAGTTTAGTTTCTGTATACGCCAAGAATGTTACAATCTCCAGACATGACTTGCACTTTTGTAATGCAAACTATTTAACGCCCTCCGAGTATGTTCCAATCTGTATAGGTTCTGGTACCAATCATTACGCAACATGACTAACATCTGTCACATGTGATTTGCTCTGTCCTTCATCCTCTCAAGAGGCTCTAGTGGCAGTGGTGCAGTTTCCCTTCACTGCTCATTGGGTGTCTTTCTCCAGTGGGATTTCAAACCACTTTAACACATACCCCTGGACCTCTCTCACCTTTCTCAGACAGGACAGCAGTATCTGATAGTCATCAGAATTCAGTGTTGCAAAGTGATCCAGGAGGTTGATAATGGATGGCTATCCAACTGGCAGCATTAGCGCTACTGAAGTTGTTTCTGTGTCCTGTACCAGCCTAGATCCTGATTGTGCTGGGTTTAGAATATTACCTTCTATTATATTACCTCTAGTTGGCCTTTGGCTAGCTTTCCTATGAGCTTGCTCAGAAATTAGAAGTTTGATATTGACTCTAGGACTGAAGTATCCAGGACGGGTTTCTTCAGTGTTGGCTGGACTATTGTGTGTTTGAAGGACAGAGGGAAGATTCCTTCCTCGAATGAGACATAGCTGTTTTGATCATGAGTGGTACCAATTGCTCATGACTCTCTTCCTATACAGTGGCAGATTCACAGGTCTTGGGTCAAAATTCCTCTATGGTGGCTAGTACATCTTGAAAAGAGAATGCCTGAAGTCCAGGAAGGCAGGCAGGTGTTGGCTGGCTGATCCAGGTGAACAGGAACCATGCTGATGGAAAAGCCCCCACAAAGGACATTTTCAGTGACATAGGTTGAGACTTCTTCATACCACTGGTGCAGGTATGGAGGCTGTAGGCACTCAGCACCAATGAAGCTATTTTCCATTCTGAATAGCTCCTTAGAATGAGACTTGGCAGCTTCAACAAAGACTAATAGGTATGTTCTCTTAGCATGTAATATAGCATGGGTGGGCAAACTACGGTGGCCAGCAGGACTGTCCTGCCCAGCCCGAGCTCCCAGCCGGGGCGGCTACCACCAACCCTCACCTTCCTCCCTTCCCCAGAGCCATGCTGCCATGTGGACAATGCTCTAGGGAGTGGGGATGAATGCTGCTGCGGGTCAGTGAATCTGGCTCAGTGTGGCTACCAGCCACGCTGCTTTGAGCAGCATGGTAAGGGGACCCGGGTGTTGGATAAGGGGCAGGGAATCCCGCGGGGGCCAGTCAGGGAACAGGGAGTGGTTGGATAGGGCGGAGGTTCTGGGGTGTGTGTGTCAGGGGATGGGGGTGTTGGATAGAGCACAGGAGTCCCGGGGGGTCTGTCAGGGTTTGAGGTGGATGCACAGCGGTCAGGGCAGTCAGGGAACAGGGAGTAGGGGGGGTCGGGTAGGGGGTGGGGTCCTGGGGAGGCAGTTAGGGTGGGCAGTCTCGGGATATGGTGGTCAGTGGACAAGGAGCAGGGGGGCTTAGATGGGGGTGGGGTCCTGAGCGAGTAGTTAGGGGTGGGAGGGGATCTCTGGAGTAGGCAGTCAGGGGACACGGAGAATGGGGGTTGGATGAGTCAGGAGATCTGAGGGTGATAGTCAGGGGGCAGGAAGTGAGAGGGGGCTGAGGCCAGGCTGTTTGGGGAGGCTCAGCCTTCTCTACCTGGCCCTCCATACAATTTTGCAACCCAATGTGGCCCTCAGGCCAAAATGTTTGCCCACCCTTGTAATATAGCCTCAGCATAAGCGTGGAGAATATTAATGACTTAATCCTCATAACATCCCGGTGAGAAAGGTAAAAAGTATCCCTATTTTACAAATGGGGAGAGAGACAAAAGAGACTGATTGGTTCAGGGTAACACAGGAAGTTTATGGAAGAGCCAGGAATAGAACAGAGACCTCGGCCTTGAGTATTAGCCATAAGATCATTCCAGTCCAGAAATAACCCATATCAGACGACAACATTTCTGAAATAATCAAGTACTTATAAAGAAAACAAATGAACACCAAGGAGATCCACATTGTGACCAACCGTTTTTACTGTGACCAGAAACAAGCCAGATTTGGGTACAGACACCAAGTAATGAGCAAGGTAACAAAAAATTCCTACATGTAATAGAATAGAAGTTGTTCAACTATCCAGTTTGCAAACATATCCCTGTCCTACATACATTTTACATATTGGATTTATGAGAGTCAGTACATGATCTCACTTATAAAGGAAGTCCCCTTCTTAAATCATAGCCCATACATTACAACATACCTGGTACACTATCTATAAATGTGAAACATATTCTTTCCATGGGAAGTATGCATGTGAGTCCCTGGGTTTACTAGAACAACGTAAGTCAGGGGGATATCAAAGAAAATAGGGAGAATGTAAACAATTAATTTAATTCTTTCCTGTTGCCTTCACTGGAAGCATGAGGGACAAATACTCCCAAGGTTACCCTTCCAGTGGTGTAACTAATCATTAACAATTAATTATTTGTAAATGCAGTTGTAACATTTTCCTTGAGCTGTTGGTGAGCTTGTGAAAAAACCTGCTGAGGACATCACTAGCATTAACCAAACAAAATTGCATTTATTAATAATGAACGGGCAATGAGAACCATATGGGGCCAAATATATTCATCAAGAGCCATCAACACTTCCCACAGAGCATCCTAGAAAATCCAGTAGAAGTACAAGGATGTGACAAACACTTCCAAGCTAGTCACAATACACTACATACATCAATCAAACAGTCTCCATTCTTGTTAACTACTGTCTCCTACAAGGTAATCATCATCAGCTGGAGTTTCAGAGCTGAAGATGAAACATCATGTACAATGCAGAATGTTCTGTTCATTGGCACAGAATGGGCACTGTAATTAACTGGAATTATTGGTCATCTCAGGAAAATAAGCAATAAGCAAAGACAACATTCTGAGTATTCAAGGATTCCCAGTAATGAAATGTAAGATTAAAAGGTTTGGATGTGTACAATTCACTACTTTCCAATACAGTGAAGAATAAGGCAGTAAGAAAAAATACATTGGATTTGGGCATTCTGTAAAATATCGCACAACTATAAGCTGAAATGTCTTGTGTCTTGTTCATCAAATTCTAAAACGTGGTATATGTTCAATAATTACTTATAAGTGCTGTGACAAAGCTCCAGGTTTGTACTTGTGGGTCCTGTGCTCCCTGGCAGATTTAGGGGCCTCAGAAACTCATCTAGGCCCCAGAGTGACCTCCCTTTCTCAGTATAATTGGCAAGAGTCACCGCCTAGTGAGTTACCTTCATCACAGGCTAGTATGGAAGATGGAAAATGGGGGGAGCCCGGGCCCGCCCTCTACTCCGGACTCCAGCCCAGGGACCCTAATAGTATCAGCTAAGATGGCTCATCTTTTAGGCACAAAACACAATACAATTCCCTGGGCTACTTCCCCACAGCAGTCTCCGCTTCTTCAAACTCCACTTCACCCTCACCTCAGGGCCTCCTTCCTTCTGTATGATATGTTGTCCACCACTCAGTCTCACCAATAGCACAACTTCCTCTCACAGCTCCTGACACCCAAAGCCACCTGACTAACTGGGAGGTTTTTATCTGGTTTCAGTCAGTCCCTGATCGGCTTCAGGTGTCCCAATCAGGCTAGCTGTTTCTACTCCTTCCTAGAAGGTTCTTAATTGGCCCCAGGTGTCTTGATTGGCCTGGAATAGCCTTTGTTTGGCTATCCAGGGAACAGGGACCTGCACATCTTGAGACTAATATACCTGCCTTCCAGCACTCTCTTATATCCTTCTGGTCTGACTCCGTCACAGTGCATAGGAAATGCAGTACGTATTTGAAAATTCAGACAGTATGCTCTTTTCGGAGCTCCTGTACATTTAAAACTATATGCAGGGATAGTGTCGTTTAGAATCATACAATTGTAGGACTGGAAAGGATCTCAAGAAGTCAAATCAAGCCCCCTGTGCCATGGCAGGACCAACTAAACCTAGACTCTCCCTGACAAGTGTTTGTCCAACTTGTTTTTAAAAGCTTCCAATAATGGGGACTCCACAACCTTCCGTCAGAGTTTAACTACCCTTACAGTTAGAAAGTTTTTCCTAATGTCGAACCTAAAACACTCTTGCTGCAGATTAAACCCATTACTTCTTGTCCTATATCCAATGGATATATGGTGGAAATTGATCATTGTCCTCTTTATAACAGCCCTTAACATACTGGAAGACTTGTGTTACCCCTCAGTCTTCTTTTCTCATGTCTAAACATGCCCAGTTATTTCAACCTTTCCTCACAGCTCAGGTTATCTAAACCTTTTACCACTTTTGTTGCTTTCCTCTAGGCTCTTTCCAATTTATCTACATCATTCCTAAACAGTGGTGCCAAGAATTGGACATAGTCCTCTAGCTGAGGCCTCACCAGTGCCAAGTAGAGCAGGACAATTACCTGCAGTGATTTACATACAACACTCCTATTAATAAATCCCAGGCTCACATTAGCCTTTTTTACAGCTGCATCACATTGACAACTCATATTCAGTTTGTAATCCACAGTAACCTCCCAGATTCTTTTCAGCAGTACTACTCTCTAAGCAGTTATTCCCTATTTTGTAGTTGAGCACTTGATTTTTCCCTCCTAAGGGAAGTATTGAAAATATTTATAAAAAGTATTGCATAGAAGTATACATGTTTGCACATAAAGTGTATATATGTTTATTAATTAGCATAATCAGCAATGCAATATTGTATCATCATGTGGTATCACAAGGTTATAATTCAGACATAAAACATTATGGAGAGATTGTACCTAAATAAAAGTGACCTATTTTTTCCAAGCACAGTTTTTTGGTTTTGGAATTTTCCATGTTTGTTTGTTTGTGTATATATGTATGTGTGCGTGTGTATATATAATATATATAGATATATAGATATATATAGAAGTGAAAACACAGGCCAAACTATTCAATACGCAATGTCTAAAGTTGGGAAACTAAATAGAGATTTAAGCATTTAATAAGTGGCTTGATTTACAAGAAGCGCTTATTATCTTTCAATTCTGTATCTCAGTGAAGATACTTGGAAAAGCCTGAGAAAAATAAGGTGAAACCTACAACAATTATATTGAAGCAACATGAAAACTTCTCAACTTTCGGGTGCTTTAGAACCTTTAAGGTAAATATGCTATAAAGATCTTGTAACTAGGGCTGTCAAGTGATTAAAAAAAATTACTCAAAAGTAATTGTGCATTAAAAAGATTAATTAATTGTGATTAATCGCGCTGTTAAACAATAGAATACCATTTATTTAAATATATTTATTTCAGTTACAACACAAAATCTAAAGTGCATAGTGCTCACTTTATATTTATTTTTCTTACAATTATTTGCACTGTAAAAAAGAAGAAATAGTATTTCAATTTACCTAATACAAGTACTGTAGTGCAATCTCCTGATCATGAAAGTTGAACTTACAATTGTAGAATTATGTACAAACAACAACTGCACTCAAAAATAAAACAATGTAAAACTTCAGAGCCTACAAATCCACTCAGTCCTACTTCTTGGTCAGCCAATTGCTCAGAAATACAAGTTTCTTTACATTTACAGGAGATAATGCTGCCCACTTGTTTACAATGTCATCTGAAAGTGAGAAAAGGCATTCACATGGCAATGTTGTTGCCAGTGTCACAAGATATTTACGTGCCAGATGCGTTAAAGATTCATATGCCCCTTCATACTTCAACCACCATTCCAGGGAACATATGTCATGCTGATGACCAGTTCTGCTCGACAACAATACAAAGCAGTGTGGACGGACACATGTTCATTTTCATCATCTGAGTCAGATGCCACCAGCAGAAGGCTGATTTACTTTTCTGATGGTTCAGGTTCTGTAGTTTCCGCATCGAAGTGTTGCTCTTTTAAGACTTCAGATTCTTAAACCTTGGGTCAAGGGCTGTAGGTATCTTTAGAAATCTTATGTTTGTACCTCCTTTGCATTTTGTAACATGTGCAGTGACAGTGTTCTTAAAATGAACAACGTGCTGGATCATCATCCAAGACTGCTATAAGATTAAATATATAGCAAAATGCAGATACCACACATAGCAGGAGACATACAAATCTTCCCCAAGAAGTTCAGTCAAATTTAATAAACGTACTATTTTTTTAACAACTGCAATCAGCATGGAAACGTGTCCTCCGAAATGGTGGCCCAACCATGAAGGGGCATAGGAATCTTTACATGCCACATACTTCAAATACATCGCAATATCGATTACAGAAGTGACATGCGAACACCTGTTCTCACTTTCTGGTGACACTGTAAATAAGAAGCATGCAGCATTATCTCCCGTAAATGTAAACAAATATGTTTGTCTGAGAAATTAGCTGAACAAGAAGTAGGACTCAGTGGATTTGTAGGCTCTAAAGTTTGACATGGTTTTCTTTTGTGAGTGCAGTTATGTAACAAAAAAAAAATCTACATTTGTAAGTTACACTTTCACAATAAAGAGATTGTACTACAGTACTTGTATGAGGTGAATTGAAAAATACTATTTATTTTGTTTACTATTTTTACAGTGCAAATATTTCTAATATAAAGTGAGCACTGTACACTTTGTATTCTGTGCTGTAACTGAAATCAATATATTTGAAAATATAGAAAAACATCCAAAATATTTAATACATTTCAATTGGTATTCTATTATTTAACAGTGCGATTAAAACTGTGAATAATAGCAGTTAATTTTTTTAAACTGTGATTAATTTGTGAGTTAATTACATGAGTTAACTGCCATTAATTGACAGCCCTGCTTGCAATCTTTAGTATATGTAATTGTAGCGAAGTTGAATACTCACTGGTGCAGCGCCTCCTGCTGGTCATCCAGGGAATCAGCTCGTTTCAGCTCCAGAATCCTCCTGGTGGCCGGTTTCTCACCTTTTTTAGGGCCCCTGAGTCTCTCCTGGACCCCAGTTCCCTTTCACTGTGGGATGCTGCCCCTGGCAGTATCCCCACACTCTGGGTCTCCCCTCCCAGGGGAACCCCCAACCCTCTAATCCCACCTTGCCCCAGTAGCTACTGCCAGTCATCATTTATCCCCTGCTCACTGGGGCAGACTCCAATGTGTAATGGCCGCTCATCATTGGCAAGGAGATTGGACCAGCTGCCTCTGCCTAATCCCGGGCTACAACTCTGCAGCCCCAGTACCTCTGTAGGCCTTGCACAAGGCCAGAAGCCTGGGGAGTTACCAGGCTGGAGCTCCCCAGCTTCTCTTGCCTCAGGTACCCTTCTCTCCCAGGCAAGCAGGTCCTTCTCTCTCCACTGCTAGAGAGAGACCCTCCTTAGCTTCTGGCTCTCTGCCTTCTCATAAGGGCAGCTATGGCCTGACTGGGGCATGGCCCCAGCTGTGGCTGCCACCCCAGTCAGCCTAATTTTGCTGCTTTCCCTGAGCCACAGCCCTCTGCAGAGTGGTTTTAAGCTTTTTCTGACAGAGTGGGGCAGCTGCCCCACTACAGTAATAAGAGACAAGAATCAATCCTCAGCTGCACTGAGCATGAGCTTGGCACAGTTGACGAGGGACAGGCAAAGGTATCTCTAAAACACCTGTCCACCTCTTCTAATCATAGTATCAACCAGGGACTGAACTGACCTCTGACACAAGTCAGAGCAACTTAAAGCCTGATGTAATTGATGCTTATTTGTAATGGCCCCACAGAGGGAGATCAGCCAGAATCCATGGTCCTACTACTGGCAGGCCTCCCTAAATATGATCCTTACAACAGTGGAGAAGAGAGGGAGTGAGTAGATGACAGAGCAAACTAGGTCTGCTTTATGCCTCCTTCAAATTCCCCTATGTCAGTTGCAAAGTAAAGTGGGACGGGGTACATGGTGGATCTCATGAAGTTTGGATAATGCAAAAATCAGTTTTTATATGGCTTGGACATTTTAAAAAGGCATGAGTTAGGTCTGTGATAAGCATTGTTTTAATTATGTCATCAGCAATTATTAAGTAATTAAGTAATCAAAATCTTTATGCTGAAAATAACCATGCAATGTAAAATCAGATCATGGTAAGTGTAGCCTTCTATACCTTGGGGGAGCATCCCATAACCCCCACATTCCTCATTTTTATATAATCGTGATCTTATGCATAAAATGTGCCTCGTAAGGCGTCAGGGTTCCCTTTGTCTCTCTTCTGCTTCAAATCTGGCTAATTCTAATTTCTTTTGGCCTTTACTGTCTGTCACCCTAGCCTTCCTGTGCTTAACCTAGCCTAACCCAAGAGCTAGAAAAAAAAACCACTTGTGAATTTCCTTGCAGGAGGTTAACTACCCCTTGAGAAAAAACTCCAGCTGCTCACAGCTTAAAACAAAACAAAACAAAACAAAACCCTCCCTGTTTTACAAGTAGCCAAAAGGAAAAAAAATTGTCCTTTTAAAAATGATCCCACCTCCACCACCATGTCAGGGTTCCCTCCCCACTCTGAACTCTAGGGTACAGATGTGGGGACCCACATGAAAGATCCCCTAATCTTACTTCTACCAACATAGGTTAAAACTTCCCCAAGGCACAAATTCCTTGTCCTTGAACAGTATCACTGCCACCACCAAGTAATTTAAACAAAGAATCAGGGAAAGGACCACTTGGAGTTCCTATTCCCCCAAAAGTATCCCCGCCAAGTCCTACACTCCTTTCCTGGGAAGGCTTGCGAATAAAATCCTCACCAATTGTTACAGGTGAGCCAGATTCAAACCCCTGGATCTTTAAAACAATGGAAAAATCAGAGTCTTAAAAGAAGGATTTCATTTAAAGAAAAAGGTAAGAGAATCACCTCTGTAAAATCTGGGTGGTAGATAACTTTACAGAGTAACAAAAGATTCAAAAAACACAGAGGAACCCCCTCTCGCCTTAGATGCAAAGTTACAAAGAAAAACAAGGGATAAACCTCCCTCTAGCAAAGGGAAAAATCACAACTTGAAAACAAAAGATAACTAACTCACCTTGCCAGGCTGGTACTTACAATTTTTGTAATATGAGAGACTGGTTCAGAATTATTTGGAGGAACGGATTGCTGTCTGGTCCCTCTCAGTCCCAGAGTAAACACCCACACAAACAAAGAGCACAAAACAAAGCTTCCTTCCCCCTCCAGATTTGAAAGTATCTTTTGTCCCCATTGGTCAGATACCAACCAAGTTATCTGAGCTTCTTAAGCCCTTACCAGTAAGGAGGAATTGTATGGCTATGACATAGGGTATCAGGGGAAAGGTTATGATCTGCTGAAAATCTTTTCTCTGTCCATATATGTGGATCATTAATGCATATGAAGTTATGAGAATTGTGTTGTATGGTTGTCACTAAAACCTGCTGTAAATTGGGGAATCAGCCAGATATTAGCTCCTCAGAGGCAACAGCAAGGAAAGTAACAAACGCCTGGGCTGGGTTTCAAACAACTCATCAACAACCACAGTCCAGCAAGGGAACTACAGTTCAATGACTCACCTGCATAAGGCCACACCAGGGGAATTGCTCAAACCTTGCCTGGAGACTCAGCAATGCCCCCAGACATGCCTGGACTTGTGCTCCCCAAGCACATGGGACTGAAATTATAAAACTGACAATGGACCCCTGCTGGCTCTGTCTCTTGCCCCCACCTAAAGCTGCAAGCAACTGAGCAGAAAAGACAAGACTCCAACAGAGGAGTCTGGCCCAGGTTTAAGAGACAAACCTGTATATTAATGACTGCAATATCCAGCAGGGAGAGAAAAACTGCTTAATCTAGTTGTTTTCCAGTCTGATAGGGTTGAGAGTTTAGACTGCATGGTTATATTTTATTTCTTTTGGTAACTAACTCTGACTTTTTGCCTATCACTTAACATCTATCTTTTGTAGTCATTAAATCTGTTTTACTGTTTATCTTTATCAGTGAGTTTGTATGAAGCATGGGGCAAATCTGCTCAGGTTTTGCAAAGGCGGGTGTATGTCCACTTTCCATGGATGAAGTATTGAATTAAAAAATGTGCACCACTCATCTTGAGCAGTGGTGGACGGTATATTCCTGAGGTACAGTGCGGGGAGCTAGGTGGATTTCTCCTTGTGATTCAGGCGTGGCTCCAGAAGCATTCAAGCAATATAGGTGGGTTTGGGTCTCCAAATGCTGTTGTGCTGAGTAATCACAGTGCCTGGAGGGCCTTGCTGCTTGTCACTAGCAAAGCACTTAGAGAGATAGCCCAGGCTGGAGAGAGTTAAGGGGGCACAGCAATTCCATAGTCCCAAACTGCACCCTGCGGGGATCCCATCACAGTAAGTTTCATAACAAATCTAATTCTAAATGCAAAATTTATGAAAATCTTCTGGTAGGACATTTTATTCTCCTGTTTTATAATTAAAAACATTTTCATCTCCAGTTTGAAGCAGAAAAACTCAGTCATGTGGTTTTTACTCTCTACAAATTAAATTCTGGGGAACACTTACATACCACTTTGCTATCAGGCCATTACAGTTATAGATTCTTAGTCCTGCTGCTGGTGATAGGAAGAAGTAATAAGCCCTCTCATTTTGCATCCTATCCCTATGCGAGACAGCTCATCCTTCGTACCATCTAGCTCTTCTGCAATGTTTAGAAGAAGGGTACAATGTGACTGTGTGACAGCCCTAGGGTTTGTGATTTGAGGGCTATGCCCACATAGCAGCCTCATTCAATTTGCTTTGCAGGGCTTCATTTGTAGCCTCTGACATGACTCACTTTGGATTGAGAAACCTTCTCAATATTTCACTTCAGGAAGTGAGGTAAAGTGGAGGAAATTGGGATTTGATACAGGGCAAGATACACTCTTTGGATTTTGGTGTGAAATACTAGAAATAGTATTTGATTTGGAACCTGACAGCAAAATTTCAAACCTGTCAGCATTTAGTATTAGAACAAATTAGCTGCTTGGAATCTTTTGAAGATTGCTTTTACCATTCTTTAACAAGAGTTTCTTCTCTTTTTATCAGTATGTTTCTTTAGGGCTCCTCCTATGGAAACAGTCGAAAAGGAAGCAAGACCACCCCACCAGTGCTCCCACATGATTATTTAGACTATGGTATATACAGTCCTGAAAAGCAGCCTGAACACAAGCAATATTGTAATACATAGCCAGAATGCCAATCAATTTCAAATGGATGTAGGCACAGCATGGAAGTACTACTACGTAGGTATGTGGCTGGGGCAACTCACCATTGTAAATTTTCTTCTGCTGCCAATGAGATAAAGACAAAAGGAGAAAGAATTGCTATCAACAAATGGCTCAAAAGCTGTGAAACTCCTATGTAAATCTTGACACTCTCCCCAGAACTCTGACTCTCTCACCATCTGAAGAAAGACAGACTCACTGAGACAGACAAAAAGATGGCATCCTCTGGAAGAAAAATTAAATGAGTGCACTAGTTCCTATGCATCCAGGCAAAGGTGAAAGCAAGCAGGTATGCCACAGTACGGTATGCCTGTACTGGGGCAGCTGGCTTTCCCAGGTGGCAATTTAAATTGCTGCTGGAGACCTGGGGTAGCAACGGAGCTCCTGGGGCTATTTAAAGGGCCCGGAGCTCCCCTGTTTCTACCCCCCCCGGGTTTTTAAATAGCCGCTGGAGCCCTCGGGTAGTGGTGGCAGGACTCCGGCAGCTATTTAAAGGGCCGGGGTGGTAGAGGCAGTGGGAGCCCCGGGCCCTTTAAATAGCCCCCACAGCCCCGCCGCCGCTACCACAGCAGGGGGGAGGGGGAAGAAAGGAAGGGAGAGAGGAGTGCTTTTACCAGTAGAAGGCTGGCTGGGGCTGGCCCCGCCCTAGCCCCGCCCCTTCCACCCGAGGCCCCACCCTTTCCGGAGGCCAGAGTCGGCCCCAGCCCAGCTCCCGTACCAATAAGCCAGTAAATCTACTTCATCCTGCTCCCAGGTGACCCAAAATATACTTGTTTGCAAAAAGTAAATTATGAGAATTTAAAAGACATCCCACATGGCACAGATGGGCTGCATCAACAGTCTGCTGAAATGTTGCCTCAGCAGCAAAGATTCATGTGGTGACACAAGGCCAACTGCACTAGCATCAGCTAATGGCCTTGTTCCAGTCACATGCACCAGCACAGCAGGGATAAGTCATCTCCAGAACAACTGAAAGAACGATAAGAAGTATCCTGTCTGCACTGGCCATTCAAGTGCAGTTCTCTCAGCCTCGATATAATTTCATAGTTTAAAAAATAGCAGCTGTGAATAAAAATGTGCCAGAGTGACAAAAACCAAAAGAATTTACTGCTACTGCAGTATGGACAAAGCTTCGGATATCTGATACATTTTAAACTCACTGCTTTGCTGTCAGATGGTGCTCACTGAAAGTCGCCTTTCTTGATATTGCTGTTATACTTACATGTCTTTGTAAAAAGTAAAATGCAAATATCAGAAGGCACTAAAGTTTAAGAATTGTAAAATAATCTACTCTGTCCATTATTACCTAATGCAAACAGGAATACTGTCAGGTACAAAGACTACATGACATATAAAGCACTTTAAGACAGTCTGTGTATCAACAATATTTACTTGGCCAGATGGTCGCCTTTAAATAAACTTAAACAGAGCAAGTCCCTTCGCTTTTCCAAACCACATAAAGAGAAATCAACTTAAGGGATGTAGGGGGAAAAAACAGACTGAACATACACCAATCACGAATAGTAGTGTGTGACAGATGAGTGTCATTAATCAGTGACTATGTTTTGATACCATATTCCCTAGTGAATTAAGGAATGCATATCCTTCATATACTGTCTGCGCTTTATTTGGGCTTGAGTCTCATTTGTGAGTGTGTGCAGTCAGTCATGGAAAGTGGTGTAAATCTGGGGGCCCTGTGCAGCTGCAGATGGTCCAAAACATAGCCAGAGTGCAGTATTCTTCTTGCCCAGGGATACTGGAAGTAGAGAGCCTGGGTAGGGGCACTCCAGGTGGAAGAGAGTTCTAGCCCCAAGCACTCTGTACATAAGACTGCATCTGAACATTCCACCTGTAGTGCTTAGGGATGGTACAGATGGAGTGTTCAGGTAGTTGCTTTACAAATCTTTTGCACTGATCCTTCACCCTTCTCTGTTCAAAGGACACAATCACCCGGGAGAAGTAAGCTTTTATTCTAAGATGACAGGGGATTATCCTTGCTGCCCTGTAAGCTTCCTGAAGTCAATTTGGCTAGAATATAGTGAGACACTTCAAGTCCTTTCCTAACTCCTTCAAATAAAATAAAAACTTTCCTAAAGTATTCTAACCTAGCCAGGCAAATCTTCAGAAGACTCCTGCAGTCCTGCACACCTTAAGGACATGGGCAGAAACCAGGCAGGACAATGTCCTTGTTTAAATAACAGGGTCACTGAACCTTTAAGAAAAAACCTAGACGTACAAAGAACCACTTTGTTTCTGCGCAAAAGTTAAGCAGAGGGGAATGAAAGAGGGCAGCTGTCTCCCTCACTCTCCAAGCAGAGGCATTCAAGTGTAGAGCCCTGTGTGGATACAAATTTATATCCACAGATGCAGATATCTGCAGACATAAATCAGTATCCACAGAACCGCAGGGCTCTCTCAGGAACCGCAGCAGCAAAAGGAGCAGAACGTGGGGCCGCCACTCCCAGGAGCCAGTGGAAATCCTCCTCCTTGTATCATATTGTTTAGGAAAACATCTAGATATTTCTATCAGAGGAAAAAAATCAGACTTTTCAAGATCTAGAAGCTACAAATAGGCAAAATAAATCAAATGTAACAGCTACATCAATATACTGTATCATTAGACAGGGGACTACATCATATCCAATCTATAATCACTCCCCAGATCACTAAGGAACTAAAAAAGATGGATCTATACAATAAATAGCCATAAGAGACTTACTAAATGTTTATTGATCCTTTCGTATTTTTAATCTCCTCATTCAGAAAACTTCTGAGTAACTACTTCTCAATAACACTCTTTCTGGATTTCCTTATTAAACCAAGAGCTGGCAAAGAGACTTAAGTTCTGGTCTGTTCGCAGTAGTGTGTTTTTCAGAGCCCCAGTCCGGCATTCTAACATGCTGAGAGAATCATGTTTTAATGGTGATGTCAGTGCAACTCAACCAAGGATTAAGGGTCAGATTGCAGGATTGGGGCCTATATCTGTGTCTTCTTAGCCTTTAGTAACTAAAAAGGATTTTTTTTTAACATTTCAGATGTTTATAGTTAATTTAGTGTTTGTGAAAGATGGCAGACTGATAACACTGGAAAGCAACATCCTTATTCTACAAAGCAAGACAGCAATAATAAAAGTTTCCCCACATTGTCCCACCAATGTTCCTCATGCCTAGTCTCAAAGGGACACCTGCATGGATCAAAGGGTGGATCGGGCTCAGTGTTCCATTAAACATATTTCATAAACTATCTAGTGAAACATGAATAGCATCCCTGAGTGCTTCTGACTAAATGAGAACCACTGGATTACTTTACTTGGTGTTTACATTTTTCACATAGTTCAAAGCAGGAGCTATTTGCTCACCCTAAACTCACAAAGAAGTCAGTGGGTTTTGGCTGTTAAAGCAATACAGTGGTATGGCCCACATGGTGCCACAATACCTAGGTAAAATGGATTATGCTCGGGATGGAGTAATAGTTTTAACTCTTCTTGCCTTTGTGGTTCAAATTTAGACTCTTAATATTGCTCCTTTTTATGAGTCAATACTTAATATGGCACCTTAAAAGTGTGTTGTGTAGAGGAAGAAAAGGATGCTTAAAAGTAAATAGATAAAGCATGAGATGTTCGCTCAATAGACAACATAGTCTAGAATTTAGTTATTAAAAAAACAATTGAGTGCTGTATTCCCTTCATGCACAGCAGTCCTTTAGTACAATATTCAGCACACACAAACTGCTTCAGTTTTTTGGGGCATTCCCTTTATGCAGAATGCCAGTTGTTCATTTGCTGTGAGGTCAGCCATATCACTGAGCAGGCATCAATATCTGGCAGGGATTGAGTTTCCATTTTTGCAGAACTGATTAATTTTTCAGTTGGAACCACACCACCTTGTCACCAAGTAACCTCCAGGTATCACAAATGTATCCAAGAATGAAATTTAAGGGAGAGGGCTCCAATTTAGCATCCAATATCAAATTGGTCCTTTGACTTACCCCACACCAGAAATTATTTCTATAGGGGACACTCCCAAAACATATGAGCTAATGTAGCACGTAGGGAGTTACATTTCTTACAGCAGTCCAGGCAGCAATTTTAAAAAATGAACCAAACATATAAGGAGTGTGCATAACACAAGACTTGTCTGGCATTTTTTTGTTGTTGTTTTTTAGGAGACAAACATTTTCCGTCTAGTAAACGCTTCGTTTTCCATACATACAATTATCCGGATTGTTAAATCAAAAGAAGAGTGAAAACTGCTAGCACAAAGCTGACACCATAAAATTTAGATACCAGTTCAAGAAAATGAGTTTGAATTCTGTATCTACTACTATGCGTAAGACAATTATAGTAACAATTGTCCTTAAAACCCTCTCAAAATTGGTTTCACATAAGCAACGCTTTTCTATGGAGTAATTACTTTTAGCATTCCCAATCCTGTTACTGACATGCATATTTTAATACTTTGACATTTTAATGCCATCTGCCACTTAGAAACCCAATCTGCTAAACTGTCAAAATTTATTCCAAATACTATGTATATCCTCCAAGTCATCTGATTATTCTCCTAGAGTGAGAAGGCCTGATTCTCCACTGCTCTGAACCATGTATAATCATTTACACCTGGGCCAACTGGGCACAAAATGCTCCCAGATCAGAATGATAGCATTTTATACCCCCTTGGGACATCTGTAGAGGATTAGAATAGGTGCAAAGCCCCAGAGAATCAAGCCCAGATTCTTTTGTAAGCACTGCTGTTACAGCTTCTAGAGCCTTTGTGTACATAATAGAAGTAAACCTCATTAGGTCAACATCTCCTTCCTCTCATGGGAAAACCTGTGAGAATGGGGATGGAAAGAGAAAGAATTTACAAGGTTTTCTGTGCAGAGTCTCTCTCAAATCATTTGGTGGAAGGGCAGGATTTACCACTCTGGAATTAGCTGCAGTTCCACCCCAAACCCTGCACGTGTCAGGAAACTTTGCCTTCCATTTGCTCTGGTGCTACTAGTCTCTCCATACCTACTGCCCAAAAGCACAATTCTACCGATGACCCCCCTCTTGCTTCTGCTGCCCACAAGACCTTTCTTCAAAAGGGCTGGCTCAGCAAAAGAGAATATTCATTCCATTTCAGGATGTATTCCTGTTCCAGGGAAACAACATGGGTCTGGGGAAGGGGAAATGTATGTCCATTATGGTCTGACCTCTCCCAAACTCATCTGCTGCCTACCACTTCCCAGCCCCACAAGATTTCAGGAAAGGGGTAGAGTACAGGGAAAGCAGTGGGGTCAAGCGGATACAACTCTGGGCTGGAATACAGGAGAATCTGGGTTCTCATTCTGGCTCTTCCACTGGCATGCTGGGTGACCTGGGGGAAGTCACTTTCCCTTTCTGTGCCTCAGTTTCTCCATCTGTAAAGGAGGGTAAATTATACTGACCTTTTCTAAAGTGCTTTGAGATCTAAGAATATAGAGCTCTATATAACTGCTAGGTATTATATTTTATTATTATTATAGACATCTGACCACTTCTCCCTTCTGCATGGAGAAGGGGCAGTCAGGGATTATCTCAGCCTAATCCTGATTTACTTAGAGAAAATTCCCATTGGCTTTAGGGTCAGCCTCTCTGTGATAGCCCATGGGTAGGCAACCTATGGCATGGGTGCCAAAGGTGGCACACAAGCTGATTTTCAGTGGCACTCACACTGCCCGGGTCCTGGCCACTGGTCGGGGGGGGGGCTCTGCATTTTAATTTAATTTTAAATGAAGCTTCTTAAACATTTTAAAAACCATATTTACTTTACATACAACAATAGTTTAGTTCTATATTATAGACTTATAGAAAGAGACTTCTAAAAATATTAAAATGTATTACTGGCATGCAAAATCTTAAATTGGAGTGAATAAATGAAGACTTGGCACACCACTTGTGAAAGGTTGCCGACACCTGTGACAGCCTATTAATAACTTCTTGGTACAATCTACTGAATTTAAGATTTTTTTTTCTAGATGTGCCTAGTTCATTACCTATGCCATGGGGCTTAATAACAAGACTCGATGAAAACAAGCCATCTAAACTGTTTTCCCCCTTAATTATCTTATGAAAATGTAACACAAATGTATATGCCACCTACTGTAAACTATATTCACTATAACTGAAGTCCAAACAACACTATGTTGCTATCTAGATATTGATACAAAATAAACTAATGGCAATTCTTGGTCTTTCAAGCCAAGTTAGTGTTTCAGAAACCTATTCTCCTACCAATTCAGATGCATTAATATGGTAAATTCACATTACTTGGATTATTTACACATCATGGATACTTTGGGGAAGATATATAGTCCTTGAAGTATCCATTTTAAATTGTGTTAATTAACTTTTGCCTCTGACTACCAATCATTTGTTTCCTTTCAAAGTGACTCTCTTTCCAGCCCAAAAAGCAAAGATGACAGGCTATAATTCTCTCAATCTAGTTTTGCCTGCCTGGCTTTGGAAGCATAAAAGCCATTTTGTAGATCTCTAATCATAATAAATCTCACCAGTCCATAGCACATCTCACGGAAGTATCACAGTAACTGGAGTCCCACATTTTCCCTACTGTACTGCCCTTGGTCCAATGTACCAGGATGTTTGTTATCTAGCCTTGGGCACTTATATCTTTCCATATCTTGCAGGCTTTTAAATTACTTTCTCATAATGGAAAGATGCCATGTAAAATCTGCCCTGTTACAAAATTTAAACGCCCTCCCCCTTCAAACCTCTGTTATTTCATGATCTTTATAAGGGATTTTTTAAAAAAGCAGTCAACATCGCTAGCCAACAATATTACCATTTTATCTCCAACTGCACAAAGCATATTCCTAAAAAACCAGAACATTACAGATCCAGAACCTGACAGATCGAACAAGCCAGAATTGTATTTATCCTTTAAACAAAGGGGAGGAAAACATGCTGGACTAAGGCAGGGTCATTGGCATCTGGGCACTACCATTGGGAATCTACACAAAGCAATAAGTTGGAGGCAGAGTTGCAGGTGCCACTCAGTACAACGTAGAAGAACAGAAGGACCAATGGTAAAGGAGCCACTTGGCTTTTAAGTTGTTAGTTGTGAGATCCTTTAACTTAACTGTGCTGAGGTTTGCTGTATTTTCATGCTAGTGATCTCAAAATGGCTTAAGCACAGTAATCCATTGGCAACAAAAACAGCAACTACCGATGCCTTCTATAAAGCTCCTTAATACAGAGGCAGTATTTGTAAGGGACGTTCATGGAGAACACCCCTCCATTGATTTCTACATTCCTGCAATGAGCTTTACTTCACCTTTGAATATTAAATAACAGATGTGGAAAACATGCCATATTGACAGGTTCTGCTAGGGTCAATTATTAATCTTTCACAATTCACGAGTGTTTCATGTCCAAGATGACAGCAGCTTGTAAACACAGACATCCACAGGCTCATCTTACTTTACCTTATATCTCCTATTCTGAGAAGCTACAGAATTGGAAATTTAGGACATTGTAGTTACTTCCTAGGACCAGGCATTCATAACCAACCTTATGCTGCATGTAAACAAAAAGAGGAAAGCACATGAATGAGAAGTGAGAAAGAGTTACAGAATTGTCCTGGACAATCAATATATGAGGAATAGATGGATTTCTGATGACATCAGAGAAATTAAGCACACCACTGTAATATAAGATAACTAAATCAGAACACTGGCTACCAATGTCTAATTGGGCTGATGGCTGTTTCCAGGATTTATAGTACCCTGTGCTGGAATAAGGAGATCTGAGGATTTTTTTTAATTTTATTTTACAGCTGTTTCTCAGCAAAATGTGATCAACAATGATTTTTAAGCCCATGGGCCTACTCCCATCAATATCAAAAAAACTTCCATTGACTTCAGCTGGAGGAGGACTGGGACCTACGTTCCTATATTTGACATGACAAGTGACTACTCTTCTAGATGCCCTTACATTGGGGAGCAGCTTTGAAAAGGACAGAGGAAAAGGCAGGATTTAGCACATTCACCACTTGAGTCCGGAATAGGCAATAAGTTCCAAGATGTGCACCTATAAAAGGGCAAAAGATCATTAATGATCCTTTTATCAGTGAAAACGCAGCATTATCTTACAAGAAAGTCAGCTGTAGTACTGCAACTATATGTCAGAAAATGCATATATCATGACACTGTTCCCTAATCCATTTTCCCTCATTATGCTCCCATTATGAGAGTCTTCCCCCAATTCCCAACTACAGAAATTGCCAAGGTTTATTTTCCATTCCCATCAAGGCTGCACTGCTGCTCCAAGGTTCCCTGCTTCCATCCTGACACTAATTATTACTGTTATGGCCTGAGCTGTCTCAAAGTTGGCAGAATTTTTGTAGAAATGCACGGTTCCAAGTTGCCAGGTGCTTGAGTATAAATATTTAAATCAATATCTTTTTGTTTTTCAGCAACAGCCCCCAAAAGCACAGATGGACTGAAATGAAACTCAATTATAAATTAATTTCATATATACATTTTTATATATACACACACATATATACACATATGGAGATTGCAAACTGTCTATCACATAAAAATCATGCAAAGTAGCTACATCTTCTTTAAAGCTTCATTGCCACTCTTATTCATTCTCATTCATTTGTATAAAGGAATAAGCACAAAGATTAATTAGACAGCTTTCCAAAATTGTATGGCTCATCAAAAAGTACAGCCTAGATAGCCTAAAAAAAAATGGGGGAGAACCTTTTTCTCTCTGTTTGGTGTATGTCTAAATAGAGACATTGGGATTCTTTTATCATCAACCTGTTCCATTTCCTTAGTACCAGTACTGTTGGAATTATTGTTTATGCAGGATATTATCACAACAACAATTTCACCATAAAATTCCTTTATTAAATTCAAATGAGGAATGATATGTATACAACTGCTCTAAACATGCTTAAAAAGTCCAAATAAGCAATTTGCTACAGCCAAACAGTAACAAAACATTTATAAGCATTGCTCAAGATACTTACAAATGGGCTAAACCCAGTGGTGCTTAGACTCATATTGGTCAGCTCCAACATGGTCAGGCTGGTATTATAACAGTGAATCCTTTAAAAGTTTACTTTTTTAACCCTTTAATGCCATTACGAATTACCGATCTCATCTAAAAAACAATCTGAAATAGTTCATCCTTATTTCAAGTCTTAATCCAGATAAGAATTTCAACTTCCTTCCCCTCCACCCCACCCCGCCCCGCCCATCTCTTCCCCTCCTACTTGCTGATCAACAATTTTTCCTTTGCACCTAGGCCCTAATTTTTGAGAAAACACTGATGTGCAGGTGGGAAGGTTCATGTTGGCTCTTTTTAAGAATGCTCTGTCTATTTAAACCATCTGCAGTCATCTGTATTGGTCAGAGGTCTTCTTATAAACTTTCCTTTATTACATTAGTTATTCTTTGAACATGACATCCTCCTTACTTTATTCCTTCTGGCCTTATAACTCAATACTTTCAAGGCATTACTTTTACTTGCTAGTTAGGGCCTTCAGAACACATTTCTTTAACCAAATTTAAGTTAATTTTAATTATCTAATGTTATATTTATTCTACAAATGCTAAATTAATTGACACAAATAAAGAGTAACTCACTCTCCTTCCAGGCAAACCAAACTATTTTTTTCAAAGCCCACACTATAGGAACAGCAAACAAAAGTGAGGCATCTCTAATAAAGAATACAAGCATCAAACAATGCTCGTCTGCATGATAATATATTTGTATCTATTGTTTTAGCACCATAGTATAACTCACTGAATGCCTTAGAGTAGGTTTTGTTTAAAAAGACAATTATCCTCCTGCAGTTTTTTAAATTTATTTTCAGCCTATAAACAGCTATAGAAAATAAAATCTGCACCAGACTCAAGTCAAATTAAAACCAAGCCTAGCAGAGCTAGTCCATCACACAAAGAACAGTTATATTTGTAGGGCTGAAATGGACTCCATGAGGTCAACTAATGCAAGCCCACATGCTGACACAAGACAAAGTAAACCTAGACCAAACCTGACAGATGTTTGTCTAATCTGCTCTCAATGACGGAGATCTTTGTGATGATTTGTGGGCTTGAATTTTTATGTGCTTTTTGTCTGTATATGCCCTGATCCTGCAACTGGGTCTACCAATTGCACACCTCAGCCTAATGTCTGCGCCAGGAGATGTGATGGCAGGATCAGGACCTTGGATTTTAAGGTTCTTGGGGCAGAGACCTCATTTCCTATATTTTCTGAAACAGGCCAAGAACAATGTAGGAACTTAAATAAAAAGCAATACACTTTTAAAATTATTTGGATTTATTTTTCAAGTTCTGAAACAATGTAAAAAGTGACTGCAGATAACACCTGAAGTACCAACTCTAGATAGTGATACTAATAACTTCTTTTTAGAAACAAAGGCATCACTTCATTTCACGCATGTGGAAAATAGCCTAAAAGTTCAGTGCACATTGAAAAATTGCCACTACTTATTCATGTATTACTGTTCTGTTTTTTTAAAAAGAACTTGTTTTTTCTACTTAATTTAGTGCTGGTAAAAGGTTTCACACTGACAGTCCTGCAGGCTGAACAGGTACTGTACAACTAATTACGTGCATGTATCTCATGTGCTACCTTTGAGAACCCTATGCTGATGGTGAGAGAGAGAGAGAGAGAAAGAGAGAGAGAGAGAGCAGTCACTTTTCTGTGTCCACGCAATGCTTGGTACCATTCTATGGGCGTATAACTCTCATCAGAGTTATAACAACCTAGGCAAGAGTGTCTTTTCCTCAGGTTACTGACTGGCATATCAGAATTTATTCTGATGAGTTAATGCTATCTTGTCTTTCACTGTTGTGGTGGTGGCTCCAGTAGCACCACAGCTGCATGGTATCAGGATACTGGATCTGGCCAGGGAAAAAAGCACAAAGAGAGTTTCTGGCCAGCCAACTTCCAGCAGCTGGAATAGTCCTTATGGGCCACTGGCAGCCTATATAAAACAGAAGGCTAAAAGAGTTCTCTAATATTTCTCTAAATGTAGCAGATATTGGAGACAACACTCACTGATAGCTGCCTCAACTGCAAAAGCCTTTGCTCTCCCACCTGCACTCAGATCCCTGTTCAGCCAGTCCAAAATGTCACCGAATCTTCACCTCCAGACCCAGTCATCGGGAACAAAAGATCTTACAAATCTTGCTAAGCTAAATAGTTGATGTACATTTTAAACAACTAAAACTCTCGCCGTTAGATGGAGAAATAGGTTGCAAAGAAAAGGGACAGAAGCTCCAACTCCTAAGACATTTAAAATTAGACTGAACAAAATAACATACCATAGGCAGCAAAGCAGCACTGCCATAGTGATCATCATGAGACTATTTAATAGCTATTTTCCATCTCTAATTTCTGAGATTCTAGTGATAATATAATTCATACAAATACAATACATAATTATTGAAATTGTGTTAATTCCAGTAAACAGAATTTCCTTTTATACTACTGGTTTGAAATCATTTGGCTCATCTGCAAAACAAATAGACCATGAACTCCCCCTGCTGAATTTAGGATTGAAAATTGCCATACTAATAATATTGAATCTTCTTTAAAATGTTAATCTAGTAGTAACAGAATTTGAAGTATCATCGCAGTATTTTAACATTTTTAGGTATGTCTCTGAAGCACTTCTTAGAGAAAACAAGTACTTTGCACTTATGTTTATTTTAAAGGGTTTATTTCAATGTTTTGTAACATAAAAGTTATCAAAAAGGCAAGCAAATTTTAAATTATAGGCACTTCCAGTATCAGTCTGCTAAGATCTCTAAACAAGGTAACTGGATTCATTTTAATATTCCATTTTTAGATAGTGCAGCTTCAGCATTAATCAGCTTGGAGAGAAACATTTGCGTATTTTATTTCTGGCAAACGCTGTGGGATCTCAAATGCAAGCAGCACTGGTCCAAATTTCCATAAGACTGCTTACTGATAGAAAGTTCACAGAGTAAAATTTATTTCCATGTACATTTATTCCAAGATCTTAAGTGGGATTTGGGAGATGCACAGCACTGGAGCTGGCCCTCTCTTTAGCAGCGAATTTCATCCATACTGAATGGAGAACTAATATCAACTGCCAGCCTTTTTTTGCCACTACATATAAGTGATGATTAATTGATGTGTAATCTCTAGAGCAGCCAATGGGTCTGTTGTAAAATGGAAAGGGTAGGTTACATTTCAGCCCAAATCAACAGCGACCAAATGTTGTCACATCGTAAGCCATCAGCCACTGTCTGCTAAATATACACATGAAACTCTAAGTAAAAAGCTGCGAAATAGGACTGGTGACCTCAGATAACCTTCAGGTTTTCCAGTTGGAGGCATCATAAACAACAACCACCTCCCTGAATAAATTAATATATTTTTAATCTTAGTCTAATACACAAAGCTGGCACTTGAATGGCTGAAACCCAATAAAATGACTAATGACTTCATGCTGAGTTATGATGAAAAGGTCAGATTTCAAATTTTCCCCAAAAATTTTTGCAGACCATAATGAATAAGTGTCTCAGATTTCAAGATTCCAGTTCAGTAGGAACTGTGTCAGTCAAAGCATCTGTACTATGCTATATTATAGATTATTTTGTATTGACTTTTATTCTTGCAGTGCCACAACTGAATATAACGTAGGCACAAGTACTATTTTCTTTAGACTACCCAGTGTGTATATCCTTAAAAAACAAATGATGTGTCCAATTCACAGTGAACAACTGTGCATAGCAAAACCAGCAATGCAACTGGCACTAATTTGCTGAGTTGGAAGTCTCAGCAAAGAGCTTCTGTGTGGTTGAAGACAACAAAAGTAGAGTAATAACATTTAGCTTGTACATAGGGGCAGGCCCTTGTCTACAGCTGAGGAGCACACATGACAAGTTAGGCACATATACGATGGTGGCATAAAATTCCTCTCTCCATTCCCACCTTCCTGCAGTGTGCTACGTGAAAGGCTGGCCCCAAGCAGTAGGTTAGCTCAGCCCTCAAATTAGGCTGGTTCATTCTGGCTGCTAGAAGCCCTAACAGACAAGGTGGGTGAGGTGAGAAGTTTCTGTGTGGGGTAACTTGGGTGCGAGTGACTCCCTCCCCAAAAACTGCGCACATGGTTGTCGTCCCCTCCAATGAAACCCCGCCATGCAGCTTCCCTTTGCTTTCCTGCAGGGAAGCAAAGGAATTCGGAGGAGAAAGGGGGGACAGTTCCTGCAGGCACGCAGCCCCATAGAATCCCCCCAGGAGTAGTTAAATGGACAAGATGAAGCAGGTTTCCATGGTCACTTTGTTAACCATCTCCATGTTATTGTTTATGTAGCTTTAAAAAGAAAAGACAATATAAACATGAGGAGATAATTAAGGGCTACAGTACAGCTATTCTACCATACACCACGTCTGTTTCAACAACTGTCAAAGAAATTTTAAAGGATGACATTTTAAAGAATTTTAAAGGATCAACTGTTGATACAACTAAACTGCATAAAACTAATCCTTCATTGTACATGCAAAGTGTTTCAAAAGGTAATGATAAAGTTCTGTTACCAATATCTCATCTGTCACTTCCTTTCCATAGAGAGGCTACTACTCATTGTAAGAGCAGTAGCAGAATTTTAAATGTCTCCCCATCGATCAGAGAAAGTTCTCACATTGCTGTTAAACTATAACTGACCATCGAAGTTGGCTCTACATACTGCTGCAGCACCTTTGATCCTATTGCTCCTGGACTGAAGTTTAAATCCTTTTCAGATAGCTAAGGAGCTCCCCTTAGTTATGTTTAGAGGCTTCAGTAAAAGGTAAAGGATTATTCTGCAATGCTGTAGTCTTCAGCAAAAGTCTTTTCTAAAACAGTTGAATGATTATTTTTTTTACACCTTAAAATCCTGTATCATACAATGATTTCTCATCCTTGGATAGAGGAATTAAAAACTCAGCCCCATGATACTGCCAGTTCCAGAGATGACCTCCAGTCTCAAAATCAGGAAATCCAAATGTTCCATGAAGACTCATCACTATAGGAATTTTGAGGATAATGTCTTTGAATCTTGACACAGATTCATCATGGCTGAACACAGGAACGTAGCTTATCCTAATGAAAGACTATCTGTAACCATTCCTTCACTGCTGCTCAAAATTAAGTATTATACAGAGCTAAGAAGCTTTTTGAAGTGCCCAGACAATTAGTATGATTGTTTTTAACAATGTGATTTGCATTCCCTCAAGAATGTGTTGCAAATCAGCCAAACTAGCCTCTTCACAGTCCCAATTATGTTTCTATAAAGTAACTACCAATTTGTCTTCTTTTTCAAGTCTTTCTTTTGAGTTCCTCTTTGTTCTTGTCACAGTGTGTTTCACTGGTTCCTCTAAGCAAAGTTTTTGTCTCGTGGTACAGTACTCCTGATAGCATCTTTATTGCATCTACCTTCCTTTTACAGTATTCAGAAGAGTTGAACAATATTAAAATATCTGAGAAATATTAAACAAATACTTTTCCTAAACATTCGGTAGTATTCAACAATTTCCCCACTTCTTAATTTCTGGGGCAATATAGTTATAAACCAAAATAGTTGATGATCCAGACAGTTTTTTTTCTTTATATATTCCATGTTGCTGAATTTCTCCACATTTGCATGTATTTTCTCCAGAAGTCTAGGGCACTTTGGAAAACTGTCATGCATGTTTCAGCCATTTGTGGGGGGAACATTTAGCTTTCTCATCTTGGCTGCAGTGCACATATATGTGTATGTATGGGTTTCCCAATACTTCATATCCAGAACAACATCAGAGCATATATTCACTACTATATTTGCAATAGCAGCAACAGAGCCACAGAGTCCAAATCATCAGAAGCAGGAGCAGAAATGGAATTAGAGACAGACTCAGCTGAGACGGTCTTCCTGCCATCAGTATCTGACCTTGTATCTCTAATATCCTAGGACCTACATGTCTACAACAACACTGCATATCAGTATCCTGAGGGCTTAGTTACACTGGCACTTTATAGCGCTATAAAGCCTCCAGGAGCACTGTAACCTCCTACCAGTCCACATTGGCAAGGCATGTAGAGCGCTATAAACCCACATTTATACTGGTCCTGGTAATCCTCCCTTCCCAGAGGATTAACAGTTATAGCATATTCAATGTTGCGTATTATCACAAGTGTGAATGGGCATTAACACTCCAAGCGCTACAAGTGATCTCTGGCGAAGCCCCGAGCCATTTAAGGCAACTGACGTCTCTTCCCTTTGTTTTGAACTCGGCTGGAGGAATGCAGAAGTACGTTTTCAGAGTTTCTCTCTTAACTCGGCAGATAAGCAATGCAAATGTTTACGGAGGGAGCTGTGTGCCAGAGAAGACTAGCAGGCTCTGTATTTCAAAGGGTATTTGCAGACAGGCTCTCAAAATGAAGAAAATCCCCTCACTCTCTCCAGCCGAATACACACAACACGTTCCCCCTTACCTCCCTTGTTTGAAAAGCACGTTGTACCCAGCTGAATGCTGGGATAGTTGCCCATAATGCACCACTCCCCGTGCCGCTGCAAGTGCCACAAATGTGGCCACGCTATACCCCTGGCGGGTCTCAGTGTGGACATGCTATAGCGCTATCCCTATAGCTGTATACAAAGACAGGTATAACCAAAACTGCTACAAAACTGTAAGTGTAACCAAGCCCTAAGACATTACTGGGTACAACATTGTACAGGCAGTAGAAGAACTGTATATAGTATTGTGAACACCTGAATGTATGCCTTTAATCCTGTGAGTGCAAAGTAGGTGTTTTTACATGGTCACTCTTGTAATTAGTGATAAGAGATTAAAGACCCTTAACACAATGGCATGTAGGTACACCAACAATGGTCAAGTAGGGATATGCTTCCTGCAGCTTCAGAAAGGCTATTCAGTTATTCATTCTGATATACAAATATCTGAAGTATGCCTAGAGACTGATAACCATGGATCATAGAAATCTGTCTGCCACAGAACACACAGAATTTGTGTTTTTTACAGAGAATCTTTAGTTTTTACATTTTGTTAAAAAATAAAAAAATATACTAAGTATTAGCTAAATTTTACTGATACTACTAGTGTAATTTATTCAATGCCTGCAACCTCCCACTCTTGTGGATGTTGAATGCACTTTAAATTTACCTTATTGAAATATGTTCAGCTAAGTCAGGGTGGGTAAACTTTTTGGCCCAAGGGCCACATCTAAGTGGAGAAAATGCATGCAGGGCCATGAATGTAGGGCTGGGGAAAGGGGTTGGGGTGCAGGAGGGAATGGGGATGTGAGAGTGGGGTGTGATGTGCAGGAAGGGGCTCAGGGCAAGGAGTTGGGTGCAGGCGAGGTGTGGGGTGGAAGGGGCTCAGGGCAGGAGGCTGAGGTGTAGTAGGGGGGTGTGGATTGTGGGAGGGGGCTCAGGGCAGGGGGTTGGGGTGCAGGAGAGATGCGGGGTGCAGGAGAGATGCGGGGTGCAGGAGGGGTGTAGTTAGGGGCTCAAGGAAGGGAGTTGGGGTGTGTGGTTCAGGGTGCAGGATCCGGCCCGGTGCTGCTTACCTTCAGTGGCTCCGGGTAGCAGTAGCGTGCAATGCCCTGGCCCTACGCTGCACTATGTGCCTGCAACCCCTGGGGGACAGAGAGGCAGAGGGCTCCACACACTTCCTTCGCCTGCAGGTACCTTCCCCCGAAGCTCCCATTGGCCATGGTTCCCTGTTCCTGACCAACAGGAGCTGCGGGTGGGGGGGCGGTGCCTGCAGGCGAGGGCAGTGCATGGAGCCCTCTGCCCCACCCTTCCCCAGGCACCACAGGGACATAGTGCTGGGAGTGGTGCAACTACAGGGCTGGCAATCCCGTGGGCCAGATCCAAAGCCCTGCTGGGCTGGATACAGCCCGCAGGCCATAGTTTGCCCACCCTGACATAATTGCTTCCAGCATACAGAGGTTACTTAATGGTATATAGGGGTTTGTGTTTTAATGCACCTGAAATTTCACCCTGAACGTGAGTAATTAAAGTTATGAAAAGATGCCAAAAACTTTAAAAATCACCCTTAAAGACCATGTCACTGACTTTGGCAAGAACAAATTTCATGTTGATGGTAGGCTTCAAACTTACCTAAAAATAGTAAATATCAATAAAACACTGTGTTCAGCTCTTACCTCTATATATTGTGGCTAGGGAAACTAAAGTTCTGAGTTTCATTTTCATTGTGGAAAAACACTTGGGGTGTTTTTGTTTTTTTAAAATCAGAGAATTCTGGTTTTATTGTGACAGAAAACTAGGATCCCTGCTAACTCAGCCAAGGTCAAAAATCTACCTTCTGTTCATGGAGGTACACTGTTGCATAGCATGTAGCATGAAACACTGGTTTTGCTTATTTGATAGCATCTGAATCATATTTTCCTACTGTATTTTGAACACTGGTTGTTAGCCTGATCTTTTGCACCACTAATTGCAGAACTAAGTGTCGATAAGCTACAGCTGTTTAAACTAAGGCATACAATTTGAATGCCAGAATAGAATATGGACTATAAATGGTACACTTAGCATTCATTAGTCACACATATGAGCTACATCAATGTCCAGGATATAAGATATATGAAAACATCACAAACATTACTCACTCTGTATTGGTTACTGCTTTCCAAAACTCAGGTATCCTTAGTCAAAGTTGCTACCTAGCCTCAAAAGCCCCTTTTCACAATCTGTCCAGTAGATGAGGTATTCTAGCTTCCATGACACTGAACATGATCAAGATTAGGAATATAAAATGTTGAACACCTAAATCCTTAATCCATTTTATCAACATGCCATTGGTTAGCCCTGCACAACACTTAAAATTCTATACTATATCAATGTGCTTCCCCATGATATTTTTTGAAACAATGGAGCTCTGTTTCTTTTAGGAATAGAGTAGAATTCTTTTAAAATATTTTTCAAGTTCCGAAGTCCAAGGAAAAAGTGTAATTGAATAGAATGGGGGGGGGGGGAGACTCCCTGTAGTTCACCAGCTCCTATATTCTGTTAATGAGCACAATACTCTTCAAAGACAGCTAAGAGGTACGCGCATCTCCTTTCTAATCGGAAAGAAGAGAGACTAAGAACTTGAAAAACATGTTCTTGGGAAAAGTTCCTAGGATCAGATAATTAGATTGAAGGAAAAACAGGAAACATGTTCTATCTTAAATCTGATTTCTACACACCTACCAAACCTCGCACCAAAATTTGCAAGGTTATAAGGAAGAAAAACAAAATTTTTGTTCCCAGTTGTCTGCTTTATTTTGAGAAATCGGAAGTCAGATATGCACTTATTCTTTTTTGCAAAATCACTCATCATCTGTGGTATCAGCAGTGCTCAAAATAAGTATTTTTTTTTAAAAAAAAGATAATGCTCTGAATATTTTATTTTAGCAAATCATCCGCCTGAACTGTGCTCTGATCAAGACCTTAAGAGTTGCCAAACCTCTTCCACCTCTTTGTCTTCCAGGGCACCAGAAGAAATTATTCAGCAGCGCATCATTTTATTTTTCTCATCTGAAATTCCTATTAGGAAACCCCCCATGTCCATCCTGGTTTTATTGAAGGACCATGCTACTTTTGTCAGTCCAGCTGAATATTTCAAAATGTTACCCTCAGTCAGGGGTGAAAGTAACTTAAATGACTTACTAATATGCAGGGCAGCCAGGGTCCTGGGCAAGGTTGGGGGTGGCTCTGGGGCCCCAGAAGAGGCAGAGCCTTGGGCAGAAGGGGCAGGGCCTGAGGCCAGAATCCCACAGCCAGCCCTTCAGGACTGGTTGGCCCGCACTGCCCAAGGCTCTGGCCATGCAGCCGGGAGATAATTTTGGTAGTGACAGCCAAGAGCCCCAGGCCTTTTAAATAGTTGCTGGAGCCCTGTCTTGCTCTGTCAGAAATTGCCTACCCAGAAGTCACCTACTACAGGACAGGCCCAACAAGGAAAATAACAAAACACCACCAGCCATCACATACAGCCCCCAGCTAAAACCTCTCCAGCACATCATCAACGATCTACAACCTATCTTGGAAAACAATCCCTCACTCTCACAGACCTTAGGAGACAGGCCAGTCCTTGCTTATAGACATCCCCACAAACTGAAGCAAATTCTCACCAGCAACCACACACCACACCACACCACAGAAACACTAACCCAGGAACCAATCCCTGTAACAAACCTTGTTGCCTACTCTATCCCATATCTACTCCAGCGATACCATCAGAGGACCCAACCACATCCGTCACACCATCAGGGAATCATTCACCTGCACATCGACCAATGTGATATATGTCATCACGTGCCAGCAATGCACCTCCTCCATGTACGTTGGCCAAACCAGACAGTCTCTATGTATAAGAATAAATGGATACTAATTGGACATCAGGAATGGTAACATACAAAAGCCAGTAAGAGAACACTTCAGTTTTCCTGGACATTCTATAACAGATTTAAAAGTAGCCATATTGGAACAAAAAAACTTCAGAAACAGACTTCAAAGAGAAAGTGCAGAACTAAAATTCATTTGCAAATTTAACACCGTTAATTTGGGCTTGAATAGGGCCTGGGAGTGGCTGGCTCATTACAAAAGCAACTTCGCCTCTCCTGGAATTGACAACTCCACATTAATTACTGGGCGTGGACTACATCCACCCTGATGGAATTGGCCCTGTCAGCACTGGTTCTCTCACACAAAAATAATAAAAATACCTACAACTTATGCATACTAACCTGTTCTAAAACATTCTAGGCCAGTGGTTCCCAAACTTTAACAACCTGTGAACTCCTTTCACTAAAACATACGGTCTCATGAATCCACTCCTAAAAATGAACGTTTCCAGGGATTTTCTCCTTTACGCGAATATAAATTATAAAGGCAGTGATCTTGGAAATATAAAATTTGTTTGTATGACAAGCTTATTACACACTATTTATTATTTATCATTACAGTATTTTTAGTACATTATGAAAACAGCTACACTCTTCCAAGATCTCACTTTTGTAGCTTGTATCACTTTGAATAAGCCTATTATAAAACAAGGCTCCTATGTTTCATCAAGGAGTATCAGATGTGAAACAGCATTAAGGTATTTAAGAAGCCAACTCAAAGAATTCCTCCTACACAAGCATTCAGGTCTTGAGCAGTCCGAGCAAACAAACAAAGCTTAAACTTGTTTTTCATAATAATTTTAAAAACAATACTAGCTGCCTGTTTAATTTTAAAAACAGCAAAAAAATATCCATCTCCCTTTCATTTTCTTATTAGGAGTCTTGAAGTTGAAATCTTCTCAGTGTGAAAGATATGCTTGCTTTGATCTGCTTAGCTCTTGGAAGTCCAGGGGCTCCAGGCTGCTGGCCCTGTGCTGTCTGGAATCACTAAGGACAACTCTGTCCACTATTAGGGAATTCCCCTGCCCTTTGCCCCCTTCCCACCCGCACCAAGAACCCCCATAACATTTCATGAACCTCCAGAGGTTTGTGAACCCGTTTGGGAACCACTGCTCTAGGCTGAATTCTGCTTTGTATCACACTGGTGTAAATTTGGAATAACTCCACTGAACTCATTTCATCTTGCTACTTACATAAAATGTAACATCTGATGCTGCCTGAAAAGCAAAGATACTTTTCAGATGTTTAGCTGAGACCTACTTTTTTTTAAAAGGATTCTCAATTTCCAAGCCACGCAGCTTCCATGGAAATGTTGAGGCTGCTTCAGGAAAAGGAAACAAGGAGCTGTAAACTTGTGCTAGAGCTGATAAACACACTATTCTTTCACTTCCATACCTTTAGCTCTTTCTTTACCACTGTACTGAAATGCTGTAATTACCTCTAGGAATATACTAGGAAGCCTACACTGCTTTTCTTTACCCTCCTACTTTAGACATTTAGAGATTAGCAGAAAATTGCAGTTTTTGACCTCTCACTCCCAAAAATATATCAGACAATTGTCAAATTCAGTGTATTTCAAGTGGAAAGTCCTGTTCATGTGACTTTGTTGTCAAGGGACTCTTTCATACTTCAAGACCAAAATGTAGCCTAATTTCCACAGTAGCTATAACAACTTTGGGGGGGACAGTCCTCTGTTACATTATGTATCTTAGCTCCAACACGCACTGCAAAGCTGGCACTGCCATGATTTATGCATAATCTGACAATGTTTTCTCGTCTACTTTTTATGGTATCTCTCTTATTTTTCAGAATTTACCCTAGTAAAATGGTTTTCAATCTGTGGCCTGTAGACCCCTTGGGGTCCACAAACTCTAAGATTTCCAAAGGGGTCTGCACCGCCATTTGAAATATTTTGGGGATCCGCAAATAAAGGTTGAAGACCACTGCCCTACTAATGATGAGCAGTATATATAGACTGTAAAGCAAGGATTGGATATTTCTTTTCAGTTCCCTTTCTTTCTCTTCTTTTTTAACCTAAATTTCAGTGTGTGGTGAGAAGACTATGAATTTGACAGAGTTACCTTCTGTCCTGTTTCCATCCTTGTTACTCCTTCTGTCTTGCAATCACATTTGTATGTTTTAATAAAGAGCTCATAATAAATATTGATACTTAGCTCTTATATAGCACTTTTTAATTCAAGGATTTCAAAGCACTTTAAAAAGGAAGCTCATTATCCCCATTTTAGGAGGGTAAATTAAGGCACTGAATCATTAAGTGACTTGCCTAAAACCAAAAAGATTTGGTCAGCTGAAAAGCTGGTACTAGACCTCATGTCTGACTCCCAGTGTAGTGCCCTGTCCCTTGGACAACAGTATTTGTTTCACAACATCTGTTGCTCATGAATTTCCATCAATGATTCTAGGTGTTTCACAAATCTGGGAATCAATTTAGAAGGATTGGTTTAGATACAGCAGTTTAGTCAGTTTGCACATTAAAAGCTACCCTCTTATACAGGCATTATTAGTAAATGAGTGGAAGCAAAATGAAGTCTTGCTTTTAGAGCACACTACTGTGACAGAAATAGTGATTCTTACAAGGTTCAAAATGACAAAGCTGGGATCAGTTCTATACTTATAGAGGCAATACCCCTTATTGATATTTACAGATTATTCTGGGCCGTAATAACTAGACAGGAGCTACTGACGTTACTCCTGTGTCTTGTTTATTTCTAGATTTGCACGCGCACACACACACACACAAAGCCACTCAAACCGGCGGATTGTACAGATTGAACAGCCAGTCTGTCACCCTGACCTTCTGTCACTGTTACCCTTTCTTTTACCTGTTAGTTGCACTTTGCCCTAATTTAGATGCTGAACTAGCAAAGACTTATGCACATGCTTATCTTTTCAAATTCATTGCGACGACTCACAGTGCCTAAATTCAAGCACATGTATCAGGACCTTAGAGTGTAAGCTCTTTGGGGTAGGGATCATCTCTTGCTATGTATCTGTACACCACACAGCCCATTAGAGCCCTGATTTGATAGGGATTGCTAGGCACTGCTGCTATACAAAAAATAAGTGGCAACAACTATATCTATCTTTGGTATCTCTAATGTCCTCTTTACCATATTAGGTAGGTGCCCATAGTACTTACAAAATACGTACATGAGTAAAGGTTTGAAGGGTCAGGCCCATATAAGGAACATCAGTCCCTCAAGTAACAGAATTGCCCTTTTTTTTTTTTCTTTTTTTTGGAGGGCAGGAAAAGTGGTTGGCTTCCCACTGGGGCACTCTTAAAGAAAGTCATCCTATTTGACATTCGTTCAATCTATGGTGGAAGGAAACAGGTTGCTTAGAACATCTGTTCTCAGAATTCTCCCTCATCCATGATCACATCCCTTTTCACATGTTTTTCCCCCTGCCTGATTAGATATTTTGCAGAAACTAAAGATAGCTATGCGACGGTGGAGGAGAACACATATCAGATCACATTTCCCAGGCCGCACATTCCCCTCAGTGTGGGACAATCCCCAGAGAGCATATAGTCATCACTGTGTCACTCCGGAGAACACCTCGTATACAGGGAGAGGTGGTGACAACTGGTGGGGTATGATGAATTGGGCTATATCTGTACAGCTAAAGAATTCTGACTAATATCATGGAGTTGTTCTATGAAAATCTGCAGTGTCATTAGTGCCTTTAAGTATGTGGATCCACCATTGCTGACATGTCCTGTCCTGTACACATTAGGCCAGCGGTTCTCAAACTGGGGATCATGAGGTTATTATATGGGGGTTGTGAGTACATGCCTCCTAGCTAGCTAGTAAGTCTGCTATGAAAAGTGTGTTTTTAATTTATAAGGGAGGAGGGTCACACTCAGAGTCTTACAGTGTGAAAGAGGTTGCCACCACAAAAAGGTTGGGAACCACTGCACTAGGCCAAGATACAAAGGGCCAGTGCTTAAGACTCAGTTCAGGTGCAAACACATGAACACTTGTGAGATGCAATCTTAGAAAACCAGTTTTAGCTTAAATCTGAAGAGACTGAGAGAAGAGGAAGGCAGGCAGCAGCCGTGGAAAACTACCCCGAAGATAAACAAAAGGAAGTCAGGTGGTCTTAAATAGTGAGCCACAGAGAAACAGTGGGGGCAGGAAATAGACAGACAGGAAGAGGAAGCATGGGACAGGAAAAAGAAAGATCAGAGAAGTTGGAAAGGGGTACCATGAGGGAGAGAGACCAGCTTGCATACAACAGCCTGCATGAGGAGTAGGCTCCCTGCCTGCCTGCTTTCCTCGACTCAGACGGTTCCCCAAGGGCTCACAAGGATGAGAGAGAGATTGTTTCAGATGTTTACTGTTTTGATGTCTAGAGTACTCTGCTGTGTTTTACATGATTAATTATAAAAGACCATAAAGGCATTAGAGTGAGAGTGTGTGTGTGTCTGTGTGGACTACTTCACATACGGTGACCAGATGTCCCGATTTTAGAGAGACAGTCCCGATTTTTGTTTTCCTTGTATAGGCTCCTACTACCCACCATCGCCGTGCCGATTTTTCACACTTGCTGTCTGGTCACCCTAGCTTCACAACTACTGCATGCCCCTGAGACAGCTGCTTTGTAAACTCAGAGATTCACATCTTTGGGGTGGAGTTCTGAGGGAGGGGTGTGTTTCAGTAACTAGGGTAATTGTCACTGCTGATCCTAGGACCTAGGGGCAAGTGGACTGAGGAGCCCCATTTCTAAGGAGGTATAATGGGAAGAGGCAGCGCCCAGGAAACATACCAGAGAGGCCAAGGGAGGAACCCAGAACTACAGCCTGTTCAGGCGCTAGAAATTTGAAATACCCCAAGAATGTAGAGCAACAGAGGCTTGGATTCCCCACACAGAGTTCTAGTGGGTGGCCAGGAAGGGACACTCGCTAGAATCTGCAATGGGAGATCATCACAGAGAGGGTATAGCTGGAGCATGCCGAGCTCCAGCTGTCCCTCAGATGGCTCTTTGGGGTCCAGTCTGCCATTGTAAAAACAGAGAAGGCCCCATGTTGCTCTAATCTATGCCAGAACAGGGACTCATGAAAATTTGGATCCAGGATTGAGAAGCTGCAGCTGACTTCCTTACACTCCCTCTTCTCAACTGTGCCCACGGAAGCTGAGCGTCTAGCCATACCTGTACAATAATCTGCATACAATTATTCTCCAAAATATTAATACAAGGGCCCCCTCTGCTGGTAACAATGTTGCATAAGTAAAGCAAAGCAAATGCTCCATAATAAAACTTGAAACAACATGGCTACCTCCTGAACATCACAAACTCAGACTCAGCTTAAAACTCACATAAAATTGTGGGGGAGGAGGAAGAGTGCATGCCCCTGTGGAAAAGATACTTCACAAAAATATTACTGATCAATGATTTATTTAAGTAATTGCTGGACTGTCAGAGAAAAGGCTTAGTTGTTTAAAAATGTGTTATTTTTAGATGTGTTGAGAGAAACAGCACTGGAGGTAAATTATAACACATTTATCCTTCAAAATAAAGATGAAATATAACAGTGGAAGTGATAGCTGTTGAGAGTACAAAGCTTCAACCTAAACCATGTGCTGGGTAAAACCTTGCCTATGGCAGATGCACTGTCTGGGCTTATTTACCAGAAGCTGAGAGTAGCAGACAACAGTATTTTCCTTCCACAGGCATTTTCTTTCCAATTATGTCTAAATCTCAACCTTGCCAGTAAACCATCATACAAATTTGACAAGCTGCTTTTTATATCTCACTTAAAATGTACAACTCTGCTCTCACATAAAAATAATTGTGAAACCAATTGGCTGGTCTGATTTGCTTTATGCCAATTTTGTCCTACTAATTGGAAGCAGTCACTCAACCTGCCAAAAGCCCAAATGTGAGTCACAATTTGTGAAAAACAGCCAAACAGATGCATAAAAGGATTATCAAACAAGAAACAAAATCAAGCAGAACTCATTCATTCATTCAGGTCCTGATTCAGCAAAGCACCTAAGCACCTGTTTAGCTTTAACTGTAAGGGCTTGCAGCTGTAGAGCGCTTTGGGTTAAACCCGCCTACAGAAAGTGCTCCAGTGTGTCCACACTGACAGCCGCAATCACATTGGCGTGGCCACATTTGCGGCACTTGCAGCGGCACTGGGAGTGGTTAAGTTAAATGTCAAATTTACATAAATATGTGCTTTTGTTTATTTTTGCAACATACTCAATTACTAATTCTTTATAACACAAACAGATTATATTTCACTACTCTAAAAATGTGATTTAGATTTAACTCTCTGACTGTAAAGGGATCTCTAGTAGCAGCTGAGGAATTTATCATCATTCTTCATTACTGTATGGTCAAGATCTTTTTTTAACAGCAATTTTGATTTTACTACATTACTCCATTTTGCAATACACTTAAAATCGTTATTAACCAGTTCAATAGTTCAGTTTTAATTTCACATAATCTTCATTAGCAGAGTCAAGAAAAGCTAATTTAATGCATTCTATCTGGCAAATGGCTGTTCAATGAGCCTACAGATGCTCCTGCTGAAAACCATGAGTATTTAGCTGTAGACTTCAATGGGAGCCAGACAGCTTCAGAGGTGTTCAGCGCTGACCCAACTCTGCTCCCTTTGAAGTCAATGGGAGTTTTGCCATTGACTTGAACAGGAGTAGAGTTTGGCCAACACTGAGCGCTTTGGAAATTCTCATTACATATGTCTACCATAGATATGGTATCTTTAGAGTGAGGCCCACAATGGACTTTGTAGAGTTTTCCTTTGTTCTTCTCCCCTCCCTGGTTACAGGTGGGTCTCCTGGGGGATAACTTGTTAAATCATTATCCTCGGTATGTCAGAAATGCTTTGTCCAAGAGGCAGGTTTTACAACACAACCTATAAGTGGTCATACAGTGGATTACTCTGGTCTCCTCTGGCAGTTTGTTCCACAGCTGAACCCTTTTACTGAGAACACTTCACCTCCAGCTCTTCTCACTAGCGTCCTTTGTGGCTTTGTACTGTTCCAGAGGAGCACAGATATCCAGGAGGGTCAAAAAGAGAGAAATGGTCCCTGGTGTAGCTATATTTAACGAGGGAAATGCAACCTAGATGGAGCTACTATAAGGTGGGTGCATAACTGATTAGAACATCATTTCCAGAGAGCAGTTCTCAGTGATTCACAATCAAATTGGAAGGGCATATCGAATGGGGTCCCACGGGGATCAGTTTGGGGTCCAGTTCTGTTCTTCAATGATTTAGATAATGGCATAGAGAGTACACTTATGAAGTTTGCAGACGATACCAAGCTGGGAGGGGTTACACATGCTTTGGAGGATAGCATTAGAATTCAAAATGATCTGGACAAACTGTAGAAACAGGCTGAAGTAAACAAGATGAAATTCAGTAAAGACAAATGTGAAATACTCCACTAAGGAAGGAACAATCAGTTGCACACACACAAAATGGGAAATGTCTGCCTAAAAAAGGAGTACTGCAGAAAGGGATCTAGATGTCATAGATGCATCCGACGAAGTGGGTATTAACCCACGAAAGCTTATACTCTAAAATTTTAGTTAGTCTTTAAGGTGCCACAGGACTCTTTGTCACTTCTGCAATTCCAGACTAACACGGCTACCCCTCTGATTCTAGAAGTCATAGCAAATCACAAGCTAACTGAGTCAACAGTGTAACATTGTTGTAAAAAAAGCAATCACTGTGGGATGTATTAGCGGGAGTGTTGTAATCAGTCATAAGAAATAATTCTTCCTCTCTTCTTCACGCTCATTAGGCCTCAACTGCAGTACTGTGTCCAGTTCTGGGTGCCACATTTCAGAAAAGATGTGGACAAATTTGAGAGAATCCAGAGAAGAGCAACAAAAATGATTAAAAGTCTAGAAAACATGACCAATAAAGGAAGATTGAAAAAATTGGGTTTGTTTAGTCTGGAGAAGAGAAGACCAAGAGGGGACATGATAACAGTTTTTAAGTTCATAAAAGGTTGTTACAAGGAGGAGGAAGAAAAATTGTTCTCCTTAACCTCTGAGGATCGGAGAAGCAGCAATGGGCTTAAACTGCAGCAAAGGCAGTTTAGGCTGGACATTAGGAAAAACTTCCCAACTGTCAGGGTGGTTAAGCATTGGAATAAATTCCCTAGGCAGTGTGGAATCTTCATCATCATATGAGATTTTTAAGAGCAGGTTAGACAAACATTTGTCAGGGATGGTCTAGATATTACTTAGACCTGCCATGAGTGCAGGGGACCGGACTGGATGACTTCTCAAGGTCCCTTCCAGTCCTATGATTCTAGATGGTGCTGAAACACTGCTGGCTTTGAATAATCGGTATCATGGCTTAGAACTGAGATCAGAAGCAGAAATGGTGCCAGAACAGAGAATCAAAAAACAGTTTTTGCTGTTGGTTTTAGACAGAAACAAGCTTTACCAGCTAGAGACCCTGCAATGCATAGACATCCAGTCCCCTGTACCATGAGTTATAATGATCCAGTATGAATGTGACAAATGTAGGAATCACCATGGTTTAATTCCTCTCCAGGTGGGAGGTTAGGAAGTTTCCTAACAAGCGGAACAGGTAATAAATCATATTGTGCTATTGAGGCACATAATGGTTTAGGCTTAGTGATAAATCAAACAGGATCATGAGGCTTTGCATCACTTTGATGGATAGGATTGAATGCCAGCTGTTCTTTATCCAAGAGCTGATCTTTTCTAGGCATTATGACATCCTTCTGATGGCACTGAATGCAACTGTGGAAAATGAGATATGCAGATGGGCATAATGTTGGCAGTGGTGCACAGTGTCTTGCTTTTCCAAATAGCCTCAAGCAGACATGAAGAGGAGGGAAGAAAGGACAGATCCTTGCGGATTTCCAGTACTGGATGCTCTTGCAGAAGAGGTTTTACTTCTCTTGGTCCTGTCTGAAGAGGAATGATTGGAGCCTCTTCAGTGTTGTGCTGTCTATTCCAGCTATAATCATGCAAGAGTATCAGTAATACCCTGTGATCACCTGTGTCAAAAGAAGCAGAAAGACTGAGTATTAGCATTGATACATGGACTCTGCCCATTGTCATGCAGAGGCCAGCTTTTAGTGGCACTTAGGGCGCCTCCCTGCCATTCCCCAGCATGAAGCCTCATTCAGAAGCATCCAGATATTGACTGTTGTAACATTCTGATGGAGCGTGGGGTCACTACGGTCTCAAATTTTGCCTAGGAATGAGCCTTCAGACATAGCAATAGCAGGAGAGATTATTTGCATCAGATGTTAGCCTTGAAGATTTGAATAGACTACATATTTTTCAGGGAAGTTGGTAGGCTTGCTTCTCTGATGGAGCCATGGAAAGCATTGTTGTTCTTCGCTGGCTTTCGCCAGCCATGAGGGAACGGATTCCCATGTGATAATACAAATATTTCAGAGAGGCTCTTGAGCTTCTGTGCGTGGCTGTACTTCCCAGAAAAGTTGCAAGTGGATAGGACTGTTAAAAGCTTTAAATTAGGAAATCTGATGTCTTTTGGAGGGTATTGTGTGCAAGTGACAGAAACTTTTCTTTTTCTATTTTTCACAATGTTGATCCCCTGCTAGCCTTTCTGAGCAAACAATGCTGATTAAATCAGGGACTCCCTCATTTTTAGAATTCAGAGAACAAGCCATTTATCAACTCAGCAGATGGTTCATTATCAAAATTCTGTTTGTCTTTTGGTAGCACTGATATATGCAGGACCCAGTGGGAGTCCACAAAGAATGAAAATAGGAGATGAATAGACTGATGAACAGACTTTCCCTTTTAATCCTCTGGCTCTTCATAACAGTCATATTTAGAAGTCTAAGTGCCTCTTTCTTGTGGGGTCAATTCTGCCCTCAGATACAGGTGCCCTCAACTGTCAACGTGTGGCCCCATTTATTATTTATTAAAGCCAATTGCATACACTTATTACAAATTTGATCCTATGAGCCAAACTATGGCTGGTTCCACATAAGTGTGGTAAAGAAAAGGATTAGGAGTCTCTCTCTCCTAGGACCTGAGAGGGATTGGGCAAGCAGCTAACATTTTTGGCAGAGCTAGTGGCTCCTGAGGGGGCATTTCTAGATGAGACTAGGGATTGTGGTCCTGCTCTATGCTTCAGAAGGTAAAGCAAGAGCTGTTTCCTACCAACACTGAAGGCATTATGCCTTTTAAGGGGCCTGGTGTCTCCAGGTACTACTGCTCAGGCAAGACGCCTCTGATACCTCCCCTGGCACAGCTCTGCCTCAGAAGAGACATAATTTAGCATTATATGTGTAAACACATGGGAATGTTTCCTATCTCATTTAATCAAATGCCCTGTTTTCAAACAGGGGCACAGGTCAGGAAAGAGAACAGGTGTGCAGTGAAGCTGAGGTGATGACACTGTGAGAAAGAAGGTTGGAACAAACAGTCAGCACAGGGCAGACAAAGTCTGGTCAAAACTGTAGAGAGTTCTCCAGATAGCCAAAGGTCCCTGCTTTGGCTACTTCTGTTCTTACTGGCAGGAGTCTCCAGCTGTCTCCTTCTCTAAAGTTTTTTTCAGAGGGAAGCACGATCTGAGTCCTAGAGCTCTCAGGGTGGGGGAAGGGGTCTCACCTAAACATTTTTTTTGTGGGGGGGGGGGGGCGTGCCTGATGTGTGAAACAGTCGTCCCAGCTTAGCCCCATTTGCCCTCTCCCCAACAGGGCAGCAGACACTGCTTTCGCTGCTCCTACAGGCTGGAGTCTCTGGCAGTTAAGTTTCTCTCCAATGTAGAATCTACCACAACCTCTACACACATCTGTGCATTTAAAAGATAGGACTTTTATACCTAGTTTATCTTAGAAAAATATCAACAGTGCACCTCGAGCACACCTGCACCCACAAGAGAGAATTCCTTTTTCATACAACTTCAATTAAACATATTAAAGAATATTTGTGTGGCTGAAATTTCTGTCTCATGCTTTTAAAAGGCAGGTGACTTAATCAATCCTACTGTGTGCACCAATGTTTGCAGGGTTTATTTTTCCTCTTTAATTAGCATGTGAATAAGTGATTAGGCACAGCTTGTCCTTTTAGCTAAGACTGATTTTAACTCTGCTGGACCTACACTTTTTTTTCCTACATTCCTGCTGCACTGTGGTAGATAGTTCTCACATTTAGAAAAAGTAGCATCTTCTAAATATTTTTGAATGCTTTCTGTGACTATTTTTTATTATTTGTATTCCAGTAGTGCCTAGAAACCCCAACAGAGATTGGGAGACCCATCCTGTTAGGTGCTGCACAAAACAAATAATAGGAGACAGTCTGTACCCCAAAGAGCTTATGGTTAAGAAGTCAGCTCATGTGTCTTGCATGCTAAGACAACATAAACACAAAGAGAGGAATTGACTTGCCCAAGATCAAACACAAAGCTGGGAATAGTACCCAGGTTTCCCAGTGACCGGTCCCTGGATTGGTGCGGATCCCAGAGAGCTCCCTGACAAAGTTTAGGAATACAGCAGGCTGGTAAAGTTGAGAGAGACTGCACTAGACCACACTGCCTTCCAACGGTCTCTATCCTGTCATTAAGGACAGAACAACAAATTACTGCTGGAGGCCCCTGTGTAGCATTAAAAAATGGGGCCTCAAACAAGAAAGAAAACATTCAGCTCATTCACATGCAGTGGCAGCTTGCTGTGCAGTGATTATACAAACAGTAAACCCAATGTTACGTCTCAATGGGATGTAACACACTGTCGTATATTTTTAGGAGTAATATCTGATTACATTCCTCAGTATGAAGTAAGTGAAAGTGACTCTCGTGTGACAGAAGCATTGCTATTGACTTGGTTTTGGTACATCTATAGTAGATGCGATAATAGTCTCACTTGTGAGATTATCTGTATTCTCAGGAGATCCCCTTGTTCATAGTCTAAGGAGACAATACTCTGTACACCAGTGACATTTTTGTTAAAAATAACTATCAAATGATCGGTAGAAATGACAATGCTTGTAGGAGGCGTGTATGCATAAATACATTTGTAGAATTTATAGCATCATTGCAATGTACAATATTCTCAAAACTTTTACTGTGCAATAAAAATGCAGACTTGTTTAGTGATTTCAGCCATCTGGCTTCAGTGAAGAGAACTACTATTACATCCAAAAAACTACACTAAGAACAACATTAAGGTTGCGAAGTCAAGCACTCAAGAGTTAGGAAATGCCAGAATTAAGGTTATCTGTGCAACATTAATTCAAAGCTCTTGTGAGTATGTCTGACGATAAGAGACTTTAACTACATGTTCACACACTATTTTTTCCACAGGACACACATCTCAATCAGTGATGGATGGTGCTTACTGAGCAGCTATTCAATATTTATTTTTGTCCTCAACTTTCAACGTGTGGCCCCATTTATTATTTACTACAGACTATTCAAACCCTGTTGCAGCTCTGACTGCTTAACATTTCTATAAATCAGATCTCCATGGTTTCAAGGTGGACACCCAGAAAATAAAGAACACACAATGACAATTAGTGGTGACCTGTTATAAGTTTGGTTTAAGGGACTTGTCCGGCATCACATAGGAACTCTCTGGCAGAGGCAGGGACAGAAATCAACTGCTTTTAACCATGAGACCTCCTTTTCTCTTCCTGTAATTCCCTGCATCATTCACTACATTCCTTCCAACTTCTGCAACAAACAAAGCTGGGTCTTACAGACAACAGCCTCCATTTCTATCTAACCCTGATTCATTGCCTGAACAGAGTCTGTCTTACACATCAAATAAGGCAGGTTTTCCACATGTAGTCTATAGAACTAACCTGCTTGCTTGCATATATCTTTTCTTGTACTTTAAGTATTTGATTTTTTGTAATGTTTATAGATTAATATTAAAGTAAGTTTGGCTGTAATGCAAGAGACCTACAGGCCATATCCTGTATGATAAGATAAGGCAAAGTTAGCATATCTATATTAAGACCCTTTACCCAGAAAAGTAAAGTTGACCTATATTTTGTACCTAAATAGACCTTCTATCTAGACCAATAGACAATGGAAGAATGGCATAGGGGTCTTTTCAATGTTGTACCCACAGACTTAACAGGAAAAAGAGGAAGTTACTCACCTTGTGCAGTACCAATGGTTCTTCAAGATGTGTCCCCCTATGGGTGCTCCACTTTAGGTTTCTCTAATCGGAGATTTTTGGTACCAGTGTCCCGTTGAGCCCGCGCATGTGCTCGCCCTTCCTCGTGGTCTGCCTCGAGGCTATTTAGCACTGCACAGGCAACCCCCGCTCTCACTTCCTTCTCTAGCACAGAGCCCTATAGAGAACTCCTAAGTAGTGAGGAGGAGGATGGGTTGCGGAGCAGCCATAGGGACACACATCTTAAAGAACCATCATTCCTGCACTACTTCTTCGAGTAGTGTCCCAATGAGTGCTCCACTTTAGGTGACTCCCAAGCAGTACCCACCACTGAAGGCTAGGACTTCGGAATGGCGTCTTTTACTACACAGGGTACTATGGAGTCGAAGATGGTGACAGCGGCCAAATTTTCAGTGATTGCATAATGTTCTGCGAAAGTATGGACAGAAGCCCAAGTCATTGATAGGGGTATCCCTATGGAACGTGACTGAGGTAGAAAATGATCCCGTGGAGTGCATATGGATGGAAGCAAGTTGCACCCTTGTCAAGAGATTAATGCAACTAGAGACCCATCTGTATAGTCTTTCAGGAAATATCACACAGCTTTTGGATCTTTCTGTGGATGAAAGAAAGAGTTATGGGGATTTCCTGTAGTTCTTAGTTCTGTCCAAATAGAATGCTTATGTTCTTCTAATATCTAGCATATGCACAATTGTCTCCCAGTTGTCACAATGTGGTTTTGGGAGGAGAGAAAAAAAACAGGGAGATGGATCTGTTGATTCATATGGACAGTGCAGAAAAGGTAGGGAGAAACTTGGGATATGGCCTTAGAGTTACTTTGTCTTTCAAAGAAAAAGGCCGTCAGGCCCCCTATTTCTCCTATGTACCTCCCGGAGGTGATGTCAATTAGAAATGTTGTTGTCATGGACTGGTGTAAGAGAGAACAAGCTGCCCTGGAGCTGGATGGAGGTCTAGTCAAAGCCCTGAGAATTAGGTTGAAGTCCCAGGCTGGAGTGGTTGGTGTTACATGGGGGAAGAGATTCCCAATGCCCTTAAAGAATCTATGCATTTAACTGAAAAAGAAAATTATGAGTCTACTAGATGCCTGGGGAGTGGGGAGGAATGCCCCCAGACAGGACAGGAAACTGAAGTTCTTTTCTCTCTCTTTGTTTCTTTTTTAAAAAAAAACAAAAAACAAAGGAATAAAATAAACATTAGCCTAATTACTTTTAAAGGAGAACAAAGGTAACAAAACAAACACTACTTATGACAATGACACAGATAAGGAAGGACCACTGCTCGTTCCGTCAGAGGCCAAAGGTGGTAGAGAAGAAAGTGACGGGGGGGGGGGGTTCACCCGTGCAGTGCTAAACAGCCTTGAGGAAAACCACGAGGGAGGGAGAGCATATGCATGGGCTCAATGGGACACTGCTACCAAAAATCTCCGATTAGAGGTGCATGGGGCACACAAACACTTAAATTGGAGCACCCCTAGGGACACTACTTGAAGAAGAACGAGAAGTACTTGTGGCACCTTGGAGACTAACAAACTTATTTGAGCATAAGCTTTCATGGGCTAAAACCCACTTCATCAGATGCATAGAATGGAACATACAGTAGGAAGATATATATAGATACACACACACACACACACACACAGCGAGAGAGAGAGAGAGAGAGAGAGAGAGAGAGAGAGAGAGAGAGAGAACATGAAAAGGTGGAAGTTGCCATACCAACTGTAAGAGCCTAATTAATTAAGATGGGCTATTATCAGCAGGAGAAAAAAAACTTTTGTAATGAAAATCAAGATGGCCCATTTCAGATAGCTGTCAAGAAAGTGAGAATAACAGTAGGGGGATACTTAACATGGGGAAATAGATTCAATTTGTGTAATGACCCAGCCAGTCCCAGTCTCTATTCAAACCCAAGTTAATGGTATCCAGTCTGCAAAACAGGTATACCACAAGGAAACGTATGTGCATATATACCTGTCATCAATACGCACATACATATTAGCCTATGGGGTAAGCGTACCCTAACATTTTGTGGATGAGGAATGGAACTTGGGCATAGGAGGAAGGATTTCCGGCACTTGTGACCTATAAGAGGTGACCCACCTCTTCAGAGTAATCCACTCTATCATTCTCACTTAAATTCTATTTCTACTTTATTTCTCCTATCTATTCTATCTATCTTTGATGTCTACCACTATTAGTAGGCTATACTTATTCTTCTTAAAGTTTAAGTTTCAAGGGAACTAGGCTAAGCTTGGTTTCCCTAAGTTTTTATTCTTAGTTTGTTTATTAGGTTTTGATTTTAAGCTTAAGTTAGTCAAGTAAACCCTAAGTTAGCTTTGATAGTTCTCAGTATTAGTTTTTTCTAAGCACTGCATCCCTCATTCAAGAATTGAGAAACCTGAACTGCAAGGTTAGTCGTGTCTCTCTTAACCAGGTTATCCAGGAAGGCTGTGATTATATTAACCAAATCTTTGTTGCATATAATACTATATTACCATATGTATCTTTCGAATAGCAGTAATGCAATTGTAACTCGGATTATTTTACCATTTACTTACTATTATTGATTTTAATAAAAAATATTTAAGGCTATATCTGTCTTAGTGTGAGCTTTCTGTCACACCCCCAAGGGTCCTTTGTAAATTCTGTGGAGCCTGATTCGGGGCAAGGACTTTTATCTTCTAATCAAACAGATTGGCAAGCCTAAACCCATACTATTAATTATTAATAAAATAAAATTAAAATGACAAATTAAATTAATATTATTTATACACCCTAAATCAGGCTACACACAACGACAACAAAAGGCACATCCCTGCCAAAAAGACAATCCCCTGCGAAATTTCAAGTCCTTGTACCAAAGCATAGAGATTCTGGAACTTTCCAAGTAAGTAGTTATAAGAATGTCTTTAACATGGCAAAACGATGCATGTATTTTTGTCTTATTCTTAGAAATGGCTGAACCATTTTTGCTGAGATTTTCAAAAGTCACCCTGAAGTAGATGCTCAATATGGAAAATTTCAGGCTGAATAATTACAGTATGGTAAAGTTATAAGCAACTGAAAACAAGATCTTACAAGGTCATATAGCCTTAAAAATAGATGGCACTATCAGCACTGCCTAACATAAGAAACCTTTTGTTCACTGGAGTTCTATTGCAGTTTAATGATATCATTAGCTTACCTGATAAGAAAATGGTGCAGTCCAACATCAAAACTTCTGTAAGAAAAACAACACAACATATTTTAAGTGCTCAGATACAAGAGTGATGAGTATAGAAACACTCATCGTCAAAATAATCAAATACATTTAAATTAACTACAATAAAATTACTTCTACATACTATGTACTATAATGCCTAAGATAGGCCAAAGTAGTATAACATACAATTTCATTTAAATTTATGCAACATACATGAAATGTCAGATAATCATCTAGGAAAAAAGTCTTGAATTCAGTTATAGTCAAGTTTGAGAATTTCTATGAGCCAATGTCTGTTCAATAAGGCAGCGCCATGCAGGGTGGTATAGTTCATGGAAGATATAAATCTGAGTCTTTGTGTTGATATTGATTTTTCTCTTAGCCTTTCCATAACTAGTAAGTCTGTGTGCTTCATGTAGTAATGAGCTGCAGATAAAGGCAGATCCTTTTACCTGAATTGCTACATAACGCAACTACTCTTCTCCTTTTCTACAGCTGCTTTGTGCCATTTCAGCAAAACTGCACTAAAAGAGTACAATCAGCCCTGATGATTCCCTTGCACCTTAGATGGATGATGTAGAATACTCTATAGCAGTCCCTATGCTACTCCCCTCACTCCCAGCCTAACTTATAGGTCATGTGCTGGGAAAGTGTGCCTGGAGGGGATGCCCTGTATCCATCTGACATCTATGGACTACCGGCAGCCAGTACAAGTTAGATCAGCACCAAGGACAAGAGCAATGCCTGGAGAACCTGGGAGGCTTGCGTATGACAAAAATCTATGTTACTAGGACACATGTTGCTGTTCACATGTTTTTAAAATACTACGTATGTTTGCCTGGTTCACATCTGAAACAAACCAACCCGACTTCACAATAAAACAGCAAGGGAAACACATACAGTATATGCAATTACTTGTCAAAGCCCACAAATTAAATGGAAAAAAAGAGGAAAATAAGAGCTATAGAAACTAAGAGCTAAGAGCTATAGAACAGCTCTTAAGTTTAATATTTGGCAAAAGTGAGGTAACTTCTGTAAATCACAAGGAGAAAATAAGTAATCATATGGCATTGAATTAATGATATATTATTCTTGTTCAACACTACTTGAATCTAGCAATCAGACATGACACCATATGCAATAATAAGCCTACGGTGCACAACCTGGATGCACTGCAAGCCATCCTATTTGACAGTGTAACCACTGTTTCCATCCGGACAGAACCAGCTGACGGCGGTTACATAATCTGCAATAAACTTCATTTAACCCTCTAACAGAGGCCTCAGAGGGCCAGGTGGCCAAGTGTGTATCCAGTTTCCAGTATCACGCCTTCCAGCAGGAAAGGTTTTCAGTCCAGTTCCTAACCCTTGTATGGGGCTTAGCTTCACCTAAGGGTTTTTAACATTCTTACCCTCTTCTTACTAGAGGGAAAGAGCGATGGAAATGAAGCTTATGCCCCTTCTGCAATAGAGCAGTCGGTAGGGGAGCCTGGGTCTTCCCATTCCAATGGGCTCCAACCCAGGGCCCTATGAGAGCTAGTGTCAGCACTCTGGAGTGCCTCAGAGTTGCTTTCCTGGGTCACTTCCTACCCTCCATCTCCAAGTCCAATACAGGATAGGAAAAGACAACTAAACCTTCAGTCTCAACCAGGCTCAGCAGGTAGTCTTCTTCCTCACAGGAAGGCTTCTTCAGCATGCTTGTTCAGGAGCTTTCACAGTAGGTCTGTCTTCCTCCCCAGCCTTTTCCTTCTAAGCTGAGTTACTTCCTCTTCAGCTTCCTCTCCAGCTGCAGTATGCTCAGCAGATCTGGAGGGATGAGGCTATGGGGGCCCAGTACCATTCTTTAATCCTTTTAGGCTCAGTGTGGGGTTTGTACATCCCATCACAAACCCCTTCACTGCCTGTTTTTTCAGAATTTTTTGAAGTTTCCATTGGGATTCTTGACACTTCCAGGTATGTCCCAGTTACATGACCCCAGCATTGCCACTGTATTTTAGATCATGTACACAGAACACAACACACCAGAAAGGTTTTAATTAAATAATAAGAAAAATTCCCACAGTAAGATGAATACTCTAATATTGTCCTCTCTATAATATTCTGAATATTGATCAATGTTACTATGCTACTTGTATTCAATACCATGGTATATTCTTTTGATTTTTAGAAGAGTTATAGGTGTGAATCCCTGCTCATTAAAAGGATAACAGACCTCCTTGGAATGGGTCGCAGTCTTGCCCAACCAGTGGAAGAAATGACAAATAGAGATGTGGTTGTTTCCATTTCATAGTCATCTTGTTCACTGAAGATGATTTGATTGCTATTTTCTTCTTCTTAATTTATTTAATGCAATATATATGAGGAACAGCAGGTACAAAGTACGTTCCATACAGTTTTAATGCTGTTTTAATAAATAAGTTCTATCTACCGCACTATTGCAATAAATGATTATAATTATAATCCTTAACAGTCTAGGCTCTCTCTTGGTAGTACAATAAACTAAAACTTAGAACTGACCAGCAGCCTCTTTGTGCAACACTGACAACTTTAAAACAGTTAGCAAAATGTAATCTTGAAATCTCTAATTATCTGCAAATATGTATTTCTATCTTCGAGACATTTTAAAAATTAGAATATTAATTTCTGCTTTGAAAGCTAAAGCTGCACAACATTAAGATGCCTACAAAAGTGCATTCAACACATAGTTAAATGAAATCTCCATATGCAGAAGAGACGGGGAAAAAGTAGGAATGCACTTTTATAGGAAGGCAAACCTCAAATCGGAAGCATTAGCACATTTAGTGAAAAAGCCATGCTGCCAATTCTTAGAAAAAAAACGCACTATTATACGTATCTAAAAGCCAAACGTGCAAAATGGGGATTAAGTTTCCATTTATGGTACAGTCAGCAATGAGCCTCTGTTGTGCCATGGATGTTTTGAACTTACTTTTGACGGTTCTATTTCATTTGTAGAAATCCCTTCTAGATTCTTTTTTTATTTTGAAGGTATACCCTGTTTGATTCAGTACTTGTATAACTTGCCTTTTACTAAAATACTGTGCATCTTACCTGTTGAATTATATTTACTTATTATAGGCCAAATCCTCATCTAGTGTAAATCAATATAAGTCTCTTGACTTCGGTGGAATTATGCAGGTTTACGCCAGCAGAGGACCTGACCCTACTTTTTTGTTTTCCTACTACAATGTGTTTACAGTTCTCGAGTGTTCATTCCTTGTATTGTTGTAGTGCCCAGGAACCTCAGTCAGAGACCAGGACTCCACTGTACTAGACTGAGAACCCAATCTCACAGAGAAATATTGGGAGATGACGTGCACCTACGCTTCCATTGACTTCCAGAGAATTGAGTTCTCAGCCACTGAAGCTCTAGGCAACGGAAACTGGGGGTGCTGAGCACCACTCTGGATCATGCCAATTTTGACAGGCCCAATTTCAAACTGTTAAAACAATACACTAAATTTCAGCAACATATCCTTTGGCAGGATGATTGTATTACTCGCATTAACAGACTCTGGATTCTTATGCTATATTTTTTCTTTTTTTCTTTTTTTTTTTTTTTTTTTTTTTTTTAAACACACACACTCTCTGGTTGAGAAACTATTTCAACTTGCTCTCAAAGAAGGATCAGTAAATAATCATTTTCAACCAATTTCTCCCTGCAACTGATGAGCTAGATGCTATTCCTGGAAACAAAATAAAAACGAGGTGCAAGCAGGGCACATCTAGGAAATGTTTGGCCAACCATAGTCTTCAACAAAGATGTCAATTATAATCAGAAAAAATACAATGATTATGCAAATCTTTTCCATGGACTGAGTATGTCACATAAAGATAAACAAAGCAGCATGGACTGACTCTTCTCACTTACCCACATGAAAAAACAGGGAGTAACTCCAGTAAAAGCAATAGTGTTACACTGGTGGAAGTTAGATCAGACCAACTATAGTCTCATGGATGAGAAACGGTTACTTTCATCATGGGTGAGCTGTCTCAATACCATCTGATCACGTGTATGGTCTGGGTTCTGACACTTTTGATGGCCTTGCGCACTTCTGGATAGCTTTTGTTGTTAATGCCACTGCACATCCTCGGGTGATGGGGCAGAGGGCAGATGCTTGATCTTCTCATTCTAAAATGTGAAAAATCTATTTCTCTGTTCAAATGGCAGAACAAATGAATCATAAGGTCTCCGTGGAACTGCAGTCTGAAAAGTGGTTCTTACTCAAACCTTCTCTCAGTCTGCCCTGCTATAATATGCTATGTGAGGCAAATATGAAAAAATAGAAGACTGCTCATTTTCTTGTATTGAGATTACAATAAATGTGGAAGTGACCTGAGACTGGCAAAGCATTCAGAACTCTCATCGACCTCAACAGGAATTGCAGATGCTCAGCACATCTCAGTATTAGGCCAGATGTTTGAAAAAAAAAAAAAAGATACAGATGATGGGGGGAAGGGCATACATTCCCCTTATGTTAATGAATTCCGTGTACATGTTGAATGCTTTTGAGAAAGTGTTCAAGAAGCCCTGATTCCTGTAATAGTATTACCTCTGAATGATAAACTGTACATTCAGTAACTATGCCGATTCTGTCCTAAGAGTTAGGACTGTGCACTTGACTTCTCAAACAAATTTCAACATACTTTTTTCAAAAGCAGACATTTTTTGCTGGTCTGAACCAGTTTGGTGTATGTCTTATGAACCATTTTCCAGCAGCTTCTGCACACTGATGACAAAACTACCAGCAGCCCTTTGCATGCAGAGGAGCATGTCATGATTTTAATTTTTGGTGTGATTTAAAATAAAATAGGGGTAGGTGGTTGAGTTGTCATTTGTAAAGAGAGCTCAAAGTTAGCTGTAAGTGTCGGCAGGTAGGAAGCTATATAACATGTGTTAAGGAATACACTTCCATGGAGTTGTGTGATATTTTAGCCAGGAGTCTCTCACTAGACCTTAACAACAGTTGTGCAGCCTCTGCCCCAATACGTGTTAAATGGAAAGTTGTAAATTCTACAGAGAGGAACAGATTTCAAATATAACTTTATCCCATGTTTTAGTAGAGCAACCTTAGTCCTCATGTTATCAGGCACAACTCCATTTAATTAGATGGAGCTAGTTACCACTTATGACAGTGGTGAATTTGGCCAGCTGATTAGTTAGCATGTTAACATATCAATGTTTTTCTCCCGTTCTGTGCATTCCGCTTCTCCTAGTAACTTCACCACCCCTTCCATTCATGACATTTCAATGGCTGATTTCCCTACCCCACCTCTCCACTACAAATGTGGGTAAAACAATGCAGCTCTTCTTGCAGACTAGAAATCCCAACTAATTCACTAGACTCAGAGGAATCAGGTTCAGTTTCATAGAAAGGCAACATTTGTGCAACCAGCTATAATACATTTCCATAAACAGAATGTGTTTTTGAGACTAAATCTGACATTCTGCCAGCTGAGTTGCTGACTAAGAGTCTCTCCACACAGAACAATTTGCATTGGCACTTGAAGTTTATTGAACTATAGCTATTCTCAGTGAGACACTGTTTGTAATAAATTGTTTCTCTTTTCCACTTTCTCAGGGAGTGTCTTATAGCAGTGACGCCCAACAGGCAACACAAACAAGAGAAAAATTCCTTGACCAAGAGATGGATTTAGCACTTCTAAACTACTTTTTCTTCCTTCTTCTAGTTCTGCCAATTTCCTTTGCTATGCTGCCTCTGGCAATCTTCTAACTGGTAATCCCTGAAGAATGAAAGTTTTCAACACACGAATAATTACAAAATTCTAGAAGTGTGCAACATCAGTTTGGAACATATAATTTAGGGGCTTGTCGTCTGCAGAAATAGATGACTGAGAAAAGCAGATAATAAACTGGAATACGGACTTTGTTGTTGTGTGTTTAGTGTCCTAATGAATAGATTAATAAACACACTGGTGAAGTGGGCACTCTGGGGAGGAGGGGGAATATATTTAAAGTAAATACTATAAATATTGAAAAGTAATGAGGTCTGCCAATTTATTTTATCATTATTAAATATAATTCTCAGAAACCTATAATTTTAAAGGTACTTTTGACTATTGCCTATATGAAATTAGAAATAGCTTTTCCCCCCAGATGTTCAAAAAGGATTCAGATGTGAGACCTAAAACTTCACCGCAGATCTCATCTGTCCAGTGACATATGACATAAGTATTCCCAAATAATACACAAAACAATGATAAATTATTTATAATGCACCTGCCATCTCTGCTAAAGCATTTGCACAGTGTAACAATTCCATCATAAAATCTATAATATAAAAGCCAAATAAACTAAAAAGAACAAAAACCATCATAATTATAACGCTAAGATACTATTTGCTGTCAGTCTTTACAATAAAAAATAGCTCTGAAATATGTGTTTCAAGTCATTAGTTAAAACTACGGAATCATCAGATGATGCAGATAAACTCATGTGAATCCAAACACACACAGTAATCCTCAACAAGCATTTACCTAAATACAAGAATTATGTATTCAAATCCAATCTTTATTAAGAACACTGAAGTCAGTGGAACTCCTCACAGGGAGCTGTGCTGGCACATCTCAGCACAGGCTTGGGATCTATTGGAGCTTCTACTTTTTATACAGTCTTTACTCAGGCAAAACTCCCATTGAATGTTGCCCGAGCATGGATTTTAAGGTCTAGCTCATCAATCCTTGGTTACAGAATCTGTAGTGGGGGGTGAGGGGGAGTCACAGCTAATCATGACTTTCTAATACTCTCATTTTCAGGACCAGCGGGACTATCCCATTGTTATACCTTTGTACAGAGCTTAGCATAAGGGGGCCTTGACAGACTAATCACAAGTAACAACAACAAAGGTTCTTTTGTCCTAGTCAGAAGAGAATGTTTTCAGGCTTTACCACAAATATTTAAAAAGAAAGAAAACATGATTCAACAAGGTGAGAAAATTCCTGCTTCAGGGAATTCACTGTACTTCTAAACATCATGATTTTAAAAGTCAGCTTGAGCCTAGACCTCTAGCTTCAGTGGAGTGTATCTTTTCTCTGCAAGTGGTGATCCCAATGCTTAAGCCATCTGCAATGTAGCAAACTCCGGTACTGGCTGCCTTCTTTTCTTCCCAAAGTAGTAAATGTAACCACAGGGAGGGAAAAAAATATAAATCCTGCTCAAAGCTTTTATCTCATGTCCTTATCAAGTAATTTCCTATTATGTTCATAATAAATAGGACTTTGAATACATAAGGGCAACCTTATATTCCCTGACACATGCCCAAGGATTTACTGGAGTTTAAGCACCTCTCTTTCCTGGTAAACCCTTCTATTTAGAATTCCCATTCTATCTTCCCTGAGTGATTTAGCATTGCCATCATTCAGTTCTCCTGTGCTCAATATTAGAAAGCTTTCTCCCACAATAAAGTTGTCTTTTGGTTTCCCACGTCCACAGAGCAACCAAAATTTCTCATTTATTAAATTATGAAATTTTCAGGTATTCTTAATTCCTACAGTTCACTGCTCTGAAGAATTCTATTCAGTGCTGTATGATCCTTTAGGCCCCAATGCTGCAAACTTTGATGCACATGCTTAACTTTACATATGTGAGTAGTTCCACTGAGTTCAGTGACCAGAAAACTGCAATACACCCCGACTTTTCTCCTTGCAGATAAGCATTCCCTGAAATAGAGTCACAGCCAGAAGCTGAGGCTTTTAATAGCAAGGTGGTGGAAATCCTGGATGAAAAACTGTCCTCAGCTGAAGTCAATGGCAAACCTCCTGACTCTAGGCATGTGCTATTCTGGGAAATATAGCTCAGTAACTAAGCAGTCATTTTGATGCAGGCATGTTCATTTGTGATTGGGTCATCTGATGTGATTTATATTGTTAAAACTAAAATACCAGGATGAGTTATCTGATTAGCTGAACCATATGTGATTAAGTGATTTTATGTTGTCATTTTGATGAAGAGGAAGATTTTAATTATTTTGAGTGGAAAATCGTTGCCGATTTCCTCCTACAAAGGAAGAGGGATCAACTAAAAATCCCAGACAAAAATCTCAGCAAGATTTAGTCACTGCTGGAGCTGGCAGAAGAGTAGACAGAAAACTGGCTCAAGTAATGAGTTTTATACTACAAATTTACCTGTTTGTGATACATTTTTGCAGGTAACTCCTTATACTGAGTAGTCAACATTTCCCTTCCGAATTCTGCCAACCTTTTTATAATCTCTTAAAACAAAGGTAACTTTAGTTACACCTGCCCTGGTTCTTCAGAAAACTACCCCAACCTTTCCCAGGTAGTGGATGAAATCCTGGCCTCATTGATGGCAAGGACAAAACTCCCATTGACTTCAGTGGAGCCTGGATTTCACTCTGTGTTTCTTTTGTAAGACTCACCCAATGCTTGTCAGACGGTCTTGACTGAGCCCTCTCCTTTCTAATAGAAGGGTTTATTAAAAGCTGTTAGCCATTTTCAACATATTGTTGCCCCCTTTTTGATCCAAGTGGCTAGTCACAGTTGAGGATTCTGGATACATTCCAGTTGGAAATAGAAACTGATGGAGTCTGGTATTTTCTTGAATGCAACCTTGTTTATTTACATGTACAAAGCCCTGCTCTTCTGAACACAGAAGGAGCAATGCCTTAGCTTACAGCCCTGAGCCCCTTCAGCCAATATCAGACCTCAAAGCTCTCCCTCTAGCTTCTTCCCAGGTCACAATGTGCTCTCTGGCTACTCCTTGGCTTTCTTGGTTTTGGCTTTTGCCTCCCTTTCTGTTCTCGACCTGTGCATGCACACACACCAATACTAAATAAAACCCCTCCACTCGGTGCCACCTCTCAATATAACACTAGGACCACTGGGAAGAGACAGAGCCTCAGGTAGTAAGTCTCAGAGCCCAGATTTACAGATTCAGAATCACTCATCACTAAAAACAGCTCTGTAGACTGGAGATGGCCAGCCTGAGCCAGAGGATGAATCAAAATTTATCAATGTGCATTGCCAAAGACCATGGTAATACCTCAGCAGCCCCCCATCAACTCCCCCGCCCCTCATCTCACACCCACCGGCAGCTCTGCAGATCAGTGCCTCCACCCCCTTCCCACACCTCCTGATCAGCTGTTTTGTGGTATGCAGGAGGCTGCGGGGGTGGAGGGAGGCTCGAGGGCACTGCAGGCTTCAGGGGAAGGGTTGGAGTCGGGAGCATGGCCTGTGGCAGAACCAGCAGTTGAGCAGAAAGCATCCCCCAGCACACTGGAAAAGTTGGCATCTGTAGCTCCAGCCCTGGAGTCGGTGACTATACAAGGAGCCGCATACTAAGTTCTGAAGAGCCGCATGTGGCTCCGGGGCCAAAGGTTGGCCACCTCTGCTGCAGATGTTTGGGCTCAAGCTGGAACTTGGAGTCTGAAACTCCAGATCAAGCCACAACATCCACACAGCTGTTTTTAGAGTGAGCCATGTTGTAGACCCAGGCTCTGAGACTTGTTGCTGCTGGTTTTAAAATGCAGTGTAGACATACTCTTGGACTCCTTGGGGGAGCAGGGATTGAAGCAGCGGAAAAGTCACATCCATGCAGAGCCAGTGCCAAATAACTTAACTGTGATGAATGAGCTCCAAGGGGGTGTCAAGTTGCAGGTGGTCCACATGTAGCTTCTAGTGGGCTGGGGTTACTGGTGAATAAAACCCATTTGATTTCAAGTGACAGTAACAAAGCAGCAGCCACAAGCAAATAATTACAATAATTATGCAGTTCGGAATTGAGCGGCATTAGGGGCTTCATTATTACTTCTTTTTACATTCCACAGAGATAAATAATAGATTTTTCTCTACTGAAGAGATTTAATGAGCCTTTCAAAGCTTTAATATAATCAGCAAGTTAAGCTGTACTGTAGGTAGGAAGAACTGGTGTGCACACTAATTTAATTGACATCAAAAGCAGTTAACTTTACTGTCTATGTCAGTGAGAATGACTAACCAGAGGAGAACAAAAATGGCTTTCATTTACTCAAGTGACACAGTGGCTCAAAATAATGCTTTACATAGGAGAGCTAGATTATAAAATTTGATAACAGTTCATGAAAAATACAGCAGATAAGAAATCAGAAAAAAGAATATTGTTTTCATTCTACTTAGAAACAAGTCACTATACTTTCAAAACAACTGTGACTAAATCTCCCATGCAATTTTAGGTACACAGGTTGAGTATTTTGAGAATGACAAGCAGAGTTAGTATTTGAAGGTTGTATTTATTTCACTCTCTCCACATACAGCTACATGCTGAGGAACTATAATTTCATAAAACTAACCATTTTCTCTTTACATTCTTTTCAAGGCTTAGTCACATATGAAAAGATCCAATAATGGTTAATGGAACTGGAAAACCCTTACTATAAGGCTAGAATACTGCCGTCCTTGCTCACCTTCTTCACACCAGCAGTCCCATTCAGCTCAATGGGATTTGCTGGTGTAAGTAATGAGCAGAATTTGGTCTCATGTTCTAGTCTCACCAAAAACTCCTGAGTGCTCCTGAACCCAGTCCTAGTTAAGGAACAATCTCTTAAAATGTATTTTGCATAAGCACATTCCAGTCAACAAAACAGTATTTAAATGGATGTATAACCTTGCATCTCAGTAGAACTTGCATAGCATCTAATATTTCCTCATTCTGTAGACTGAGCTCTGGGACCCTCCCATCTTACACAGTCCTAAAGCCCAGGCTACCTCCTGAGCTCAAACGTCTACGCCACAATTAAACAGCCCCTTGGCCCGAGTCCAGATCAGATGGCACAGGCCAGCTGCAGGTTTTTAATTGCAGCGTAGCCATATCTACTCAGACTGAAGTCGTGATTTCATTAAGTCCAATGAGGTTTACATATATTTAACTGTGCTCCCTCAGGGATCTAGTTTATTGAATCCTAAGGCAGAACATTTTATACAAATAAACTTTCTCCCCAGAGTCGTAGCTGTGTAGGGGGCAGGGCGAAGAAGGGAAAGAGGACCAAGTTAACTTTTGTCCGTCAATCTCCCTTACGTCCATCTCCTCCTTGCTACTGAGGCCCTCTTGTCCTAGAATCGTCTTCTGGAGCCAGGACCTCTTATCAGCCAGGGAAGGATTCCTCATCTGCATTCAGGGTCTCTGCAGAGTTCAAACCACAGCAATCCTTCAGCAGAACAGCACAAAATTCGTTTGTGACCTGGAGCTCCTGCTGCTACCTGGTGACATCCTCCTGCTGGGAGCAAGTTTCACTAGGGCTGGTCATTCACAGCTTTCTTCCCTTTTGGAGTCTCTTCCTTGGGTACCTTTCCTGGTGAGCTGCCTCATCAGCTGCCCTGAGAAGCCCTCTCCCCTTAGGAACTCTCTGTCTGTGCTCTGCCCTCTATCTAATTCATAACCCTTATAAGGTCCAACTGCTCCTTACCTAATTAATTGCTGCCCAGCTACTTAGGTAATTAAGTATCCCCAGGTGGGTCTGGGTTGGCTCATTGTCCTTAGCACAGTCTTTTACAGGTAGGCTAGGTGCCTGACTCCCTCAGGGGCCAGCCCCCATGACACTAATTTTGTAATATTATCGCTCTATGGCAATTCTGGATTTTTTCCACAGACTTATTACAGACTGACTTTCTTTTATTTCCAAAAGAATTTCCTTTAAACTAAAAATAATACAATATGGATGTGCATTCAATATTTTGAATGTCAATGAGTGCTAATGAGTGATACTGATACCTAAATATTTTTTAAAACCCAGCAAGATAACCAACCCAGCAACATTCTGCCTAATTATTATTTAGCAGTCTTCCAGCTGAGTAGACACCTTATATCAAGCTTTTCATTAAAAAGATAGCTCGATAAAGGTCACTCAATATTGAACTAGCTGCAATGATATGCAGATTGTTTTCTTGAGAGATTCTAACTTGTAGGCTTCATTTCCTTTACCATTTTAAAATGTTCCAGGGGCCACCAACAAATTTTAGAATTCCACCATCTACTTCATTCTAATGTATAAATATTGACTTGATTTAGGTGGTAGAGTTTTTGTTCATTTTTCACATTTTCTAGCTAATTCACTGCCTTCGGAAAAGAAGGTAATGATTGTCATGTCCATAATGACTATAATCCTGCAAAGAAACGCGTGATTTGCATTGAGAAATAAGGTGAAACTCTGTCCCCAGTGAAAGCATAGCAGTTTTCCATTACTTTAACAGGATGAAGATTTCACTTCATGTACTCTTCCTTCTAGAAAAAACAATGTTTTCAAGATAGGATTTGGAGCAGGTGGGAAGGAAAGAGAAATGATGGAATGGTTCTGTCCTCAGCACACTACACATTTTAAAAATGGTAAATTTGTTTAATAACTTGTCTGAAAGCCTGAAATCTAATTAAATATAAAATAAATAGCAACCTGAAATTACTAACTTCATGGTTAGATTATAAAATTCACTTTTCCAGTGCATGTCCTTAATAATGCATTTCATCAGATATTAAAGCACATACTCTCTTCACTAATGGAGTGATACACTGTAACTTGAAGGATTACATTTCTGCATCCAATATGATAATAGCATAATGGAAGCTTGTCTCCATCCTACCTCAGTAATCATTGTAAATGAGCTGGAACTCTCAAATGCTATGGAAAAGAAATGGATTTCAAGAGATAGGAATAATACCTGTCTCAAAAGGAATAAAAAGTAATTGTTCTTCCCTGAGCCAAACTTCTCCCAGGAGTCAGTTATGGTTCTTAAAATGGTACAAATACAGACTAAGAGTAATATTTTGAAAACCACCTAAGGGCCAAATTTTTAAAAGGCATGTTGGTGCTTAATGCCCATGCCTAAACACCTTTAAAAATCTGGCCCTAAGTCAAAATCACTTTTGAAAATGAGATTTTAGCTGTTAGGCCACTTAGATGTTTTTGACCCTAGGTTACCTTTGCCTTTGAAGATACTACTTTCTCCACTGCCTTCCTACCACAGCTGCTGTGAACAGAATCCAGTAGTTCACTATTCAACACCAGAAACAAACCCAAGAGCTGCCTGTCTCACAGAGCTCTAGCAAGCCTTCTCACCACGCAGATAATTTGTGGTCAGGTTACAAAAGGATTTGACATTCAGCTCTGCTGCCATCTCGAACCAAACCAGCAGGTACTGATACGTTCCTCAAGAAACTCAATAGGAAGGAAACAAATTAATCTCCAGCAGCTTCAAATCAAATACTGACACTCTTCCTAAAAACCTAAACCAACCTAACAAACAACAGCAGCAAAAACCCCTATAATTTGCATGCCGGCATATGATAATCTCAGAACACATTTCAGAAACAGCAGATGTGGTACATTCCTTTCTTTATACAATATGAGGAATACTTGTGGCACGTTAAGAGTATGTTTTCGCTATCCGCCGGATTGGGTAGGATAGTGATCGATCTTCCACATCTCATTAAAATGCAATAAATCGATCACCTACGGTGCTCCCATCGACTCCAGAACTCCAGCTCACAGAGAGGCGCAAGCTGGAGTCGACGGGGGAGCCCGCTGCTGACTGCCGCCGCCGCGAGGACGGCAGATAAGTCAGCCTAAGATGTGCCGACTTCAGCTACGTTATTAACATAGCTGAAGTTGCGTATCTTCAGTCGATCCCTCCCCCTACTGTAGGCCAGCCCTTAGAGACTAACCAATTTATTTCAGCATAAGATTTTGCAGGCTATAGCCCACTTCATTGGATGCATAGAATGGAACACACAGAAGTAAGATGCATTTGTATATACAGAAAGCAGAAAAAGTTGGAAATTACCATACCAATTCTAAGAGGCTGTTTAATTTGGATGAGCCATTATCAGCAGGAGAAAAAAAACCTTTTGTAGTGATAATCAAGTGGATCAGTGTCTGACAGTTGACAAGAATTAATTTACAAATTGGACGCTATCAACCAAGGGTTAAACAGGGACTGTGAATGGCTTAGTCATTACACTAATTGAATCTATTTCCCTAATTAAGTTTTCTTACAATACAATAAGAACAATTTTCAAAACTGCAGACACCTTAAAAAAAAACCATCTGCATTCTTTAAACATATGCACACACAAGGTCTCCTTAGACCTTGGAAAACTGTTTTTTCATCTACAGTTTCTTCAACTGATATCAGGTCCAATTCTTTCACCCTCTCTCTCCTTTCTAATATTGTTTGGCAGCCACCTGCTTTGTCCACTGCTTGAAGGAAGAGCAGCCCGGTGCAGCTAGCTGGTCGGGGCTTAGAACCAGGGTGGACCAGCAGGCCCTCTATCAGCTCCCCGCTCCCATAAGTTCCTTGTGCAGCAGCTGCCCAGCAGGCTATCAATTGCTGGCAGTTCAGCTGTCCCTTTCCCCACTGCCATGTGCTGCTCTTGCCCTCTGCCTTGGAGCTGCTCCCAGAATCCTTCTGATTGCTGTGTGGGGGCAGGGAGGGGAAAGGGAGGCTAATGTCAGGGTGTCCCCTTCCTTCCTGTTCCTGCACCCAGCTTACCCCTTCTCCATATAGAACAGGCTGGGGATACAGAGAGAGACAGAGAGAGAGCGAGAGCGCGCGCGCTTGGAGCAACAGCGGTTGTCTCAACTTCCTGATCCACTTAAAAAGGCAATGAACTTAAGAATGGAGTCAGCTTACTTAAAGGGGCAATGTGCATCTCTCTTTCTTTCTCTCTCCTACACACCAGGTGTGTGTCTCTGTCTGCTCTGCTATCTCCCTCCCCTCCCTCCATTAGTGCTGCCTTGTAGAGCGTGAGAGGCTACATAAACAATGTGTTAACCCTTGAGGGATCAGCCAAAAGCTAGTTCATCATTTAGCAGAAAGGCATTTCATTGGAAATATCCCACCCTCTGACTCCTCCACCAAACTTCACAATCATCATCACTGTGTACCAGTAAATTGTTTATTTAAAACTTAGTGTGTGTGTGTGTGTGTGTGTGTGTGTGTGTGTGTGTCTGTGTGTGTGTATTAAATATATATATTTAATACAGTCTTTTGGTGAAAAAAAACTCCCTGGAACATAACCCCCTCATTTTCATTAATTCTTATGGGGAAATTGGATTCGCTTAACATTGTTTCACTTAAAATCGCATTTTTCAGGAACATAACTACAACATTAAGTGAGGAGTTCCTGCGTAGTCTTTGGGATGCAGCTGCAAATGCTGCCCCAGTGCTCACTTACAAAGTGGGTGGGGTTGGTGGGCAGATCCTAAATATGCTGGTCATATTCTCACCCCTCCCCCAAGCTCTTCCCCATATTGCCACAGGAGGTGTGGCATTCTATACAGCATCTCCATGACATGCAAGAATAGTCAGAATTTGCCCCTAAATGATCTTTGATCATTCTCTTTCATATGGAAATTTTTATGATGAATCAGTTAGAGGGGTTTTTCTTTTTTTCCCCAAGGTACATCCCAATGAAAAGTTATATGGCTACAATTTTCCACTGGTCTCATGGAATTTGAGAGGCAAATTCTGTGAGAGGAAATTTAGCCCTGACTCTCCAATCTCTCAAGCCTCATAGCAACAATCAATTAATGTAATAAGCCTGCATCATGGCCACAGAATGCTGTGGCCCCAAAAGAGAAATCCAAAGCATAACACAGGATTTTGTTACAACATAAACCCTCCGATACTACAACTGCAGTCTATGCAGGGACATCAAATGTCTAAAGCAAAGCAGGCAGCTGATAAATGACTGGATTTCCAATTGTTTGTTGTTCATCATTAAAAGAAGTTACACACAATCAAGCTGGTCTATCAGGCTCGTACTCAGGGCCTTAAGATTTGAGTGTCTTGTCCCTTGAGTCAGGAGTATGAAAAGGAGAAACATCTTCTCATATGGTCCTTTCTAGCAGACATAAAAGACAACAGGAGAAATAACTGCCATGGTAGGAGGCCTTTAAGGAAAACAGTGAGGGAAGGTAAAAGATAGGATCTGGAAGAGAAAGGGCGAGGTACAGAGACACTTTACAGGCCATTTTTATACTGCACATTTAAAGCAAGGATTATTATTATTAACCTACACCAAATTTCTAGCCTACAATTCCCTACGATCTAGTGTATATAATAGACTTATCATATAAAGGCAAGTAATCCATAAACAAGGTGGAGGCAGATGACCTAGATTGATCTAAACCATCTCCTTCAAATCATAATCCAGTTGCATCTGATGTCACCAAAATATCTGTGGGATATTTTTAACATATTAATATTATACACACACAAACTCTGCTGCTCCTGGCAACATTTTCCTGAGCTAGAATAGTTACTTTTTCATCACACTGCAAGTCAATGCACATTGTCCCAGCAACATTTTAGCTGCTCTGTTAGTAACACAACACAATTACAGAGCTTAGCTCCTGCCCTGCAGGCCAGCATATTCTGCCACTAGACAGAAACATCTCCCTTCTGGTCCATGCCATACCCCAAGATTTTTTTGTCTTGAGGATAAGACTGAAGTTCCCAGAGAACCACGTTCGCTCTCCGTGAGCAGGCTCTATCATTTGCAATGGCACAAATCCTCCTTCTTCCTGGAGACACATCACTTCAAACACCTACATGAACAAGAATTAGGGTGCTAAGCATGGAATTCAGCCTGAAATCTGTCATGTGGCAACTCAAAATGCCAGACCTTTCTCCATCTCCTTGCTTAACACATTAATGCTCCTGGCTTGGATTTGTTTCTACTGCTCTACAATTACATTTCCTCCATTCTGGATGTACAGATCAGAAAGACATCCCTAGAAAAACCTGTTTTCTGACAAACTCCTTCCTACCCTTTCCTAGAGAGTCCTCATCTTCAAGGCTTCACCGAGCCTAAGTTAAAAGAGTATCTTAAAACCATTTTTTAAGAAATGTCTGTTCCCACCTCCAAACTGCAGATGCTATGATTGAAACGTGTTAAAGTTTTGCTGTGAGGCCAATAAAGACTGGACCCTAGATAATACAGAGTGGTTAAAGTAGATGGAAACAGTAGGGAGAAAACTTAGGCTGCACTCTCTAAGGAGGATGGGGAGCCATGTGAGAGGAGGAAGTAGTATTGATGTGTTTCCCTGTCTCCACACTGTAGTCCCTAACAATAAATATCTTCCTATAAGAGGGAGTTTATGGTATTTCCATTGGATTTCAAGACAAATTGATCATTTACTTTTGCATATGCATGTGCGCCATAGTCATTGAACAAGTAGGATGGCTATATGAAAGAGAAACACTTTTCTTCATAAACAGCGTATGGGCTAATTAACATTTCTGGAAAATGTTTAACAGACTTCTCCACTGAATTCTCCTACAGGAATCATCCTCTGAATTGACACAATTAAATTAGCAGGTGTTGTAATGTATATTATTTATCTATTAGATCCCTAGTTTCCAGACCCTTAATCATCACTGTCCCACTAGGAGGGCAGTTTTCCAACCAGAACTAATTTCTGAGTATCAGTGTAAAGCTGTTAGAGCCACAATGGAATTCAATCTCTTCTAGTTTTGCTGAACTATTTGCTTCTAGCCTAAGAATCTGTATAGCAAGCATTAGCCTAGAAGGATTTCTTTAAGCATTTTAAAGCCTCCAACAATATAGGTTCTTATCATATTCACATTTAATTCTCTAAATAAAAGGCAATTTGATTCCCTGTGGCTGAAATTTGGAAACACAGTCATTAAGAGTCAGACGGATACTCTATCCTGGTCTGTCACTGAGCTACTGTCCCATCTTGAATAATCCAGAGCTGGATATCACACTAGTTTCACAAATGCAGTTAAATTCAATTATTTATGATAATACTGCATAATGTGCTAGTAAATGTTTAGTAAAAAAATAATGACATCTTAGTCATATGAAACCTCACTACCACACTTAGTAACTGTATCCTTGATGAGAGCTGGAGAGAGACTGCTGATTTTGTTTTCTGAAGATAAACATTATTGGACTAGTAAAGTAAAAAATTAGCAACACTCTACTGTCAATAAATAGGGTAACACGCCTCTTTATTACTATTTTTGTTCATATGCATGAATTTTGCAATAGACACTCTGCTGGATAATTGTTTAGTGTCATATGGGGAGCACATGGATTGTTTTTCTGCAGTTTCTTTGTTTCTTGATCTCTCCTAATATTTTCAACAACAGACCCCGAAATTTTTCTTCCTCATCCCAAGACATTTTATGTGCTACATCACACCATGAAACAGGACAGTACCAATCTTTACTAGGAATTCCTATATGAGTCTGCAACTCAAGCACTTCTCTTTCTGTGTTTTAAGGACACAGGATGCTGGTCTAAGAACAAAATCAAGCTATCCAATCTACCTGGAACAATACTTAGTGAAATCCTTACTCAGTTAATATTCTTGCTTTGCGTGTGACATTAACATTGTCCTCCGAATATCTATAGCCTCACACTCTACTATACCTAGGGGCTACATGCATCTATCAATGCAAGTATCATCGTGCTTTTATACTCTGAGTGCCATCTTTAAACCACTGTTTCACTGACAGCATCTGCTTGCCATCACTACATTCTATTCCGCATTTGTTTTACATATGTGGTAATATTCTATTCCCCATCTTAGCCCTAAAAGTCATTACCAGCCTCTGTTTTTTGTTGTTTCATAAAGCCAAATTCTGGTGCAAGACTTCATGCCGCACCCCGTTAAAAGCAGGCCCCATCCTATTAATACCATAATTCTGACACAGTTGTTGAGGGTAGTCATTGAAGCCTGGTAACACGCTAATTAAATACAGAGTTTGTATCAGAATTAGACAATAACTGTTCCCTAGACCTCACAATACAGACTATTTTCCTTTCCAACCCTTTTGATATCCTGGACACAGCCAAGATATGTTACTGAAATTCTTGATGGGATGGCCAGATACTCCTGAGATAGTCAGACATCTAGACTAAAAACAAAGGCGGTTATTCTACCTTCCACCTCTGATGGTGATATTTCTGTATAAGGCACTGAACACACGAAAAGGATTGCAGCCCTGTGGATAGCAGTGATTCATGAGTTTAACTGTGAGGGTATGAGAGAATCATAACTCAGGGGATGCAGAGGGCAAGCTATGTGAGATTTCTTAGATAACTGAAATTGATCCATAATTCACTAGTAGCCATGGGAAATTCTACCACTCATATGGCTTTCATAGCAACACATCAAATCAGCTGGATGGGAACTGATTTCAATACACAAATCCTATCTGTGAAATACATTTAATTATTTCTGGCTATGATTATTCCCTATGCACATCAGCGATTGAGGCATTTTGACAAAAAACACCACCAAATTTTTCTTCTACTGTAAGATTTCAAAACAATCTAAATCTGGTTATCTAGTGGAACAAAAGTTTCAATGATCTAATAAAATTTGAAAATGTTATAACTAAAATGTTTAATATATATTTTGGGAAGTGTAACGAAAGCTTAAAAAAAAAAATCCAGCCACTCTACGTTCGCAGTCAATAACAAATTCTTCCTGGTCTATTTGTATCAACACAGTAATAAAATTGTCTGTATTTGAGCTAATGGTCAATTTAGTTTACACCTCAGGAGCAATGCTCAGATTCCACAGAGTAATAACTGACGCAGCCAGAAAACACTGGCTACCAGTTCAAACTCTGTTTTCAAAGTCCAGTCAGGCCAAAAGATGTTGTTATCAGCTCAAAGGCTGGCAAAAAAACAAAAGATTTCTTTTTCTACCTGAAAGGTCAAAAGTTCATTTCATAGTTTCAAAGGAGAATCTAATCCAAACGGGTCTCTTGTTAAGTAGCTTGGATTTTTAAGACATTTTAAAATGTCTTATTTATTCCCCTCCAACCTCAGTCACATAACCCATTTTCTTTTTGAATGTTTTCTACTACCACAAAGCAAAACTCTGGTGAATGATTAGTTTTCTTTGTTATTGTTAGCTTCTGGCATAAAAAAAAAATCATCCCAATCAGTCCTGATAGTAGTGCAGTATGGGGGCCTACTAATTTAAATAAGGAAAAAGAAAAAAGACGTTTACCTTTCGTAATTTGTGTTCTTCGAGATGTGTTGGACATGTCCATTCCAAGCAGGTGTGTGCACGCTGCATGCACGCCAGCAGAAAGGTTTTCCCCTACCCCCTAGAGTGGTGCCACTACAGTGCCCAATATATGGCCCTGCCAACCCTCCACCCTTCAGTTCCTTCTTGCCATTACTCTGACAGAGGGGCCGGAGAGTGGGTATTGGACTGGACATGAACACCACATCTCAAAGAACACCAGTTACGAAAGGTAACCCGTCTTTTCTTCTTCGAGTGATTGTTCATGTGCATTCCAAGCAGGTGACTCACAAGCCGAATTCAGGTGGTGAGGTCGGAGTCTGCTACTGACTGGAGCACTGCATGACCAAAAGCCGCAACGTCTCTGGCCTGCTGAATGATGGCACAGTGTGTCGTGAAAGTATGAATGGATGAGTACATGGCAGCCCGACAGAAATCCTGAGTACAGACTTGTGGCAAAGACGCTGACGACAAGGCTTGGGCCGTGGTGCAGCGGGCTGTGATCAGAGGGCCAGGCACCCTCGCTTGATCGTAGCATTCACAGACGCAGGACGTGATCCAAGAGGAAATATGCTGGGACGAGACAGGGAGGCCCATCATTCTATCAGCCACCGCCACAAAGAGCTGAATGGACTTTCTGAATAGTTTAGTTCTTTCGCTATAGAACACTAGGGTCCATCAGACATCCAAAGAGTGTAACCTGCACTCCCTACTGGACAAATGTGGCTTCAGGTAGAACACTGGGAGAAATTGTCCTGGCCCATATGGAATGGGGAGACCACTTTGGAAGGAAGGCTGGATGTGGCCTTCGCTGGACCTTGTTCTTGTGGAAAACAGTGTAGGGGAGCTCTGGTGAGAGGGCCTTGAGCTCCGACACCCACCTGGCCGAGGTGATAGCCACTAGGAATGCGACCTTAGAAGACAGGAACAGTAAAGAGCACTTGGCCAGAGGCTCGAAGGGAGGTTCCGTAAGGACGGAGAGGACCAAGTTCAGATCCCAGGCAGGAGCAGGTTGTTGTACGTGTGGGAACATCCTCTCCAGGTCCCTGAGGAAGCAGCTGACCAGGGGGTCAGCGAAGACTGAGAAACCCCCAGCACTCAGGTGGAAAGCTGAGATAGCCGCCAGGTGGACCCACACCGAGGAAAGCGACAGACTGTGCTGCTTCAAGTGCAGAAGATAGTCCAGAATGAGCGGGATAGGAGTGTGCAGAAGAGCATGCTACTCCGCCCAGATAGAGAAGCGCTTCCCTTTGGCCATATACATGGCCCTAGTGGAGGGCTTCCTGCTGCCAAGGAGCACCTGCCAAACATGATGAGAGCAGGCCAGTTCAGCAGGGTTCAGCCATGGAGCATCCAGGCTGTGAGGTGGAGAGACTCCAGATTCGGGTGCCGAAGGTGGCTGAGATCCTGCGTGATCAAGTCCAGGAATGGGGGCAACTGTAAGGGAGTCCTCTCGAACATCTGCAGAAGCGACGTGAACCAGTGCTGGTGCGGCCATGCCAGCACTACCAGAATGACCCAAGGCCGGTTTCTGTGGATCTTGAGGGGCACCCTGTGGACCAACAGGACTGGCGGGAAAGCATAAAGCAGGCCGTGCATCCACAGGAGGGAGAAAGTGTCCGCAATCAACCCTGGGCTGAGGCCCATAAGGGAGCAGAACCTGAGGCACTGCCACAGCTGTTTGGCGGCTTAGTGCTTTCCAAGAAGAGCGGGGAGGAGCAGGGAGCTGTGAGCTCAGGGAGAAGGCAGGGACAGGGAAGAGGGGGCCTCATGGAAGGGGTGGAAATGGGGTGGGACAGGGGACAGCGGACAGCGTGGGGGAGTTGTCAGTGATGCGGCCCTCGGACCAACGTACTACTCCTCATGTGGCCCTCCTGGTGATTTGAGTTTGAGATCCCTGCTGTATAGTACAGGGCAAAAGCACAAAAAAGAGCACATTTCACGATGGGAGACTAGATTTCACAGTCAGTCAGTGATGTGTTTTTCATGGCCGTGAATTTGGTAGAGCCCTACTCATCATGCTGGGCCCTGTACAAACACACAGTAAAATAGGAGACCTGGCACTGAAGAGCTGACAGGCTTAACTATTTAAAGCAATTTCCAAGCTTCACAACCACAGTTTTCATTTTTATTGCCCATAATGTTTACTCAGACCTAAGTGAGACCAGAATTTCATGCTAAAATATGAACAAATTTTGCTTTTAATATACTAATGCTATGGAAAGTTTTCTTCATGTATTCAGTTTTCTTCCTATTAAAGTGTTATAATCCACAATTCTCCTCACAGGGTAACTAATCAAGTATTTATCCTTCTCTGAATGAATTTTCAACTGAAGGGTGTTTTTTGGACCAAGATTGAAAAATGAATCATATTTCATAAATATCTAGAAAAAACAGTCAGCTTAGTGGAGTCAAATGACATGGATCTAATTCTAATCATTAAGATGATGAAAATCCTGAAAGGCAGGCTTCCCTTTATCTCTGTGGCATGGAAAAGAGTAATCATCAAACTGAAGATCATGTAAAAGATGAAAAGTTAGAGAATAGTTCAGAACACACATATCATCAATACACTGAAAAATTACTGTCATATATCAATAATAATTGAAACTTACTGACCTCCACATTCCAGTGAAACTGTGCATTGTGCTCACACAGCGAGGTAAAGCAGGAGGTTTGAGTCCATCCATTTGAATAATAACAGCAGGAATACCAAAGAGAACCAGGTATTTCACATAAAAAAATAGTACTTGAGCTAATGCCAGGCCACCTGAAAGAGAACATGCCAATGCCTTAAAAAAATAAGATAATGAAAAACACATTTTAAAAAATAGTGTTGATTTTTTTCCCTGATTCATATGATCCAGTATCAAAAAATGAAATATTTGATTAATAAACTATGATGCATACATTTTAGAATGTAAAATTATCTATAATACAATATCTATGACCTTAAATGCACACACGATAAAGTGATATTCTCTTTAGTACAGAGACGTAACAAAGCATCAGCAACTCCACTTTCGAAATCTCCATTTGGACCTCAGGTCTGGATTGTTATGATAAGCAATAACTAACTTGTGTTAAGCTGGAAAATCAAGATGTATTGACCCAGAATATAAATATTTACCTCAGGGGACAATAAATCTTGATGGCTGCCAAAACAAAGTCAATACATAGTCTGTACAGCATTATTACATACACTCTTCCCTTGTCCCTCCAAAGTGGGTACAGACTACTGTTACCTTTGTAGTATCATGGCAGGCCCAGAGAGAGCCCACAATGTCAGATTTCTGTATGCACTAATAAATCAGAGAGCGGGGCTCTATACAACCAAACATCTTCCTAAAATACTCCTTCCTGGCTCAGTATGAGCACAGCCCGCAGAACTGGATCTCTATCATCACAATTCAGTAAAATAAACACGTGCCTTGCTTTGAGCACCTAGGATTGAACTGCTCACACGCTTAGGCACATGGGCACATCTTCAAGTTGTGTACATAGTTAAGTAGCTTGCTGAATCCTGGCCTATGTGATTTGAGGGAGCCTGACCTAGAGCACAGAAGATCAGCATCAGAATCCAGGACAAATTTTTTTGGTTATGTGCATACCCATTGCCCAAAGCCAGAATATGCACAAAAAGCAGTAATCCTCATTTACACTGGTGTGAGATCAGACAGTGAATTCACGGGTGTCAACCATGCCAATAAGGGCTGTACAACTGTGCCCGCCATTTGCATTTTTACATTAAAAAAAATGAATGGGAGGAGAGATGGGGAATAGAGGGTTATGACACACCTGATTTAAATAGAAGAGTTGCCAACTCACACAATTTTATTGCGAGTTTTGTGATATTTGGTATTTTCTTTCTGTAATCTTGTGATTCATAAGAATCTCAGCTTTCATCAATTAAAAAAAAAGCAAGTTCCTAGCCTACATGACTCTGGTGTAAAGCTTGAACGATGTTCTCTGAAGATTCAAAAACCAGGAGGCAAATAAAAAGAAACCCCAAATTATTTTCTTCAAATCTCACGATTTTGGGGTACAGTTAATGAGCTTTGAATGTTTAGAACTGGCTACACGGTTGGTACATTGTTCTCCTCATGAGAGTTCTGCTGAATAAAACTTATTTGATCCAAATTCATGAACAAACAAAGGTCAGTAATACTAAACACGGAGGCACAGATCTTTACTCAAGTTGGTATTCACTCCTGCATAGTCTTCTCCACTGTCATGAGATTAGTTGCATGAATAAATGCTGATCGCCTTTTAGAGCAGGGGTGGGCAAACTACGGCCCGCGGGCCACATCTGGCCTGCGAGACCGTCCCATACGGCCTGCGGAGGCTGCCCCTGACCCCTCCACCGGAGCTGTGCAGCACGGGCACCGCTACGGGGCCAGGGCTGCATGCCCTCCCCTCCCCCGGAGCCCTGCAGGCAGCGTTCTGCGGGCCGAGGCTGCATGCTTCCCCCGCCCCCAGAGCCACGCCGCACGGGGAGCTCTGGAGTCCGGGGCTGCACTGCACGGGGAGCACTCTGGGGGCCAGGACTGCGAGTCCCCTCCCCCAGAGCTGGGGCCCAAAGGGAGCGCCCCGGGGGCAGGGGCTGCGCGCTGGCCCTTCCCCCAGAGCTGTGCCAGGAGCACCCAGGGCTGCACCGCGTGGGGAGCACCCCGGGAGCCAGGGCTGCGCACTCGCCCCTCCCCCAGAGCTGCGTGGCGAGTGCTGTGGGGGCCGGGGCTGCGCGCTGGCCTCTCCTCCAGAGCAGTGCCACGTGGGGAATGCCCCAGGGGCCGGGGCTGCGAGCTCGCCCCTCCCCCTGAGCCCCGCCCTGCAGGCAGAGCTCTGGGGGTTGGGGCTGCTATGGTAAGAGGGGGGATGGGGGGGTTCCAGGGTGGTGGTTGTTCGGGGGCTTTGGTGGGGGCAGTCAGGGAGCAGGGTTGGTTGGATGGGGGTGGGGTTCTGGGGTCGTGGTTAGGGGGCTGGAAGGTGGATAGGGTTTGGGGAAGTCAGGGATGGGAGGAGGGGAATTGGGTAGGGGGTGGAGTCCTGGGGGGTGGTTATGGGTCTGTGGAAGGGGGAGTCAGGGGACAAGGTGGGGGCGGGGGTTGATGGATGGGTCAGGGATTCTCAGGGGGCAGTCAGGGGCGGGAAGTGGGGGGGGCCTGGATTGGGGGCGGGGCCTTCCCTATCCGCCCTCGATATAATTTCACAAACCCGATGTGACTCTCAGGCCAAAACGTTTGCCAACCCTTGTTTTAGAGCACGGCAAAACCTATCCTAAAGTAGTCAAATTTCTGTCACATGGCAGAGCAAAAAGAAAAACCCAACATTTCAAATATCTTTTCTTCCTTTCTGATACATTAATTTCTTACAATGCCATTAAAAAATCTTAGTATTTATTTTACTATGAATGTAGTTTGGAACTTTGCACCTGACTTCACTATGAGACTAAACTCTCTACCTGGGTGTGACAGGGCAGCCCCTACCTGGGGTACCTTCCAACAGCAGCCATACAGCATGACAGTCATAGGTGTCCCTGCCTCAGTTTCCTCCTGGTCTAGTCATAAAAGGAACAGTCCGTCCAATTCAAAAGCACATCTCTAGGCATAACTTATTCTATACAACCGTCTACAGAAACCTCGTGATAAAACCATTCTCCCAAAATCCCAAAGAACAGTATGTTCACAACAGTTTTCCATGCCCCCTCCTGAGACAGCATTTCTATCTCATCCTCCCAAGAGTCCATCCCATGCTCTTTTGGTTTTGTACCAGGATCCCATTTTCCAGGCCCCCAGCCTGAGATGTTCCAGTTCAGTTCTCCCCCACAACACTTCTCCAGTAGTCCCAAAACAGATCTTGCAGAATAGGGCTCCCAGTAGCATTCCACTCACCCAGGGTTCCTGGCCTGCGAGTCCTACCCCAGCTCAGGGAATTTCCCTTCAGAGTTCTGGGCTCAGATACACGCAGTCCTCCACTCAAGCCTTCTGCCAGAGGATCCTCCTGCAATGTTCCACTTACCCAGGCCTCCCTGCCTGTGAGTCCTACCTCCTACTCCTGGAATCCACCTTCCAGCGTTAAACCCCTTGTTTCAGGCTCAGCTTTCCCTAACCAGGCTGGTTCCTCCCTGTGTTCCTAGAGGCCTCTGCATAAGCTCTCCTGTAACTCACTAGCAACTCAGCAGCCCTAGCTAGTCCTCATCAATAAATGTCCCCAACTTTTGTTCTTCCCAATGGCTCTCGGTATCAACTCTTCTCTGCATCTCCTGTTTCCCCCGCATCTTTTCTGACCCCCTTTATGTACCTTTAGTTAGATGCCCCCAACTGGGAAGCATCTAACAGGTCACTGGTACACTGTTCCCTGCTCCTTCTTAAAAGTACCAGTAAGCCTGAGACAAAAAGTGATGTTAAAGCTAGATATCAACCCAGAATTATAGATCTCTATAAATCTACAGTATTTTCCTCATGGAACATAGCAGCCTAGTATTCAATAACATTTTCAGCTCAGAATAAAACAAACAAAGAACCAAATTACAGCTTGGATGCCAGCCAACTAGCAACAAATTAGATTATTATTAAAGTGATCTATAATGCTAGCTGTCTGGTTTGATTCCTGTCTGATTCAATTTCTCATTTCTGTTCCAACAGTTTTCATTTTAAGGCCTAAGTGATGATTGCCACCTGCACAAACTGCTTGTGAAAGCTACAGCACATTATGCAATGTATCCTCAACAATATGTGCAGCTTTCCTAATGTATACATTAGGAATGTAAATAATGGATAACAATGCATCCTACAATATCCTAATGTCTGCATCAAATGATACATTACAACCTCTTCATGAGCTGCTCTCTTAGCACCGTTTTCAAGACAACACTGCCTGACTCCAAAGTAGAATTAAACGAAAATCAAACTGAGCTTGAGACACCCAAACTACATTTCCCATGAGGCATTGCAGCAGCATTTCCAAATCAATATATTTTGATTTACAGGTTAAATATTTTGATTTCTAACCAAAATATTTCAGTATTCAAATTTCTGTCAAAAATTGAAATAAGTGCTCCTAAGTAACACAAAGGAGGCAGAAGTGTACTACTAGTGAATCTAACCCTAAAATTTAAAAGTGATTCAAGTTTACTATTAAATACCTTCCACTCATGAGCAGTATCATCTACCTTTGGATTTCTTGGGAATAAAGAAGAGAATGTTTTCTGAGTGCCAGGACTAAAAAATTAAGGTAGTTTTCAAACCACATAGCCCTTTTTTCTGCTTCATAAATCATCATCAACAACGTAAGTTCAGCAATAACTGGCAATTTTCACTGGTGATTCATGAGAAGACCAGAACAGACTTTCCTTTTGAACAGTTACATTGACCCTTGCAGTTTCAAGCAGTTGTTTCTGTCCGTAAATAGGGCAGATATGACTAGGAAGATACATATGGTGCAGATATACAGAATTACTGTGTGGTTTGGGGACAGTGGGGGGGGGGGGAGTTGCATATTTTTTTTTTAAGCAAACTCACTTTCCAGAACATCACCACATTTTAAAGGAATGCTGACAAAGTGTAAATCAAACAATGAACAGATTTTCAAACAGCTTTGATCTGGTGGCTAAAATTCTAACTTAAGATTGTTGGGGTTCCTTTGTGGGATCTTCTCCACTTTCAAAACACTGCTCCCCTCTCCTGAAAAACCCCATAGGAGAGGAAAAATACTTCAAAACACTCTGTGAGGATCACCTCACGGAGCTGGAGCCACATTCTCACCTGCAAAGGTTTGTGGCGTAATACAGTGGGGTGTGTGGGAAGTGGCTGCAGCCTGTAAAAGTTAAAAATCCTCATAGATAATTGGCTCACCCTTCCACGCATATCCCCTTTGGCATCAAAACTCCCTCCTTCTCTCCGCCTCCCACAACCATGTACTAGCCCCCGTCTCTGAGGAGCACGGAAGTCACGGAAAGGCGTTAACATGACTCTTAGCAGCATTAACTACCTCTTGGATTTTCACCTACAAATTCATCAGGCTCCCAATAAGTATACCACAGTGAACAACCACTCCCCTGATATAAGTGCATGTCACACAGTTATTTAATTTACATATTCAGAACAACTGAAAACACGTAAATTTGTCCTTTAACCATAAGGCTTTCCAAAATTAACCTTCTGACAGAAGCTAACAACTACTGCGGGTCTGATTCTCTACTCTCTTACACAGTTTTAGGATATCAGTGCTGTTAAGCTGACATAACACTGTACTAACCTAATGGAGAATCAAGCCCTGGGACCTTAACAGAAAAATAACAGCTTCTTGCAAGAGATTTCTTCACTTGTTCCCTCACAGCTCATACCTTGTCTTTCTTAACCTTGAGTCCTGTTTAACAGGAATCGGCAGCTTGGTTGTCCTGAGTGGGCATACAGTAGAACCTCAAAGTTATGAACACCTTGGGACTGGAGATTGTTCATAACTCTGAAATGTTCATAACTCTGAATATTATCGTTGTTCTGTCTAAAGTTTACAACTGAACATTGACTTAATACAGCTTTGAAACATACTATGCAGAAGAAAAATGCTGCTTAACCTTTTTTTTTAGTAGTTTATGTTTAACACAGTACTGTATTTGCCTCCTTTTTTGTGTCTATTGCTGCCTGATTGTGGACTTCTGATTCCAAATGAGCTGTGTAGTTGAGTGGTCAGTTCATAACTCTCGTATTTGTAACTCTGAAGTTCTACTTACTCTTGGAGGAATGTGTGTGCGCAGAATTCACATCCCCTGCAGATTTCTTTACTTCCCTGCAGAAAAATAACTTTTGGCAGGGAAGCCACAAGAGCAGTCACATGCCCCTCCCTGGCAGTGCAGGCAGATTGATTTGGGCGCCCGGAGCTGCTGGTAGAAATGTAAATCACCACCAGGTGAGGGAGGTAATAGGCATTCATATGTGTGAGAGTGTGTGACACTCGGACCCTCTCGCTTGCTATTGTGGCTCACTAGGCATGGAGAGGCAGGGCTTCAGGATGTATTGAGGAGGTAGAACTGGGGGCAGGCTTTGTCCCCTCAGGCAGAACAGAATATATACTCCTGGGGAATTCTGTGCCACTGCACAATGCAGAATTTTGGTCTACACAGTCTCCTTCAAGTTTCCCTGGACTTCCTACTCTTGTCTTCTCAGGCTCTCTTTCCCCATAACTCCTCTGGGGTTAACCATTCTTCCATGGCTTATTCTCCTTTTGGGTTTTCTACTCCTAACGAATGACTGCAGACACTCTCCTTACAGTTTCCTGTTCTTCTGGCTTTACACTACTGGGCCTGCTCCTGCCCAGCTGGCTTCATATTCAGTTAAGCTTGGCTCTCCCACTAGCTGCAGTCAGATACCGTAATTGTCCTCTCAGGCACATTAACCCTCTTCAGGACCTACATGGAGTACCAGCCTGTTCATAAGAAACACCATGAAGACCCCAGCACTCCGTGTTTCCTCCATGCTGCTTGACTGCTCTTTGAAAACAGCACTGGCTCATGAAAACAAGATTATTGGTGGGCTGAAAGGAAAGTAATCATGAGATTTATTTAGTTTGACCTTAAGTTCCAGAATTTTTGGCAGGTTTCCCCACAGAGAAAAATCTCAAAGGGTAGCGCCTAGCAGAGGTTCATTGCACCATAGGATGTCTGACCAGAATGCTGAGAACTTGTTTTGAAACAATGCAGCACCATGGGGACACAATGATCCCAAAGAGAAGTAGATTAACTATGGATAGAAAGACAGGGTGGAGGTTCACACCAGAGTTGTTGCAGATCACATAACAAAAACAAACAAAATCTGAAACTCCTTTCAAGTATAAACATGCCCTAAACCTACCTATCCCGAGTCATCCCATTACATATAGATGGTAAAAACGCTAAGTAAATATTTGCAGGATTGATTCCTAAATAACCAACAGTTAACATGTGAGTAAAAAAAAATAAATACAGGATATTTGTGCTTTGTAATAAAACTGGGTTAACTATAAATATCTGCAAGATCCTGCAAAAGGACTTATAACAATTCCGCTTTTTGTTGTTTCTTTTTATAAAGCAGTGAACTGTCTAATGTTTTATAGAAGAAAATCTCATTAAGCTGCCTCATTTATGTTTGTATTTCCAGTTTTCAAAACAGACATCAGATGCCAAATATTTTATCACATTCTCCTCATCATCTTGCAGGATTGAAAAAAAAAAAACAACAAGCAAACAGATTACTTTGTTAGCATTTCATTACCATTTAGATTGATGCACAGACACCAGCATTTCAATAGCAAAACACTGTGTGCTTCTTAAGAATGAACTCAGAAATTCCTTTTCTGTTCATGAGGTTATTAGAAAGAGAATCATAAGACACCAGACACAATACTCTACCGTCTGGTTTACAGAGCATTATGTTGACTTCACATTTTTTATTATGTGTGAGATTTCATGCTTTAAAGCATCCAAAAAATCCTATTTGTAATAAACCAACTTTCAGATAAAATGTCATCACTAACCTCTTCTATTGATGATGTCATTCTACATTGTTTTTATATAAAGAAGACTCACACTTGTTATGTACAAAAGAAAATCTAGTCAGGAAGCCTATTTCATAAGTATAGCAATGACGATAAATTGAAACTGTCAACTGTACAGTCCTCACTAGAAAAGATGGTACCTAATAAAGACTAGTGGGTTAGACCCACAGCTGATGTAAAGTGGCCCATAAAATGCATAAAATGTTTTGAATTGTATGTATCTATTGTGTACGCATGCACATATGTATTTAATGGCAACCATTCCTGTAGATGCACAGGGGATTGAACCAGGGACTTGTAGAGCCAAAAGTCTGATTTGTTACAACTTGAGTTAAAGAGCCAAGCCTCCATAGCTGATGACTGTAACAACTCATTTCCTCTGTGGATCAGGCACAGAGGGAGGACCTGTAGTGAACACTCATCAGTGGGTGATGCATACATACATCAGATATACATATACACACAAACGTAATCAAGTTAGCTGAAATAGAACTGTATAAAAATTATATCATGGCCCTTTCCAGAATCTGTATCCCCCCCATACCATTTTTCAGTTGAATTTTGGCTATTGCTACCTCCAGTAGTTTGTGAGACTGACATCAAGCTTTTATCTGATGAGATGAAAAGGGAGAAGTATTGAGTCACCATTGTATGTACCTATCCTTTTAAATATAAAAATCTATAGGGCTAAAGGTGGAGTAGTGCAAGTATACAGAAATCAATACTTTATAACCCTGAGGTTTTAGAATTAGGTTATAGGTAAAACACACATGAATGAACTAGTGAAGAACAGTAATCATGCCTATTTCATCAGAACAACAAAAGCCAATATAGTTTTTCCTACTTAGACGGGGACAATAGCAGCATAGCTACAGCACTGTAGCTATTCCAGCTTAACGCCAAAACATATATGAAGGGTTTTTCTGTCACTGTAGGAACACAACCTCTCCAAGCAACAGAAGCTCGATGGAAGCATTCTTTCAGTGACCTAGCTACAATCAACACTTGGGGCAGGGTTAGGTTGGCATAGCCATAGCACTTTGAGATGTGAATTTTTCACATCTCTGAGTGCTGTAGCTAGGTCTACTTAAAATGTAGGCCACATTGTGACAGACTGTATTCTTACATTCACCCTTTTTACAAAATTATGATAAATTGTATACGATGTATGCCTTGAAAGGGATCATTGAAAATTCATAATCTGCTGAATATTATTGTCCTGTTAAAATATGTTTATCAACATTGTATGTAAAGTTATGAAATTCCACTGTACAACACTGCTGTAACAGGCTCCAAGTTTAGAAAAGCAAACCAAAACCAGTTCCTCAGAGACAAAAAGCTAATCACCACCTGAGCCAGTTGTCAAGATAGTCAACTGGACAATAACCTAGACAGGTGGCCATTCTTTGATAGGAAGAAAGGTGCAAGCAAGAACTTTACAGATTGACAATAGAACAACAGCTCCCATGTAAACAGACTAGCTATTCCCTGAACCCCAGCTGCAGATAATCCTCAAAGAGGGGAGAATGGTATAAGAATAGAGACCACATACAGCACAAGTTACTTCTCTACTCTTACCTTTCTGCTTACGACAGCAATACCTGAACAAACACTGAACTTGGGGAGAGATCCTGGCCTGGAGGGTTCCAGCCAGTAAAGAGCATATGGTGAGAAAGATCTTTGCTTTGAATCCATTTAGCTTCCAAAGTTAGATATGAATCTGCATTTTATCTTTTATTTTCCTTGTAACCAATTCTAACTTTTCTGCCTCATCAATTGTAATCACTTAAAATCTCTTTCTGTAGTTAAACTTGTTTTTATTGTTTTATCTAAACCAGTGTGTGTTTGGATTGAAATTTTGGGAACCTAAACTTGAGATAAGGTTTGTGCATATCATTTTGCATTGATGAAATGATGGACCGTGTATGAGCTTGCGTTGTCAAGTGAAGAGCTGGGCAATACAAGACGCGCTTTTCTGAGGGAAGGTCTGGGACTGGCCAGTTTACCGGTGTTGCCCTGTATGCAACTCATGAGTGGCTGGCCATAGCATTCATGTAATTCAGCTAGGAGTGATTTTGCACACTACAGGTTGTATGTGAATTGGACAGAAGTGGCTGTTTTCACAGCAAAGCACTGTAAAAGGCACCTCAGACTAGAGAATTGAAGGGCCACAGCTGTTCAACAGTCCAGATTGTGCCTTGGCGAATGTCACATACACCTTAGGGTACATCTTGTCAGGATCCTAACAAGGAAAAGATGGGACCAAGGGTCAGAGCAGAGTCAAACATGAGGTTGTAAGTAGAGCAGGAGCTGGTGGTCAAGTTGCAGGCCAGAATCGATACCAAGGGTCAGAGTCCAAGGGTCAGAAGGCAAAGTCCAAATCAAGCTAAGGTTGAAACCAGGAGTTCAAAATCAGGAAGGGTTGTACCAGCTATGGGAGATCTGTGCTTTTGCCTAGACCAGGGATCAGCAACTTTGGCATGTGGGACCACAGGGTAGAGCACCCTTAGTGGGCCCCAATGGCTTGTTTACCTCAGTGGTCGTCAAAGTGGGGTGCGCAAGACCCCGGTGCCTTTTGGCGGCATTTCAGCAAACATGCCCCGGCTGCCGCGGGAGCAGGTCAAATGCCGCTGAAACAGGAAATTCTATTTGTGTCCTGCCAAAATGCCGCCGACCGCAGAAGCTTTGCGGTTGGCGGCATTTCAGCGGACACACCCCTGGGCCGCGAGAGTCATCAGGGAAGAAGAAAGGGGCCATGGTGAAAAACCTTTGGCAGACGCTGGTTTACCTGGCGGTTCGCCAGTCGCGGCTCCCACTGACAGTCCAATGGGGGTTGCGGGAAAGTCTCTTTCCCAGCATCTGAGCAAGATTGGGGTATGGACGGGAACAAGATTGCTGAGATCCAATCTGGAGAAGACTGGAGATCATTACAGTGTACTGGGGTAATTAGCTGGAGGACTTTACAGAGGTTAGGTCACACCCCTCAGTTGAGGGGGTGTTTGAACATGGCAACCAAATTTATCAGCACAGAGATCTGATTAGAGTCTCAGCTGCTCAAACAACCTCTGTCCAGGAGGGTGCGACATTTCCCCTTGGATGAGCAGTTTGCCCCCATGACTAGTGCTCTTCTACCTCTAGATTGGACTACAATAATGTGTTCTATGTGGGGCTACTCCTGATCAAACATGCCAACCCCACAAAAAACACCCGCAGAAACTGGGCTTGTTTTTGGCTTAATTGGCTTGTGTGTTGCTTGTTAGCTAATGTTTGGCTTGTAGCTTTTTTTTTTTTTGATTGGCTCCTGGCAAGCAGGAGCAAGGGGAGGAGAGAGAGTCAGGGGTGCACAGCGGGTCCAGCACAGTCCCAGACTGCAGGCCAGGGGGATCTAGTCATGTAGAGTATTGGGGTTCTTAGGATTGGCTTGTTTTGGCCTTGTTTTGAAATGGGATTACCTTGATTTTTGGCTTATTGTGAAAGTCAGGGTGCTTATTTACCATGTGAAAGTTGGCAACTGGGCTCCTGACATGCATTCGGAGAAGAATGAGGTAGCTAGCTGGTTAAACAGAATATCTCCTTGTGATCATATGGCATTTGTTCTCCAGTATCTGAAGTGGCTGCAGGATTAGAGATGTTTTTTTAGCCCTGGGACTTTCTTCCCTAAGACATCCTGCTGCAGTTGAGATAAGCAGAGGTACTTGAGCGGGAGTCCCTCTTGCATCAAAGAAAAGGGGCTAACGGCAGCACATTCTCTGGGAAGAACTCTTACTTTGAAAATCACTCCCCTCTCACTTTGAAATTCACTCCCCTCCCACTCTCCAGTTCAAAACAGCCCAACTGATTGGCCTTCCAGACATGATCTAGGGCTCATCTGTTTGAGCTGACATCACACAGCTACAGCAAGTGGGATTTATGTATGGGACAGGGCATGCAGTGCAGGAGGTTCTGACTGCTGGAAGGAACAGGGAAAGGACAAGTGCTGCTAAATTGGGTTTCATAATGATTTTTTGGATTGTATTTTTAGTTAATGGCAAAAGCACATGCATCCCCGGGTCAGCATTATTTTATATTGCTGCATTTACATCCGGATAATTAATTAAAATACAATACAAATAAGGGAAAATATAGCAAAACAGCCATAGATTTTGTGCAATTAGATTAAGGAACCTAAAGAATGAATTGCTGCTTCTCAATAATAACATATACAGTTCCTTAAAAATAATCAATGTGAAAAGCTCAAAATGCTGCTGTGCAATTAGTGCAACACTCCAATAATTTTTCCTTTAAATGCACAAAATCCAAAGACCGAATGCAAAATGGCACTTGCTTTCCTACTTAAAGATTTAATGCACTGTGAATGTAATTTGCTAAATCTCAAAGAAAGTTGCTGATCGTACTATTTCTATAGCTCACTGATCCATAAGGCTCACTGCATTACTGCTCAGAGCCAGGGACAGTTTATGTCCATAAATAGATGACCAGCCATAAATTAGGAAGCGTCAGTGGAAGAATAATATAGCAAAAGTGAGGGAAAGGAAAGAATGAGCCGATAGATTATTTACTTTAACCATCTATGCACATTTGCCAGCATTACTACCATCAATGTAATTAACCTAAAGTGTGAAAGTTGCAAATATAATTACAAGCAACAGTAATTTAAGAGATCTCAAGGCTAAATAAATACAGAACTTGTATTTAAATAACAATATCAATTCAAGACACTGTTGGGTATCACTGTTCATTCCAGGCAGGCTTTAATGACTGACATACATTGCACTGATATATTTTTCTCTGAGTTTGTTATTTTGCAATACGCAGCTCCAGATATCTGAACAATTTCACACAAAGAAATAGTGAGCAAAGTGCTCTGGAAACATAAGAGCTACCATACCAGGTTAGACCAGTGCTCCATCCAGTGTCATATCCTCTCTCTAACAATGACCAGCACCAGATGCATCAGAGAGATATGTAAGAAATGCTGCAGTAGGCTATTATGAAATAATCTGCCCATAAGGAAAGCTCCTTCTTAATACTTATTAGTCAGAATATGGCTTCTGCCCTGAAGCATGAGGGTTTAATATCGCTTCCAGACTTTTGAGGTTTCTTTCAAATCCTAACTAACGTGCAATTCTGGGTGTTCTAATTAATCATACAAATGCCCTATCTTTTTAAAAAATATTGCTAAGCTCTTGGCTTCTGATATCTTGTGGCAATGAACTCCACAGGCTAATTGTGCATTGTGTGAAAAACTTTTTTTCCATTTATAAACTTGCTGCCTTTCAGTTTCAATGATCCCTTACTCTTACCTTATAAGAAAGGGCAAATACTTTCTGAGAAGCTTTCATTATTTTTGTATAACTATCATTTTTTTATTATTATTATTCTCTCTAAAGTAAACTCTTCCAATATTTTCACACTCTCACTCTCTTTGCCATTTTTGCTATATTCTCTTGTAGACTCTCTTGCCAGCTTCCTGTTTCTGATATACTTCAAGAATTTGTTACTTGGCTTAACCCCCTTCAAATTCTATCACAGCCCTGCTAATTCCCTTTTTATATACCGACTACTGTAGTTTATGCTCATTTCTATTGGCTATGGTCATATTTTAGGGAGAATGAGCTGGAAGAAATGGCTCAGAGACATACATAAATATTATTTTGTCCAGCACCTTGCCGAGGAAAGAGGCTGGAAACTGGAGGGTATCTAGCAAGTGAAAGGTCAAGAAAGGCTAAAACAGTTTGAAACACTTAGATTTCCTAATGATTAATATTCTAGAAGTCCCATAGAGGGTGTGTCTACACTGGGGAGAGGAAGGGGGGGAGAAAAAAGAAAAGAAAAGAAAAGAAAAGAAAAAAAAAACTTACCGCAGTGATTCTCAGATCCTGGATCAACAAACTCAGGCTCATGGAGCTCATGCAATGAGGCTAAAAATAGTAGCATAGATATTTGGGCTTGGGCTGGAATCTGGGCTCTGAGACCCAGCCCCCCCACAGGTAGAGCCTTGCATAGATAAAGAGTTTATATCCATAGATGCAGCTATCCACGGAGCTTCAGGGCTCTACCAGGAACCGCAGCGGCAAAAAAGCAGCATGTTGGGCCAACACTCACAAGGGCTGTGGCAGGGCAGAGGTAAAACCCCTTGAATGCCCTGCCCCTGCTGGCTAAGCCCTGCTTTCCAGCAGGAGGGCCAGGGGCAGGGGCTTGAAGCAGTCAGCAGGGAGCCCAGCTGTGGGCCCTAACGAGGGCTGGCTCAGGGCAGCAGGCTGGGCTAAGTGGTCACAGCTGGGGCTGGTGACAGAGGGCTAGAAAAACCCTGAACTGAACTCAGTTGAGGGGGTGAGCCAGGAGGCTGCTGCTCTGTCTCCTCACCACAGGCAGGGCAGCTCATGGGCCTGGAGACCCTGGAACCAGGTAGAAGGAGGGTAACTGTTGGGAGATAAAGGGAAGCACATTCTTGCACTGGAGCCACTGTACTGCACTGTAAATAAAAGGGACGAGAGGGAAACACCAGAGGAAGGCGTAAGGATTCTTATTTCTACCAGCCAGAGCACAGGGCACCGGGAAGAAAGAGAGATACCTATGCAGACCCTGTGACAGGGGCCAACACCCCAGAGGGGCAGCTCCTCTGGTATGGCTGTATCACCCCTAGCCCCACTCATTGGAGTGGGCAGCTGGCTGACGGGCAGCCTTCCCCGGTTGCACTAGTGTGCACAAGCAGCTCAAACATTCCTGGACAGGAGTCCCTTCCCTGCAGCAGTCTGTGTATCCTATCCGGGAGCATGTGAGCTGCTTGCACACGCTAGCCCGACCAGGGACAGTTGCCCGTCAGACTGGTGCCCACCATAGTGGGCAGAGTTGGGGGCGATACAGCTGGCTCCTGTCACCAGCAGCCTGACATTCTGCTGCTTTCACCGCTGCAGTTTCTGGTAGAGTCCTGCAGCTCCAAGAATATCCACTTTACGTCCACAGACATACATTCTGTATCCACACAGCGCTCTACTCACTGGGGTTCAGAGTCTTGGCTCCAGCTAGAGTCCAAACATCTACACTGCTATTTCTCAGCCCCGTAGTATGACCCCAGCAAGCTGGAGTCAGCTGCCCCAGGCTCTGGGACTTGCTGATGTAGCTCTTTTTTTCGCAACGCAGACATGCCCACATAGACAGCTTAGTTAGCTTATCTTATGAGGAGATGAGGTCAGTGATGGCTTTCATAAAGACAGGTATGAGAGAGGAGAGAAATGGATAAGGCTGTGGAGTTGTAAGTGAATCAAGAAGGAACAAGGTGGCTTAATTCTAGGAAGATGTAATGTGACAGTAATACAGCCAGGATTGATACTGATTTATAAACCAAGAGCAGTGATGGAGGAATCAGATCTGCTGAAGTTTCCACCTAAGCAGATACCTGTTTGAGTCATACATGAGAACTCAGCCAACAAATCAGCAGATTTTAAAAGCAAAAGCACAATTCAATACATTCATTAACACTGAAGTGTAAACACTTCTTGGGTGTTGGATGGCATTTGAACCTTTAGCTTTGGGCTTCATAACACACCATCAGTGTGCAGGTATCTAGAACATTCACATACCTTAGAGAAACTCACTTGCCTACTTTCTTGCTACAAAGGAGACAATATTTATCTTGATGATGGATAACTGTTCACCCCAGGCGCTCTTCTATTTCTTAGTTCTACGTATGTGTGAGGGAGGAAGGGAATGAATAATGGACAAGGCTCTCTAGGTAATGTTAACATTTCTGTGCTGCTCTTTTGTTAGCTTTTATTTTTTAAAAATGAACTACTGTGTATCATTTATGGTACATCAGTGATTCAACAGAAAATTGTTCATATTTTAAATGCTTTGACATTTTTAAATTAACACTGTTACTATATAAAACATTTTATACGCTTATAACTGTGCCCTGCAGGGACATTATACTGAACCTTTTTATTTCCAAAAAGCTATTCTGCTTGCTGCTCCTCTTACGCATACTTTTGACCATGGCAAAGTGTCTCCAAGATTTACTGAGTTACCCTTTGCTCAAGTTTTAAGGTCTGCTGCTTTTATCCACATTGACAGGTTTTGTTGTATATCACTCCAAAATATTCAAGAAAAATTAGAACGGCAATGGTAATATCCACAAGTTATACAGATTTCCATTACATGACCTAATTATAGGTTATTGCAATATGGCCTCACACTTCACTATGACGTTTACAAGTTATTGGGGACAGAGATGCAACACCTGATATACACATGATGATACACACAGCTTTCAGTCTGACAAGAGCTAAATGGACATCAATCAAAGATGGGGGAAAAAAAGAAAACAGTGGCACAGGAAACTTAATATACCATGCGGTTAATCCTTTAGTGCAGTGGTTTTTCAACCTGCGGTCCCAAAGGAGTCCACACCTCCATTCAAAAAATGTTAGGGGTCCACAAATGAAAAAAGGTTGAAAATCACTATGTTGGTATTATCAGTCTATTTCCTCAGTCCCTCTTTGATGTATGCAATTTCAGCCATATGGAATCTGAGATAAAGGTAACATTTGAATCTGTACAAGGAACAGTAAAAGGGTACATAAAGCTCTATAAGAAGGGATCAGAGGAAAACAGATCTACTGCATACTATTTAAGAGGACACAGTCATAGATTTTAAGCCTAAAATTTCATGTGTCTTAAATCTGTGATTTGACTTTAATGAGAGAAGCAGCACAATTATTGTGATAAACAAATAACCTCAGATTGTCAGAACTGGACAGAATAAAAGCACCTGAAAAAATCTGACATTTTTACAGGTACATTCATAGCCTTGAAAACTTACCTGAACCTTAGTGTTTAACTACCTATCTTCATTAACTACACTGTCACTTGTAATCCCTCTGAGAGTGTGAACAATCCCCCATTAATCACCCCTCTTCTAAAAGCAGGCTCTCCAAAGGGCAATTATTTAAGTTCAAATGATATTTTTTAATCAGACTAAGGAAGTTTTACAGTTCAGACTTGCTTTGAAATAGACTTTCATCACTTGAACTTACATTTTAACTTACATTTTCTAATCACCAGCTCTAAATGAGTTTTAGTTATTGGAATGCGATACTGATTGCATCAGATGAATATATCAGCAACCTGAGCTGCTTCTCAAATAGTAATTATTTTATTTACTGTTTTAATACTGTTGATAATTAACACACACTTTTTGAATAGTTGTCCCTTAATCTTGGAATCTTGCATCTATTAGCTGGGTCAGCATTTGATTTAACATGTTCCATCACTTAACACTGCAAAGCTTTTACCCTCTGAATATAGAAGATACCAGCAGCTGCTGGATTTAATTGACTGAAGAACTGTTGTTCGGAACAGAAATGCTAATTCAGAATCTCCTTTACAAATGCTGATGGAGTTAGGGGAGGGGAAAAAACTGGAAGGGAAAACCTCTTATCTTTTGTCATGTACACCAAACTAGCTTTGAGAGGACACGTACCACTGCCCTCCATTGGAGGGAACATAACTTGCTCCCTGTGAATACAGGTGCCATCTATTGGCCCAGGACTGTTAAAGACTAGTATCAGCTGCCGGACTGAAGTTCTGGTCATAGGTTCAGAGATTCCAGTGCCAGAAGAGACCATTGTGATCATCTAATCTGGTGGTCACCAATCGGCCAATCGTGATCAACTGTCGATCCTAGACGCTCTCCCCAGGCAATCATGATCTCCAGTGGTGCAGTGTGGCTGCCGCTAAAACACACTCCCTACCCCAACCCCATGCCGCCCCTGGAAGGGGCGAGCGTAGCCCCATGACTGGAGGGGCAGGGGTCCACCTCGGCACACTGCTCCTGCCTGCAAGCACCGGCCTCGCAGCTCCCACTGGCTGGGAGAGCTGCGGGGGCTTGCAAAGAAGGGCAGCACGCAGAGCCACATACTCCCCGGCTGCCTCCAGGGGCAGGCTGGTCCCTTGCGGGAGAGGAGTGGGCCTGGGGTAGGCAGAGAGTGCTGGAGGTAAGTGCTGTCTGGTGGGAGGCTGCACCCCAATCCCCATCCCTGAGCCCCCTGCCAGAGCCAGCACCCCATACCTCCTCCTGCATCCCAAAACCCCTCCTGCACCCCAAGCCTCACCATGACCCCCCTCCTCGAGCCAGCCCCCTGTACCCGCTCCTGCACCCCAACTCCCTGCCCCAGCCCTGATCCCCTCCCAGAGCCAGCACCATGTACCCCCTCCTTCACCCCCACTCTGCCACTGCCCAGACCGCCCTCCCAGAGCCAGCACCCCACACCCCTTCCTGCACCCCAACTCTCTGCCCCAGCCCTAACCCCCTCCTGCACCCAAACTCCCTCCTAGAGCTTGCACTCCCAGCCCCTCCTGCACCCCAACTTCCTGCCCCAGACTCAGCCTAGAGCCCCCTCCCACACTGCAAACCCCTCAGCCCTAGCCCAGAGCCCGTACTTCCTCCCAAACCACAACCTCCTGCTCCAGCCCAGTCCAAGTGAGTGAGGGCGGGGGAGAGGGAGCGACTGGGGAGAGATGTGGAGGGGGTGGGGATTTGGAGAGCAGAAGGGCCCTAGGGGAAGGGACAAGGTAGATCCGGGGTCGCTCTAAGATTCAAAAAGTGATCTTGGGCATAAAAAGGTTGGAGACCACTGATCTAGTCTGACCTCCTGTATAGCACAGATCACAGATGATCAAAAATAAGCTATAGAACTATACTTAATTACTGGTCTTGTGTACCACTGTCCTCTGCTAGACAGAACTAGAGCTTACTAAGAGCCTTATGTACTTACAGCAGCGTCACCTAACTAGCTGAGGTAGTGAGAGGCATCTCCTTTACTTCGGTGAGCAACACATCTGGCTTTACTGAGTCAAAGTTGTAAAAGTTTTTTTTTGGGGGGGGGGGGGGGCTTCCCCAATGGTACACATCACAGAGCAGCAGCAGATCATAGCAACTGTGAATGTGACTACAGCTTGAATGTGACTATAGTGACTACTATCAACATTTTTATACTGCACTCAGTCTATAATCAAATTATCATACAATCATCAAAAAGAAAGAATAAGAAACTGAAAAAGAGCTAGGGGAAAAGTTACTTTAAATACAAAAAACTTATCTCACACACACACACATAATGATGGTAAACATCATTATCTAAGCAGTATACACATAGATCGTTGCCTTCCCGCCACCTTGTTTTCTTCTGGAATCCCTTGCTCTATCCTTTCGATCTATTTTGTCTTTTTAGATCAGTAGAACAGATTAGAGGGAAAAATACCAGGGTGGAAAAGAAGAATTGTGAAAAATTTCTCAAAATGTTTTTCCTTTTTCTCCTCAAAACTTCAAATAATTTCAACCAGCTCTGCAGTTGGCATAAAAAGGGGGTGAAAATTTCACCTACATTTTTTCGAAATTTGTTTTAACTTTTGAATTTGAAAATATTCAAATGGTCAATTATAATTTTTGAGTGGAAGCAAACTCTTGCCTTATGTGTCTATAAAACATTTTGGGAACTGATTAGGTAATGAAAAATTAACAAGTATATTCAAAGTAAGAAATATATACACTGACCTAATGTCCAGTAGGACACTGCTTCCAGATGTGAAGAACTACTGTATATAGCATGGATATACATGAGATGAATCATCAGCTCTGCCAACCACCACCAAAAGAAAATGCGAACTATGCCCAGCAGTAAAATGCAAAGGTTACTCTTCAAACTGCAGGCTTCTTGTCTCTTCATCTACAGGGAGAAATCAAAGTAAGTTACATTGTGTACAAATGACCAGACATTAAACTCAAACAGACTTTCTGATGCCAACTTTTAAAATTTAATTTCTTTGTATTTATCTGCACCATCAAGAGCACTATTTTCAGTGTGATGTTCAGGGAATTCTCTATTTAACCCTTTAAAACAAGTCATGGTAATTAATCAAGAAGAATTTGAATGATATGCACAACATGTTTTCAGTCACTCCCACAGGACTAGACACAGTACTTACAAGCATTCAGTTCCATTTGTGTCTGTTGAGGGTCTTCCCACATGCTTTCAAATGGAGAAAAGGAACACTTCCCTTCTATATCCTGTCTACACTACAGACTTGTAGTTCTGCAACTTCAACCACTAGGACTGAAGTGGTGCAGTCCACAATAGTTCAGAGCTTCCACATTAGCCATCCCAATTCAAGTGCGCACATACATTGCCCCCATATATGCAGCATCCTTTGAAGGTGCTACAAGGCTTTGTATCTATCCCATGATGCAGCTCCCTGAAATAGGTTTATCATGTTTTCATCGGTTCACATTTTTGATTTGCTTTAATGGATGCTTCTAATGGTTCAGTCCTGCAGGGGTATCTATGTATACTCAATGAGGACAGGAGATGCATCACCTTACACCCCCACATTATCGATTCAGATACCTTGTCACTTCACTGCTATGCAAATTCTGAGTCTGGGGTCACCTAATATGCTGAATGCCATCATATTTGAGGGTGCTCAAAGAGGGCCTGATTTAATTGTAATCCTCTAATTTCTAGAAGGCTGTCACACTTTGAGGAATACAGATCCGTTTTAATAAACCCTGTATCTGGCTCTGTGAATTATACTCTAAGTACTGTGACAAAGCTCCAAGTTTGTACTTGTGGGTCCTGCGCTTCCTGGCAGATTGAGGGGCCTCAGAAACTCATCTAGGCCCCAGAGTGACCTCCCTTTCTCAGTATAATTGGCAAGAGTCACCGCCTAGTGAATTACCTTCATCACAGGCCAGTATGGAAGATGGAAAAGGGGGGGAGCCCGGGCCTGCCCTCTACTCCGGACTCCAGCCCAGGGACCCTAATAGTATCAGCTAAGATGGCTGACCTTTTAGGCACAAAACACAATACAATTCCCTGGGCTACTTCCCCACAGCAGTCTCCGCTTCTTCAAACCCCACTTCACCCTTACCTCAGGGACTCCTTCCTTCTATATGATATGTTGTCCACCACTCAGTCTCATCAACAGCACAACTTCCTCTCACAGCTCCTGACACTCACACCCACCTGACTAACTGGGAGGTTTTTATCTGGTTTCAGCCAGTCCCTGATTGGCTTCAGGTGTCCCAATTAGGCTAGCTGTTTCTACTCCTTTCTAGGAGGTTCTTAATTGGCCCCAGGTGTCTTGATTGGCCTGGAGTAGCCTTTGTTTGGCTATCCAGGGAACAGGGACCTGCACATCCTGAGACTAATATACCTGCCTTCCAGCACTCTCCTATATCCTTCTGGTCTGACTCCGTCAGAGTACCTGATCCACCAAAAATTATCCGCGAAGAAATAAACACAAGCTTCTGAAAGAGCAAGTGAAAAGAAAACGTTATGCTTCTCTCAGCATGTATCTACCACTGACATCCCTCGTTTTAGTGTCTCTTCACACCTGGGAACACAGAAATGTAGGAACTAGCAGACTGGATCAAACTCAAGGTCCATCTAATGCAGTATCCTGTCTCTAACAGTGGCCAGCATCATATGCTTGGGCACAAAGTGCAAGAACCCCACAGCAGGCAGAAGAACCTGGAGAACAGCCTCAAAACAAACCTACAGCACTAACATGCATTTTTAACCACAAAGAAGTTATTCCAGGAAGATAAACAGAACTACAATATCTTCAATTAACAATCTATTTCCCCTTTAATATCTGTTGGGTTAATTTTTTCCAAAGACAGCACTTTGCCTTTAGACTCTTACAAAAACCCTGAAATTTAAAAATTTTGACAGGCAAAGCTACTGAAATCAAACAAATTAAGAGACAAGAAATTTACTTTTCTCCTTAGTTTCTTTTGGTTCACCTTTAGGGGTAGGATTCAAGTAGCTGTACATTTTGTTGTTCTCATAAAAAGGCATTAACTATTTTTGAAGCATTTAGTTAAATAGCTCTTGTAGAGGAAGAAATAACCTACCAGTTAATCTATTTTAAGAGAAAAACACATTTTAATAAGAAAACTATACAGGGGTCTTAACGTAGACTTTTCAATGCCTGCAGACATCAATAATAAAAATGTAGGTTTTTCATTGAAGGTGATCTCCCACAAAAAACCTGATCTAAAGCCCACCAAAGGTAATGGAAGTCTCTCAATTGACTTCAGTGAGCTTTGGAAATCTCTCCACAGTTTACCCAAGATGTTGCTCTTGGATGCTGATGTTACTTCTTCCAACTGCAAAGCCTGCTGTGATTGTTGGTGGATCCCTCTGTACACATGCATCTGTGTGCACACACGCTCACATGCACTCCAGATCACTGGCAGGGCACTGAACCAAAAGAACAAGTGTGGTTCTGGTGGAGAAAAGCAGGGGAGGCTATTTGCTGAGACTGACCAAGGGGTCCACAAAGCAGGCAGGCGGGAGCCTCAGAGGCTACTACGGCCTTAGCAGAAGCAACTACTGGAGAAAGACAAACACTATTACTTGTTCCCAGGCATTATAACATTGAGAGTCCAGAAGTGAGAGAGAAATTCTAATCATCCTGTATTTATCAATATCCTCAGATGCTGGAAAAAGCCAACGGGAACTACAGTATTTTCCATAGGTGGCTGTGGTAGTGGTAAATATTTGTTGAAGACAAGAAAGGGGAAGAGAAAAAGTAACACTATGGGTAGGTCTTCACTACCCGCCAGATCAGCAGGTAGCGATCTGTTAGCGATTGATTTCTCGCGTCTCGTTAAGACACGAGAAATCGATCACTAGCAGCACCCCCGTTGACTCCATAACTCCAGCTTGCTGCAAGGCGCAAGCTGGAGTCGACGGGGGAACGCGCCTCCGACCGCCGCTGCCATGAGGATGGCAGGTAAGTCGGCTGAAGATACGCAATTTCAGCTACATTAATCACGTAGCTGAAATCGGCGTATCTTCAGTCGATCCTCCCCCTGACTCCCGCAGAAGACCAGCCCTATGTGATGTTAAAACTCTCCTGTTTGTACCTAATACACTGGATTTATTGCTCAAAAACAATGTGTCACACTAAATGTTTTACTCCTGTAAAATTGTCATGGTCAGCAAGAGCTATGGTGATCTGCTGAGCAAGTGCTGGTCTCACAAGTTTAAGTCATATGGGAGAAGATTTAAATTTTGTAGTTGGCACGTTCCCCAGGATGCTCACCAAATTCTAGGACATTAACTGTATTAAACACTTTCATATACTAAGTCTCATTCCACCTTCTCCCTGAAGTAGGCTAGAATATAATCTACTGTTTGGTGGGATACCAGCATTGCCTTCCAGATTCACACACAATACAGCATGCAAACCAAAGAACACTACAGATGTTGAGATTTAATTTTCAAAGGCCTCCCTTTCGTGAACCTGTTACATTTTCATATGCATCTGTGCATGGAGAAAGCTACTTACAGAAGCCAGTGCACATTTAGACACCTAAATCAGGTTTGCTCATTAATATTTTGCATACTGTCAGAGGGCTTCTCTCTTGTAAATTTTGGGTGGAAGGATCAAGATTTCAGCTGACCTCCACAAACATGCAAATAAGGGTATTTACATGTACCAGTTGGGAAGTTAGGTTCTAATATGGGCTGCATGTGTTTTCATACATAACACCCACAAATTCTGCAAGTGAATTTGTATGGGCTGGTTGACATTTTTGACCTACTGAAACTGCCATGTCTTTGCATGTGTTTGTACAGTGCCTAGCACTATAGGACCTATAATTACTCGTTGGGGTTTCTGGGCACAACTGTAATACAAAAATTAAATATTTTATTAAAGCTTATGTTAAAGTTATCTACAGCATGGATTAATAAAAAAGTTTCTATTCACCTGGGTAGAATGCTTAAATTATTCAAAGTCTGGCATAAAAAGTCATAAAATGCACATAATACATAATCAGCAATATCCCAAATTAAGGTAATAAATTTAACAGTACAGTTTAAATATCAGTATCCATAGAAAGTTATACTAGAAATAACTTGTGAAAAATAAATAATGTTACAATAAATGTAAATTGTCCCTCAGTAATTGAGAATTTAGGGTAAGTTATCCCTAAATAAATACGATCTATTAAAAAATATATTTCAGCTACTTTCCTGTTTTCGCTTCTCACTGGCCCTCTAGCTCATTTCTCCTGGTACTGCCGTTGTTTGGTGATATATTTTAAACAAATGTCCCTTGTACACCTGATGGTCCGACACCATCAGTCACTACATCAGCTGGGATAGCCCTGACCAATTCCGCATTCTCTCACTCTTTAATGAGATTCCAGGTACCCACGACTCCAACTATTAGTGCACATATTTGAACCTCGTAATCTCCAGCTCTCAGGGTATCAGACGGTGGGGAGTGGGGTATTTCTCCTTTTTTAAGCTCAGGCATCACAGAAGGCCACGATCCTGTTCTGAAAAGGAACTGTGACATCCACCATGAGGATCCTCTTCTGTACCTCGTTAGTAATGACAATGTCTAGTCACAGTTGATTGTCCATTCCAGGGATAGGGGCGTTCACGCCAACCTTCCCCACAGGTAGAGGGATAGCCTTGATTAAGCCATCTTAGATGGTGCTATGACACAGCTGCCAGACGCAGGCTACTATTAATATACGGTCAAACTATCCCATTGTTGCAAAGCAATTATAACAAAGTAAAAGCATTATTACTGAAATCTCTTTGTCATTGAATAGTTTTGCTATTTTTCATCTTCTGCAACTCCATTTTCCAGCATGTTAAACAGCAACATTCTTCTCACTCCCAAGATTAAAAGAGTTTCTGCAATTCTCCTTTTTTTATGCTAAAAGCAATAAACATACTTTATACTTCATGCACCCAGATAGAGCTACTGAAAATTACTAATTATCATTCACTCCCCTCTATATTCTGCTAAGTCACTACCCTCTCCTCATTTAAGCTGCTCAACAAATGCACTTCTTTTGCCACACCTACAAGGGAGTCAATAATATGATTTAATAACCTTATCTTCCTTTTTAAGTTTTGTTCAAAAGTCATATCTTGCAGAATCACCAAGATATGCATATGCATACTTCAAATGCAATCATATTGCAGTAAGCATCCTTCTCCTCTACTGTTTGTCTCCCCCCAACTCATTGTCACATGCCTAAAATTTGTTTGTGGCAGGGACAGTGTCTGCTATGCTTTCTTTGAAGTGATTAGCATGCTTTTGGAGCTATAAAATGATATATATTGCCTCAGTCTTCATCTAAGCTTAAAAGATAAATACTGTATTCATTTGAATTTTCTCCCCACCAGTTTTCTTCTTCTCCTGAAAAGGACTTTATAGATGCACAATTGATTGGCTTGTTCTTAGTGAAGACTAGAAAACTACCTGATAACTTGTTATATCTTTCAATGAGCTTTCCAAGTGCTATTGCTCTTCTGACTCATTTCCCTTAATGACATCTCACTGGCAGTGAGTACTATAAAGAGACTAAGTTTCTTCAAAGTACTGAAAAATCACTTGACTCGGCCCCTTTAATTCCTCTGGCACTTCTGTCCGTCACAGTTCAATGCAGTATCAGTGTGTGTGTTTGGTTCCCTTTTGTGGCTTTGAATAGAAAAATGGACACCTGATTCCTATTCATTCTAATGGAAAATGAGCGTCCAAATGTCAGACACATCCACAGAAAAAAGACAAAGCTGTGCACAGGCCACCCTACCCATGCTAGCTTGAACCCAACTAGCGCAAACAACAATAGCAGCAAAGACACCACAGTGCAGGCTTCAGTATGTGTCGTACAAGGCTGGCATGGACCCTGGGTACATTATTTTCTCGCTAGCCTGCTCTGAAGGTTGTGCAGCACTGTATTCACTGCTATCATTACCTGCACTAGCTGGATTCAAGCTAGCTCATGCTGGCTAGCCCATGTTCAAATTTTGCTGTAGACATGCCCCAAATTTAGCTCACTTCTACTGATTCTTAAAAGTATATCGTATTCTACTTTCGTTAACTGTATTTTCATAATGTCTCTCTTTAGTAAGGGAAACTTTTTATCCACTGCACCAGGTGATAAGCATCTCTCTTCCTGTCACTGAGCCTGCCCAAGTACACGCTAATATGACAAAATTCATTTTAGCCAGTGGGGGTTGGGGGTGGAGGACAGAAACAGAGACTATCAGAAGTACAAGCCAGTCACCAATAGTTAACCACATCCTTAAATAAAACGTAGGAGTAATGTCTAGCTGATTACAATGGCACTCACTTGGACAGATCCATGCATGTTGCCTACACTTATGGAGTTACAAGAACACAGAGGCAATCTCTAGTATTTTCTTTCAAATCAAGTGTTAAACATTCTACCCAGGACTAGATTAGTTCTCTGAGAGCATATGCTGCATTGAGGTTCCATCTGCTCTACCGGTGGTGGTGGCTATTTTATTATCTTGTCTTCCTCTGAGCTGCATAGCAATTATGCATTCAGAACTATATCTATGCTAGACCATGTTCTTGCATATGTTCAGTATCCTAGTGTGTCACCAGTTGGCTTTTCATTGATGCAATACCCATACTTTGTAAGTATCTTGACTTTTATAAAATTTTAATTGAAAAGCATATCTCATTGCTGCATTTAGTGGCCAGCTGGTATGTCTGAGCTACTATTGCACATGACTTGTACCTTGAAATTATCAGTCCTTCACACTACACCTACACACCAAGTGCCTCGGGTAGAAATGCTTATTTGCAATGGTTTCAACTAATATAGTGTTTATTCAAGGTGGCTGATTGATAGCACTGAAAACTGAAGTCTATGCCAATCAGGAGATCAGACACACACACAGTAAAAGTGCAAGCTCAACCAGGCCATATCACCAGTGTGACTTGGTATTGCCAGGCTGTGAGAGTACTACCGCCTTCATGCCATTTCTACTGAGACTTAACTAGGATGCTAATTGGTGCCAATAGCGATGAAGATTTCTGTGGTGTGGGCTCCTAGCCCTTCAGAGCACTGGACTGAGGTCATCCACTCATTTCACGTAAGCTATCAGAGAGTCATAGGACACAATGGCGCCAGCTAATGACTTTTGCTTACTACCAATCTAGGCTTTTATCTAAAGTGGTTGCCTAGAGGTGAAAGTCTCTGTCCTGTTACATTTCTTGCATTATCCAAGTCTGGGCAGCAACATTCTGCATTTCCCAAAGCAAGAGGTGTGAATGATTAGCCAAACTGGATACTCAATAGCTCTCCAGAGTCTCAGCTTTCATTTGAATTAAACATTAGTCTTTATCTGTTATGGTTTCAAAGAAAAGCTTCAAACTGTGAAACAAGTGTAACCACCGCAGAGGCATCAGTATGAATCTGTAGAGCACCTGAATCAGCAGCTCGGAGGTTTAACCTGCGCCATTTATTTATATATCCCGGTGATGATTATTTACATGGCAACATTGTTAGTTATTTCACTGCTCAAAGCATAAGAAAGGAAAGAAAGAATCATATCATGAAGAATTATAAAGAGTTCCCTAGGAGAGGGGAGCTGTCACTGTGTCGGCACCGGTTTCTCTTTCTCCCTGGTGCCCTGTGCTCTGGCTGGTAGAAATAAGAGTCCTCACTCCTTCCTCTGGTGCTTTACCAAAGTGCCTTTTATTTACAGTGCAGTCCAAAGTCTCCAGTACAACCAAGTGGCTCCTTTATCCCCCAGCAGTTACCCTTCTTCTACCTTGTTCCAGGGTCTCCATGCCCCTGAGGCACCCTGCCTGTGGTGAGGAGACAGAGCTGCAGCCTCCTGTTCCCTTCCTGGCTCACCTCCCAATTGAGTTCAGTTCAGGGTTTTTCTAGCCCTCTGTCATCAGCCCCAGCTGTGACCACTTAGCCCAGCCCACTGCCCTACGCCAGCCCTCGTTAGGGCCCACAGCTGGGCTCCCTGCTGACTGCTTAGAGCCACTATGCCCAGCCCTCCTGCCAGAAAGCAGGGCTTAGCCAGCAGGGGCAGGGCATTCACCCCTGCCCTGCCACAGGGGCATAAGAGACTAGCCAAAGAGATGTAAAAGTTAAGATGAGATGCCCTTTAACAACATATGGTAGCGTTTCAGACACATGATTAGTTTCTCTCTTAAAAAAGGGGGGGGGGTCTCAGCTGTCAACAGTTTGGAAATAGATGTTTAAACTATTTATCAGCAGCTTTCAAACCAGTGTCAGGGGAAAATGTGGTTCAATGAATACTCATCAACTGCCAACTATGTCACATTCAATGGAACAAAATGAAGGATTTGCAAACAGCTGAAGGAATATTTTATCACTCATACACGTGAGGACCCTATAATTTCTCTTTCCACTGCACCTGTATGGCATGGTGGGAAGGGTTTACGTTTTCTTATAATTTTTCACATTACATATGGTAGAGTGCCGAGAAAATATGACTACGTTAAGAATGTTCTCTATCTTAAGACCCTCAAATCTGGCACCTCTAAGACTTTCCTGTAATTTTGGTTCACAATACAAACATCTGGCTCAGGATAAGGATAAGAATCACAAATTTTCTGGGGACTAATACTGAAAATTCTTTCATTCTTATTTACATGTAATTTTCTAGCTGACTTTTAACTTGGCTTTGCTTAGTTTATAAGCTTGAACCGAATCCAAGCATCAAAATTTCTTACACTGGTATCTGCTGTTCAGAAAAAAAATATTGGAATTCGCCTCTTCGTATGGAAGACAGTAGGGCTGTATTTTTGTTCAGCACTTAGATACTATGATGATGGGCATGTTAGAAACACAGTGGGGATAGATGGAGCTGCTATCGAAGAAAAACTGAAAATGATAAAGAGCAACTTTTCATTTTCTGTTAATTTTTCATTTGAATAAGGTGTATAGCCTGTGAGACCCACAACAGAAAGATTTCTATTAACTGTTGTCAAAAGTTCCCTCACTGACTTGCTCAAAACTGACCTGTCTCTATGTCATTGTTGTATACCCTGATTTTGTCAAATTCACTGCCAGATGTATTGTTTAAGCAATTAAATAACTTTGTTTTCCTAAAGACCACATGGAAATAGAAGTCCCTTAGAACAGCCAGAAAGGAGAAAATCATATATTAGACTCAGGTATGGATACTGGGCACTGAAATTACCAAATGTGTGAATGAAAAACTACTACTTTCTCACTGTGGGTTTTCTAAGATATCTACATATATGGATCTATATCTATATATATATGGATCTATTTCAAAAGGGAACTAAAATACTCATATCTCCAAGCCTTCATAATCTCATGCAGAAGATAAATTAAAAATATATATATATGTGGAAAACAAAGGCTCTGAGTTTAAATCAACCACTCTTTACTCCGATCACTCGATTTTTAGACCTATTTGGATATTTTCCTTCATTTTCACTCAACCAATAAAATAGATACTCAGTCTTTAACTACCAGTTTTTTGTGACTTATTCTAGGTATTATTCTATGGCTGATCTGTAACAAGGTAATACCTAAGCTTGTGTTCTTGGTGCTCCCCTCTGTCCTGCATGTGATGTATTTCAAGCCATACAAAAAAGGGGAAGATAAAGCTATATTAACATTTTCTGTTTGAAAATCTCATCAATGAGAATTTTTTCTCAAGTAACTGTAAATTAAACTTTTAACTCAGACTGGTCTGCAAAGTGCATTTTAAAATACATTATCAGAAGAATCATCTGAAGTAATGGATTAAAGGGAATTTTAGGCTCTTCCTATCCAAAATGTTTCTCTAATTAATTAATGACCACCTCTCAAAAGATCAAAGAATCTGTCCTACCCTCCCACCCAGCCACGCCCGCCCACACACACACACACCCCATGTCTTTCCCCTTTTAGTTTAATACAGCTTGAATACATTCATCTGACAGCTGGAAAGAGGTCACCAATTTTCTTTAGCAGCTTTTCAGATTATTTTCAAGATATAGGCCTGAGCTTCAAAGTCTGGATCCAGAACCAAAATCTTCTGAAGTTCAGGGGGTGTTTAATAATATGTAGTTTTGGCTCAGGACCCCCAACTAATTTTCAAGCTTTTGTCTTCCTTCTTTCAGGGCCCATTCTGGCCAATTTATCAAAGTGCCCAGTGATGTCAATCTCCTATATTCAAGGTAAAGTGTGCAGCACCTCAGAGGATTTAGCCCTCAGTCCACACCAAATGTATCGAAAACCAAGACCTCTATAACTTGGAAGTGCTGTTACCTGCTTAGTAAATTCATTGAAGGTCATAATGGGTCCATTGTGGAACACAGGATAGTAGAACATGTAGGCCAGCATCCAAAAGAATGAGTGGTACTTCTTCTGAGTAGACCCATGCAAACAGTATTCAAGGCTGAAACTGGTGTAGTAGAGGCAGCGAACAGTCAGGGTGAAGAGCAGCAAGTAGTATTCATTTTCACTGTTGTACCACCCTCTCTGCAAAACAAAACAGAGAATGGGGCGAGAGCTATGTTTATAGTATGATGGGATTTCAATATCAAACCGTCAACATTCTTATTGGCACTTTACTAGTCCTTAGTCATCACCAATAAAGGGCAGTTAATACAGACTCTCAAACTATGGCATGCGCCTTCCTGGGTAGGCACCAGCACACAGTGGGGAGGCACTATTTTCATTTATTTCCTTGGCATATCAGGGTTTCAGGCTGAGCGAAAGCTGAGGCTGGAGCTGCTACATAACAGCTGAGGCTACCAACATTGTCATGACGAGACTACCGTTTCGGCCACCCCAACAGGCTTGCTGGCTCCTGCAGACAGAGTCTGCTCATTAGCTGTCTAGAGTGAGAATGCTGCAGCCCGCAAGGGCCAGTGGAACCGCAGAAACATGGCTCAGTGACAGCAGTTGTCTGCTCCTTTTGTTCTCCTGCACGGGGGAAGGGGAAACACACAGGTGAGTTACATACAGAGGTGAAAGGCAGGAAATTCTCAATATAATTAAGACTTGGTGAATGCCCCCATGTCAGTGAACGGTGTTTGGATGGTAACATCTTTACTGTAGTGGATCTGATAGCCCGCCCATTTATCATCTTATCATTTGATAAGATCCTATTCTACTGCACTATGCCTTGGAACCAAAGAGAAATGAGTTTGTCAGTCCTAATAAAAGTATCTTTTGGAGAGAGGATAATGGAACAAATAAATCTGTTCACAAGTGAAGAACAGTTTCTTCAAAATCCATAATCCCGTGAAAGGAAGCAGAGGATGAAGATAGCGAAACTGAGTCTATGCCAGCCAGTTAAAGGATGGTTAGAAACCCTTGTTTTGGCATAAATCCAACTGTTGGAGCAATAAGCTTCATTTTCCAATTCAGAAACCCACAGTCATGAAAGAGAAACTTCCAAGCTTGACTAAGCAACTCTGAGATATGAAACAAAAATCAGCATTTAGAATTAGAGCGATTACGTCTCTCGAAGTAGAGATGTGTTTATTTGAGCATTAGTGAAGCACTTGTTTATCATATATTATGCTCTATCAAAATAACCTTTATACATTAAGGCACATAATTTCATCTTGACACACAGGGCTTTATGCACATAACATCAATCAGCATGACAAAGGATAACCCCCATTATTTCCCATGAACAATGCCATATTTCAAGAAGCAACAGACATGCTGAAGCTAGACCTCAAATCCAAAAACTGGAGGTGTGGAAGGCAGGGGTTCACATTCAAATATATATTACACATTCGAAAAAAATCTGTAGGCTCCTTACACAAAGGGTTAAGTAGGTAATATACGTAAACGTCCTCTTGATGGATGTGATACAAATACATCAGGATCTGGTGCCTCAGTATCAGGAAGCTGTTGACAAATTTGAAGGAATTCGGAAAAGAGCAACAGAAACGTTGAAGAGTCTAAAGAAACTAGCTCGTGAATAAAAACTGAATACAGGCAAAAGCAATTAAAGTATTCAAAGGGTGTAAACATCAGAGAGAATGGAATGTCTAGGGTTTGTGCAAGGGATCTAACTAGGAGCAACAGATTAAAAGAAAGTCTAAATATCTGGCAGAATTTCAGTCATAGCTATTAGACTGTGTGTGGAAGAGGGAGTTGCAGAAAAAGCCATATCTTGAGGTATGCTATAGGGTACTACAGTATCAGTCTGGGTAACTGCAAGGGACTATTCCTTCAACAGTACTAAATGATGTGAACTAGTGTGCTTTAGGGTGTGAAAAAAGACCATGTTGATGCCTTGAACTACCATTAGCAGAGACCTGATGAGAAGATTTTTGTTTCCTTTTTTAGAGGGTGCCTGAAAAGGTGGCCACTTTTTATGTTCCCCAGAGGAATGAGGGTGTGTGTGACCCATTTCAGATAAGATTTCAGAGAAGAAGCCTCTGTGGAGCAGTTGTAGGTGACAATGCAGTTTTTGAAGACAACAGCTCCAAAAGCAGGGGAATGCCCAAATCTGAGGCCAGTTTCATAGATTTATCTAATGGGAACAGCTTCAGGCGAGCTTCTCTCACTTATCTGAAAAACAAATAGAGCATTTGGACCCTCACCTATTGCAAAACAAACTTTTAGAATGGCCATCATTAAGGAGAGTGGCCATGTCACATGAAGGGCAATATCTGAAACCAGGAGATTTCTGTTCAGCCACAGAGAGAAAATTATTTTAAAAAAAAGTTACCCGGATGAAACCTAACTGTAAACAATACTTAAAACCTATGAAAAGCTAACCCTATACTACTGCTGTCAACTAACCATATCTAGGAGTTTCAAGAAAAAACTATGTCAGCTAGGATGTGGAATAAGGACACTGCCAATTCCTTCATCTCTCAGCCAAGGGCAGTTAGAAGGAACAGAGGAAGTTGGCCCTATGCTGTCCTTTCACGCCCTCGGGAAAGGAGCGCAGCCATTGGTCAACAGACACTGTTGCCCAAAAGACTGCGATCACTGGCACATGGGGCAATGCACATCAAGAGTTGAATAAGTATAAACAATCACTCTACTATAAATGTAAGGTCTTGGGCCCTTTTCAGGGGTAGGATGGCATCTGAAAGAGAAAGCATGATACAAAAATTCCCACTTGACTCCCTAAAAAGGTACCTGGCTCCTTCCAAACACCAAAATGAATAATGCCTCTTTAAAATATTAAATTCCATATAATCATTCAACTTTTGTTCAATTCTTATCATTTGAATCTACTATCTCAACGAGAATCCCGTTCCACCTATTCACCACTCTCTGCAAAAGATCCTCAGTTCTTTTTCAATATGTTTCCTCCTGCACCTAATTGTATGACCTTCAGTTCTGGCTTGTTCATCAACCTCAAAAAGGGTATTCAGTCTTGATTTTATAACAATCCTTGATTAGTTTAAGTATTTCACTTCTGTTGCCTTTTAACCTTCTCTCAGGCCTAAAAATCCAGATACTCCTCATATGTAAGACTACTCATTTCACTCATCAATTCAGCTGCTCTTTAGAATCCTTTGGGAGGAAAGGCATCATAAAAAGGTAATTTGAAGATAATGATGACAATAATAAAAGCAAGCAGCACTGTAGATAAATGGTATTGAAATCCACAGACAGTAGTTTTAATTAAAATATAGCCAGGTCTTAAACAAAGTGGGTAAATCAGATTAATTTGAGCATTCAGTACACTTCATTGCATTCAATGATTTCATCTATTGTTTGAAAGAGAACAAGCAAGCTGCAATGGACAACAAAGCTCTTCTATCTGCATCATACTTCTCTCCTCAGTTTACACCAACATGAAACTCTATAGAACAACAACCTTGTTATGCATCTAGTTATCTTTTAGAACTCAGGGCCACAAGACACCATGACAATACATGTGAGAGAGAGCGTGTGCGCCCACTAGAGAGTTCTCAGCAAGGTTATTAACTTTTCCAAATGAGATGCTACAGTCAAAGGCAGTATCAATACCTACTGCACCTTAGCACCTAGAAAGTTCTTTTGAGCTCTTCTCTGCCTAGGAAAAACTAAAAATGATTCTGCTGATAAGGGTTTTGCAATAAAATGCTGTCCAAGATCATGATAAATAAATACCATACTTTGATCACGCTAAAAAAATTACCTTTGCTTCTTCCACTGCTGGTACGCGCAAAGTTGATAACAAAAGTAGTGAGCACAGCCATGTCAGGACTGCAGTCTGAAACTGAGCCACGGAAAATGAAATGGCTATATGTAGCAAAATCACTGCCAAACCATTGATTCCTAATAGAAACCAGCAGGCCACCATCCCATATGCCATTAGACACCAAGGTTTGTACTGGAAGAAAAGGAGAGAGGGAGACTTTCAATTTAAAATAGAAGTAAAAACTATTAAAACATGACATTTACCAAAACAAACCCATATGTTTTTAATAAATGGCAAAAATAGACACAAAATACCAACCCAAGAAGAGTACTGATATTACAAAAATAAATTTAGTTTAAAAAATGCCTAATGATCTAAATATCAGGTGTGAAATACAAGGACTTCCTGGAACCAGAGGTTTAAATTCTGATAGGATTAATTCATCGCTTCTTTCTTCAAATTAGAGAATTTGAGCTTCAGGCAGTTTTTCCTGTGAGGGCCCTTCAGACGAGAAGTTAACTCTGATGCATTCTCTGCTCTGCATGGGCATTCAACATCATTTGGCACTATTTATACGCTTAGCGGAATTGCCCCCGTGTCCCTGCCCACATTTCTTTCCCCTCGTTATTTTATTGTGTGCTCTGTACAGGTGAGCTGTACCACTGCCACCACCCACCCAACAGGTTGATTCCTGTATACAACTCTTTGCCTCCACCATTTGCTACTATGAAAAACACTCAAAGAAGAGAGTTGGACACAGCTCATTCAGGAGCCAATCGGCATTGCTCTGTGCATTAGCCATGGAACAGCTAGAGAAAAGCAAGAGTTGCTTTCTCCTCCACCAAGGACTAAGTCAGGGGTGCTGGAACTACGGGTGCTATAGCAACCCATGAATTGAAATGGTTTCCATAATATGCAGAGTTTACAGTTTTGTTCAATGGCTTTCGCCATTCCCATTATAAAAACTGTTCCAATGCCACTCAGAGGCCTGCCAGCTCAGGAAACTAGGGAACCAAACTTGGATCTGTCCAAACACAGACCACTGGGCCCAGTATTTTCCTCCCAGAGAAAATCCAGTGGAAGGAGCAGACCTTTCTTGAAACTCTGCATGTTCCCACAGTTTCACCCCTTATCCTCCCTTTTAGCAGGAGCGATATGTGTCCTTATGGATTGGGGAGGGCACATGACTAGCAAGTCTCACAGATCCCTGCTGAGCCTCACGGCTAAATGAATAGAAATCAGCACTGGCCATATTCAAGACCTTCTTCATAAGCCTCATCCTGGCAGGACCAGTACACTGACATCACCCGCCTCATAAGGTTCCCACCTGGAACACAAGGGTGGCAGGTGATCAAATTTTTGAGATAGCGGCACCTAGATTGTGGAATTTGCTCCCCTTGGATTTCTACCTCAGCCCTGTCATCGCTGCTTAAAAACTGAAAATCTCTCTAAAAATCAGTGTTCATTTTTAATTACATACAGACCACTCCCCTCTCCGCACCCCCTTTTTATGATTAAAGATATCAAATATTGTTTACTTAATTATTTCAATGGGATTGTATTTTAACATATTTGTGAATCACCAGGAGTCCTTAAGTGAGCGCACTTTCTAAGTACAATTATTGTTTGCCACATTGTGCCTTATCTATAGACTTTTCTGTATGCAGAAGGCTAGGCAGATATACATAAATGTGTGTGCATTTAAATCTGTTTGGTGTGTTTGTAATAAATGCAAAACACTGCATTAGTGTGTTAGGATTATGAATTTAAATGCACAGGAAATTCTCTCACATCGGCAAACCAGGAAACCTACAATAAGAAACTTTTGGTTTTGTTAGCTAAAATGTAATCAGCTTCAAAGGTTCTAAGACAGTTTGCAGTGCCTTGTTCAATGGATTTATGTTAAAATACATCTGTACAGTACCAGTGCATAAGCTCTTCAGGGCAAGGTTCACGTCCACCTATAAACATTGTGACAAAGCTCCAAGTCTGTACTTGTGGGTCCTGCGCTTCCTGGCAGATTTAGGGGCCTCAGAAACTCATCTAGGCCCCAGAGTGACCTCCCTTTCTCAGTATAATTGGCAAGAGTCACCACCTAGTGAGTTACCTTCATCACAGGCCAGTATGGAAGATGGAAAAGGGGGGAGCCCGGGCCCGCCCTCTACTCCGGACTCCAGCCCAGGGACCCTAATAGTATCAGCTAAGATGGCTGACCTTTTAGGCACAAAACACAATACAATTCCCTGGGCTACTTCCCCACAGCAGTCTCCGCTTCTTCAAACCCCACTTCACCCTTACCTCAGGGACTCCTTCCTTCTGTATGATATGTTGTCCACCACTCAGTCTCATCAACAGCACAACTTCATCTCACAGCTCCTGACACTCACACCCACCTAACTGGGAGGTTTTTATCTGGTTTCAGCCAGTCCCTGATTGGCTTCAGGTGTCCCAATTAGGCTAGCTGTTTCTACTCCTTTCTAGAAGGTTCTTAATTGGCCCCAGGTATCTTGATTGGCCTGGAGTAGCCTTTGTTTGGCTATCCAGGGAACAGGGACCTGCACATCCTGAGACTAATATACCTGCCTTCCAGGACTCTCCTATATCCTTCTGGTCTGACTCCATCACAACATACACATATAGCACCTAGCACAACATGGCTCCCACCCGGACTGGGGTCTTTCTGTGTTACCATAATAATAAATAAATAAAATAATAATAATAATAAAAGTTTTATTTTTTTCATATTACTTGCCTTAAAATTTTGAAAAAATTAAGTTTTTCCTGTATTAATGGCAATTAATATTTTAACGGCAAATATATTTTAAAAAAGAAGTGGCAGTTTAAAATCCTGCAACATAACATAGAAGTTTTATGGATTTTAGTGTGGTGTCAAGAGGGTTCCAAGGTTTCTAAGGTAAGGACAGTAGTATGTGTAGTAAACATCCAGACTGAGAACATTATCCTGACATGTTCAATGGGCATCAGCAGTTCTTTGAAGCTCTTGAAGTTGCTTGTCTGGATGACTCTGTCTCTCTCTACCTTTCTTTAAGCAGTGTTTGAGGCTGAAAATAGCATCAACAAGATGCTAAGAAGAAACTACTGAAGTGATTCCAACTGTGAAAAGAACCCTCCTGTTGCTTTTTACATAATTTAACATTATTTGAAATCTAAACAATGTACATAAGCTTATATCATTACTCATTATAAATTTGAACTCAAAAAATGGAGAGTCGCACCGAGAATCACTTTAACACAACAGTAGCAGAGGCCCCTTCACAAAATCCTAAAGGAGATGTTCTTCTAGGGCATCTAAATTTTGGCTCCTCTACGAGCATTCAACTCAAATACTGATATGTGGCTTCCTGCTAATGTGACCTTTTAGTGCAACTGTTAGATTCTCTTTTCTCGAGCTTTCTATATTTTAAATAAATTTCTTCCTGTAGAGCATCTCTAGGACAGGACAGTTAGAGAATCACATGACACAGAAGTCCAGTGAACTATTCATAACAAGACAAGGGGCTAATAATTAGAAGTGAACAAATGTGACTGTGAATTAGTTACTCAAATATTCTTTGATTATGATTAGGTTTATGGCTTCTTTTCCATTCTACATTATTAGCATCCATCATATTTACACAAACAAGTTAGCAAATATATTCCATCCTAAATATTTACAAGGTTAGATTCTCTATCTCTTGGGGACAAACTGAACAAGCGACTAAAACTTGAAAATGCTTTCAATACTATTTCTAATGGGAACACAAGGCTTTCCAACCCAATGAATCTGCGGGATCCATGACTAAGGTATTGCCACACCCCCATGATCTTCTGTAACACCTTGTTCTGGTTCTCAAAATCCTAGAAGAAAAGTTCTTGCATAGTACCTGCACAGTGGTATTTATATGAATAAGCACAGTATATATTCAGAGTAGTAGCCATGTTAGTCCGTATCTGCAAAAAAAAAAAAAAAAAGGAGGAGGAGTACTTGTGGCACCTTAGAGACTAACAAGTTTATTTAGGCATAAGCTTTTGTGGGCTACTTCCCACTTTATGTTCCATTCTATGCATCCGATGAAGTGGGTTCTAGCCCATGAAAGCTTACGCCCAGATAAATTTGTTAGCCTCTAAGGTGCCACGAGTACTCCTCGTTCTTTCTGAGTATATCTGCAGTGACACTTGCTAGTTTAAAATTACCAGGGTCATCATTCCAAATGTCTAAGGGCAGAAACTGATTCTCAGCTGGAGACAAAACATCATTTCCCCTTTACATCATTACACAAATGAGTATATTGAAGATATTTTTAAATATTTGACTTGTTGCACTCTCAGAGACAAAATGAATCAATGGCCTATTCAACTGTGATGATTCTTGTGAAGCACATTTTCTTATTATGATTACTACTACTACATTTCCTGCCCTTCACCTGCCATTTTCAAAAGACCAATTCATTACATTCACCTTCTTTTTCTTACATCGCCAGTATCAATGCTTCTAACTTTATTTTCAATTTACAGATGATCACCCAAGTTCTAAGAAAAAGCTAGCACAAAGAGATAAAAAAAGTGATACAAGGTCACAGGCAATATCATAACAAGATCTCCGCATGGACTGCCTAGTGTTCCCATGCGTTTCCAATACAGATGCCATGAACCATAACTGCTGGCAGTCACATCTCCATCCCACCTGAGACAATCTCTTTAGGGACTCAAAAGAGCTTTATAAAACCTCTCAACTGCAACTGCTGAAATACCTGGTGTTACACATTCTGCACTGCCCCCAAAGCACAAATATTAGGCATTTTATCAAGAAAGGTAGAAGTAAGAGAAATGAGGTTTTGTCTTTTAAAGAAAACAGTGTGCATAATGAAGCAGATCAATAAAAGCAGAACAATAGGGTCATTAAATTATTCTTTTCTGAAATACAACATGATTATGATTCTACTTCAGATTCAAAGTTCCATGTAATTTCATCTCTGATTAATGCTAAGGAACTATAAGCTGGTCCCCTTCCTCTCTCTGTAAACCAAGAATATGATTTATTAAAGGACACCCATTTTTACATACTAGATTGCTGAAATTATTAGAGGCAGGGCTGGTAACACCACCTATTAAGGTTACGTGACACTTCCCATTATTTGACCCTTGTTTTCAGTTACTTATATTTTTGCCAAATATTAACTGCACGGGCTGAAATCATTCATTCTGGACATCAGCCTCAGGCTGAAATTTTTGGGGAATTTCAACCAAGATAATTCAGCCATGTTCAAGAACAAGGAATGATTTAGCAATGGAGGGTTGAATTAATTTGATTACAGGGACACCGATGAAGAGGAATTGAGCTAAGCTGCTAATGAGGGAGTTGAAACTGAGCGATGGCAGCAAGAAGGGCCGGATTTGTTTTCATGGCAGAGTAAAATGATAATATGCAGGATAGTGTTGGCACAGAGGAGAATAGAAAGAACTGGTAGATGGACTGATCTGATATAGATAGAAGTGGCTGGGAAAGATGGTAAGGGTTTGTGATGGAAGGTATAAAACACCTCCCAAAATAGAAACATGCGCCTGAGCGTTTGTTACTTCCTTATTTATCATCTCCTTTATAAAATTATGGGGGCGGGGAGAGAACAAATCCATTATATTGGCTCTAAACTTTGGCAATCCTTAACTCATTCCTTGCACTGCCACTGAAAATTAATAGGACCAGTACAATCACTGAGAAACTTCATACAGCCACTATTTCCCCCCGCCTATATCAACCTACCACAAAAATCTTTCCTTCTTTCCCTCTCCTTATTTGTGGATTTTCCCTCCAAAATTTCAATGATCCAGAATAGGTAATATTCAGTCCTGCAAAAGTGACTGAAATGTCATTCCTATAGGATAGGAACAAGAGTTTCAAAGGTTCTTTCTAGCCATGGAATGGCTCGGATACTGGACATTAAAATTGCTACATTTTTATATATAGCTTAGTCACTTTATAATCCTTTCTACCCTCTAAGTTCTGAAAATGTGGATTTATGGTACTAAGGGGGGCTAGCTTTACAGATTGAGGGAGATGAAAAATCTTCCCAGCTGAGCTGTGGTCAGAAAGCAGAATTTGTATCCTTCAGGAAAGTCCAATATTTGGTTTTGTCCTGATTCAGAACCAATCAAAAAAAAAAAAAAGGCAATTTTTGTAGAATGAAATGTTCACATGCAAATGTTGAAATGAAATGTTTTGACACTGTGAAATTAAATACCTAAATTAAATGTCAATTGGAACTGAAATATTCTGAATTGACATTTCACTTTAAAACAACGTTCTAAGTTGAAATATCAATTTGAAATTAACTGTTTCTATTTGAATCAGCTCCTCAAACAGAAACAATGCAGTTTAAATAAAAACAAAGCACTTCAAAACAAAGCAAAATGTTTGGATTAAATGATGCTTTGGGAAAAAAATCATTAAAAAAATCCAATATTTTCCAGAGTAAAAATTCAGTTTCAACAACTACATTTTCCAATGGAAAAAACCCTACCTCAGACATCTCTTCTCCACAACACATACAGGGGAACAGAGTTACACTATACTATGTCTATGGTATAATTGCCCTTCCTTGCAGAGATGTGCTGCTTTTGGCTGTCGTGCACCTGCATAACGTATGTCAGGTTTGGTCCCAAATATCCTGCAAATCCAAGTCCTCATTATCCAACATCATTTTTGAGTATTCTCACAGGAAAGTATTAAGTCCCAAACTATAGGCCCAGTTCTCTCAACCTAACTCACAATGCAGTGTGCTTTATTTATGTTGATTTAAATGGGACTCATTTGAGTAAAGATGGCAGAACTGGGCCATAAATAATTATATCGCCTAGACACAATTTGTCGGAATTTTTCATTCAACAGAATATACTTTTCAACAATTTGTAATATAAGTGTTCTGTTTTCCAGGTCTCACAGCTAACTGAAAAAATATAAGGTGCACTCCTTCAAAACACATGCATTCATACCTTTTCCATAAATAGCCTTGACATCTGTGATACCATTAGATGGCCAAGCAGAAGCCATATTATACGTTCCTTTCCCCATTCCATCCAGAAGCTCCACTCAAAGTCTGTGGGATCCTAGAATACATAGTGAATTTATTGATACATGTTTCAAAACTGGGGGTGAGGTTACTGATGAAACAGAGGGAAAGGTTTGAATAAAACACAAAGGTTTATGATCCAATTCCATTGAGTGTGGTCCAAAGGGGATCTACCATTTCTATTGATCTTATATCTTGTAAAACCAAAATTTGGGGCCAAATTTGATTTGACAGTGACCCTCCTTTAATGTTCCCACCACCAAAGATTTTCAAAGTATAAAACACTCAAGTACATAAATACATGTATCATCTCAGCACTGAAAAATGTAGATACAAGTGAGGAAGCACAGGTTCAGCACAGAGTAATATTCCTGATTTTAAGGGCACTCTCTCTCTCATCAGTATGTATTGAATGCTTACCTGGTATGATCATAGTAATGAGATTTCTCCAGGAGGCCTGCCAGGAACAATATGACAGTCCTCCACACAAGGATTATCAAATGGAATTTTCAAACTACAGTAGTACATGCCTGTTCACCAGTATCTGAACACAAGAGGACAACAGTGTGGATTTCAACTATGCAGCAAATAAGTTGCTTTAAACTAGATTATGTTACTATGCAGACCTTAGTACAACTGTATACTTTGCAGCTTTGGCTCCATGCTCAGTGCACCAGAGAGCAGAATTGAGTTAGCATGAGAAAAGAAGTAATCTGCATGGTAAAAAGGAGGTGCACAAGACTTTCCCCCATGGAGCAAGGAAGAAAACCAGAGAAGGAATTATAACTGAGTCTGGACTGTTCCTGGGGCAGAATAGCTATGCACCATCCTTACTTGTGACAAAACAGAATATCAAACGAACTCATAGCATTAGCTTTAACTTAATTCAGTTTAATTAGTCTGATGTTCTTCCAATATTTGAGTAATTTTTAGTTTTATAAAATGCCCTGATCAAAGAAAATGCTTGATAATGGTTTTTACATGCAATTTTGGCTCCTAGCCTCCCACCTAGATTTGATCACAACCAATATTTCTTTGAAACACAACCTGTTTTCCAAGGTCCTGAGACATGTCCCTATTACTAATTGATTGTAGTGTCTTTTGCTGAATTCACCAGCTTCAATGGGGCTATTCAGGGTAGTAAGCACTATATGTTCATACCAAGTGAAGAAAGAGATCTTTATAAGGCAGCACAAAGAACAATCTACACAAGCTTCTACCCAAACCAAGAAAAGTGCATACAAAATTTTCAATCAACTGAAAGTTAATATGATTCTAACTAACAAACTGCAAAACTTTCATGATAAGGCTCATCAACCACAAAATACTGCAGCAGATCATAGTGACTGTTTTCAGGGACACTCCTGGAATGGCAGTACAAATCACACCAGGATAAACTCCAAATCAGTTTCCTGAAGCAAAACCCCACTCAAGCTTTTAGCTTGAAAAAAATATTTTATAGCTCCTTCCCCATGCTGCAATTTGTTATCCCTGATATCCAATTCTCTCCCTCAACCTTTCCACCATCCTCAATCATAGAACACAAGCCAGTCAGTTAGAGCCAATTCTAATACTTCACATTAACTTTTCAAAGAAGACAGGTTCATTCTTTTTCTGCCTGAATGTTCTGAATTAGCTGTTTGAGACTCAATCCTGCAAGCCATCCTTTTAATTCGGTCTGAAGCAAACAGGAGTTCCAGGCTTGGATGGACCCGTAAAACTGGAGTGCTGACAGAGACTCAACTGAAAACTGCTAGTACAACCACACCTTAGTGACGCTCTCATTTTAAAGGGCCCACCCTCCGTGTAGGGCTGTCTGTTCTGCCACATTTTGTTGAATGCTGTGTCATTACCAGCTTTTGAAGAACATGTGTATGAAAACCACTTTGAATATCACATCTCCCCACACCTGTCCAGACCACACATATTTAAAAGACAAAGCCATTCCAACAATGGGGAAAAACACAGCCTACATCAGGGGTTCACAAACGTTTTCTTTCTGAGGCCCCCCACAACATTCTATGAACACACTAGGGCCCAACACGGCAGAGGGGGCCTCAGGGCTCTGGGCCGAGGGGTGCTCAGACAGGTGTACTTTAACTTCTCTTTTGGGTGGGCAGGGGCCAGCGGGGCTCAAGCCAGCTCCGCACAGCAGGGTTCGGGGAAGGAGTCACCTCCACTCTCTGACTCACCTCAGCAAGCCACCCAGCTTGTCTGGGTTGTTGAGGAGGCAACTAAACATTATAACTCAAAGGTGGGGAGCACAAATAGCTCAAGATGCAGGGAGAAGGGTACCTAAGGGCTGTGTGCAGGCAGGGGGGCAGCTCAGGGTGGGGGGGGGGTAGCAGGGGGCCTGGGCGGGGCAGGGGCCCAGCTCAGGGGCCCGGCCCCCGCCCCCCCCGGCCCCTCCCCCCGCCGGGGGACCCCCCCGGGGGGGGGGGGGGTAGCTAGGGGCTCTGTGCGGGCAGGTGAGTAGCTCAGGGTGCAGGTAGGTGCTAGCTAGGGGTTGTGTGCACAGAGAGGTGTAGCTCAGAATGTAGCAGGGGGTAGCTCAGGGTGCAGAAGGAGGTAGCTGGGGCTGTGTGCAGGCATGGGGGGTAGCTCAGGGTACAGGTAGGTGGTAGCTAGGGGTTGAGTGCGGGGGTGTAGCTCAGATTGTAGCTCAGAGTGTAGGGAATGAAGTAGCTCAGGGTGCAGGCAGGTGAGTAGCTAGGGGCTGTGTGCAGACAGAAGGGTAGCTCAGGGTGCAGGGAAGGGTTGTTTAGTCAAGGGCTGTGTGTGGGCAGGTGAGTAGTTCAGGGTGCTGGCAGGAGGTTGCTAGGGGCTGTGTGCAGGCAGGGGATAGCTCAGGGTGCAGGTGGGGGGTAGGGGCTGTGTGCTTGGAAGGCTCCCCTGTGGTGGCTGCTCCCCAAAGGCTCTGCCAGCCAAGGAGCCAGTTCCCCGACCCCCTTACCAGCTGCGTGAGCAAAGGGGTCTGGGAGCTGAGGAGCAGCTTCAGCTCCTCCACCAGCAGCAGGAGGAGATGATGAAACGCTGCATCTGTCTGAACCCTTGAAAATGTTCACGAACTCCCAGGAGGCTGCAGACCCCTTGTTGAGAACCGCTGGCCTACACGGTACATCTACAGGGCATGTTATTGGACACACATTATTTGTTCAGAGACCAGATTTTAAACGCTATTGTAGCTTCCCTTCTAATACTAGCAAGTTATCTGTTTAAAGTCCAGCATGGTAGGTGAGATCATGATGAGAGTTAGTGTAAAGTCACCACAGGCTCATCCTCCCCGCAGATAATGTTATCTTCAGATCTGCACTAAGATGCAGAAAATCACCTTCATTATTTACAAGATAAAGTTCTCTGAAAGGCTAGGAGAAGAAGCTAGAATTGATCTCTGGAGCCTACACCTGCTAAGCCAACCACACACTGCACAGAGTGGGAATGGGGGGCTATCCAAGAAAAAAATAACCTCTATGAATTACAAATTAGTCCCCAGTAACTCTACACAAGCTTCCTTTCCTCAATAACACACCTCCTGGGGTCAAGTTTATTAGAAAAACAAATCTAAATGGTCCAGGACAGAAGTCCCAGAACTTCATCCCAATGCCCACAGTCCTTAAAAATCCCAAGGTATCTAGCCCCTCAACACCTCTCATGCTACACTTCATCTTCTGTCTCACCTGGGCTCTCTGTTGATTCTCTCTGGTCCTTCGGCCAGCCCTTCCAGTTGCAATGCAACAATGCTCTTCTTGGCAGGAACTCCCACATCCTCTCCACAGGAGCCTCGCTCACTTCCTCTGGTCTTTTAACCATTTTGCTCCAGAGAGGGCAAGAGGTAGGCCCTTCCACTGTTCCCCTGACTCCAGCCCTCTCTGTCCTTCATCAGCTCCAATGTCAGCAGACAACTGCCTCTGCTGCTGTCTGGCCTTCAGCCCTGTTTCTCGGGCATGCGAAGGTCAGCCAGCAAACCCTTCTGCTGCTGTCCCACCTACAGCCTTCCACCAGGAACCACTTACAGCTTCCTTCAGAGACCACCTACAGTCTCAGGCAGCTCTCACCTACTCTACGGCACAGGTGCCATTATTTAAGCCCAAGTAGGATCAGCGGACCAGTCACTATTACAAGACCCACTGTCACCCTCTGACAGAGCCAAGCAATGTTTGAAATAGCTTGTTTTGTACATAGCCTTATTTCAGCTTTAGGTTCATTTTCCAGGGAACACCCATTAAACAGGAGAGTCTCTGAAGAAATATATTTCAACGCACCACACAATCCCATCTAGTAGTCCTGTCTACTAGTTCATTTGCGGACCACTAAAAAATTTCAAATGGGCGTGCAGACCCCTTTGAAAATCTGAGACACAGTTGGCAGACCATCAGGGGTCTGTGGACCACAGGTTAAAAACCACTGTACTAGAAGTAGTCCTGCCAGAAATCTCTTCCCAGGACTAGTGTTTAAGATATCAACTTTTTTCATTGGACAAGGGTAACAATTTTAAGTCACAAAACCAAAATTAATTAAAATTCATTTTGGAGCAGATAGAGACTTGGTCTAAGTGCATGCACAGAGGAGTAAGAACCCACCTGACATTGTTAAGTGGGTTTCCCTGAACTTGGGTCCAGGCACACAGGATTAAGCTCTGCTCCTGGAGCAGCTGGGCAGGGAGTTACAGAGGAATGGTCAGAGCCTGGGCTTCCTCCCACTACTCCCTGGCCTGCACAGATATCTATCTAAGGTTCACCATAGTACCAGAGCACCTCAGAATCTTTAATATACTTATCCTCTCAAGGTATATTTATCCTCACAAGGAGGTAAGGAAATGTTAACATCCCCAGTTTACAGGTGGGAAACCAAAGCTCAGCGAGATCAAGTGACTTGCCCAAAATCACACAGGAAGTCTGTCGTGGAGCAGAGACTTGACCTCAGGTCTCCCAACTTGTCAGCTAGTGCCCTAACCACTGGACCATTTTTTCTCTCCATTTAGCCAGTGAGGCCTTGGTCCCGCAATCTGTTCCACACAGGCAGAGCCCAAAGCCTGTGCTGAGCCCTGCTGAGTGCACTGTGGCTCCATGGAAGCACCAAGGTCCACATGCACAGCACTGTTTGTAAGATGAGACCTTAGTCCCCAGTCTCACAAAAACTTAGCCATGTGGTTTACTTTATGCCCTATGAGCAGTTCCACTGAACAGTCAATGGGACTATTCAGAAAGCAGAACATTAAGAATGCACATGTCTTTGCAGGATCAAGGCCAGAATTAGTTTCCTTGGTTGTGTGTGCGGGTCACAGAAACAGGGGAAAGAAAATCATCCAAAATACAGGGGAGCCCCGCTCGCGATGGATGTGATCCATAAAATCCCATCGAACTAAATGCAAGGTTGCGTTATAGCAGGGCCCCACTCCCCAGTGTCCCCTGGTCCCGGCAGGCACAGAGGCAGCGGCTTCCAGAGAAGACGCGGCTCCCCACCTGCTGGGACAGGAGGACTCCGGCAGCTTGGAGTCCTTCTGTCCCCGCAGGCGCGGAGCCGCGGCTTCCACAGGGAACTCCCAGGCTGCAGTCTGCAGCCCTGGAGTTCTCTGTCCCCGCAGGTGGGGGCTGTAGCTTCTCTCCCCTGCTGGGCAGAGGGGACAGAAGCCACAGCCCCCACCTGCAGTCCTGACTTCTCTGTCCCTGGCAGGGGAGACTGCAGCTTCTCTCCTCGCTACCCAGCAAGGGAGAGAAGCTGTGGCCCCAGTGCCTGCTGCGGGCAGAGAAAAAGGACTTGAGAGCCACAGTATAATCACGTTATAACCGAACTCACGTTATAGCGGGACGCATTATACCGGGGCTCCACTGTAATAGGAAAATGTAAGCATAAAGCCAGAGTAATAGACCGGGGCACTGAGGTACAGTACCTCAAACTACTTTTTTTTTTAAGACTGCCTAGTTTTAAAGTTACTGGTGTCCCTTTGAGCTCTTCCTTGCCTATTAGTCGCTAACTGTCCTGAATACTAAGACTGAGTACATGCACAATGCTCCCAGTCTCTATTGATTCAAAGCTGACACACTAAAATCTCTTACAGATCTCTGCTCTTGCTCCTGGACCTGTTCCCCCATAGAAACAGAATGCAAAGTATAATCACCTTTATTTCTTGATGTTAAAAAAAATATTCTTGGTCTGTTCTTAACCAATACTGTGATTTCCCTGTGAATTATTATTCTATTTCTGCTGACTTTTGAAAAAGTAGATATAGTTTTATTTCCATGCACTGTTAAGTTCAAATTGGGTGATCAACTGCTTTTATACTGCTTCTTTGAGAGTTAATAAGAGACTTGCATTTATATGATCCAATTTACAATTGCAGCTTTCTGTGAAAATAAACATTTGTATTCTACAGCTGTGGCTGCAATGGCCTCTGTTTTTTGTTGTATTGTGTCAAGTTCTTAACATGTCAGATAAGGAACAGAAACAACATTAGCATGTAAACACACAATCTCTTCATGTTAATAACAACATCTCAACTCATTTACCCTCTTAAACTTTACACCTTCTAGTCTCTGGGTCCTAATCTCATATATTTTGAATTTATTTACTCTTAGTTCCTACATGACCGGAGGAGTCAGGATTTTGCCCTTTTAGCATCTTAAATTAACATCAGCCTGAGGATGCATAGAAGGGCCTTGTTAAAGGTGTATTTTATTACAGTTTTGTATATGGGCTTGAAAGTCAGCTCCACTTTACAGATAATGAGGTCTTGACCTCAACACAAACGCACAATTTAAGCAAGTCCGCACTCAGCCCAGAGCACAAATAACAATGTCCTCCGTGAATGCTATGCCAAAAATTCCAACTACCTAAAGGCTGCAATAACAAGAAGTACACAAAAATTGGGGGAAATGAATCAGGGAAACTTCTTTGGAGCAGCAAGAACAATAGGGATAAAGGCATCTCTTCTCTTTTCTGTAACCCCCCTGGAAAAGAGGTGTCTGCAGCCAGGTCCACTCTACAAAGTGTTGTCAGAATGGCTAGGTCAGTCATTGGTATGTACAGTATTAGTATATGTTTTAAATAAACAATTTGTGTATATATATAGTTTTTTTCTGGTGAAAAACATTTCCCTGGAAACTAACCGTTTTATTTACATTAATTCTATGGGGGAAAAGGGATTCGCTTAACATCGTTTCACTTAAAGTCACATTTCTCAGGAATGTAACTACAACGTTAAGTGAGGAGTTACTGTACACTCAATAGTCAACATAGCTATGCCCAGTAAAATTCCCAGTGTAGACAATTATGCTGGCAGAAGAATGCTTCTGTCGATATAGCTGTCATTCAGAGAGATGGCATTACTGTACAGAAAAACTTATGTCAGCCTAAACTGCATCTACACTAGGCAACAGTAGTATATAACTGTATCAGTATAGCTTTATCATCAAAGCCCATGTCATGTAGACAAGGCCTACATATTTCTGTTCCTAAAAGCCAAATCCTGAACCCTGTCCCATACTCACAGCATGAAGGACTCTAAACACAGTGGAATGTTAAATAATCAGTCTAATACATACCTAACCTATAGATCAGGCTACAATCACATACAGCTTCTTTTGCAGAAACAAACATCTTATTTGGATGTAAACAGCATGAATCAGAGGAAGAATCTCTGCTGTGACAGACTGTGTTGGCTGTTTCCAGTGAGAGCAGAGCATGAAGACAGCATGTGCTTTGTGGGACTGCTTTTGCTATTAATGAAGGACTAATTTTGTAATATACAGAAGTTTCTAATTCAGAAAAGAGTATTGTAATGCACTCTACATGGGGTGACACCTTAAAACAATGCACAAACTGAAGCTGGTGTCGAATATGGGAGCTCATTTGTTAAGCAGGGCATCTGGCTGGGAGCACATGACACCAGTGCTCTGAGATCAGCTAGCTGCCTATTGGTCTCCAGATGTAGTTCAAGGTGTTGGCCTTCACTTATAGAACTCTAAATGGCCTGGAACCAGTCCACATGAGGGATTACCTCTTTCCCTGTGCCACACTGGCATAGCTATGGTCAGCAGGGACACTGAAGCTGGATCCACCTCATTATTAAAGAGAAGAAGCTGCCTGTCAAGACTGTGGATCTTATTCCCCATTTGAAACAAAGCAGTCTGGAATTGAAACCTTCTGGGCACAATGCAAAACCCATTTGTTTGACAGGCTCTGGGGAAAGGTTGAGAGCATGTTCATGGTCGGGGAAGAGGAGGTGCAAAGGGCTCTTCTGTTCCTTTAATTTATGGGCTGACTAAATTAATCTGATACCCGTGTACAAGTATTTCATAATGCTGGGTGCTCAGCACTGTGTTACTCTAAGGGTAGGGCTACACTACCTGCCGGATCAGCGGGTAGCGCTCGATATATCAGGGATCGATTTATCATGTCTCATTTAGACACGATAAATCGATCCCCAAATTGATGCCTGTACTCCACCTTGGCAGGAGAAGTAAGTGGAGTCGGCGGGAGAGCAGACATGGTCGATGCACCGCCGTGGGGACGGCCAGGTAAGTCAAACTAAGATACTTTGATTTCAGCTATATAAATAGCGTAGCTGAAGTTGTGTATCTTAATTTGAACCCCCCGTAGAGTAGTCCAGCCCTAAGTGTTATGACATCTGCAGCTTTTGTCTGAGCATTTATTGTCATTTAAATCTGAATAAATAATAAATAATGTTATATAATGAAATAATATTACAATGTTACAAGTCGTTTGAATTACTGCATTAGCACCTGAGTGCCCCAGTCTATTACTGTGGCCTTATAGTCACATATTCCCATTGTCAAAGATTATTCTCTCCCCCATTACTGGGTGAAAGATCCACACAAACAGAGGAAAACTAACAATGGCCCTGATCCCACAAATATTTATGCACATGCTTAAACGTTCTGCTTTTTGAGTTGCTCCCATTGACTTCGATGGAACTGGTCATAGGACACAAAATAAACCAGGTGTCTAAGTTTTTGCAAGTTTGGGGTCTGAGGCCTCAATCTTGCAAACAGCTCTATGTGTATATAACCATGTGCCTGCACAGAGCCTCACTGAACCCAACAAGGCTCCACACAGGCACCGGGCTCTGCCCATGTGGAAGAGCCTGCAGGTTCAGAACCCACCTGACAGAGAGGAAGTATGGTCCAGTAGTTAAGGTACTAGGCAACAAGTTGAGCAACCTGGGGTCAGGTCCCTGCTTCACCACAGACTCCTTGTGTGACTTTGGGCAAGTCACTTAGCCTCACTTGGTCTCAGTGCTCCATCTGTAAAATGGGGATAACAGCATTCTCTACCTCACAGGAGTATTGTGAGAATAAATACATTTCAGCTTGTTAGGTGCTCAGATACTATGGTTATAGGGGCCATGTAACAGACTAAGGTAGACAAAACAATACAAACAGGAAAAATATACTTTTTTTATTTTCTCTCTCTCAGCTAAAATAATCTTTACTTGTAACAGTATTAGAGAATTTTCAAAGAGAAGTGTGATTTTTAAATTAAGAGTGTTTCTTTAAACATTTATGCTACAAAAATGATTAAACCAGAGTAGGGTCACCCCCATGCTCAAACATAAATTTAGTAAATTCATGAACAGAATTATCTGATGGGGCTGCCAGCAATCGCAAGGGACTGGACTTGATGTCCCTTCAAGTCCCACATCCTTAGCAAAACCATAATCCAAGCAATCAAATGACAAGCAAAAAGGAAAAGCGCTGCTGGGGGTGCACAGGGAGGCCAATGCTTTTTAGAATGAACATTGACACCAGAGATTAAGTGACTCTGCTGCTAACATGTGCCAAAGGACAGCAATCAAGAGAAAACCTATAATACAAATTTCTAGATCAGGTTACATCACATCAGGTAAGCCGTTTTTCCTCTTAAGGGATGGAAAAACTCAGGAGATGAAATTTTTTTTTTTATACTATTGATTGAGCTTGCAATTCTAAATCTGTATCCAGGACTGGCAAATATCTCCTTTTGCAAATGTTTTGTCAGTATTCTATGCCTACCACTGAAAATGAAGTTGGAGAGGAAGGGCGTGGAGATGAAAGTGTGCTAGTAATGGACCAGTTTTAATTTTATTTTGATTAAAAACATTGGGCCAGAATTTCTTCCCTTCCACCGTGAAACCTGTGGGAAGAGTTGTCACATTGGAGGATGCACTTTTCTATGTATTTTTACATGTCGAAAAGATGCTTTATATCATTTTTAGAGTTTTGTTAATATAGTATATTTATACTTATTAGTTTCTCGCCCTCCGAGTTCTGTGTTCTTGGACTCAAAGTATTAAAGGTGCCTGGCTTTACAGAGGGAGGGAGGCAAATAATAGGCTCCATAAAAATCTGAGTAACTCTTTAAAATACCTCTAAAATAATACTCAGCTGAGGAGAGGGAACACATCTTACAACACATAATAATTCGCAGAATATAGTAATCTGTGGCAAGTGTTCTACCTAGGAGCAGAACAGTGTTTAATACAGTAATCATAAAAGTTGATCACAATCCACTTGAACACTTCCACTGAATTGCTAGGGATATGAACTTACACAAAGTTTACAAATTAAAATGATAAGTAATATTCATTGACCTTACCTTTTTAAGTCCCCAGAACAGAGTATCTTTTTCCAATTCAAATTCTCTTTCAAGTTCCTCTTCATATTCTGCCAAGAATAATATCCCCCATTAATTACAGCTCAGCAACAAAAATAAAAGTCAATGGGCCTGCAGTGTTAGCTTTTGAATAGTATGATATTTTTTGTATCTACCCAAAAAACAAACACACAGCAAGTGGGAAGAAATCAAGAAGGGTAAGGAGGGCAGAATCCACCCCCAATCTTTAGGTCTGAACAAAATAGTCACTCCTGTAGGCCCTGGTCTTTCATCCTTGCACATCCCCAAATTCTGTCTGATGTATGCATGTAATCATGGACCATGGATGCTGTCCCTGTCTCAACCCTACATTTGATCCATGCAGGGCTGGCATGCAGAGTAACCTGATTCCGCCATACATTCAGTCATGCACAGTCACCCAGTCCTCACACAGCAGAGCACACGGTTCTGCTGAGTTGGGGGCCTTCCACAGCTTTTCATCCTTAATGCATATTTTATTCTATTTCTCAAGAAAACAAAGCATGAAAATATGTTGGCTCTTGGTCTGTTTTAGTGCAGAGCACCAGTGTGATACTATGCTCACCAGTGTAAAAAAAGATGAAGAAAGGCAGGGGAAGGATTTTTTGTCTTATATAAACAAACTAAAAATCACCACAATTATTTAAGATTAAGTACATATACATATCCCTCCCTAAACACTATTTAAGATATGAACTATTCACAGTCATTGATCACAAATACCATTAGAGGCCTTCTAGTTTGTTTGTTTTTAAAAGGTAGGGGGACATATATTCTGCAAAAAGCAGATATGACCCAGGAAATATCTAGCAGGTTCAGCTGAACTATTCCCACAAGTGCATCCCAATCAAACGAACTGTCCTCAAAGCCCACTTCAGATTCTGGCTGGTGAGAGGCTGCCTCAGAAATTCAAGTGTTTAAATATGCTTAGTTGAGAAAAAGCTTGAAGTGAAAGGCTGAATCCCTGATGAATCACACCTCAGCTTTTCTGTGAAACTTCAATATCTATCTAAAGTTCAAGAGAACAAAAGTTTCTGCCTCTGAGTTTGTGATACACAAGGTAATTCATGGGAAGAGAGGGGAGATGTGGTCTTTTCTTATCTTGGAAAATTTCCCTCTTAACTCTAAGACCTTCCTAATCCAGTACTACCAGGTACAGAACATCTATGAAGATGCTGTACTTTTACAGATTGTACTGGAATGGGAGCAAGCTTCTGTAGAAACAACACTGGAAATGTGCTGTTCCATAGTGTAACCGGACCCTTGCCAGTCCTCTCACAAAAACTCCCAGAAACCAACCAAAATGCAGCATCCGTGTCCTTTTATTGTTCGTGTCCGGCCCTACCACCATATATTACAGAGCCAACACTCTGGGAGCCCGCTAGCTTCCCAGCGGGCAGGGATCTAGAGCCCCATGCTCCTCCCTTTCCTGTCTCTCCCCTGCTTCCTTCCAGCCAGCTTTCTATTTAGCAGGCTGGCTGCCCAGGCCTGCAGGTACCTCCCCTCAGATAATTTGGGCATGGCCTCCCAGCCAGCCCCAACTAATATCCTTTTTAACCAGTTCCAGGCTAACAGGGGCCTGGCTTGGTTCTCTTAGCCAGGACCCTGTTACACAAAGGTATACACAAAACCTTGTCTTCCTAGAATAATAATGCTTAGTATTTAGATAGCACTTTATACATTCAAAGCCCTGCAGAGACATTCAGGTCTTAATTAATCAGTTCTAGCAACAGCCCTGTGAGGTAAGCAGCTCAGTATTATCCCTTACTTATGGATAGGAAGACAGACAGAAAGGTGACAGAACTTCAAAGCCACAAACCAAGTGAAAGCAGCAGGATTAGACCCCTAGCCACTCCAGTGAAATGCATCAGCTTCCATTTGTTAAATCAATTTAATTAACTGATGAGACCTACATTGTTGAGAGCATTCTCTTCAAACAGCTTCCTTATCATCTGCAATGGTTTCTATTTCACTTTTTAATTACATCATATTCAGACTCCTTGAGAAACCATGACAGAATGGATTCTCTTCTTCCAAACTGCAATTATATTCAAGTTACATTGCCCACTACTTGCCAAGAACTGTGCACACAGCTGGCCTGTGCAACTGTGTGATCTTTTCATTGTTACCCTTCTTCCTTCCCCTATTGTTTGTTGCATCTACTTGTTACATCTTGTCTTATTTTACACTCTGATCCTGCAAACTGCTCCAAGTGGGTAAACTCTTGCACCTTTACAGAGCCTCGAGCCAATAAAGCCTTGTGTGCAGGCAGAGGTCCACTCACACAGAACAGCTGTTCAAAGCTGGGATCTCATCTTCCTGTTTGTTTCACAACTGGGTGCTGATGCTGATTGGGGCTCTGGGTGCTACTATAATACAAATAATAAATTTGAATAGTAATTAAACAGAAAAGTAAAGTAAAGATTAATTGGTAGTGTAGCAATTCACAAAGCAAGTTTTGGGTCTACCTGAAGTTAGTAAAGGGGCAACAAAACACTCACCATATTAGCAAATTGTAGAGAAAACAGCATGATTTTATCTTAACCTCCCACACCGGAAAAGCTATCCAAGAGGTACATTCTGAACACAATAGCAAAGGATTTAATTAAGTCTTAGCTAGTTTTCCATACAAAAGATTTTGGTGCTAGGAACATAATCTAAAATGAAATTCTAATGTTATGATATAGGTTGGGTTTATTTTACTAATTATAAAATGTAAACTATATACTGGTCTTCATTTCTAATGTTTTTAAGCCTGTTTGATATCTCCCTCTAGTGGGAAAAATAAGACAAGACTTTTATATGACTGCAGTAAAAATAATGATGACCTTGTAAACCTTTTCAGAGAACACATCATGAAGAATCAGGTTTTTTAAAGTGCTTCAGTTTCCCATCTTGATAATCAATCAGATCCTGCACACTCTTACACACAAACTTCTCTTTACTCATGTGAGTTGTCCCATTGATATCAGTGGAACTATTCTCATGACCAACATTAAGCACAGGAATAAGTTTGCAAGACTGGGGTATTACTTATAAAATGCAGGACTAATTAAAATGTAGTATCATTCAAGATTTATTTCTCTGTTACTATTTCCTCTAACCAGGAGTTACTTTTTAGCCATTTAACTGTAAATTTGTTTACAACAAAAACCCCAAAATATAAGAGCCAAATCATATTTATTATTTCTAAATGTTAAAACTGTACCCATCACTTCTCTCTGAGTGCACATAAAACTTTAGATAATAGAAAAGCAACATAAAGATAGCATAAAAAAGTAAATTTCTCTCAGAAAATATGAGTATAATACACCTTTCACAAGTGCTCATACAAAAGCTTTCACGAGCAGACACTGAAAGTTAATTGCAGTGTTTACTGTCCTCTGCTGAAAAATCCACTCACCTTTCCCAAGATATTAAAACCTTAAGAATTCTTTAGTTTCACTATCATAAAGAGGAGGAGTAAGAAAATTGACCATCCACTCTCCTGTCTACCACACTGGTTGGGGCTCCAGGAATTTTTAAGATTAAAATCCCTCTTGTTCTAGTTTCATGAAATGGTTTTCAAAACTGATCAGAGAAGAAAAACGACTAAAAATGAGACCACTGCTGGGATGAAAATACCACAGAGAAGGTGTTCATCAATTGTCATACTTGGCCCTCTGCTTCAAGAGGAAGTTCTCTCATATTTGCACTGGGTTAGGGTCAGGGTCCTGAGAGGTGAATGCTTGGAGTCTGTGATAGGGTGCTAGCAGCAGGAGAACTGTTTAGGAAACCCTCTGTCACCCCAGCTACACTGAAGGAAGGTAAATTGGAGCTGGGGAGGCCACCTGGCCCTAACTGGCAAAGCAGGAACAGCTGCTGCCTTTTCAGACCGGGGCTGGATAAAAGCCTCAGAGGAAGGAAGGGTAGGGAGGAATAGCTTGCCTGTCTCTCCTGCTGGAAAATGGGCCAAAAGGAACTATATGTGCTGTGAATGTGGTGGGAGCACCTCTTGTAAAATAAAGCACAGGTGAGCATTGCAAACAGGGTCTCCCAGTGACTTGCTGGGACAAGCAGGAGCAGGAGTCAGGAGGCCCCTACAGGAACCCCGTAACAGAGTCTTAATTCCCGTTCCTTTTGCAAGGGACTATGAACAAGCTTTGACAGGCCTCCCAGGGTTTCAGAAGGTTAACATGCTAGACCAGCCTTGTCCTCCTCTTCTCTGATTTCATGATTAACTGGTTTCTTACTTTGGATAGTCCTTGCCAGTTGGCCAGGAACTTGGAGAGGAGTACCAGTCCCCAGGTTAAATACATGCATAGATGTTCCTTTGTGATAGGCTCGCTCCTGGGCCTGTTGAGTGTGAAGATTTTCTTCTGCTAAGGCACCCAGGATCTTGAGCCTCTCCTGGAGCTTTGGGATATAGTGTACAACATTCTCTCTTTCTGCAGTCCGTTCCTCCCACACCTCTTGTACGAGGTCCAGGATAGCCCCTGGTTGTTCTGTGCAAGGGTACAAACAGGAGAAAATCCAGTAGATGAATGGGGTACTTCCTGAATGGCAATTAAGCGGGGGTACAACTACCTGAGTTTTTGCCACTCCTTTAGGGACAACAATCTGGCACTCAGGACAGAAACTGCAGAAATCTGTGACCTGTGGTGAACCGTGAGCCAGTAAAAGAAGTCCAGAATCCCAGCCAGAGTCTTCTCGCTTGACCACGTGTCAATGAGACAGGGGAAAAGAGATGTGATTGAATATCACTGGTCTGACAGTCTCTCTCCTGATGGTACAATCACTCAGCCCAGAGCTCACATCAGGAGTACTGCCCTGCTCAGTGTGAGTCTATCACCTCCCCATTGACCAACATCTGATCACAGCCCTGGCTCAGGCTTTCATCTGATCTCTGACAAAGTCGGACCCTCTATATAAGATGTCCCCCTTTAGCAGGGGCTCCAGCATCATTTCATTAGTTGGCAGAATTTACAGGGAGCTTCCAGTTGGCCAGACCCACCCTTCAAGGTCCAATTCTTGCCCTAAACCAGCCAGGAGTCTGAGTTCACCATCTCTCAGGATCTCCTAAATTAGTGTCCCCATCTGAGGCTGTCCTAAACCCACCCGGCAACTCTGAAAAATATTCCCAAACCCATCCCAAAATAATGGGATAGGTCAGCATCAAGGCCAGCCCACACTACAAGTCAATTGCACACACATACTAGAATAGGGTTTGACACCCCTGTGAATACATTGTAAGAGAAGGCCATTGGGCTTGGGACTAGGTGGTTCTGAACCAGGGTCTGACTACACCTGGAATCCACCAGGCCCATATGCCAGGGCTCTGTCCCATTTATCTAGACATGGACAGACAGTCTAGCCTGAGTTAATTTACACGCTCGGATTTCTGCCATATACACATGTCCATAACTATAGTCCACATCGGGCATTTGTGATTCAGGTGTCTTGGGCACCAATGTGAAAACCAATGCTTGCCAGCGAGGCCCCAACCTTGGGCCTTATGCAAGAGGGAGTCCCTCCCTATACAGTTCCTCTCCTCTTGTCTCCCAGTTTTCCTGGTGAGCAGATGGCTGGGGCCCCAGGGTTCTTTGCCTAGGTTTGGGCCTATGGCGACTGACTTTCCTGATGGAAATGAGCACAGGTCCCCACAAACTGCTGGGGTCTTTAGGGACTGGTGCCTCCACGCCCAGAACTGAGGCCTCCATCCATCAATCTTTGCAGCTAGGTTCTTTTTCAACTCCAAGTCTCTCTTTTGCCTCAGGCAGCTTCTAAAGCAATGTCCCTGAAGCCGCTGCAGCGACCAGGTAGCTCTCCATAAACGGGACCGCATCAGCTAGCATTTCAGACCCGAGTTTAAACACCCAGTCCCTACCCCAGCCAGGAGTATGTGGGAGAAATACTCAACAAACCCAACCTCAGCAACCTGGACTCCAGTCTGAGTTTTCAACTTCAACCATCACCAACACAAGTCCTGAAACTTCTGGGTCATTACGCCAGACCAGGCTCCCTTGAGGTATTTCCTCTTCACAGTACTGCATCAGAAGGTCTCCTCTGTGGTGTCAGAGTAGTTCAATGCAGTCACTTTCACCTAGACATATTCTTGCATGGCTGCTGCATCGAGCCCTCAGTAGACAGCCTGTGCAGGCCTGGATCAGGTGAGGCATTAAAACAATGGCCCACTGGGCTGTCTCCCATCACCACTCACTTGAATGTCACAAGGAAAGCTTCCAAGTCATCCCAGGGACCTATTTTTGTAATCTTCACTGGCCTGGCCACAGTCAGCAGGGCTCGACCTATGAGTCCTAAAGGTTAAAGTTCAAGGGGCCCCTGAGGCCCCTATAAGGCCACCACCTGTTGAATCAGCCTTCGCTGCTGCAGGAGCTGCTATTGCTGGGCTGCCTTTCCCTGCTACTAGTTCTCAGTCATTCAGTGTAGGAAATGTTCCACAAGGAGAAATGAACACAAGTAAACTGTCCTATGGATGTGGTAAGGTTCTGTTCCTTCAGACGGTTTATGGAAAACTGTGGCCTAACTGTACTCACAGGCTAATAAGAGAATAGTCCCACTAAAGGTGTATCAGCATCAGGCCTTCCCTTCTTCAGGGATGGGATATAGGTCAGAGGTCACCTGAGGAGCTTTTGCCTTCAACCAATCTTTCCTGGAGTTGAGGATTGGAGGTCTCTCTTCTCTCTGGTTTGCCACCAACCGTACTGTGCTCTTGCCTTTTAAGCTCCTCTCTCATCTCTCAGCGTTATGGCAGGGTGGAGCTGACTGAGCCCCCACTAGCTTGTTATCCTTGAGTTGCTCATAATCTGATTAGTATACCCCCATCACAATGGGAAATATGGATAGTTGAGTTGGCAGGAACAACGGTGAATGAAGAATTAATTACAGACAAAAGGCCTCAATCTGCAAAGACCACGATCCTGCAAAGATTTAAATACGTGGTCAATTTTACACATTGTCAGTAGTCCCACTGACTTCAGTTGAACTATTCCAATGGAACGACTCACAATGTGCAAAGTTAAGCATATTCTTAAATGTTTTCCTGGACTGGGCTCCAGACAGCATGTGTGAAAGACACTGGCATTGATTTTACAATACACTGTGCAGTATTTCAGGCTAATGGTTAATAAAAATGTAAGGAGGGAGATGACAATGAAGTTGCAGGAGAAAAAGAAGCATTCCCGAAATATTCTATTCTGGCATTTTGAGAGGGAAAAAGTTCTGCAGCTGCAGTATTTACTGTATTGTAGGGGGGAAAAGGATCATTAAAAAGTCCTACACAAAAGTTGTTTCAGACTATTATATATAGCAAGGTTTGTGGCATGTGTCCAGTGTTAAATGAGTGATGCCTCTCCATTCCAGCACAGAAGCTGCTACTGCAATTCCTTTTGGTATGCATAATTCACAGATCTATATGGGCTAGCTGTCAATTATGTACTTCTTCCCAGGCATGGAACAGTTTGCCCCTCAGGTATGAAACGCTGACAGGAGAACACCATTAATTTGAGTGATTACTCTTAAAGCAGGACATTTTATGAGAGAAAAATATAATCCCCTTTCCTCACTCATTCTGCAACTTTTGAATTAGATTGGGAAACTCTTACTAAAGAGCATTTATTTACATGACCTCAACAGGCTTCTGATCAGGTCCAATGAGCATAAGTGTTTGCAAAACTGAGGACTGAGTGACTTGCCCAATGCCGCAGGAGTAAAGTGTCAGAGAGTAGAACTCAAAAGCTCCTGGATTCTAGTCCTGTGCCCAGACCACTCCTGTCTCTCACAATTTTTATATGCTAAGCTTTAAGCACATCTATAGACCCACTGACTTTAACAAGACTACTCACAGGCTTAAAGTTAAATACTTGTGCAAGTATGCAGAAGATCAGGGCCTTATTTCTCAGACGAAATATACTACTAAATTATAATGAAAAAACATACATTTATTCACTGAGACAAAACTCTGACCTTGTCTCAGTGGGTCCCGCACTTCCTGGTGGATTTCGCCAGCCTCAGAGGCTCACTGTGACCCTCCACAGAGCCCTTCTCTCTCTAGAGACAAGGGTCACAGCCTACTGAGCCATTTTCATCATAAGCCAGCAAGGGAGGTGAGGAGAAGCTACCCTCCCTCGCACGGTCTCTGTTGTCTCTCAGTCTCAGTGATTAATAAGGGAGGGGAGGGGGGAACCTGGACCCACCTTCTACTCCAGGCTCCAGCCCAGAGACCCTAATAGTAGCAGCTAGGGAAGCTGACTTTTTGGAAACAGGATGCATACTGTTCCCTGGGCCATGCCCCCATTTCCTCAATATCCACTTCACCCTTACCTCAGGGCCTCCTTCCTTGTGCCTGGTATGGTTTGTACTGCTCAGTTTCTCCAACAGCATGGTTTTCTCCTACAGCTCCAGACATGTGCTCACCTGACTAAGTGGGAGGCTTTTAATCAGTTTCAGCCAGCCTCTGATTGGCTTCAGGTGTTCCAATCAACCTGTCTTCCATGCCCTCTGGAAAGATCTTAATTGGCCCCAGGTGTCTTAATTGACCTGGAGCAGCTACCATTTGCTTATCCTGGTAACAGGGATTTGTTTAGCCTGAGGCTAACCTATCTGTCTCCCACTACTTTACTATAGTCATTTGGCCTTGCCCCATCACATATTCCCCCTCCTTCACCCTTACCCCCGCTCAACATCATTGAGTTGAGCAACACCCATTGTACGGGAAATGCTAGGCAGTGTGCTCACGGCAGACCATCAGGATTTCCATTGTGACATCCAGCTCTGTGCCATATGTGGAACTCGAATGGATGGAGGGATAAGAACCACCCGGTGACCCTTGCATTCTTTTCCTTATTCTGCTGCATCCACTGGAGGGGTGCATGGTCCGTCACAAGAGTAAATCGTCAGCCGAAGAGGTAATAACACAGTGTCTCCATGGCCCATTTGACAGCAAGGCATTCTGTCTTGACACTGCATATTTCTGTTCTCTTGGGAGCAGCTTTCTGCTTAGGTAGCGGATCGGCTGTTCCTCTTCTCCTACCATTTGTGACAGAACCGCCCCCAAACCCACCTTAAAAGCATCTGCTTGTAAAATAAATCCTTGTTAAAGTCTGGGGCTTTGAGTATGGAGTCATTACAGAGGGCCGTCCAAAGGTCTATGAATGCCCCTCTGCTGTGTCAGTCCACTTCACCACGTCTGGACCTCGGGCCTTCACCAGATCCATTAGGAGACTTGCTCTGGTGGCAAAGTGGGGAATAAAAGGTCGATAATAGCCTACCACACCTAGGAACGTGTGGACCTGCTTCTTTCGTGTTGGCCAGGGCCAGTTTTGAATCGCCATTAACTTATTTGTTTGGGATTCACTATGCCCCTTCCTACAATATATCCCAGGTACCTAGCCTCTGCTAGCTCTATGACACATTTAGCGGGATTAGAAATGAGGCCAGTCTGCCTTAAAGTGTGCAGTACTGCCTCAACTTTCTCCAAGTGGGTTCCCCAGTCTGGCATACAGAATAGATGATGACATCATCTAGGTATGTGGCTGCATAACTAGTATGGTGGCACAGCAGCTTATCCATGAGGTGCTGGAATGTGGCCGGGGCCCCATGTAGCCCAAAAGATTGTGATTAATCATGTTGGTTGCCTTGATCGGCATCAAGTCGAGTGATATCCTCACTTGCTCGTGTAAGTTATCCTCCTGGGGAAGGGTCTCCTGGGTGACTAAGCATGCCTCTTAATCGTGCCAAGGTTTTAGAAGATTGATGTGGTAAATTTGCTCCAGTTGCCGGTGGCCTGGCTGTCGCAACTTATGGTTCACCTCTCCCATGGCTTTGATCACTTTATAGGGTCTCTGCCACTGGGCTAACAGTTTACTTTCTGCTGTGGGTACCAGTACCATCACCAAATCTCCTGCTTGGAACCGCTGAAGCTTTGCTTGGTGGTTATAATAGGCTGGGTCTCCTGTGCTCCCTCCAAGTGTTCCCGTACAATGGGCGTAACTCAGACTATCCAATCTCTCATCTGTAGAACATGTTCGACTATGTTCCTTCTGGGATTTGGTTCCTCTGACTACATCCAACATGCCGCAGGGATGGCACCCATATAGTACTTCGAACGGAGATAAATCCCTGGAGGCTTACCGAACCTCCCAGATGGCAAACATGAGGTAAAGCAATAGGGTATCCCAATCTTTTCTATCCTGGCTCACCACTTTCCTGATCATGGCCTTGAGGGACCTATTGAACCCTTCCACAAGGCCATCTGTTTGTGGGTGGTATAGTGAGGTCCGTAGGGCTTGTATGTGGAGCAATGAACAGAGATCTTTCATCAGCTTGGACACAGAAGATGTCTCTTGATCAGTGAGTATCTCCTTGGATAGCCCAACCTGGGAAAAGATCTGTACTAGCTCCTTAGCTATTGTCTTGGAAGCCATGTTGTATAGGGGAACAGCTTCCAGGTACCGGGTCGCATAGTCCAGTATAACAAGCACATTCTCATGCATAGCATATTTATAATTTGATCTATTAAAGGCAATATACCTATTAATGGCAAATGTCAAGATACCCCTTTCCAACTGTCCCCCAAGTACCACAAATATCAGCTCTGAATAAGCTTTGACAAAAGGCTTCTAAACAGCTTGCCCCTCCTGCTATTTATTTTTATACTGTTGGTTCTCAGTTAGAGAGAGGCTATAGGTACCTTCAGTTCAAAACTCTCAGAGGGAAATGCTGCTGGAGCCTGCCTGGAAAATAAACTAATGCATTAAATAATAAAACGAGCCAATAACTGACCAGCATGAACCTCAAAGACAAGAAGTAACACAAAAAAAAATGAACATGGCAGCCTTACAGACTTACCTCTGGAGACTTTGTATACTTCATAGAAGGAATAAAAGTGGAAGCCAAATGAAAGAAGCAAGTAAAGAAGCATTTCCCATAGTGGCAGCATCACTACTTGAAAAGTAAGTTTCTCCAGTCTCCAGTTCCCCTAGATTATGTCCTTGTTGTTAGCTTCTAAAAAACAGTAAGCAAAATTGTATGAAGTAGTTCAGTATGGTGTATATTTAATAGCAACAACCAGGAGCATAATGCAATAAAGACACATACTTTTTGGTGACTAAGTGACACATTCTGCAGTTTTCTGAATCCTAGCGCTGTTTTATATTCCATATGAGAAAATGGCAGGGCACAACCACCAACCCAAAATGTCAGTTTGGAAATCCTTTCTTCCAGTCAAGTCCTCACTCACATGCCACATGCTGGGAGTGGATGAGCCTTTCCAGAGTAACTATTCTTGGGCTTCAAGGTGAAACTTATAAAGCCTCTCAGTGTTCTGGCCACTTGCTTTCAAAGTTTATTGAAGTTTATTTTCAATTCTGGGTATATTGTTTCTACTACATTCTGAGGTGGAATTTAATAAGGGGCATTTTCTCTTTCCAAGGGCCAAATACAATAAAAGCATATCCAACATCTGTGTTGAAATAAGGTTTCTACAGTGTGGATGCTGGATCTACCTTTTATTGTATCCCATCTACATTTTGATCAATTACATAGTTACCTTTTTCAAACTTTCTGATGTTTCAAAATTCAGAATAGTTTTCACTCTGCTAAGGCACTCCCAGCTGAAAACACTAGACTATCATAAATCCAGTCTGATATACTGTGATTTGAAGTACCTGTAAGATAATTATCAATACCTCTTTTGATTTTTTGAGTACAGTTCTCTTACTGTTTTTTAAGCTAAGACTGCTACATTTGGCAACATTTTTTGCTTTTAAATATTACTTAAAGTCACAAAGTCTCATTCTCTAAAGGAGAGGCTCAAACTTCTTCATCTTCCTCCTAACTGCTTGATTCTCAGAGTGTTTCATTCTGTAGACACCAAGAAGAACACTGCAGGCTTGCGGCTGATCCAAAGCTCACTGAAGTCAATAACCCTTAAAGCAGGCCCTGAAAGAGACCTGAGTCAGATGACTACAACTGATCGTTTAAAGAATCACTTTAGCTCAATATTTAGACCAATTGTTTTTCAAAGTTCTCCCAGCGCAAATCCCAACAGGTCAGACTGCTCAAATCGATGCCCATCAATACCTCCTTTGTAATGATGGGCTGTTTAATAAACCTTTGCTGAAACACTAACATAGTCTTCTCAATATTGAGCAAGAGTCCTAGTCTTCAGAAAGCTTGTGCAAGAAAATCCAGTATGGACTGAAGGTCATTCTCAGTGTGCATGAGATAACACAATAATCAGCACGTGTAAGATCAGTAATGGATGTCCTGAAAACTTTAGACTTTGAGCAAAGACATTGAAGATTAAAGAGCTACCCATCCATTCTATATTGAATGTCAACTTTCTTGGGAATGTGCTCTTTACCGAGGACAAAAATGACTGCTAACTAGACGGAAAACTGGGTTGCAGCAATAACACATCCTTGCTTAACCCCAGTTCTGCATCTCAAGGCCATTACGGAGAACCATGGCAGTCATCTGATCATGGAGAAGGCTTAGGATCTTAAATTTTGGAGCGCAGCCAAATCTGGCCAGCACCTTCCACAGGGCTTCACACCTGACAGAGTCAATGGCCTTTGTCAAATCGATGAAACGCCATGTACAGATTCTGATTTTGCTCCCGAGACTTTTCCTGGATTTGGCGGGCAATGAAGATCACGTCGGTTGTCCCGCAGAATGATCTAAAACCCCACTGAGATTCCGGCAATATTTCCTCAGCAAGGGAAAATAATTGGTTTAAGAGGATACGGGCAAGAATTTTCCCTGCTGTAGATACACGCTAACATTGTTACAATCTTTAATAAGGGAGATAAGTCAGAGTTTCTTAAGTCTTCTGGAATCTTCTCATTATGGGAGATATGAAGAAAAAATTTATGGAGCTTCCCTACCAGTTCTTCACCTCCAAATTTGTAGACCTCAGCTGGTATGCCATCTACCCTGCTGCCTTCTTGTTCGTAGTTTGCAAAATGGCCTGTATTCAGATGGAAGGAGCATTTTGAGTTACTCCTGAACCATGAGTCAACTGTTTCTGATGCCATTATTGAATCTATACCTCAACGACATGAAAGAGGATCTCTTGCTGAACCCCTGGCCCTCAAAGTAGTAACACAAGCCATTCAAATGCAGCATGTGATAAAACTTTGCAGGACTGGAGCCTTAATTTGTTATAACTTAAAAAGTGTTTCTTTTTTGGCTTAAAACAAAACTCTGGATACAAACAAGAGCTAACATAAGCAAAATGTAAGTTGCGAAGATGCCATAAATTTTTGGTAAATAATCTGAAGACCAAGTCTGATTCACTGCAGAACTCCTCAAATAATTTTGATTGAATAGACCTGAGAATTTTCAGTCTGTTCAAAAACAATTTGGGAGGGAGGCAAAATTCATTACAATTTTATTTTGTGAATTATTTGTTCAACTTAATGTATAGCACCTTGAATGATCAATCAATGAATTGATTGCTTTGAATTCAGTGTTTGGCAGCAACAGACTCCCAGAAACATTTTTTGAAAGCAGAGTCCATACAGGACCTGATCCAAAATCCACTCAAATCAACAGACTGACCCCATTCACTTCCTTGAGCTCTGGATCAGAACCTTGATGCATCTGATATATTCCAAAGGTAAAAATATAGAAATAAAAATTCTGTTACCCTGGTGAGAAGTATAGTGTAAAATCCTAAATCAACACAGGTATTAGTCAAAAGTATCTGCATGAACCAGGGATTAAAGTTGTCCCAAGCACGGTGAGTTTAGCAGTAGTCAGAGCAGAAGATGAACTTCCTCAGAGGAAGGAATAACAGTTAAATATTTCAAGTTTTTCCCCAAAAAATATCTGCAGAGATTCTCCTATTGGGCACTGCAGCACATACATGCACTCAGCTAGATAAATCACGTATTCCTTGGTGCTATTGCTTTGTACCTGTGCACAACTAATAGATCTTGTTCTTACGAGATTCATTCACCTCCCTCATGTGATTAATATTAAAGCAGCTTCCTAAAGGCCCTCCTCCTGCTACTTATGGGATCCCCCCGCCCCTTTGGCTCTGTAGTTCAGTGGGGCAATGTAGGAAATCCACCTCCTCGTTATTTTCTCCCTCTCTCTTCAGGGGGACAGTTTGAGAGCAGGGGCCCCAGTCCTTGCCCGGGCAAAACTGTGAGGACCATTCATGGGCGGCAAACGTCTCCAGCCCCCCGCTGCCCTTTCCAGGTCTGGGCACTGACGCGTCCACCGGGCACACCCCGCAATGCGCTCCCCGGCAGGGACGTGCCTTATCCGCTGCCGACCCGCCTCGAGGGGCCGCGGCGCTGCCGCCACCCCTGCCCCGGCGGCGCCACGCGTGGCAAACCCGCCCCCCGCGCCGCCTCCATCCCCCCCGCGCAGCGGCGGGGCGCAGCGAAGGCGGAGGCACCGACCTTACAGAGCCCGCGCTCCCCGGCTCCGTGCCCGGAGCCAGCCGCTCCTCAGCGCTTCCGGCCTCGGCCTGCGCCGCCCTCCCCGGCCCGCTCCCGCCCCCCGGGACAGCCGCTCCGCCTCCGCCCCCCACGGCGGCCAACCGGGAGGGGAGAGCGGGTCGGGCGCCGCCGTGGGAGGCCGGGAGAGCGGGCGCGGAGTGTCCCTGGCCTGGGCGCAGCGGTGGGTCACCCCCTCGGGGTTCTTTAGCTCGTTGGGTTCGCGGGCACTGAGCCGCCCGGGCCTCCCGCCCGCGCTGTGCTGCAGCCTTAGGGCGCAGCGTGAATGCACCGGCTCGCCTAGGGCATGAATGCCAAGTGCGTGTAATTAATGCCCAGAGAAGCCTGGGGGGAGTCCACGCCTCCTCCCATCGCCAAGCCAGTCCTTCCTCAGGGCAGCGCTACCGAAAGGACTAGGAGTCCTCCCTCTCCAGGGAGGCCCAGGCTACCATGTCCCATGTGTTCAGCCTGGCGCATCCCCCAGACCATGAAATCCGGAGTCAGGCCCCAAACAACCCCAGTGGCTTTTTAAGAAAATAATAAAGGTTGGGTTCTTTTTCCTGGCCCTCTGGTTTTGGAGCTTTCCAGGGCATATTTTCAAGCTTTTCCTTGGCCACCAGGTCTAGAAACCGTTTCCATAAATGAGAGCCAACAGCCAAGTGGCTGCTGAGTCACATGAGTCCTGGAGCTGGAGATTCAAAAAAACCAACAAATATCACAAGACTTGTAATAAAAGGACCTGATAATAGTGGGGCCTGACTAGCATCATTTTCTCTGCCTCTAGTTAAAGGGTAAAACCTAGCTCCATTAGAGCCAATGGGAGTTTTACCTTTACAGGGCCTGAGTATCAAACTGGGAGAAACATGCTCTCTTTTCAGCAGGGGAAATGCAGAGAGTGCATCCTCCTACTGCTCCACTCTCTTGGCTGGCTTTCTGTTCATTTCCAGTTCCTCATCTTTAAAGCCCTCAGTGGGCCAGTACCTAGGCCATAACTAGGCCAAGCAGCTATGCTCAGAGCATGCTGAAGTTGGAGGCAGGGTTTTCTCAACAGAGCATCCTTTACTGCTGAACTCCTAATGGTCGAGATCAAGGTAAACCTACCTATCCTGCCCAGTTTCAGAGTTCAGTCTGAAAACCAGCTTTTTTGCAGAAGCCTTTTCCACATTATTAGAAGCTATAGGGAAGGGGAAACACACACAAGCAATATTTCAAGTTTATGCAGATGAGCTCAGGCTAACAAGAGTGTGTTTTGGGAGGTCACTAGGGACTTCCATCTTGCACAGAGGTAAGTCCCCTTGTCATTTTAATCAACCATGTTAACTATAGAAATGAACATATGTCTGACACAATTCCTGGTAAAAAGAGCACATGCCAAAATGGCTCACAGTGGAGTCAATGACAAGTAGTGTCCATGTAAGAGCACCAGAGTTGAATCAGAGTTGGATTTACAGAATATTTCCACAGGATAGTAAAAGGATTAATGGCCACGAAGGGTCAGCAGAGCCTTGGAGAAAGTCCAAAGAAGACCAACAAAAAAGATTAAAGGTCTAGAAAATATGATCTATGAGGGAAGACTGAAAAAAATGGGATTACTTAGTCTGGAGAAGAGAAGACTCAGAGGGGACATGAAAACAGTTTTCAAGTACATAAAAGGTTATTATAAGGAAGAAGAAGAAAAAATGTTCTTTTTAACCTCTGAGAATAGGACAAGAAGCAATGGTCTTAAATTACAGCAAAGGTGGTTTAGGTTGGACATTACTGTCCAGGTGATTAAGCACTATAATAAATTACCTAGGGAGGTTGTGGACGCTCCATCATTGGAGATTTTTAAAAGCAGGTTAGGCAAACACCTATCAGGGATGGTCTAGATAATAACTTAGTCCTGCTATGTGTGCAGTGGACTGGACTAGATGACCTCTTGAGGTCCCTTCCAGTCCTATGACCCTATGATTTTCCCCGTTTTGCGTTTGCATTGCAATAGCGGAGGATTGCTGTAGTTAAAGAAAAAGCCCTCTAGATGGCTGCACAAGACAAGATGTGTCATGCAAACCTAGTACAGTAGACTCTCGATTATCCGGGATGATCGAGAAAAACGTAATCCCGGTTAATAAGATCCCGGATTATCAAGTCTACTGTGGTGGTAGTGCCCCTGCACCCGGGAGGTGGGATGTGCCAGCCACCCTGCAGCATAGGAAGCCCAGTCTGGCAGCGGGAGCTGAGACACCGGCTGGCAAGGGGGCAGTGGGGGAAACCCCAAAGTGGCGGCAGGCTGAGCGCTCAGCCCACCGCCACTTTGGGGTTTCCCCCTGGCCCTTTCCCAGCCAGGGTCCCGCTGCCTGCCCCACTCAGCTCCCGCTGTCAATCTGGGTTACCTACACCCAGGCTGGCAGCAGGAGCTGAGTGGGGCGGGCGGCGGGACCCGGCTGGCAAGAGCCTGGGGGGAGAGCCCAAAGCGGTGGCGGGCTGAGCACTTAGGCTGCTGCCGCTTTGGGCTTTCCCCCCAGACTCCTGCCAGCCCAGGCTTCCTACACCCAGGCTGGCTGGGCTGAGACCCCAGCTGGCAAGGGGACAGCGGGGGAAACCCCAAAGCAGTGGCAGGCTGAGCACTCAGCCCGCTGCCACTCTGGGGCTTCCCCTGCCGACCCATTTTAGACATCCTGGTTAACCCACAGCCTGGTTAACCTGAGCCCAAATAATCAGGAGACTACTGTATTGCAGCTTAATATTGTTTATGCAGGAAGAGAGCTATAGACAATGAAATTACATTTACCTTTTATGAGGGGAAGAATGGAAAATCTATGCATATATATTATAGTGGTGTCAGTCACTATTCTTTATAGATAAAGGCTCACTTGCAAGTTAATTGAGTCAAACACTGAGCTACCTTGACAGCATCCCATCTGGAAGATTTTACTGTCTGGACCTCCAAGGTAGAAAAGATTTTTTTCCTATTTAACTTATTTTGTACAGGAGAAAAAAGACCATTCAGGAATCCTAATGCATGAGCTTGTTAGACTACCTATGAACTGACTGGAGTGAGATGTTGAACGTAAATGATACTGGAAGAATTTGGTTACTTATACAATCTTTGCAATTTAAGATGACAGGAACAACAAGAGACTCCTTTCTATGAGTTACATGTGCAGATGGTCTGCAATTGGTAAATTAGGAGGGTGGTGACTGAAAGCTCAGTCCCTGTCCCACATGAACTAATTGTGGTCTGAAGAGCTTGTCCTGTGATTATAGTGGAGATGAAGACATCACCATAGCATCTGCAAAATCCCAGTGAGCATAACTGTTCTGATTGGTTGACAACCTAGTTAAGCCTGTCTGTTTGCACCTGACGACACAGCTGAGTGTTTCATGCTCTGTGGAAATGTCAAATTTATTTCATACTAAAATTGCTCTAATCTGGACTGGGGTATGTTTGTGTGATGGTGGAAGTAATTCTTTTGGGTATAAGGAGGACACATCAGAGCTTTTTCTGCTTGGAGTCTTGCACAATCATATCTACAGAGCCTAGGGACATACAGACTACAAACAGTAGGATAGATCTATGTCATGCCTAGCTGATGAAAGGAAACAAAGAGCTGTTTGGTCTGCTGTCAATGCGTTGGTGAGGAATAGAAAGGTGCCATGCCAGTTTCTTGTAAATAAGTGATTTTAATCCTTGTTCATAACCCGTCTCTTAAGATGGCCAGTTACCATCACTATCACTTTGTCATAAACCTCGTTTTGAGAGAACATTGAGGCAAAACAATTCCATCAATATCTAGAGTTCTCAATTCCTTGGACACAGTTCATTTGGTTTTAGGCATAAACCTAAACATTGGATGTTGTACATAAACCACATTTGATTTGTTGGTTGGCAATCTGACGACAGATCAAGATTAAAGCATCCTCCTGATTCTTTAAGATCTATCAGCTTCCTTTAGTACCATGGGCCACAAGGTGCTGTGGATCATTAGTAGGGATCTGTGGAGAGGGATAATTCTTCAGTGACTCCACTCCTTTTTGGGAGATCCCAGAAGGTAGCGTTGGGCAATTTCTTATCTGCTTTAAGCCCATCACCTTTTGTGCAACCTGTATATGGCCCTTTAGAGAGGGCTACTTAGGGAGTATTGGTTTTGGTACTTTCAAATATGCTTATGACACCAGTCTGTATTTCCGTCTCTTCCTGACCCTACTACTATGGTCAAGCAGAATGAGGCATAGATGAGAGCTAACTTGCTGAGACTCAATCCATACAAGACATAGGCTTGGTCTGCACTACAAACTTTTGTTAGTACAGTAATGCAACTTAGGGTTGTGATTTTTAATATGTTTTATATTGGTAAAAGCCATAGTGTAGATTCAGTTATAAAAGTAGAAGAGTTCCCATTATAGTTTATTTTGTTTGGGGATTATATAAGCTCTTCTGGCCAGTATCAGGTTCTACTAGGAGTGTTTGCTGGCATAGCTACACCAGAAAGCCCTTTCTAGTGTAGGCAAGGCATTATATAATAGTTATGGAATGGATGAAGCAAGTTTTGGAAGGAGCAGAAGTTGTATTAAGATCTCTGGTTGGTGGGGATTATCTGCTGTTTGTTTTGATACCTTGGGGGTTTTTTGGCTCCCCAGCTATTCCTGAATGTCCGGGTAGCAGAGGTTGCTAGATATGCCTTATATCATAGGCCCTTGAGAAGAAGAATCTGTGCTTTTTTTTCAGAGAAGGACCTCACCAAGCTTATTTATATTCTTGTAACTTCAGAGTTAGAATATCACCCTCTCCATGGGTCTACATGTTCAAATCATTTGGAAATTGCAGCTAGTGCAGCACCCTGCAGTCTGCTTCTTAAGCAGCGTTGCCAGCCAAGAGTACATTAAACATATGCTCTCTACTGATTACTAATTAACTTACAGGTGAAGTTTAAGGTGTTGGATTTGATCTGTAAAGCTCAAATGGTTTGAGTCCTTGTTATTTTGTGAGACCGAAACAGTGTAGCAGTGGTGATCCTCAGGGAGAATTGAGCTAACAGCTCCCAAATTTAAATGGGATGAAAATGGCTGACAAACTCAAGAAAGGGTCCTTAATCTGGAATTTAGATCTTGGTTGACCAGAGTCTGGATCTGGCAACCTTCAGAACGCATTGCGAAACACACCTGTTTTCCAAGGCTTTTGGGTGGTGAGGGGCAATAAGTGAAAAACAGAGAGGGTTGAAATGGAAGCCATTCTGCAGCTGTGAAGATCTGTTATTTTATGATTTATGTGTAATGCATTTATCATGTGACTGAAATATCAGAATAAATATTTATGAATCCAGCTCTAGAGACCTTAGTCAGTCTAAAGAATTTCAGCATTGGGCTCTATGTTTTTTACCACTTCGCAGAATAAGTAAATCCCACAGGAAGGACAGTAAATTTACACCATAGAACTTTCCTTTTCAAGAGCATAGATGATAGTATTTGATTGTGATTCCTGATTTTATTCATCCCCCTATTATAAATCATACAGTAGTGGTGCATACACACAATGTCCAAACAATAGACTACAGTAAGCACCCTTGTACATTAGAAGATCTGTAGAACACAGGAGGATTAGAAGTGTATATTTGAAAGCAAAGAAGTCTGAAAAGAAACCTTAACCTACCAAAACAGCAACATTAAAGGAGGAAAAAGTCAGAAATGTAAAAAGGTGTGGTATTTAGGATAAGAGCCAAGTTAAATACCTCAATTAATGTTAACTTGCACCCTCCCTCCTAAGCTCCAAAGCGTGGGGTTATGAATTCTAGAGGGAAAATGAACAAATTTGCCCCTTTTTTTTGTCTTGTTTAACTTGGCTTTTGGAATGACTAACATTTTACTAAATTGGCTGGTTTAGCAGATAATCACAACTTTACATGGCTGTCCCTACCTTCCCACCCGCAGATCTGACTATTTGTGAATGGCTAAGTGCTTTTGTCCATCACCTGTAGCTATGTATATGTATATTTTGTTTATAAAAAGCTTCTTGTCATTTCTGTATTGCAGGTACCTTCACTTCTCAGGTGCACTTTGATGTATTCTTCTTGTATCTTAGAGCACCTGAAGCTGGAGATGTTATATTTTATGTTGAGAAAAAATACCATTACATTTGTGGCTTGGGATTAGAAGATTAGCTAAAGGGGAAAGTGACACATACCTAGTAAATACAATAGTATAATTGAGCATCTTGTCTTTGGCTGTCTCCTGGACAGTTCAGAGGTTTCCTCTTAAACATGCTACATGGTCTTGTTGAACAAAAGACTCTGAAAGTCATGGTTACTTCCTTAACAGACCCTTCTGAGGGTTTTTCCCCACTCTTCCCAGCCCACATAGCAGCAGGCCACAGAACAGCCATATGTTGATCATAAAATATGGGTTATCCCTTTTTACCAAGGCATCTGCTTAGTGTTGAAAAGTTGCAGAGTGAAACATCACATAAGATTTAATAGATGGTATGTCAGCTGCCAAGTACCATGGACAGGATGGTGCCATGCCCTTCTGATTTTTGGTAAAGAGTGGGAGGCACTGGTAGTGAAGTACTTTAAAATATAGATATTTCATTGTCTAAGGCATCCAGAGGTAGGAAAGGCTGGGCCTCATAAGAGGATGGGACAGGGGATTCTTCTAGGCTGCCACTCTTCAAAAATATTTGTCATAACAAACTTATATAAATATTCAGATGGAGCTAAGATAGAAGGGAGTCCCAAGGTTAACCCATCTATAGTTTAACTTCTTACAAATTATCACAAGACTCCCACTGACTTTAATGGAACCAGAAGCAGGCCTTGCATTTGACAAAATAAGTGATCTAACTAGTCTTACATTTAATTACATTGAAAGTGTTAATCTGAGTCACAAAGCTGATCTTCATATATCTTTATCTTTTCCAGTCACTGAAGAGATGACTCCGAATCTGCATCCTATCTGTATCTATATACTATCCAGAGCCCCATTCCTAAAAACATTGCAATGTTGTTTAAATAAATCCAGTTAATGGAATAAATTGATGTAGTAAAAACACAAATCTCAAATTCTCTCATAATTAACCAAAAATCTCTCCCTGTATACTGAAAAATAATTTTTTCTGACCCCTTCATTGTCAATAAATGGCATATAATCAACCATGAAATCTTCAAACAAACAATGCATCCCCCACAATCTCTCTACCACCAAGAGGATAGCTATACAGTCCCTGAAATCCAGCCACCAGATAATGATCAAATCTACTGGCTGGCACATGTGGCACTATTACAGTCATCAATTGTGATGACTACAACAATGAGGCAAACAGACAACTCTCTACTATGAAGAACTCAAAGAAGACCCCCCCCCAACAATACTATTCACACCAGAATTTAGAGATACCTTCAAAGCTTTCCCCAAACAATTCCAAGAAAAACTCTGCAAACACAGTCCCCCATGCATCCACTCTAAGAAGCTTCTACATACTTCCCAAGGGACCCAAACAAGGGACCCAGGCAGACCCAGTATGTCTAGCCATGGCACTTCTACTGAAGGAATATCAGGACTCATTAAAACCATCCTTAAGCCACACAAAGAGCCAGCTTTCTCCAAGACACTGCCAACTTTCCTCCAGAAACTCCACAACCTTAACAGCCTTGCCAGTACACCATTAATGTCACATCCCTTTACAATATCCCTTCCCATGATGGCATTGCTGCCTGCCTCAGATACACACAAGATAATTTGCAAACACTCAGAAGCCCACCTAAAACACCTCTCCAAACTCATCCATTTCATGCTCACCCAAAACAACAAACAGTTTGTTCAAACCGTGGGAACAGCCATAGGAACTAGGCTGCCTCCCCAATACGCCAACTTCTTCCTGGGCTACCTTGAGGAAGAATTTCTGGGAATATGTACCACAAAACCAACAATAGCCTGAGATACATTGATGGTATTTTCTTCCTCTGGATAGAAGATCTAAACTCCCTCAGATTTCCACCACAAGTTCAACAGCCACCAGCCATCCATCAAATTCTCTCTAGAACACTCCCACTCCAACATCAGTCATCTGGACTCCATGTTCAGCTTCAGCAATGGAACCCTACACCCAACCATATACAAGAAACCCACTACTCACCACACTTACCTCCACAGATCCAGATCAATATCCCCAACAGCGCACCTTTCAAGATTCCTGGGTCCTACACATGCCTATCACAACATGTAATGTACCTCCTCCAGTGCACCAAATGCAGCAATAACTACTAAGTGGGTGTAGCCAGACAATCACTACACTCTCAGATGAACTCACAGAAAAAGGATAAAAGCAACCACCCCACACACTGAAAAAGGATCCTGATATTTGAGAGTTCTATCCTGAGATCATAAGTAAGGCTTAATTTTACTTAGAAATTGTTACCGTGAGGCCCCGTCTCCCCCTTCCCAGGCTCCCGCTGCCAGCCTAGGAAGTGGAAAAGGGACCCCACTGCAGCCCCCCTCAGGCCTGAGGAGGGTGTAGAACCCAAAGAGGAGCCAAGGTGAGACTAAGAGGGCTGAACTATGGCCTTGAGGCTGAAGACTGGAGGTTGGGAGCTGATGGGGTAGCGGGGCTGTATTGACAGTGGGTTCTGAGCAGATGGGATGAGTTCTGGGAGGATGCGCTAAGGGCGGTGGGGATTGGTGAGGTAGGGGGGCTGAACTGATGGGGTGGTGATGATCGGGGCTCGGGACAGGATTAATTGCTGGGCGGGAGACAGGACGCTATGAGGGTGAGAGTTCCTGCGGCAGGGGCCAAATTACTTTATCCAGAACACTGTCAGATGCACGTACCCTGTGGATGGGCAGGGGGAATTCAAAAATAAAGAAACTGACCTAAAAATAACAGTACAATCCTTTTTTTTAAGATGTCATGATTTTTTGGGAGCAATCTCATGATTTTGTAGGCACGACTCAAGATTTTTGATCTCGAAGTTGGCAATACCATTGTACACTTTAAAAAAGTGTCATTGCCAATTCTGGCCTATGCACGTAAATACATTTAATTGCTTCTTTAGGATAAGATATTGTGAGGTGCTCTTTTCATTCAACTCACAATATCTTCCTTGACAACTCTAAAGAGATTTGGAGCAGGCCTCGAACCATAATGTACATTGTTGTCATGAGCTAGAATATACTTAGCACCTTCATAACCTTAGCTAGTCTTCAGTGGTAGGAGGAATTTTATAGAAAGATCAATCAAAAACATTCTATCAAAGCTTCTGAGTGATCAAGAAGTTTTAGACTCAAGGAGTAGATGTTGCCTTTCTGGGAGAAATAACTGGACACCGACAGTGAACAGGACCAGACAATGAATTGAGTAAGTCTGCTAGTCTATTCACAGCTATTACAGTTCTTCCAGAAAATAGTTTCCAGCAGAGATATTAAATAGTATAGAAAGGAAACGCAGCCTTATGTTTTCACAAATTGCAGCCAATACATCCATAAAAGTGCTTTTAAAAAAATCAGTCCTGTTCCATTTGGGTTTGTAACTGCTTTTGTTTAAACATTTTTTCCTTGTGAAAGCTCTGCCTCCTGAAGCCACTCCTCTAACCTCACACGGCCTTTTTTGTTTGTCAGACATGCTTCTATCCGATCTGTAGCCACTTTCCACCACAAAAGAAAAGCTTGAAATGAAAGATGGTCTTTGACCTACACTTTTAAAGACAATGATGTGTGCTCTATCCTATTCGCTTTCTCTTTGTGTCAACTTGTTTCTAGTTGAAACACTCTGCAGTGGTTTTGAGGGTGATATTACTGATAAACCTATCTCTTTACCATTTCTGCTGCAGTATTCTCATTGTAAGGTAATGGTTTGGAGTATTTTTGGTTTGTATTGCTCCTGGGCATTTTCTGTTTCTCAGAAAAAGAGACTGTAGTTTATTCTTAGGGACAAGTTTATAAGCCCTGGGAATGCCAAGCATTATTCCTTTAAAAATAACTGCCACAGGCATTTGATTTTCATTGATTATTATATTATACAGTGCAAAACACTGTTGCTCTATTGTATTGAGCTCTTCATATTAATCCTACCACATATACTGTTTGTCGTCTTCATGCATTATGTTTCACAGTGTCCTGTCAGTTTGGCTGATAAACAAATAAATATCACCACCATTTTACAGACAAAGAGATTAAGTAGCTTGCCCAAGATCCTAGAGAGAATCTTTGTCAGAGCTAGGATCAGCAGGCTTTCCAATTTGTGCTCAGAACAATACATCATGTCTCTCTTTTTTAACTTAATTTCCCGTAATAGTCCTACTTTACCAAGCAACAAGCCATGCTGCAAGCCACATTTGTTTTCCTGAGATGAGAGAATGGAAGGGTGACTCAGGTGAGAAATCCTAAACATCAGAAGTCTTTGGCTGCTGGGTTAGTAATTATATTAATGTTTGGGCAAAGAGTTGCTCCTGGCGTAGTCTATTTGGACAACTATGTTTAAGGTGTCTGGGAGGGCCTTGAGAAAGGGATAGGTGCTCCTTTTTGCTAAATGCATATTTGTCAATTTATCAATGGACTCAATTCATCACTATTTTCTGTCAGTAACTGGTCTCATTTACTTCCAACAAGGGTACATTTTCTAAACAGAGGCAAATCAGCAGAAAAGAGTCAGATCAAACAACTGCAGGGTTAGATATACCCCTTCTTGGAGAAATTCAATGAAGAAAGTGCACAAATTACTGCGGCTTGAAAGAAAATAATTTATATGAACAATTTCTGAAAAGGAGAGTAAATAGATAAAAAAATCATGATATTACTGTAAAAACTGTCTAAGACAGTTTATGCTCCCTTTGAAAGAAACATTTCCTAGCAAGGGTTCCTCAGAGTGTTATTCTAAAGTGGAACAACATTCAACACTACTTTTGAAGAACTAAGATTTCAAATGTATTTCAAGAGAATAAAATATGCTTTATTAGGCAGGAATATTTTTCAGATAAATAGGGGTTTTTTTAGGATAAACCTAACATTAGCCCCTTCCCCCCCCCCCCCCACCCCTTAAAAAATAGTAAATTTCTGTGACTGAAGAAAAAATGAGGAAAAAAGTATGTGCATCCAATACTACAGGTTTGGGGAAAGTTTTCTTCTCTGCTACCTGTTTTGCTCCTGCTGCTTTTGTGGAAAAAAAGCAACAGAACACCGCTTGCTACTAGTAACACCTTTTGTATCTGTGAATTTCAAATGTTCAGTCACACACCTGGCATGAGCAAAGTAGGGCATTTCCAAATAGTCTTTTTGATTCCCATTCAAAAAATCTGCTAACTTAAACCTCACCTGCATGACAGTGCACACACCCACATGAACAGGACATTGTTCTATGTACATCATGCTTGGAAGCCATGTATGAACTTGTACATAAAAAAATCCTATGGGTTTAGCTCTGGCACAGATTTTTTATTAATATGGCCTGAAGCATAGTTTTGTCAACAGTGTATAGGGTAGGTGCACTATAGTTATGTGAAGTGGGATAGAATACTGCTACCTATACAACCGCAACTCAGCTCTGATCCCTGCTTTGGGAGTTAGTGAATAGACATGAATTAAGCTTTATTTTTTAGGGTTTTTGTAAACTTTAGGAGAACATATTTTAGTAATCTTGGAATTCAGTTAATCTGTGGAACTATTCTATTGCCTCATCTGAACTTGGCCCTATAGGGTCTGTGTCACCATTTTTATACTTTCTGGTAGTTGGAATATAGGTTGGACCTAGAGCAAATCAAACAACCCTGAAAAGGTTTTAGATCAAGAGAGGAAGGATTCCAGGTTTACTGAGTACAATAATATTATGTGTAACCAAGAACAGCCCATAAAAAGGGATGGATAAGTCATGGTCAGTGAATCCAGACCCACGTCCAAATTTTGGATCCAGAAGTAGAAGTTGGGCCCTAAGCAGACTGGGTAACAGGAGGTAGCATTAGCAGGGCAGGGAGACATCTTACAGCTCTTGTAAAGGGGAAAGGGCTTTGGTCTATTGTCAGACTGGACCTGGATCTCATTTATTCTTAATAGACTGGTGCCCCAAAATGGGTGATCTGTACATACAAGCACATCATGACCAATGCAGTTCCATTTGAATTGGATGTAGCATTCCCATGCCCATTGTCAGCTCTTAATTAATAATAATAACATTCCCTCAGCCAGATGGGCCCCAAGATATGCCAAGAGCCAGATGAGCCACTCCCTAACTTGGGCAGGGTTTTCCTGGATACAAACAGTAAGAAATGGAGATTGTTTTCACATACACAGGCAGGAACGCTACATGGGCTCAGATGGGGCATCTCTTATATTTCTAGCCCAGGATACCGAATTGCTTTCCCCACTCTCCTGCCCCCCACAACCCCCATCTGGACAGAGCTATACCTCAATCTTGATGCAGAAGAGCATTTTCTTGACCCGAACAGGAGAGATGGCACTTCTGCTCACACAGACAAACCTACAGAAAGGCATTTCCAGGAATGATCAAGGTGTTCCCTCACACAAATAGACCTACATGGAAATGGCCCACAAGTCTTCTCTTCTCTAGAGAACTTGATCCATCTCTTCTGATTTTTTAAATCATGACTAATAGCTGCCCGCACATGCTGAAATATATTAAAAGACATAGAAAATTTCTGGGACACCATGAATAGGTTAAAATGTTATCTCATTTCCTGTGTACTATAAAAAGATAAGAGGTAGGGATCAAGGAGTTTGTTATTTCTTCAGACCAGCATACACCTCCGCCACTGGGGAAAATGGGAATTGTGTAAACCTACCAAGGAGGTAATTTCCAGCCAGTCCCTCCCTAATAAACAGGCAGCTGTGAATTACAAGCTTATGAATCCATTAGAGGTTTCTATCCTATCATTGACCATGAAAGCAAAGCTTTGTGGAGCTACCAGAGCCCTCAGGTGCAGTTATAGAATCTAAAGGTATATTTTTCCCCCATTATATATATGGAATTCTGATTACATCCCCTTAACAGGTTCCTGCTCGCCCATGACCCACCCACGTATGCTGCCACTTCTGCAGCTACTTTCTAGCTCCCACTCATTGGGCTCCTATGAAAGATGGAACTCTAGGATGAGGCTTCTCGGGGGATCCCTGTGCTTAATGCCTTCCATTGGTGTCTTCGCTGTGCCCTCTTCCTACACAGCATGGCACAGTTCAATATCAACCTCCTATTCTTTGGTGGGAAGATGCACCTATTTCATGCAGGCACAAGATTATGGCTCCTAGGGCCTTCATCAAGGTCTGGGCAGGAAAAGACCTTGTGACGAATCTTGGCCCAGGCTGATAAGGCCCAGAAGTATTTGGCCTATTTTTATGCTTATTTGTAAAGTTTATCTAGTTCACTTTTAAAAAGGGGCGACTTTCAAAACAAATTCTCCAATGCTTTTTTAGGCCCCGGCTCAGCAAATCATTAAAGTCAATGGGAATTAAGCAAATGCTTCCCTGAATAGGAAAGATTTGGGAAATTAGGACCTCTAGCTGAGAAAAGAACCACTGCCACCAGCCCACCTCTCATAAGCAACCCTAAAATAACAAATACCTGTGTGAGCTTTGTGTGTGTATATTCCTGGTGTATTATGCAAGGGGAAAACCACAGGGTAAGGAAACAGATTCAGGTTTAAATATTCCAACATGTTTTCATAGTGAGAATTTTTTTTAATTATGAAAGACTCCTTGACAGCATCATTTTATGTAAATTCTTTACAAATGTGTATTAACTTATTTTTTACCATTTCTTTAATCAGATATTAGCTTTTTTCAGAGGGAGCCCAACTTGTCAGACACAAAAAATATATTTCAGGTTTGAATGAGATCATTTGTTGTTTCGTTCCTCTTAAGAGTATAAATATGATGGGTAAAATATAAAGAATAATTAGTCCCAGTGGTGAGTAAACCCCAAACAATATGTCTTTTCTTTTCACAGTCTGATGAAAAGTTTGCTGCATCCAGATGCAACTGATTTGAACAGTGTGTGCTGGGGCCTGGGAACAGATTTCACATGAGCAAGTGACAAAATTATAACTAAAAGGCTTTCCCTCGTACCTGAAATAAGATATAATGAGAAAAAGAGTTTAAACACTAAAGCAAAACATTTGAAAGTGATTGATTCTTGTCTGGACACTGTTGCTAAATACTAACCAAAGTTGCTGTAGATGGTTGGAGTACCTACTAATAAATACGAAATAATCAATATGGCTTATACCAATAACTTTTTCAGAGGGGCATTGACAACTAAAGAATCAACAAGAAATAAAATTAACCACTGCTGTCTGGCATTGTTCCCTCTAAGCTGTGCAAGTTTGCGCATGCACACAGATCCTAAACCCCGTGCACACGGCGAAACACAGCGCGCACAAAAATTTGCAAAGAAGCATAAACATTTGCACAGAAGAATTTTTTTGGCGCACATGGCCTGTCAAAACTTAGAGGGAACATTGCTGCCTAGTAAAATGTCTTCATAAGATCATACATAACCTTTCACTTGTCCACACAATAAGAAAATGAAACCTCTAAGTTACGTAGTAGTAAAGTGACAAAGAGTCTTATAGCACCTTAAAGACTAACTAAAGTTTTAGAGCATAAGCTTTCGTGGGCTAATACCCACTTCATTAGTATTAGTAAACTTACGTAACAAATTTTAAATGTAAGGTAGTGAGTGACCAAATTCCAGTAGCATTGCATTTCTAGAATATTTAGCTTCAGCTAATAACGAAGCATGGTGATAGATTCAGCTTGGATAAATACAAGCTAGCACGGCTATGGAAAAATAATCCAACACAAATATTTAATGAGAAATAACTATCAGGAACAGTAATGCCAAGAGATTTAAGGTTGATCTAGAAAGTACATTAAATGTGTGTGCAGTGAGATCACAAGAAACACCAATTCAATTTAGACACCAAGGGTATGTCTACGTTACAATAAAACACCCACAGCTGGCCCATGTCAGAGCATTAATTATCTGGATTATGGGATAGATTTTACCCTCATCAAGTTTGCAGACGACACTAAGCTGGGAGAGAGGTAGATACGCTGGAGGGTAGGGATAGGGTCCAGAGTGACCTAGACAAATTGAAGCATTGGACCAAAAGAAATCTGATGAGGTTCAACAAGGACAAGTGCAGAGTCCTGCACTTAGGGCAACAGAATCCCATGCACTGCTACAAGCTGGAGACTGATGGCTAAGCAGCAGTTCTGCAGAAAAGGGCCTGGATATTATAGTGGATGGGAAGCTGGATATGAGTCATCAGTGTGCCCTTGTTACCATGAAGGCTAACGGCTTATTGGGCTGCATTAGTAGGAGCATTGCCAGCAGATCGAGGGAAGTGATTATTCTCCTTTATTCGACACTAAAGAGGTCACAATGGGAGTTTTGGGCCCCCCACTACAGAAAAGCTGAGGACAAATTGGAGACAGTCCAGCAGAGGGCAACTGAAAATAATTAGGAAGCTGGGACACATGACTTATGAAGAGTGGCTGAGGGAACTGGGATTGTTTAGTCTGCAGAAGAAAAGAAAGAGGGGGGATTTGATAGCAGCCTTCAGCTACCTGGAGGGGGGTTCCAAAGAGATGGAGCTAGGCTGTTCTCAATGGTGGCAGATGACAGAACAAGGAGCAGTGGTCTCAAATTGTAGTTGGGGAGGTTTAGGTTGGATATTAGGAAACACTATATCACTAGGAAGGTGGTGAAGCACTGGAATGGGATTACCTAGGGAGGTGGTGGAATCTCCATCCTTAGAAGTTTTTAAGGTCGGGCTTGACAAAGCCCTGGCTGAGATGATTTAGTTGGTGTTGGTCCGGCTTTGAGCAGGAGGTTGGACAAGATGACCTCCTGAGATCTCTTCCAACCCTAATCTTATATGATTCTATGGCTCAGGCTCACAGGGCCTGGGCTGCTGGGTTATAAAACTGCAATGTAGATGTCCAAGCTCAAGCTGGCTCCCAGGCTCTGGTATGCCATGAGCAGGTGGGATTCCACAGCCTGGTCAGCCCAAGACCCACAAGCCCAAGTCACCTGACACATGCCACCATGGGTGTTATTGACATGGAGTGCTTCTAAATGTAAAGTGGGGGTGAGATCTTCCCTATGGCTCTGGTGTCACTGACCCTGGTGTATTACAGTCAGTCCCATGCACATTTTATTAGAGCGATATTGGCAAACAATATTGAGCAATATTGGAGGAAAAGTATCAAAGTAGGGATTGAAAGAAAATATTTGAAGGGCATTAGCACTGTGTAGGGAGAAGAATTATTTAACATGGTATGCTGAGGTACAAAGTAAGAATAACGGGATTGTGATGGGGCAAGGCCGGATGGCTATAGGAAAGTGCTAAAGAATAGATATGTTAGTCTCAGCCTAAACAAATCCCTGGTACCAATGGAACCTTCTAGAAAGGAGTAGAAACAGCTAGCCTGACTGGGACACCTGAAGCCAATCAGGGACTGGCTGAAATCAGATAAAAACCTCCCAGTTAGTCAGGTGGGCTGTGGGTGTCAGGAGCTGTGGAAGGAAGTTATGCTGTTGGTGAGACTGAGTGGTGGACAACTTATCATACAGAAGGAAGGAGGCCCTGAGGTAAGGGTGAAGTGGAGTTTGAAGAAGCGGGGACTGCTGTGGGGAAGTAGTCCAGGGATTGTATTGTGTTTTGTGGATAAAAGGTCAGCCATCTTAGCTGATACTGTTAGGGTCCCTGGGCTGGAGCCCAGAGTAGAGGGCGGGCCCAGGCTCCCCACTTTTCTGCCTCCTCTAATTAGTCTCTGAGATTGGGAGACAATAGAGACTGTGCCAGGAAGGATAGCTTCTCCTCACTGGCTTATGATGAAAATGCTCAGTAGGCTGTGACCTTGTCTCTAGAGAGAGAAGGGCTACGTGGAGGGTCACAGTGAGCCTCTGAGGCTAGTGAAAATCCACCAGGAACTGCAGGATCCACGAATATAAGGACAGAGCCTTGTCACAGGGATGAAATGTAGAGAGGGACAATGTCACTTTGCCTACCCTCAACGAACCTCACCTTGACCAACAGTGCTTTTTAATCTGCAGATCTGAAGGTTGCTGAGAAATCAGATAATATAGGCTTGGAAATTTGACCTCTGACCAAGCCCAGAAGGTCATTGTGAGACAGTGTATCTGGCCTTTGTGGCTCCCTATGAGACGCCCCACAGTCCTACTACACTCCATCCCAGGAAGCAGCAAGGTGGAAGGAAAAGAGCAGCAAAAGTTGGTTTTCCAGAGCTGCCTAGAGAGGCCTCACTGGAGCAGTCATCTTGGAAGCTAGAGAAACCTGGTCCTCCAATGGCTAGAAGGACTAGCAGCAGCCAATCAGGGCCCTGCTGATCCAGATAAAAGGAGCTGCAAAGGCTTAGTAGTTCAGTTCCTAGCTGGGACCAGATGAGCAGGGCTTGACCTTCTGACCATAGGAACTTAAGGAAAAGCAAGAGCATATTTTCTGGCTGCATTTTGCATAGGGGGGTTTGCAGGGGGAAAGTGGACCCAAGAACCTTAACCCCAAGGGAAGGGTGAAGCTAAAGGGGCAGATGGGAAGCTGCCCGGGAAAGTAACAGCAATGAATCAAAGTGAGCAGTATGTGGCTGCTGTTTATAGGGCCCTGAGTCTGAACCTAGAATAGTGCAGACCCAGGTTTCCCCACTGACCACAGGTAAAGTGGCATCAATCCCAAGAAAGGGACCAAGTTTGTCCAGGAGCCTGAACAAAGGGCTGAATTTAGAGAGCCCAGGGCTGAAGACGCTAGTGAGGTCAAATATACTGTTTGTTTATTGGACTCTTTACTACCCCCAAAGGGATATATTTGGACTTTCTGACTTGACTGCAGGGCCAAGCCACTGTAGACCTACCAAGGTCAGTCTGCAGGGGGCACCAGAGGTGAAAAGGAGACTGATATACTGAACTCCACTGCTTGGGGGTGCTCCAGAGAAGAAGGGTCCTTTACAGCCACACAATGGTACCAAGAGCATTATCTATAGGCCATCTTTTGTGGGTGGTCCAGGTCCTCTGGGCACATGCACTGCTGCCTTCCTCTAGGCATCTGGGCTCCTATATCCCACCTAAGCCTCAGAGCGATTCATGAACTGGGGAAGATACATGGTCCTCCACCTAAGTCACAATCAGCATGCTCAGAGGTCACCTTACTCCACACTAACCAAGGCATGGGAACAGGAAGAGGAGTCCTCCCTTATAACCTTTAGCCTAGTTCTTAGGGCACTCAACTGGGATGTGGGAAACCCTTGGAACAAGTCCACCTTTCTACCTAATAAGAGATTTGAACAAGGATCTGCCACCTTGCTGCTGAGTGCTCTAACCACTAGGCTATAGAGTCATTTCACGTGTCTCTCTGGCCCAATTATTCAAAATGAAACAACTTCACTAGGAGCCCAAGGGAACCCCACATCAGAATATCCCATAGTGCAGTGGTAAGGGCACTCACCTGAGAGTTGGTAAATCCCTATTTGAATCCCTTCCCACTGGTTGGGGTGGAGGGTGCGGGGGACTTGAACTGCAGTTCTCTGATACCTGAAGTATCCTAATTACTATAATAAACACTAGAAAGGAGGTACTCCTCCCCACCCCCCAACTATTTTGTATGGAATTAGGTGGCCTCTGATCAGACCCACAAGCAACTTACATGGTCAAACTTATCTTCCCCTGGTTTGCGAATCATGAGTCGAGATCCGCACCTCGCTGAAGCCCGGACTTAAGCACTGAACTCCAAGAAGGGCCGGGCTTAGCATACACCAGTCTTATTGGTATCTGACATTAGCTAGTTTCAGCAGCTGTCTGTCTGCAGTGCTGTCTTTGAAGACTGCATTCTAAGGTGCCTCTCTCTCCCCATTCATTGTATAGGAGCCTAGGTGCCTAACTCAGGTTTTGTGGCTTGCAGCGTTGTTCCTGTTGTTTTCTAGGAGCCGAAAAGATAGGCCTAATGATATTATAATGCCTAAATCCCCCTTGTGAATCCAGGACTTTGCTCCTAATGATTTTTCTGCTTTTCCATGACATAACTGGCAATGAAGCAAACTGAGTGAACATAAAATTTTTAACACACACCCAGTCAGATCCTTGACAGCTGTAAATTGGCAGAGCTCCACTGAAGTCAATCCACTGAGAATCTTGCCCTGTAGTCTCAGTATCCATCATGCACTAAAGTGCTGCCCTGAATTGGGCCTAAATTAGGCAGAACACAGCAAAGGATGACGAAAGGGGAGGGAAAGGGAATAGAGAGGATTTGGAGATATGCTCATTACACGCATATGGGAACTAATGTGTTTTTGGCACTCTGTTTCCCATCTCCAATTAAAGTCAATGGGAGGTCTGCTAAGGAAGGCCAAGAGCACTGAGGAGGGATTTGAAAGAGAGGGAGATTTCAAGGCTCAAGGGGAGGAGGAGGGTTGCCACCAGTCTGGGTTTTTGCAGGATCCTCCTTTTTTGGGGTAGCTATCCAGGGAAGCCTATACAAGTGCTCCACACACACTGCCAGCTGTCCATTTTTGTGGGCTCCAGATCATCGTGGATGTCCAGGTTTTTTTCTATCTCAGAGGTGGCAACCCCAGGGAGAGGATTTTCCAGGAATCAAGGTGCAGCTTGAGCACACATGGAACCACTTAGGAAAATGAGGTAGAGGGAGTATCAAAACTAATTGAAGTGGCAGAGCACATCTGGTATGACAGTAAATAAGCAGATAGATATCAACGTCAACATGATTGATCCATGCAGGACCTCCGAAGACCAAACACTAAGTAGTAGCAGGCAACCAGTCCTCATGTTACTAAGGCTCAGGATGGTACTTAGTAAGAGAGTTACACAGTTTACAGCTCTCTGTTAAGTCACCTACCATAATCAACAGCAAACTTTGATACACTGTACCAACTATTCAGGAAGCTGACTAGGCTTACATAACACAAGCAGCATATTGCTATCAGTTTAGATTGATCCTTTCCAAAGCCATTGCATCCAGCCATTAGGGACGAGGAAGCAGAAATTATAAAGGAGTTTCTGAGCATTGTTGTCTGAGTCCACATTCCTGGAATCAGTGCCAGGCTTGCATGGCTCACAAGGAATCCTCTGTTATCCTTGTTATATGTTTAAGGAATTCATATTGGAATATCATTATTGAAAATTCCAGACTATGTATTAATATGAAGAGATGATAGGGTAGAGTGTTATATACCTGTGAAACTCTTGTGAGATTATTTCCTTTTGAAATCAAACTTTAGCCTCTTTGCCTTGAGCCAGTGAAGTTTGGTTATATCACATAAAGGATGCCTTTTGTGCCCACCATCAACACCAAAGAAACAGATACCTTTTTGCTTCTGCTTAAAAGAGCTGGAAAAGGGAGCAAGTTTCAGGAGTGCTACTCATTTCCCTTTGTGACTGGGGACTAAGTGCTGCAGCCGCAGAAGCCAAAATGACAGGGAAAAGAAACAAAAATCCTTACAGTAACAGTACTAGCTGCTAACATAACATAATTATATTATCTGTTGAAGAAGTCATGCTGAAAACTTGTTATATTCCAAAGCATATTTGTTTTTAATGGGTTAAGGCAACATCTTGCTTTAATTTTTCACCACAAATGTCAGAAAATAAATGATTTAAAACAGATGTACAATTCTGGTGCACATTTTATGGCAGCTTTGCTTTAACAGATGCCTTGTATTAATAATGTACAGTTGTGACAGGAAGTGTGGTTTAGATTTCTGGAAAAACATAAAAGCTAATTCCGTTACTCTTTTTCATGGTACCTACTTTCTCTAATGCTAAACTGGTTTTGATTATAGTGAAACCTTATAGTAAGAATAATTTTCTCCAAAGTATTAACTTATCTATGCTTCTTTTTCTTTGTACATGACTCCACCCTCTGACCTACATTCTGAGCTACCTGTGAACAAATCTAAAGCACACACACAAAACTATCACAGAACAGCCTGGAATACTATATTGTTCTCTGTTTTTCCACTGTTTCAATACATACTGTTAATTATCTTTATGAGATATTAAGTTGTTTTGTGGTTCCTCTCTTTTCATGCTGAATCACTCAGAATTTTCCTCATATCTTTCAGATTAAGAACATTTAAAAAAATTCTTAGACTATAGTAACTAGATAAATCCTGGTAATAGATCTCTAGATGGAATTTGTTAAAGGCCTAAGTACTGGACCTCCCAGAACACTGCTGTAATATGGATTAATTTAAACAAATGCTCAATTTGTTATTTGTAATTCGTCACTTGATACTTTCTGAGCAACTGGCTTGAACATGGCTTTTCTCCAGGAATACAGAAGCATATCATGGTGGATTACAGAAAGAGTTGTAACAAATTAATTGCCATTATACTCCATTGCCAGAAAATGCATACATCTTATATGTCATTCTATACATGAAAAAAGTGTCTATGTTTTTTTCCCTTTGTTTCCCAAAGTTCAGCCCCCTAAGTTCTCCATCAAGACAATGCACTTTCTCTCTCGCATGTAGTCTGTTGGTTCAACTATGACATTTTCATGCTCCCTCTTTTTGTGGATTCTGGAGTGACTCTGAAGTCCAAAGCATGATGCACATGCTCGTGAGCAGACTGGACAAAGTCATTGGTGAGCATCTTGGTAGCTATAGCAGTAGTATGATGCTTCTCCCTTGCAGCTAGCAGTCAATTATTTTTGTCCTCTGTAAAGGCTTGGAAAGACCTGAGTGTTGTGTATCACCATGCTGATCTATTAGATGCAGACTTCTCGAAATCATCCAGTTTTATTGCACCAAAATGTATGCTGTTCTTAGTGCTGTTCTAATAGCGCTTTCTGGGGAGGCCTTGATTCCAGTGTCCTCGTGCCAATTCTCCATAGAAAATTTTTCTGGGGAGTTGATGTTCAGGCATCCTAATGAGGTGTCCATAGTTGGGATTTTATCAGCATGGCCTTAATGCTTGTGGCATTTGACTTTTGGAGAATCTTTGGTAAATTTGTCTTGCCAGTAGATCTCCATAATGATGTGAAGAAACCACATATGGAAGGCTTCTAGCTGTTTGATGTGCCATTTGTATAACATCCAGATCTCACCGCCATAGAGGGGAGATGTGAGCACAAAAGCATTGTAAAGATCTATTTTTGTTGAGAGAGTTATGTTGTGGGATTTCAGGACTTTGTTACATAGCTTTCCTAGTTACTGAGAAACTTTCTGTATACTGTTCATGATCACTTTGTCAAGAGGTCATCACTGGAGATGTTGCTGCTGAAACTTGCAATTTTTAGCCTTACGAGACTCTGAGACTCTGTGCCATGGGTTTTTTATTGCTGTGCAGACATACCTTTAGGATCAAATTTTCAAAAGTGGACACAAAAATAAGGTGTCTCAGAGATTAGGTGCTCAACTTTAGACACATGCCCAGCATCTCCCAAAACATCAGACTTTAATTGTCTCTGGATACTAACAACTCAAGATAGCCAAATTATTGGACATTTCACAATGTAGACCTTAATCTCTGTACCTTAGTTTTCTCTTCTGTGACACAAGGATACTACTGCCCTTTAATGTCAAGGGCCTAGTACCCTTACATAAAAAGGATTGTCAGGATTCCTACAGCACAGGTCCACTCTGCCATGACTGGGCAGAAAGAACTGGCCTGGGGAATTGGACAGACATGTCAGTTGTCCAACAGAGTCTCAGCTTTTATTAAAAAGGTAAAACTCTAGCTGTTCTGAAAATCTTCAAAGCGTGAAGTATGTATAATTGATGCAGAAATGTTCACCTGAATTAGCAGAGAGCCTGGAATAATAGCTTTGAGTTGTGAACTGTCCCATTCAATTTCAATGGGTGCTAACTCAGATGACAGTGGTGATAGTTCATAATGTTGACATTTAGAGTATTTCACTATTGAAAGAACAGAAAAAAGAAGATAAGTTATATGGTAAAGACCTATACCACCATTTCCTAAAGCGTAAGGAGCCCCGGTTGGGGGCTGTGAAGGAATAGCTGGAGTGGCACAGAAGATCCTCCTCTAACAGAAATATGTGTTTAGATGTGTCGACCTTCAACACCACATAGTGGAGTTGCAAGGGGGCACTACGGTTTCATTTTCCTGAAAGGTAGCACTCAGATTTCAAAAGTTTAGGAAACATTGTCTTAAATACAATGTATTTTTAGAGGGTTTTTTAATCTCTCTCTCTCACACACACACACCATCTCAGACACAAACTCCCTGTAGGAGTGCACCTGCATGATGTTTTCCTGCATTCTTATTGACAGCAATAAAAATAGTCAGACAAATAATTTCTGCAGATTATTTATAAGAATATTAGGTTATGCTCATCACACTATATAGTGCTAGAGATAAACCAGCCAATTTGAGGATATTGGTTGTCCTTCTAGTTAATGGTATTTGGATAGTATTTCTACCTATATCAATGTATTTTGAATTTTTTGTAGCACTCCATAGGGAGAGAGTTCTTGAAGTAAAACATCATGAATATTTGGTAGACAAGTGTACATAGCCAGTGAATTCATGCAGCTACGGGTAGCGTTTGTGTTAGTGTGATATCAGATACTTTTCATTGAGTCCCACTCCATAATCATTCTCATACTGAATATATGGGTATAGCATTAATGACAGATGGACTGTTTCATTACAGCTTGTAGAAGAGTCAATTTACTGCTAGTATGTCCTCGTTGGGGCTGGGAATAGCACAGCAGGCTCTTCTCAGTACTCCAGCTGGGTGACTTTAAAGCCTCTCCCCTTTATGTTGCCAACTCAAACACCAAAGAACAGAACTTCCTCCATCCTCCTGTGCTTGATCCTGGATCAACTGTTGCCCCCACCCCTGAAACTCTGAAAAGTTCCACCTTGCTTTTATTACAGAGTGCTTGCTGCCTCCCAGGCTTCCTGGAATCGCCCCTCCACAGGAGCTGCTGCAGGAACCTATCCCTTCCTGCTGTCCCACAAACTCCAATCCAAACCCACCCCTCAGGCTTTACCATCTCTGCTTTGAGAGACAGTGCGAGTGAGGAGGACTCTAGTTTGGTGGTTAGGCACCCATGTGGGAAATCCAGGATTTCGTCTACTGCTTTAATGATTATTTATCAACAATGGAAGAAATCTCAGAAAGACCCACCTCAGACTGTCCCATAGTTCAGTACTTACAACAGTCTTCTGAGCAGTGTGAGACCCCTGTTCAAATCCTTCCTCCCTTTCAGCCTCAGGGTGAATTTGAGAATGGGTCTCTTACACCCCATCAGTGCTCTACCCACTGGGCTAAAAACTTAGGGGGGGGGGGCACCACCGCATCCTCCTCTCAACCCATTTTGTGTGGAGTGAGGCAGGCACCTCACTCTTTCCCACAAGAAAGAATTTAGGTGCCTTGACTGCCTCCTCCAGGAGAGGGTGTGGTGTGGTGTTTGTGGAAGGAGATTCACTCAGGACCTCAGGAAGATCAGACATAGATCATTTATTACAGATTCAGCAACTGAGAGTATGGGGTTACTGCTTATGTGGCTGTATTAGAACTGCTTGCAGTTCTTCCTAATGTATTTATTTAGCTAAGCTGAATACAGCCGCTGCAAGGTGCACCTCTTACCACTGGTCTGGCACCTGTTCATGATCACTTCAAGGATTAGCTCCTGAGCCAACACCCCCTTCTACGCCATTGCTGTCTCTCCCTCTGGTCTGCAGGAACCGTGGGGCCCTCTTCATGACTCAGCCCTTCAGCCAGGTCACTCAATATTCCTCCCTTCCAGGGTACCAAAGTCCCTTCTCCCTAGCGGTTCTAGGCAGTCATCCCTTCTACTGCCTTAGTGCCACTCCCTCAGTGGCTGGTATAGGAACCCTGAGCCCACCCTCCACTCCAGGTTCCAGTACAGAAACCCTCAGCTCAGCAGCTCTGAGCTTTGCTCTCTCTAGCCTCACTGCTCCTTCCCTAGACTGCTTCCTACCACACTTAGTTCCCCTTCTCTCTCTACATGTACCAGCTCCAACACCCTCTTCCCAGGAAGTGACTTCTGCTGCTATCTGCCCGAAGCCTTCCCCAGCAGACACTGTCTGTTACTAACTACCAGCTTTATATGGGCCCCACATGTTCCTGCACAGCTGAGCCTGCTTTCAGTTAGTTCCCTGCTCCCAGGCTCCTCCTCCAGGTGCTGCCTGTGGAGTTAATTGACCTGCCTGTACACTTTAACCTCTTTCAGTTCTGTGTGGGGTGGTGCCTTTTAAAGGGACATATCCTCACATCCCCCCTTTTCCAGTTAAAGAATTTATGCGACATTAAGCAAAACAGCTATTATATATGCTTAAACTTAGCTTGCTACAGTTTTAATAGTTCTCGGTCTGTGATGTTTCTTAGACAGTCTGATTGATCTACACGACAACAGGACTGTCTCTGCATCAGTTGGTTCAGCCAACTGCTGCTCTGTCACATGCACCATTTCCCTTTCTGTTTTAGACATTGAAGTTCCCTCCTTATCCTCCCGTTCTTTGGGACCATATTATAGATGACTCCTGTTCCTCCCATGAGTCTGCTCTTCCGGAGTGACCACTTTGGGTGACCTTGGAGCCACTGCACCAGGAACTATGGCCTTTTGTTCCCAATCATTTCTATCATATGTACATACAGTGTCCGGAGGCTGGAGAAGCCTAGGTGGGTGGCTTCCCCATCAGAAAGTCATTTTTCTGCAGGTAAGCGAATTCTGCACATGTGCAGTGTGAATCTTTGCACTCCTTCTTTGTCTACTGTGGGTGACATGTTTGTAATTGCCTGACCTCTATTAGGATCTACTTGAACTCCATATTATGTTAGTCTTTCTCCCAGGTATGTGAAAAAAGAACAAGGAGTTCTTGTGGCACCTTAGAGACTAACAAATTTATTTGGGAGTAACCTTTGTGGGCTACAGCCCACTTCATCAGCTGCATAGAATGGAACATACAGTAGGGATAGATAGACAGACCGACCATGAAAATGTGGAAGTTGCCATACCAATTCTAAGAGGTTAATTAATTAAGATGAGCTATTGTCAGCAGGAGAAAACTTTTGTAGTGGTAATCAAGATGGGCCATTTCAGACAGATGTGAGTAACACTAGGGAGATAGTTAACATGGGGAAAAGGAGTCAATTTGTGTAATGATCCAGCCACTTCCAGTCTCTATTCAAGCCCAAGTTAATGGTATCCAGTTTGCAAATTAATTGCAGTTCAGCAGTTTCTCATTGGAGTCTGTTTTTGAAGGTTTATTCGTTGAAGAATTGCCACTTTTAAGTCTGTTATTAAGTGACCAGAGAGATTGAAGTGTTCTCCTACTGGTTTTTGAATGTTATGATTCCTGATGTCAGAGTTGTGTCCATTTATTCTTTTGCGTAGGTGCCACAAGTACTCCTCATTCTCTTTGCAGACACAGACTAACATGGCTGCTACTCTGAAACCTCCCAGGTATGTGATATCTTGAACCCAACATTTACATTTCTGCTTGTTTAATTTTAATCCTACTGCTCTAGCCCTTTCCAATACTCTCTTTAACCTGTGGTCAGGTTCTTCTATTGTTCTTCCCCATATTTATGCACAGTAGAACCTCAAAGATATGAAAACCAGAGTTACTGACTTACTGGTCAACTAGACACCCTGTGGAATCACAAGTCCTCAATCAGACAGTGGTGCAGACAGCCTCTCCCCCCGCCAAAAAAAGCAAACACTGTACTGCCTCAGGGCTTTAGCCACAGATGGTTAAGGCTGCAATTGCAAGGAGGGAAAGCTTCAGGGAAGAGGGAGGGCTTGGGGCTTCTGACCCTCAGGAGCACTGGGGCTCTAGACTGGGGGAGAGCAGTAGGGTTTGGAGCTTCAGCCCTGCAGCTCCATTCCTGGCTTCAGCCCTGCGGGGGGTGCTGAGGCTCAGGGCTTTAGCTACGAGGGGAGTGCTGGTTTCAGTCCCAGTGCTCCCCTTGTAACTAAAGCCCTGAGTCCTGGCTTCCCCCTCCCCACCTGCTGAAGCTCAAAGTGGAGCCGTGGGGAGCCCTGGAGAACCCCAGCATTCCTTGTAGGGCTGAAGCTGGGAACGGAACTTATGGGGCTGAAGCTCTAAACCCCAGTAACCCTGTGAGGCTGAAACTGGGAGCACAGTCATAGGGCCGAAGCCCTGAGCCCCAATGCTCCTCCCAGGTCTAAAGCACTTAGCCCTGGTACTCCCGAGGGTCAGAAGCCCCGACTCTCACCCCCTGCCCACCCATAGCTCTGATCTCTCCTGCCCCCCGCACTCTGAGGCTGCAGCTCCAACCCCCCCAGGGGCTGAAGTCTGTAAACTCATCTTCAGAGTTACGGAACATTTCAGAGTTACAGACAACCTCCATTCCCGAGGTGTCTGTAACTCTGAGGTTCTACTGTGTACTGCAGCACATTCTATACTTCAAATATTTATTGCACTGTCCTATGAAATACCTCTGTTGTAGATCTTAATCCAAATGGCAGCCTGCACAAGCCATATCTTCCATATGCTGTATTAAAAGTACATAAACATATGCTACTCTCATCTAAGGGGATTTGCAAAAATCCTGCTGATGCAGCCAACATGTCTAAGTATTTAGCACCAGCCATTTCTCTAAAAATTTCTTCCCTAGTGGGCATGGGAAAACATGCTTTTCACATATTTGTTAAGTTCTTTAGGGTCTAAGCATAACCTAACAGTTCAGTCTTTCTTTTCTATAATTACTAATGAATGAACCCATTCTATAGGCTCTTCTACTTTAATGATGATCTCTGGTGCCACTAATCTTTTCTTTGTTTTTTTCTCAAGTCTACAGAAACATTCCCGGGGGAATGTATGATGGGACTATTAGGTTAGAACATAAGAATGTCCCTACTGGGTCAGACCAAAGGTCCATCTAGTCCACTATCCAGTCTTCTGATAGTGGCCAATGCCAGGTGCCCCAGGGAGAATGAACAGAACAGGTAATCATCAAGCAATCCATCCCCTGTGGCTCATTCCCACCTTCTGGCAAACAGAGGCTAGAGACACCATTCCTTCCTATCCTGGCTAATAGCCATCGATGGACTTATCCTCCATGAATTTATCTAGTTCTTTTTTGAACCCTGTTACGATCTTGGCCTTCACAAGATCCTTTGGCAAGGAGTTCTACAGTGCGCTGTGTGAAGAAATACTTCCTTTTATTTGTTTTAAACCTGATGCCTATTAATTTGGTGACCCCTAGTTCTTGTGTTTTGAGAAGTAGTAAACAACACTTCCTTATCTACTTTCTCTACACCAGTCACGATTTTATAGACCTCAATCACATCTCCCCTTAGCTGTCTCTTTTCCAAGCTGAAAAGTCCCAGTCTTTTTAATCTCTCCCCATATGGAAGCCATTCCTTACCCCTAATCATTTTTGTTGCCTTTTTCTGAGCCTTTTCCAATTCCAATATATCTTTTTTGAGATGGGCTGACCACATCTGCACACAGTATTCAAGATGTGGAAGTACCATGGATTTATATAGAGCAGGGGTTGGGCAAACTTTTTGCCCCAAGGGCCACATCAGGGTTGCAAAATTGCATGGAGGGCCAATTAGGGAAGGCTGTGCCTCTCCTTATCCCCTATCTGACCCCCTCCCACTTTCCACCCCCTGACTGCCCCCCTCAGAATTCCTGACCCATCTAACCCCCCGTTCCTTGTCCTCTGACCACCACCCCAGGACCCCACCCCCTATCTAAGCTCCCCTGCACCTTGTCCCCTGACTGCCCCCTCCAGAGACTCCTCACCCCTAAACATCCTTCTGGGACCCAACCCTCATCCAACCACCCTGCTCCTTGTCCCCTGATCACTCCCTCCTGAGACTCCCACCCAGACCCCTATCCACCCCCTGCCCCTGACAGAGCCCTGGGACTTCCACTCCCCATCCAACCCCACCTGCTCCCAGACTGCCCCCCGGGACTCCCCGCCCATTATGCAACCACCCAGCTTCAGCCCCCTTACCATGCCGCTTGGCAGCATGTCTGGCAGCTGTGTGGAGCCACACATGCTGCCCTGCCCCCCAGAGTGCTGCCCGTGTGGCGTGTTGAGGCTCCAGGGGATGGGGAAAGGCAGAGGCGGGGCCGGTGGTAGCCTCCCATGTCAGGAGCTCAGAGAGCCGGGAAGGACGAGCCCGCGGGCCGTAGTTTGGCCACCCCGATACACAGAATTGACAGAACCTGTCAATGTTGCCTGTCTGATATTCTGTTGGCAGGTTTCCCATGCTTGTAAAAACATTCTGAAGCTGTTCCTCAGTACCTAAGTCCCCTTGCACCTCTAATGAGTGTAGTCTCTGTACTAACTCTGGAACTTGACATGTGTTCAAGCCCACTATAAGCATATTTTTTCCTGGCACAATTACAAATATTATTATTTCAATCTTATCTTTTAATGTTACTGCTACTTCACACATGCCCAGAGGGTAGGAATGAGCTCTCCACTGCAAGCCCCCTTAACTTCACCAATGTGAGGTGATGAGTCACTCCTGTGCTAGGCTCTAGTCAATCCACAACCTAGGACCCGGTCATGTGATTCCCAGATCACATATAAAAGCCCCACAGGAGGAACAGCAGACCAGTCTGCTCAGTGTCACTCTTAGGAACTCTCTTCTGCCTGACAGTGGCAACAGACTCCATAAGGCTTAGCCTACTATAGCCTTGCTCTCGCTCCAGTCCTGTTCCAGCTCTGCTCTTTCCGCTGCCCTGCTCCTAGTCCTGCTCCAGCCTCGCTCCAACCCCATCCCAGACACCTGATTCCAGCTCCAACCACTAGGCATGACCACTAGGCAGGGCCATCTCCATCCCAGTGTCCGATAACCTGTCATTGTATCCATTTTTTTCTTCAGATTCTAAAATATATTGTGTCTAGTTTGAATGTCACAAAAGTTCCATTAATTTCCAAGGTAACAGTCCAATCACTTGTTGCGTCTGCTTCATTCAAAGCTCCTAAAGGAAACTCTTCTTCTATGCTGCTATCATTGTTCCCCTCCTCACACACAATATGCATACCTTGTTTCTTTTTGTGCAGTTGGTGTTCTTGCTTGCACACTCTTGCAAAAATGATTGAATTTGTTTGCACTTGTTGAGACATTGTCCAAAAGCAGGGTATTGCCAAGGTCTGTGTTGGCTTCCACACCTTGTGCAATTCTTTGTTGTCCTCAATGAACTCCTTTCTTGCAAAATCACTTTTTGCAGGCTTATTGGACATTTCTGCTCTGCACTTCCTTTGTGCTTTCACACTGTATTGAGGGTTTGTGATTCTGCAAATCAAAGGAGTGTCTTGTTTTCCCTCAAAAATGTCAAAGTCTGTTCTGGGTAACCTCTGCTGCTTGACATATTCTTATTGCCTTTCCAAGTTCATCTTCCAACAGTCCTTTGCTAATCTTTGGATCTCAACACCTACCACTATTATTGAATCTATAAGCTGTCCATAATTACATGTTGGTGCAATAGTTTGAGATCCAACATACATTCTTCAAAGATTGTGAGTTCTCATATGGAATTTATATTTTTTGAAGGTTTCATATGTTTTGGGTGTGCAGTGGACTTCTTCAAACTTCTGCATAACTATCTCATAGCATGCTTGCTCTACCTAACTGCATACTATTATAAACATCAAATGCTTCCAGCCCCACAATATTTAAAAAATAGTTACCTTCTGTTTATCTTCTTTCAGCAGCTCTGACAGGCTGACTCTTGCTGAAATCTCTTCCAGGTATCTATTGCATTGCTTGATAACTTCAACTCCAGTGGAGCTCTCAGCTGCTCCATTTTCTTTACCCCGTTGGTCCTCTCTTCTCCGGCCACCCCTGGTACCTAGTGGTGTTTGTGGGTTTTCCATAATGAGATTCAGACAGGACACTAAGTTAATCAGAATATATAGTTTCTTATAGATGGGCTACTGCATAGGTGACTATATTAGGACTGCTTACAGCTCCTACTAATGTATCTATTCAGCTAAGCTGGATATAGTCCTTAAAGGGACATATCCTCACAGAGGTGCTCCCAGTTGTGGATTGCAAGCACATATAAGTGCTTCCCTGCAACCTGTGCCTATCTCCATATGAGGGGTGGGGGCATAAGACACACCCCTTTATCTGCAACTTTCATTGGCTAATTTAGGCAGGGAGCAAACTAGCACCTAATTTAGGCAGGGATCCATCTAGCTTTGTGGATCACATTTAAGGTACCTCTCTCTCCACATTGTGAAGGGAGCCTAAGCACCTAACTCAGGTTTTCTGGATCACAGTGTTGTTTCTGTGGGTTTCTAGATGCCTAAGGGTATGACTTCACTACAAACTTATGTCGATTGTGTTAAGGTCGATTTTGTAAAGCAGACTGTATAAAATCGATTTTGTGCATCCCCACAAAACACTGCAAGTCGGCAGCATTAGTCCACACTACAGTGGAAAGCGTCGACATAGTGAGTGGTGCACTGTGGGTACCTATCCCACAGTTCCCGGAGTCCCAGCAGGCACCATTTTGAAATTTCTCCGTTCCAAAACCCACCCACCCACCCCCCGCAGTGCCCCTCCCGCTGTGAAAGCAACTGCAAACAGTCATTTTGCGCACTTTTCCTGCCTGCGCTGACGCCATAGCAGTGGAAGCATGGAGCCTGCTCAGGGAACCGCTGCAGTAATGGCTGTTGTGAACACCTTGCACATTGTTGTGGACTTTATGCTGCATCGTATGCACAAGAATGCGATGAGGAGACGACTGCGCTATCAGGAGGGTGACGACACTGATGTTTTTGAAAGTAGAGGGGCCAACAATCTGGTAATTTTGGTGGCAATGAGGCAGGCTTATGCTGTGGAACGCCAATTCTGGGCCAGGGACACAAGCACTGAGTGGTGGGATCGCATAGTGTTGCGGGTCTGGGATGACTTGCAGTGGCTCAGAAACTTTCACATGCGTAAGGGCACGTTCATGGAACTTTGTGACTTGCTTTCCCCTGCCCTCCAGCGCGAGAATACCAAAGTGAGAGAAGCCCTCACAGTTCAGAAGCGAGTGGCAATAGCCCTCTGGAAGCTTGCAACACCAGACAGCTACCAGTCAGTCGCAAATCAATTTGGAGTGGGTAAATCTACAGTGGGGGCTGCTGTGATGCAAGTAACCAGGGCAATCATTGATCTGCTGCTATCCAGGGTTGTGTGTCTAGGAAACGTGCAGGCTACAATAGATGGCTTTGCCGCGATGGGATTCCCTAACTGTGGTGGGGCTATAGATGGGACTCATATCCCTATCTTGGCACCAGACAACGAGGCCGGAGAGTACAGAAACCGCAAGGGATACTGTTCAATGATCATGCAAGCACAGGTTGACCACAAGGGACGTTTCACCAACATCTACGCGGGATGGCCGGGAAAGGTTCATGACGCTCATGTGTTCAGGAACTCTAGGATTTTTAGACAGCTTGAGCAAGGGACTTTCTTCCCAGAACAGAAAATTACTGTGGGGGGTGTTGAAATGCTGATCGTTATCCTTGGGGACCCAGCCTACCCCTTAATGCCCTGGCTTATGAAGCCATACACAGGATCCCTGGACAGGAGTCAGGAGCTGTTCAACTATAGGTTGAGCAAGTGCAGAATGGTTGTAGAGTGTGCATTTAGCCGTCTTAAAGTGAGGTGGCGAACCTTACTTACTCGCTCAGACCTCAGCAAAAGACATGTGCCCATTGTTATTGCTGCTTGCTGTGTGCTCCACAATCTCTGTGAAAGCAAGGGGAAAACGTTTATGGCAGGGTGGGAGGCAGAGGCAAATGTCCTGTCCGCTGCTTATGAGCAGCTGGACAGCAGGGCAAGTAGAAAAGCACACCAGGAGGTGCTGCGCCTCAGGGAAGCCTTGAGAACCAGTTTTGTGACTGCCCAAAGTGCTGTTGAAAACCCACTCCTTTGCACTGCTCAGCATTAAGCCTGCCACCCGTGCACCCTTCTTCCCTCCCTCCATGTTTGCAAAGGAAATAAATACACTTTTTTAAAAAGCATGCATTCTTTAATGATTATTCACAAATTCAGACTGGCAAGGTAGCCAAGAAGGAGTGGGTGAGGAGGGAACCCAGCAGTCGGGGTGGTGGATTGGGGGGGGGGGGGGGAAGGCACAGCACATTTCAAAACTTCTGTGACAAAGACAGCCTTCTGCTGTCTTGTGGGGTAGAGTGGGTCGGTCCCCGGAGCCTCCCTCCGCCCGCGTTCTCACCCCGCGTCTGGGTGGGGAGGCTATGGAACTTGGGGAGGAGGGGAGGTGGTTAGACAGAGGCTGCAAGGGCAATCTTTGGTCCTGCTGATGCTCCAGCAGACACCAGAGTATGTCACTTTGGTCCTCCATCATCTGCAGCATTGCATCCATCCTCCTTTCTTCATGCTCCTGCCATCTCTCCTCCCATGCTGCTTCTGCTGCCCTGGATGTATTCAGCGAGTCTAAAAAATTTTCTCTCCAGGCGCTCTGATGAGCTGACTCAGTGCGGGAGAGATCAACAAGCTCTGAACATGTCATCTCTTGTTCTTTTTCTTTCGCTTTCTTATCTGCGCTAGCCTCTGAGATGGGCATGTTAGGTGGAGGAGAACCGAGACAGCTGCAGGATGAAAAAGATTAAGGTTATAAGATAGATCCGATTGTGCAGCACAATCAGAATATTCTTTCACGGTGAAACAAAGTATTCACAGAGCACATATGCTTTCTGTACAAGGTTGCATTTTGCACCTTAAATTGAGTGTCTGTAGTGTTCCTGTAAAGACATCACATCAGACACCCTCACCCAGGGCCAGGCAACAGAAATCACCATGCAGGCGCCCATGATAAGCCGTATTCTTTCAGTTTGATCCACATTCTGTACAGCAGCGCTCTCCTTTCCCATAATAACCACTCTCCTTTCCCATAGTAAAACCCCACCCCACCCCCCACCGCGTGGCTGCTAGCATGGAGGTTTCCTCCAAGCACCCTGCAAGCAGCCCAGCGCAGTTTCTTTCCCCCCTCACCCACCACCGCGTGGCCGCTAGCCTGGAGGTTTCCTCCAAGCACCCTGCAAGCAGCCCAGTGCAGTTTCTCTCTCCCCTCACCTCCCACTGCGTGGCCACTAGTATGGAAGTTTCCTCCAAGCACCCTGCAAGCAGCTTTATCTTATCCCTAAAGGGACACTCACCCGAAGTACCTTTGCTGACTGCCCCATCTAGCGTACTGCCTTGGGAGGGTTTTGAGGGTATTGTCTCCAGGGAGATAAACAGCTCCTGGCTGTCTGGGAGCAGGGTCTCTCCGCTTGCCTGCTGCTGCGTGCTATCATTTTCCTCTTCAGCTTCGTCATCATCTGAATCCTCATGCCTCATGACTGTCCCATCGGAGGAGTCCACGGACAACGGTGCAACGGTGGTGGGGACCCCTCCGCATAATTTGATTAAGTTCATTGTAGAATTTGCCTGTCCATGGGGGTGCCCCAGAGAGTCCATTTGCCTCTTTTGCTTTCTGGAATGCTTGCCTCAGCTCCTTAATTTTCACGTGGCACTGCTGTGCCTCCCTGCTGTGGTCCCTATCCAGCATGGCCTTGGAGACTCTGGCAAATGTGCTGGCATTCCGTTTGTTGGAACGAACCTCTGCCATCACAGATTCCTCTCCCCAGATAGCAATGAGATCCAGAACCTCCTTTGTGGACCATGCTGGAGCTCTTTTGCGCTGGTTGGTCACCTGTGCTGATGAGCTTTGCATGGTGGCTTGTGCTGAGGAGCTCTGCATGGTCAGTGTCCTGTGCAGGTGAGCTCGCCAGGCTGGCCAAACAGGAAATGAAATTCAAATGTTCCCAGGGCTTTTCCTGTCTACCTGGCCAGAGTAGCGAGTTGAGACTGCTGTCCAGAGCGGTCACAGTGGAGCATTGTGACTGCTGTCCAGAGCGGTCATAATGGAGCACTGTGGGACAGCTCCCGGAGGCCAGTAAAGTCTGCATGCATCCTCACTAAGCCACAGACGACCCAGAGACATCATTTTAAGCACTACTCCCCTGGTTTTGGTGGAGTACAGAAATCGATTTTGAGGGCCCTTTAAATCAACTTAAATGGCTACTGTGTGTGGATGGGTGCAGGGTTATGTCGATTTAACGGCACTAAAGTCGACATTAACTCATAGTGTAGACCAGGCCTAAAAGGCATTGTAACACTCCACACTGCAACACCTAAGTCTCTTTGTGAATTCAAGCCTTAAAACCTCATTAATGCAGGTATGGAAAAATGTGTATTGACTAATTTATTTACACTAGTAATAATGAAAGCTTAATTAACACTAACTCTTTGGACACGTCAATAAACTCTGCTGCAGTTGGTTGATTTCCATCCATTGTAGAGGTTTATTAAGAAACTTAGCTTTTCTGAGAAAGGCTTGCCAAAGATAGTAGACTGTCAATTTTTTATGGTTTACAAAAATATTGACTCTAGGTCATTACAGAACGGGAAATTCCTTGTGAATTTCATGGACCTTCTGTCAAATCAAACTATACGTAGAATCAGAGAGTTGCTAAAAATAATAGATAGAAATTCGCTAATATAGTGCCTGAACACAGAATCTGATTTCAAGGGAGGCACCATGGGAGTTTGATGAGGATTCAAGCTCTATAGTTCCTAAATTATGATAATGACACTGAATCAGCAATATTCTAAGAACAAAGAGAAGGAAAAGTTTATGGTCTGGAAGAGATCTTTATCACTGCAGATTTTGTTGATTACATCTAAGGTTGTACAGAACACATGAACAAAAAGAGGAGTTTTGCATAATTAAGGACAATACAGTTTGGCACTTTGTTATATTATTCTTCTAAGAGAAGAATTGTAACATTGCATTCCACCAGAGATGAATAGAGATGTTCTTTCTAGAGACTGGTAAATTGCCTAAGGGGGTATGCTTTCTGATAAGGGCTCTTGTACATTTCTTTTTCTGCTCGCTTGAGGATCTCCTATAACACATTCCTCCCACTGGGCCCTTTTGCTTTCAGTAGATCTGTTTTGGCAGGAGAGGTACAGATTAGTTACCCTCTAGGCATTAGAGTAAAGTACACCTCAGTCTCATTAGATGTTAATTACATAGCTTCCCTTAGAATTCACAAGTGCTGTTAAGTTTAATATCTTCTCTCTGACTTTGATAGTAAAGAGGTGGCTTCTAATTGAGGGCAGCTTCTGATGAAGATATAGTATATGGGATTCTCACTGTACATACATCTAGTCTCTGAGTATGTGTAGTCTCTAAAGGCCCAATGCTCATCCCGATTTAAACTAGTGCGAGAGAACTCCACTCAAGTGAGAGGAGAATGAAGCCTATAGGGTGAAATTCTGGCCTCACAGCAGAGAAGGTGGTAACAGGGGAGGTCCAGGAGACAGTCCATGGAATGATTACAGGGATGCAGTGGCCCTGAAACCTGTAAGTGGCACAGAAGGAATGTGGACTCAATTGTAGCCAATAGGCTGGAGTGACAATGGTGAGGAGATGTGCTGCTGCCTGACTCCCTGGTTCCATGTGAAGCTCAGTTATTCTGCTTTTATGCAGGCAAAGGCAAATCCCAATGGCACTGACAACACTTAGCATTCAGTCTGACCTCAAAACCAAGCAGAGCCATTCTAATGACAATTAACAAAAACATTATACCTGCTCCCCTTTAGGGATACTGTGTATTTACCTACTCAGATTTAACTGGTTCATAGGCGTGAGAATATAGAATAGTATTTTTAATGCAACAAAATGAAGTAACAATTTCCCATGGGGTGCTTTTTAGAAACTAAAGGCACAGCATAACCAATAGTATAACACAGCACCTTAGCAGTTAAACACTAGTTAAAGTCAAAAGTACAATAGTGTCCAGTGAGGCAAAAGATAGTCCTGTGTGGTGCTGGTATGCATGGAGGGCAAGAAGGTATAGACTCGAGAGCCTGTTGTGCACAGATTCAGCAGGGTAGGAACCATCCACAGTGCTAGGAGCAGGCCCAGCTGAAGTGTTAACCCAAAGGCTACATCCTTAAGAGACATTATTTTCAAGGTGGGGAGCGTGTCCAGCTCCATAAACCAGCTGCAGTCAGCAGCAATCACTAGCTAGTAGATCATGAACACACCCCTTGCTCTAGCCCAGAGGAACAGCTATGCATACCACAGTGTGGTATCCCAGCCCGCAGGATTACTGAGCTGTATCTATGCTCTCTTTCACTTTATTGCCTAGTCCAGGAGTTGGCCTGGTGTCCATGATTTACTGTAATTTCATGGGATTTGCCAATAACATCGTATGCAGACTTTTCCCTTCAAAGGAAAGTGGTGCATGCAGACATTAATAAGAGAGCAGGTATGGTGGGAAACAGAGGTTTGCTGCACTGACTTAGTCAAACAGAATGACCTTGTCTTAAATTCACTGCAATTCCATTTCGTCAGAATGAATCCCCCGTTTGTTTGCGACTCAAAGAGTCATTCTTGTACTCGGATATCCTCCAGTCAATCCACACTAGCTCTCCTGCGCCTGTCTTTCTGTGACAGGCAGCAATAAAGTGTTTGAAAGGTTTTGCCACGGGACTGATGATAAACATAACACCATTACTCAGATGCCTACTGACTGCTTCCTAAGAGGCGCTGTGCTCACAGAATGGGATTTAAATTTAGACCAGCCAGGATCCAGCTCATGCAAAGTGAATATAATCCAAGAACTGATAATATTGTTAGATAAAATGTCTGAAAGCACCAAGCGTAGTAAAGAATAATTTTTTAATGGACCATGACTTTTTTTTTTAAAAGAGAGATGTCTTTTTTATTATTCTGGTCCTTGCCAGAATGAGCCATCATAGCACAACATTAGGATATGCATGAACAAACTAGAAAAGCAGAATATACATATGCATGGCAATGTCAAGTGAAGTTAGGGTAAAGGAAAACAAATACTTACGGGATTGTGAACATGGTTATTAAGGCAAAATATCACTCATCAGGCATTTCTAGAAACTATCCTTAAAGGAAACTCCACAGATCAGCCCTAATTAGAATATTTAATAGGAGAGAAAGAAAAACTGATCCAATAATCTGAGTTCAAAATAAGAACTACACAAAGGTACTGAAAATCTCTCTTCCTGAGGGTATATCTATACTACTTGCCAGATCGGCAGGTAGTGATCAATCCTGCAGGGGTTGATTTATCACATCTTGACTAGACACAATAAATCAATCCCCGAGCGCTCTCCCGTCAACTACTGTACTCCACCACTGCGAGAGGCGCAGGCGGAGTCAACAGGGGAGCAGCAGCAGTCGACTCACCACAGTGAAGACACCGCAGTGAGTAGATCTAAGTACGTAGACTTCAGCTACGTTATTCACTCCCCAGTGTAGACCAAGGCTGAGACTATTACAGCATCTTGGTATACTGCAGAGAAATGGACACCAACTTTTATACAGGGCCCTTCACCCAGAACAAGGGAATCCCAATGCTAAGGACCCATGTAAAAGAAGACCAGACGTCATAGAAGGCCAGCGTTTGCCATCCAAGCCTCCATTATGGATCTACAAGCTCTTTCTCATTGCTACCCCACCTCCTGTACCATACAGTGAGCTCCCTCCTGCACAGGTTTCTCCACTTCCTGAACTCACTGTCTTTTTCCTCCCTCTTTTCTTCACTCCAAGCACATATATGGAGCACTCCACTGGGCTTGGTCCACCCTCAGAATTGGCAATATTTCCTTGCAATAGCCAGAGGCAGCCGCGCTTAGCATAATCCAACGGTTCTCAAACTGGGGTTCGCGAAGTTTGAGAATCAGTGGCATAATCCCTATTTTCTTCCTCCTCCTCTCTCTGCCAACATGCATCCATGTTCTGGTGGAGGTGGGGCTGCAGGCAAGAGACCAAACAGCCATGCCTCTCTCCTCCTATGCATCTACAATGGTCTATGAGGGCAAAACACCAACAAAGGGTTAGCTGCATGTGGACTGAGGCCAGTTATTTGAAACCTTGGCCACAGTGCTTGGCAATCTATGGTCTTGTCTGCACTGCCGGGGTAAGTCAACCTACATTACACTACTCCAGCTATGTGAATATCATAGTTGGAGTCAACGTAGCTTAGATCAACTTACCACAGTGTCTACACTGCACTGCGTCAATAGGGGGTGCTCTCCCATTAACGTACGTTACTCTTCTTGTTCTGGAGTTGACCGGAGAGCATTCTGCAGTTGATTTTGCGGGTAGACCTGCTAAATCTACCCATGCTACACAGATTGCAGCAGTGTTGATCCCCAGTAAGTGTAGACACAGCCTGTATATACACACATTTCTAGGGATCATTTCATCTATCACTGAACTTCAGCTGCTTCAGGGGAAATGTGGTGAACAAGGTGAACAACTTGACAGTTGAGAACAGGCAGCTAAGTATACAGTGCCACTTACCAAGTCTCCAATACCACTTAGAATTGTGTTCCAGGAAAGTTCTGGATTTTCAGGTTACATGCTTCCATCAGTTTTAATCACCGTGTTAATAGCTATATTCAGAAGCCTGAAAGCTTTCTGACCAGCTATCTATAGCTCACCAATGACCAGATTTCCTTTGAATTCCCTTCCTCTGTGCTGCTGGGGCTTGCACACATCTATGAAGCATTGCTTATTACTAAGGCCTATCTGAAGGAAAACAAAGCACACTGGAGGCCAGATCTGAGGGGGGAAATGGACTCTTAACATAAACAGGCTGTTCCAAGTTCTGCCAGCTCTGTAGGAACCACTCTGCCATTTGAGGACCGACTAGAGAACCGTGTAGTCCAGCCTTACCTACTCCTCCCTGCCCCTTTCATGCCTTGAATCCACCCCTATCTGTATGAATCCATTGGATAAATGCAAGAAGTACACACTTAATGGACAATTCAAGAGCCAGTTGCTTTGAAATCTACCTCTGACATGCTGCTGAGCTGTTTGGGGCAGCAGGGCCAGAAAGCCTAAGAAAAGGAGAGAGAGGGCTTCTGGCTGGATAAGAGTGATTCTTCCTAGGGATGGGACAGTTGTGTGGGATCTGTTTGGGGAAAGAGACTGACACACACAATGTCCTGTTGGAGGGTCTGAAGAAACTAGGAGTTCCTAGGTTGCCTTCACAGGATGGAATGGCTTAGGTAAAATAGTCATGTATGTAAACTTTGTTGTTTTAACAGTAATTTCTCTTACATTATGCTTTGTTCCTACTGTTAAGATTAACCAATACTTGGTTGGCAAAGGCTGTGTGGGCACTATTTACCACAGGTCACAGACTCCCACAGGGTGACTGCAGGTGCCAAACACATTCAAACCTGCTTGGGTAAGCACAGATAATCACAGAGGATTGTAGCCCAGGATCCAGGGATGAGTCTAAGAGTGGGAGAATTGTATAATTCAGGAGAGGTAAAGGCTTGAGGCCGGAGACCAAGGGGATACACTCAGACCCGAGAGGAGTCAGAGATGCCACTAACTCTGTAAGCAAAAGCATGATTAATGAACAAATCAATGTGATGCAGCAAATGTGATATCTAGAGATGTTTAAGATTAGCAGCCGTGTTAGTCTGTATCCATAAATAAGACGAGGAAGACTTTGAAGTGGGCTATAGCCCACAAAAGCTTATGCTGAAATAAACTGGTTAGTCTCTAAGGTGCTACAAAGTCTTCCTCGTCTTATGTATGGATATCTAGAGAGTCAATCATTCAGATGCAGCCCAGTCCCACTACGTTTGGGTAGAGTTAATTCCCACAGATTTCTTGAGAACTTTTTTGTAGGAAAGTAATCTTGAAGTCAATCTTTGCTAAATAGTTTCCTTGAAAAGGAGGTGGACATAAATCTTACAGACTGTTCATTTTGAAAATTTTGTTCCTACAAAAGCTTCAGTAGCACTGACCTTCAAGATGGCTCAGTAGTCTCCTGATAAACTCTCGAGAGCAAATAAAGAGCCAAATTACCTTCCTGAGCAGTACGAAGTGAATGCAATTTTTCAGAATACCTTTCAGTAAAGCATCTTGAATTTCCTCATACTCATCTAATTAAACAAAAACATGACTTCTGCATTTTTGCTATGGAGAAATCATCAGGAGTATACAGGAACTATTCAGACTCGTAGTAACTGTTTATACTGTTTTCCAGAGATTATGTCAATGAAGTGAGTTAACGTCCAAGTCTTACAGACATCACCATATGCCACAAACTGCCTGTACCCTACTCTGTTAACTTAATTTGTGACAGAGGAATATTCGGACTTAAGATACTGGACCAGACCTGGATTTCATCTTGCCCACCAGACCGTCGCTGATAGCGAGCACTAGTGAAGAAAGTACAATTGGCTTGCCAACCCTCCAGGACTGTTCTGGAGTCTCCAGGAATTCTGGATTCATCTTTAATTAAAAATTATGTCATGTGATGAAGCCTCTAGGAATACATCCAACCAAAATTAGCATCGCTAAAGTACATGAAGCTTTGCAGTACAATCAGAGGGAGTTCAGAGACAGGTGACTAGACTCCAGCTCAGAAAGGATATTGCAGAATCAGAGGGAGCCAGATATGGGTATCATGTTAAACTCTTGTGGCACATTGCTTGGATTAATTTATAAAATGGCTTGTGATAAGTATCTCACATTATGACCTGGTTCATAGTAGCTTTTGGGAACTTTGCTGAATACCAGGCAGCTACTGAACGAGATGGTGTATTATTTTGAAGTAATTGGTAGAATGTAGATTAACGTTTGCAGGAAAACTTAGGAGCAGAGTAGGAACAACCAACAACAGAAAAATAGACTGCTAAAGTCACCACTTACTGGGGGCAATGGCTTCTGACATGCCTGTCAATGTCTGGCATAGTGACAATAGCCTTCCCCTTCCCTGGGAACTATCAAGGGACTTGCACAACATTGTGGATGCATAGGATACTCAATCAGCCTCCACTTCCTTGGGATATGCCCTAAGGTATGTTGTACAAATATGACAAGTTGAAGAGATTATCTGGTGCAGCCGTTTATGTGGTAATGATGGCCTGTTTAGGCCTTGGGATTAGACAAGCCTACCACACCTTGTTATTAGGTGGGCCTGCTTGCATTTGGAGAGTTAAAACACTCAGGCTTATTAAAGTACTGTACTAAAAGCAGGGGAAACTGGAAAAACTACTTTCACTTCCTCCTATTTAAAAATCGCTGCCAGGATCTATTGTCTTGTTAAAATCAGTTTAGTGAAGTTACAGCCCCTTGGCCATTTTATACTTATTTTCATGTCTGTCCTCATTTTGTTTCTCTCTTTGTTTCTCCCTGTTTCATTTAAAACTATAGACCCAATCTGTTTAATTTCTCAGTTGCATAAAATTTGTGCTTTGTCTGACAGTATTGGGTAATAAACAGAACGTGTCTGTCTGCTACATACATAGTGCCTGAGCAAATAACTGAGAAAGGTTTAACTGTTACAGTAACTGGTCTTTATGATTAAGCTACTGCAACCACAATTCTAAAGATCAAATTGCTCCTTTTTGGGCTGAGCCTTCACACTTCTGCTTTACAATGGACAGTCACAGACAAGGGGGAGGGAATCATGCAAAAATGAACGGCATAGGAACATGCAAGCTACATGGATTTTTTTCATGCAGCCTAAGTAATAAACATTTGAAATGTATATTTAATGTTCCCTTAAAAAAAAAAAGAGAGACCTTTTATTTGAGAAAAATTCATAAAAAGGACCAGTTCTTCTACAGTTAAATGTGGCAGTTACACACACTTAATTTTCACACATACACAGTTACCTGATTTGCACATACACTGATACCCAATCACATGGCACCCCAAGATTACCCCCGCAAATGGAATAGAGAGAGGGATAGTTTGGTACAAACTAAAAGGTGTACATTTCACCCTTAGTCAAAATGATTTCTACCTAAAGACTGTAGGGCATCTGTAGAAAGTGAGTCACAGATGATACAACATCAGGAAGAATCCATAGTGTGGAGATACAAGCAGATATAGAAGAGAAACCGGCCACTGTGGGGTGTTGCAAGGCCCAATCTCTTCTCAGTCCTGACCCTTCCTGCACCCACGAGGTTCTCCCTGCAGCTTCTCCTCCTTAGCCTTTCCTCATTCTGCATTTTCATACTAGAGTGTCCACCACCTCCTTCCGCAATGCCTTGTCACAGGAAACTCTGCAGAGATGTCCCCAGTAGGACAGCCCACTAACACAGACACCTTCCTGTGGGAAGTTCCAGTCAATCCAACTCCAGCCTCAGGGTTGAAGACAGGCTAGGCTTCAGTCTTAGCATCATACTGCCTCTTGAGGCAGCTTCCTCCAGTTCAGTAATAACAACCACTGCCAGACACACACACACACATGCAGACACAGGGGACTTATACAGTGCATGCAAATTAACATGGGCAACAGCACACACCTCATTTGAAAATATGGCCTACAATGTCTGCCTGATAGTAAAATTTTATCACAAAACTCAGTATTTTCTGGCCTCCAGCTCCTAGCTCTGCAGTAAACAGAAATCACTCTGGTAACATTATATGCCCCAATATGATTATCCTCAAATTCTTGAGACAGAAATTCTATCCTGCACTCCATGAACACCTAAAATTCCCACTAAAATTAACAGAAATTTGGGCAGTACAAGGACTATACAATTAGGCCCAAAGTTCTCTATGGGCTGAATTGTGTCGTTAAAGCAAAATGCTGTACTGGGGTTGGTGTGGCTCCACACTACTCTAGTGAGATAGTGGGCAGGCATCCTACTTGATGGGAGAATTCCTCCCTGAGTTCCCTGGCATGCACAAGGAGGAAACCTGCGCTAAACCCCTTCAGGGTGTGGAGCATACTCCTGTGGATGGACTAGCACATTAGCAGACTACTCTGGAGCGTCAGATGGCAAGGGCCAGGGCTGCCCCTGGGGAGTGTGGGGTGGCAAGTCCCTGCGCTTCCCTAAACACCAGGCCTGCTGTTGTTCCTGGTCCTTATGGAAGCTGTGCAAGCTGTGGGAAAGTTCCTTGAGCCCTCCCACATCCACCCAAGAGTCAGGAACAATTTGGCCCTGCATTCTTGTGGCTCTTTAGGGACAGACAAACTGAGTAAGCTGAAATGCTGTCTGTGCTCCTGGAGCCTGCAGCCCTCAAGCCCAGCTTTAATTGAGGTCCTGTATTTTCTAATTGCCCAACTTTTGACAATCTGATTCCTTTGTGTTTTTGATTATTTGAAAGTCTCATTGGCAACTTACATTTTTGTCTCTATCTCTAGCAATATTTTCAGAGTCCAATCTTGCAGTCCTTCCTCAGGACAAAACTCCCATTGACTTCTGCCAAACGGATAAATATGAAAGCTCTTAGTCTCCGTTTCTTTCTATTCCCTGTAGGCCTGTTCTTACTTAGTCACGTTTCTGTTTTGCCTATATACGGATCTTTATAATGTAATAGATACTGAATACCATATCCATGAGTAATTTTGTGAGGCAATTTGAATATCAAAGGGCAAAATATACTGGATGTTACTGTGTTATATTCTTGATGATGGATACTGTACTTCTAGCATCTTGTCTTTCATATTAATAGGGAGGGGGATTCTGTTTTAAGTGACTCATCTGTCAAGAAATGAAAAGTAGATGCTCAAATTTGTAATACAAATGCATTTAAGTTAAAAAAGGATCTATTTACAAATACATTAATGTGTGCAGTGAACAGCTCATTTACTCCTTTGACATTTGCCCTTATAACATTACAGCTAAAACTTAATACTGTTTAGCCCAGGATTTCCCTGGAGAAAAGGGCCAAAACACAATCCTGAGAATTCTGTGGACTGCTAAGGATATTAAACACTAAGTATAAGATTACAGAGGAACAATGCAGCCATTTTGAGCGGAGCTTTCCCACAGTGAGAGGTTCTGTGAGGCCCAGCTGGTTGTTTTGACTTCAGACACTGATTCAGGGATTGAAAAGTTGGACACCACGGGTGAAACACAGAAATAGTTTGGCAGGCAGAAGAAAAAAAAATTAACCTTTTCAGTCTGTGTGCTACTTACTGCACCCAAAAGTCCCAGTAAAGTAAAAAAGTGGCTTAATTGATGTTATTAAAACCAAGATATACATTTATCTGATTTTAATGTTTCCTCCTGCCCCTCACTTGTGTTTCATCTTATAGTGAGTGATTGTAAACCAGGGATTGGCAACCTTGGCACACGGCACCACAGGGTAAGCACCCTTAGTAAACCTTGTTTACTTGCCGGTTAGTTGACCGTGGCTCCCACTGGCCGAGGTTCGCCGTCCCAGTTCAATGGGGGCTACGGGAAGTGGTAGCCAGCACTGCACTGCTTCCCACAGCCCCCATTGGACCGGGACGGCAAACCGGGGCCAGGGGGAGCTGCGGTCGGGGAACCAGCAAGTAAACAAACCGGCAGGGCCCACTAAAGGTGCTTACCCTGCGGTGCCGCGTGCCAAGGTTGCCAATCCCTGTTGTAAACTCTTTGGGACAGGAATCGTGTCTTCCTGAGTGTTCGTACAGCATTTGTCATAATGGGGCCTCAACCCTAGCAGAGACTTGTGGGTGCTACTGTCATACATATAACATATAGGAAATTATTATCGATTAAATCTGAAATATACATCTATAGAATCTAATTTACTAAAATTCAACAAACTTAATTTTTGCAAATTTTTTCTTGATTTGTCATTTTTATTATTTGGATCTTTCCACTGGTGACTTGACTGTAGATCAATAATCTTGATAAATTTCTTAAATATAAAATTTGTTCAATACTGCTCCCTTTCCAGGTAAAGTATATAATTAATCTAATAATGTACAGCACACATGGCTTGTCTTCACTGCACTATTAGCTCAAGATAGAATATGAATGTTGCCTCTAGCTCAACCACTAGGATGACCAGATATCCCAATTTTAGAGGGACGGCCCCAAGTTTGGGGTCTTTTTCTTATATAGGCTCCTATTATCCTCCACCCCCGTCCCGATTTTTCTCACTTGCTGTCTGGTCACCTTACCGACCCCTATCCACATACAAAAATCTCTAGCTCAAGTTGAGTGGTCTTTAAACCTCTATCTCACTGGCCCTCAAGGAGTATGAGTTGAATTTTCAGTGTCAGGGGCATGGGTTGAAGCTTGAGTGCTTCTGATATTCAAATTAATAATGCTGTGAGAATACAGCTAAAGGTTATAGCTTGAGTTAGGACAACTCATCAAATGCTAATCCATTTACTCTATGCTGGTTGCATTGTTTTGCAGTGTGGCTGCTTTTACACAAGTTATGCTAGCTGGAGTGGAGTAACTTAAGATAATTGTTGCAGTAAAGACAAGCCTTCGACCTCCATTCTGAATATATATAGGGCAGCAATTTTAGAATTGCACACGGTTACTGTGATTGCATATGCAGTTGTAACAGCTGTGTGTAAAAATAGACAAGAGATCAGACAGGCACCTAACAGGTCACTTATACACACAATTATTGTGATTGTTTTGCACATTTGTTAAAAAAAAAAAAATAGGCTCCTGGTGCCTGAAGTTTATTCCTAATGAAAGCAATGGTAGTTTTATTCTCATCGGGATTGGAGCCCTGTAGTCAATCAGGAATACCATCAGTCAATGGCAAATAACAGTGTATTTTATCTGATGGTGTAGGCTAGTAGATGGAGAAAAGGCTCATAAATCAGGATGATTGGGTAGTATTCCTTGCTCTGCCTCTTCCTTGCTGTATGACAATGGGCAAGTCATTTAATTTCTCTATGCCTCAATTTCCCCAGCTGTAAATTTGCAAGAATAATAGCAATTCCCTACCTCACTAGGAAGTGATGAATCTGAATTTCCATTTATAAAGCACTTTGAGATGCTCAAGTGAAGGGCACCATGGTAGTCCCAGGATTATCAATTCTAGAACTCAGCCTTGCCAGTATTAAAACAGATGTTTCTGTCTTAACATATCTATTTTTAGAAGTGAAATATTTTTGACTTGGGAAGCCTCAGAAGCCTTACTAGTTCTATCTAAGTACACTGTGCATGTTTTTTCCCCTTTTTGAGGTGCTCGTATTGAATTTTGTCACTATCCACTCACCATTTACTGAGAACTGACAAAAATTATCAACACATTAGGAAAGAATAAAGTTCTGTCTAGAACCCTTTTTGCCTTCTCAAGCATGTTGCATTAAGAAAGCTAAAAAAGAAGCAGGGGGAGCCGGGGGAGACAAGGAACTCTTCCAAACATAACATAAAAGGTCTTGCCTTAAGACCATGGATTTCCTTTTTGGTACTTTCAAAGAATGCGTCTTTAGTTCTCTTTGGCTGTGTGACCAACAGTTGCGGGGTGTGTCTGTGGTTGGTTTTTTCTTCTTTTCACAGTAACTCTATTGTTCAGAAACTGCAGCCAATTTATGGAAAGAGGTGGAATGTTTATGTAACTTACTTTGATTTAGACAAGAAATAAAAAAAAGAGACTGATGGAACAAGGCCAGTCAAAACAGGATTTTTCTTCCTTTCTGGACACAGATGTTGGGAAAAAACCCAACTCTGTCTTCATGTTAAACTAAACAGCCCTTCCATTTTTAGACCCTTTTTTAATTAAGTAGGTCAGCAAAACAAAAATCGAGCATTTGATTAGTGCTCTAATTCTCATTTTAAAATATGCTGTGTTTGAAAGCCGCTCTGTTGCTGTACTTACACCACCATCAACTGGTAAATGAATCTATTAGGGTTAGACGATACCAGTTTTGCCAGTACCTAGACTGTTGGGTCCCAAATGTTCAGTTGGCCAGTAATGCTAGACCGCAGATGCTGAGTGTCTCTTAATAACTAGAATGGAGTTTCCTGCCATTTTCAGATTAGCTGGGCTACACAGAAGATTTACAAAATGAAAACCACAAGAAGCTAGCCAAAAATGACTCCCCCTAATTTAATTGCACCTTCTTTTTGTGATTACAAAAGGGAAAAGTAAAGATCACTGACTTTCTGCAATTTGTCCTGCCCTACCTATACAGTATCTTGAAAAGTGGCTCCAAGGCTTCTTTAATGCAAATACACATTTAATTCTCTTTGGGCCAAATGCCATTTTCCTTAATTGAGCAAGACTCACGTTGACTTCAGCAAAGACATATTGCTAAATTAAGGCTTAAACAATTTGGAGCTGTAAGACTTAAAAAAATATTGAGATTAATTCTGGAATAGCTTGTAGAGTAGACTCTCAATTATCCAGGATTGGGTTAACCAGAAAATAGATTAACCAGGATGGAAAAAAAAAAAAAAAAAAAAAATACGCGTAACTCGCAGGGCCAGCTCTGGCTTTGTTGCTGCCCCAAGCACAAAAAAACAAAAACAAAAACAAAAAAATCCTACCAGGGCACAGGGCAGCCAGTGAACCAACACCCTGCGCAGGGTGGCTGGTGAACCAACCCCCCCCCCCTCATATTTCCTATGGATGGTGATTATCCAGGATTTTATTAACCAGAATTAATTTTTTCCCTATCATCCTGGATAAACGAGAGTCTACTGTATACACAGGGCCAAGCCCTCTCTCAGTTAGACTGGCACAACTCACCTGAAGGCAGAAGATTATTTTAGTGAAACCTCATAATTTGGGCCAAAATATATATGACAACTGCAACTCATTGAGGTATATGTCTACAGAACAGATTCTGCTCACATAAAATTCTGCTCAGCATGAAACTCAAGTGGTCTGTGTAGTTACAGCCAGAGTTATAGTTTCAATTCAAGATTTCATCATATGTTGTTTCAAATAACAAAACATAGATATGGCACTGGACTGCCAACTGAGGTGGACTGAGACCACCAACTTATTACACACAGGATCTTCAGGTACCCTTTACTTTCAGTCTTCTAGAGCTAGCAAAGGACTCCTATATTCTTACCAAACCCTTGAAGCATTCAGTTCCACTGAAGACAGACACTTGTACCAGTGTAGTTCTGGAAAATTTGGTCCATTTTCATTAGTTATTCCAAATCTAGTTTCCACTTCATAATCAAACGTACTGGATTGGGTGGTAGGGTATTGAGCCAACGGTCCAAATTCCAGTCAGACATTGCCCCTTGCTATCCAGCCAACTCCAGTGGAATTGCATGAGCATGAAAGCAGAGTCTGGCCCAATAAATATATGGAGGCTACTGAGCAGGCATCTGTAGGACATTTTAAACGCTTTTCTACATACAGGGTTGAGTGCTACAGTCATGCATTCCATAGAGACTCCGTTTGCAAAGGGATAGAAATAAAACATTATTTGGGTTTTAGTTTCTTGGCCTTCGTAACTGAAGTCTGAAAACAATTAAAGCCAGTGCCATACCAAATCAGCTATGCAGGCGTTCCTGGATTTTCCCATGGAATTTTTATACAAGAATCAGGCTGCATCTAATGCAAACTAAAACACACAAAGAATTGTGTCCATAAGCTGGTTTGACTCTGACAAACACATTTTTGCAGATTTTTCAAATGTGTGCAAAAATCATTTACAGACACCCCAAAACACCTAGCTAAAGACTATTCAGATATACACAGCTGGAATTTAGACAACAGTTTACTAACTGAGGCACTGAGCCTGCTTGCTAGTAAGGAGGTGTACAGAGAGCTCTGGAGTTCCCTGCCATTCATGGGGGACATCAGCTGCTGTGCCCTTCAGATAGTGAAGCATCCTGCACCCTGTACACTAAGCCTGCACTGAACCACTGTGGATAGGGTTGGGACCCTGGCACTGCCCCTTCCATCCCATTTCTCTCCCTTTGGAAGGTGGTCTGCGGTGGAATTTTACTGGGGGACCAGTCCCTGGGTTCCCTCAGAGAGTGTGTGGACTGTGATTGTGGCTGGATGCTGTCAAGAGGAAGAGATTTCTTGCAGCATCCCCAATCTTTTGTGCCCAGCTGCTAAATGGGTGAGCAATCTGGCCCCAAAACAGTATTGCGGTAATACCACGACCAGTACTAGCATGCAAGGAAAACACCATCCAACTGAGGTCAAGCTAGATGATCATGATGGTTCCTTCAAGACTTCATAATTGTGAATCAACTGCCGCACCCTTCACTCGTAATACTGAGGTCAAGCTAGATGATCATGATGGTTCCTTCAAGACTTCATAATTGTGAATCAACTGCCGCACCCTTCACTCGTAATACTGTGGTAAACTCCTCTTCTTGTTTTATTCCATTGAAAAACTGGCCATTTTCAGAGGAGGGGATTTTTGTGGTTCTTTTAGAATCAATGCCTTCCGCCGGTGCAAAAAGACAGTATAGTCATTCAGATCCTCATGCATTAAAATCTCTATAATTTGCACCCACAATGGTGAGACCCATTGCAAGTTAGCAGAGTTTGGGGATTAGCAAGTAGATGCCTCTCCTTGTTATTGCATACCCTAATAGGAAATCTAATAGAGTTCTGCCCTTTTGCAAATTCAGGCACACCATAACACCCCTCACTGCCTCCTCCCCATTTGAGGAACAGTGAGTATTGTGCAGGACAGTGTGAATTTGGAGGCTGACTCTCCATTGGAACTTGCATATGGACGAATGATATTTTTCACGCGTAGCAACCACTAGCAATTCTGCCTAGAACAGAAAGAACGTTCCTTGAGTTTTAATCCACTATACCTTTTCTGGTTAACTCATATTTTTTAGTGAGTCAGACGTCTGGTCAAAAAATACACAGAATTAATCTACAGGGATTCCCTTTAGGTGTAAACTGACAAATGTAAATAACATTATTCTGCCAGGCTGTAAGTATCTCAGTGTCTAATCACTCAATGGAGAAGAAAAGGAAAGAAGAAGAGCACTACCCAAGTGACTTCCTCAGCCTTTGTTTATACTCAGTTTTCATCAGATTTGTTTTTAAAGACAAACTGAAGTGCTCTTGTTGCATTTATTTTGGCACTAAAGTTCGCTCATGCTTTTTGGATCAAAGGGATAATTATGAAGTTGATCTACAACATGCAGCCTAACTTCATAACTCCCTGTAACCAACTAATATATATCTTTATGTGCAACTTGTACAGTGTTATCTTCTTATTGCATATAAAGAGAAATGATCAGCAGCTATTGGAGTAATACTACTGCATTTCTTCTGGAGTTTTTTCTCTAGCAAGATCTTACTTGCAACCACATTCTCCCACCAGAGGTTTGCTAGATTTTCAAAGCAATGCTATATTTAAACAAAGGTTTTACCACCTTTGTAATTCTAAACAGGGTTTAGCCTCTTTTATAAATGCTCTAGCCTGTAAATCCGAGATGGCCCACACCCTACACATTCCGATGTCACATACTAACAGCCTCTTCTTTAATTACAAGGTGTGGCATTTCTGGACAAGAGACAGCTAATCCTCCAGACAAATGCTATTTACATTTACCCTAGAATTTCTTCCCAGTTGAAAGCTTTGGATTTGAAAATGCAGACTTTAAACCCGACTGACAAAATCTTTAGCTCATGGCCACACTTTGATGCCATTTAATATCCTGGTTGGTTAGCAATTGTATTATTATAAGGCAGGTGTGTGCTCCTGGTACAGAATTCAAATCCTGATCTAAAAATCTCAGAGAGGTGTTTGGATGCAGCATTTTGAGTCATGCTCACATCAATTATAAGATTAACCCTCTGCAAAGCTACACATGTACAGTAAGGACGCAACTCAGCAAGGTATGGCTAAGTACATGCCTAACTTTAAGTGCCTTGCTGAATAAAGGACTCAAATAGAAGTCAAGGGAAAATTAAGCTAAAAAATATTTCGAAAGTTATTGGGATTGCATACAAATGAGCAAACAAATAATAGAAAAAGACAATGGCAAAGCACCACTGATTCCTAATTCCTGCAGACAGGAAAGTCACATTGCACTACAGCTGCAAAAAAAAGTTCAGAAGACACAGCATGGGCGTCCACCACCAGGCTCTCCTGACAGAACTAGACAGGCTTTAGTGTCATTTATGTTTGTATACAAAGGGATAGGATGCTTCTGGGAACTCGTTTGATGAAGGTCACGTTGTTCAGATCCTGTTCTTTTGTTAATGTCATTAGGAGCCAAGATGCATCTGATTCCACATCATGGACTGCTGGGGCTTAACACAATTTCTCTTACAGTATTAACTGGGCTTAACTTTGTTCTCTTCAGGGACTGTGCAGGACAAATATGGTGTGAAGGACTCTTACTTGTTAACATACTAATGTGCCCACTTCCTCAGTTTTCCTCAGCAGACTAAGTCAGATGTCCAGCTAACCCAAAATTCCACCTCTGCCTGTCTAATAAGAGCCCACATCAAACATAGCAAATCCAAGTCAGTCTTCACCTGGGTTTCAAGCATCTCACTAGGGGGTTGCATTCAGCTCCCACCTGGGCATGGTATGGGCTCAGTTCCCCAAGAAGCAAGTAGATGTTCACTCTGGGCCTCCAGCCCACACTGCTCCTTTGCCCAAGGCTGTTTCCTCCACCTTGTTCCAACTTTTTCTCCCACTCTGGGCTCCTAATATCAGATTTCCCACCCCCCAACAAAAGTTCCACAAAGCCAGTAAATCTAAGCAGCTTCCTCCGAAGGCTATCTTAGAGCCCCCTTACCAGCATTCTTTACCTCCTTCATGAGGCTTCAGCACTTCTTCCAGTTCCCATCCATAGTATGTCAGTAGAAAGACCAAGTGTCTCTGCTCTTTCCACATCCTCTGCCCCCTTCTGAGGGGGAAGCTAGTTATACAATCTGTTCCCCTTCCCCCCACATACTTCCCAGCATGCCTCACTCTACAGGCCTATAATTACCACCTGCCTCCTCTGGGCTAAAAGCAGGAAAGGGACACTGCTAGACCTGGAATCCACCTTATAGAACCACCACACTTTGCCACAAAAGGTCAGCTGTAGTTGCCACCTGGCTGGTTTGGCTTTTTTATTTTTATTTTTTTAAAAAAAAAAAAAAAAAAAACACAACACACTGCATTACTGGTTGCCAGTGAAAATGTGCCTCTGCCCCTCCTCCCAATTCTAAACTGTGTGCACACACAGCAGTACCAGCAGCCACACAGTCTTGTAAGTACCTTGCAGAGTATCACAAGGGTAGGTGTGCTATTGGTATGGCACAACACTCATGTCCTGCTCTGTGTTCTTATCCCTCAGCATGCCAAAAAACGCAGCAAAACTGCTCCTCCTTCTCTTGGCACTGAGGACTGGGAAACAGGGCAGATGGACCCAAGGCTCTCCAATATGGTGAGGAAGGCGGGGGGCTTCTCTGGGAGGGGAAGGTAGGCGGGGCTCCTTTGAGAGCAGAGGCTTCTGGGAAAAGGTGGGTGTAGGGGCTGATGGTCCAAGGGAGTCAGGCTGTACTGATGGTGGGAGCACCTGAGAGGGGAAGGGACAGGTCCATCTGGTGGGGGTTGGGTGCAGTGGTTGATTTTTCTGAGCCTCAGAGCTGGGATTTGGGGAGAGAGAGAGAGAGACAGAGAGAGAGAGAGAGACACACACACACACACCACATAAACTGACACCCACTGATCATAAGGCAATGACTTTTTTTGCAAACAGCCTTATGTGGTTTTAATTCACTCTCTCCCTCCACAGGGGTTCTGGACAGTGTTGTCAGTCAGGTAATCAAATAGGGTGAGGACTGAGTGCTACTTTAATACAAAGTAATATAAAAACCATACTAATCATTAATAATTTTGTGGTTGTTCGGCATGGCCTGGTAACATCCCCGTCTTTAAAGTCTAGGATAGTTTAGAGCACAGCACGTGTATCGGGATTACTTTTTATTTATTGGCTTTTGTCATCAGCTGAAGACACAAGAGATACTGGATTTCAGTTTCCACAAATAAGAGGCAAATTCTGCCTGGGACACATGTACACACTGCTTCCATTGTCCCTAAGTCATTGTGTTCTGCAGCCTTTAAAACAAACGTCTTTCACCTCATAGTGACTGGAGGCTAGGATTAAGCCTTTGTCTTCTCTGTAGATTTACCTTGCATTCAACCACAGGATTTCCTGTAACATGCTCTGTGTGCCCACATCCCATACCTCTGTCTGTGCCACTGGTGAGGCAGACACCAGGCCCTGAGATATAGGGCAGACCCTGAGTTCCTGTGCATCCAAAGTAACTTCAGTGAAAACATACAGCCACACCCACTCTCAACAATTAGATGATGGTTCTCTAGCTTCCCTCTCACAAGCTCACTGGACATCCAGTCCAGTGTACTATCATGCCATCTACCTGTGTTCTGACCCTGGCTCTTCAAATGCCTCTGCTCAGCAACCTTGTTCCCACACTGATTGCTCTCTCTCTCAATTCAACTTTGTTCATTTCCGGTGTTCAATACAGCAGAAGAATGCTCAATATTGCAGCCATCCAGTTGGAAATTGACATCAGTATCTTGATGCATCTTTGGCAAAGACCATGACTTGAGGTGCTCAAAGAGGAGCGGTACAGGGAGAGGATGAAGGGGCTAGAGGTGAAATATTGAAAGGATAATTCCAAATCCAGCATTGCCCAACAAGTTCCCTGCTCCACAATGAGCCGGAGCATATTCTGAGAGGCAGGCTGAGCACTGAACCCCATTTTGCCGCGTGAGTTTCAAACCTTAGTGATGCCCCCTCAGGACATGGACATGCCCTCAGCCCCTTGGGCAGCTGGCCCAGAAAGGAAGAGGACCGCAGCCCCCAAATCACAGAATGGTGTTTTTCCTGGTCCAGTCCAAGGAAGACAGAGTGGATGAACCCCCCAGAGAAACACTAGGGGAGCATTGGAGCTGGGGCCTTTCTTCCTATTGTTTTGAAGTATATTATGAAATATTTGGATGGGTTTTAGCCTATAATTCTGGCTGCTGCTTTAGTTATGGGCAGATGCAGCATCATTACACTTGTCCACCATCACTGCCATTCCTCATTCACTCCAGTTCCAACCACGCTACTCAAAATGGCAGAAAAGCAGAGAAAACCCCTCTATAAACCAACAGGTTACAGTGGCTTAATGTGAAAGCATTTTATTAATGGAAAACCTAAAAGCTTTGTGGCCACAGTCCAGGCAAAATGTAACTTGCCATACCTTAAAGGCACTAGTAACAAAATATCCCAGCACATTAAGGCACTCTCTCACTAGCGCAGAAGCTGTTTTATTGCTGATCTGATTGTGTTCCATTCCTGGAGAGTAATTAAATAGAACTTTTTACTCAGTAAAAGTTCCAGGCAGTCTCTGAGATTCCTTCATAAGGCAAACCTCCCTCTGCTTCCCTTGTAACGGTCAAATCCTTTCATCATTTATCAATTCATCTGTCACAGAACACAGAAAGATTTGTCCTTGCAGAGCTGGAAAGGTTCCTTCCCAAGGCTCAGAATAAGTGATAACTGCTCTCTTCTCCATTCTGGAATCTCAGGCAGGACTGCATCTTAAGTAGCAGCCTGAAAAGGTTTTGACAAACTTGCCAATGCTGCTCTGTCTCCCAGGACCTGGACTCCCCTATACCTGCTTTCGAGAGAGTTGGAATGTAAAATTAACTCAGTTTCTTTTCCTGGGAACAGTACTTTACAAAGCTTCACACCAGGCAGAATTTTGCTGGGTGGGAGAATCAATAAAGGGAACTGCATTCTTAAGAAGTATCAACTTTTTGCTCTAAACTGCAGCTGTGTACAGGGACAAAAAGGTTCTAGCCTCTCAAGCCTTTTCCCCACTGTGTCTGTCAGGACCCTCTGCCACAGCAGAAGACTCATGGAGGGAGGGCAGGACAGCAAAGAGACCACTGATTGTCAGCGAAAGGCTTTGGAATTTGAGGTCAAAGCAATGAAGGACCAGAATTACCTGCCCAGGGAGGTGCATAAGGACTGATCTGGGGGGTTGAGGGGGGAAAATCCCACCACATACCATAAAGGAGGAGACAGGAGGAAAAAGGGAAAGGAGGACAGTGTGAGGTTGGAGAAGTGAAGGAACGAGAACAGGGAGCCTGAGAAGCTGCTGGCAGAATGTCTCCCCTGTGACTTGAAGGCTAAGGAGTGAAATATGGCATTTCAGAGAGACTGTTCCGGCTCATGAGACAGCCCCAGCAAACCTTCATGCCACCAGTGCCCAAACCCATAGCTGCACCTTGACATAACTGTGTTCCACAGCCTATGGACAACAATGCCTGAGGGACCCAGTCAATGAGCCATGGAACTGCAGTATCTGCTGCACTCTGTGCCTGCTGCAGTGCAGGGGAAGGAGACCAGATGCATCAAAAACCTTGTCACAAATCAGTGTTTTGTACTTGGAGTTTTTTGCACACCTTTGAACCATGTTAGGCTAGCTGGGCTGCCCACAATTTTAGCTTCAACAAAGTTAGAGAAGGGGATATTTATTTCTTAAATTCATGCATAGAGACTACATTTGATTTCAAGGCAACAGCTTTAATGAGGTTGTCTGGCACATTAATCATCCCTAGTTTACTTTTCATGCAGCTCAAGAATGCAGGCACACAAGGCTTCCCTTACAGACTTTGCTTTAACAGACTCTGTGCCAGTGCGAGGTGCAATTGGTGGTTGTCTGTAAGTAGACCTCAAAACAGCATCATCAATCCATTACCACAGCATGCCCCCTTCTCCTCACATTTATTGTGAAGCACCCAACATGCCCCAGTCAAAGGCATGGTGTTAAACACACTATAGTACAAATAAGTTTGTAAGCAGTGCCGGTCAGTGTCAGGCGCGTTGCCCCCCCCCACTGGAAATGACATCCCTGCTCAGTGTATAGTTCACCTGCTGCTTGTCCAAGGGGCCCAAGTCAGGATAAGCTTCAACCACCAGAGTGGAAGCAGCAGGTCGGATGGGGTTATCTACAGTTACAGTGGTTAGGGACACCCCATTGAGGACTGTCATTAGGAGGAACAATGTACCAGCTTGCCTATAGTGAAAGAGCCCAGACCGGAATACCCTGGCATTACGCAGCCAGCCAGAGCATCTGATATAGGTGGCCATGAATACATCACTGTGGTCCACAAGGACCTGCATAACTATAGAGTAGAATTTATACCTGTTCATATACTTACTTGCTTGAAATGGCAGGCAAGGGCAGGGTATATGCTTGTCATCACTCACACCTGCACAGCTCGGGAACCTTGTCTGTTCAAACCCTGCAATTATTTTAAGAATATTTCCAAGTTTTACAACCCTGGGGGCCAGCACAGTGTAAATTGCCTTGGAAACCTCTATGACCACAGTGCCAGCTGTGGATTTGCCTCAGATGGGTTGCCAACAAACCTATAACAGCCTGGGGTTGCCAGCTTCCACAAGGCAATAGCAACGTGCTTCTGGGATGTTTCTGGCTCTCTCAACTGGCTGTTCTGCTGCTCAAGGGCCAGAGTGAGTGCCTGATGCTGCTCCAGGAATGTGGCTTTCCTCATGCGAGAGTTCTGGGCCCACTGTGATGTGATGCCACGTTTCCATCACAAGGGGGTTCCCCCCCGAGTACTCGTGAGCCTCGTCCAGAAGCAACAGTCAGCACAAGGGATGGTCTGCTAAGAAGAACAACATCAGCTCAGTCTACTCCTCCATGTCCATGTGGTTTGGATCCGGTTTTCTTCTTGTGCTTATAGCTGCAGGCCACTGCCTCCACCTTCTCTGGGCAAAAATAAAAAAAAGCTGCCTCTGAAACACCCGCCACTGTCTCTTGGCAGCAGCTTCTGCAGAGACATGCCAAGGAAATACTGCCTGCCTCTAAAGAAGCAGCTGTTGGCCCCAGTTATTAGGATGAGTAGAATCCATACCTTTGACACACAACGCCAGCTGGCTCTCTCTCAGGAAATGAGATTCCTGGGCCTAGCCCATTTCCTCCCACAATATCCAGAGTGGGCAGATGAGCCAACCTACAACACCCTGTGAATACAAGCACACTCTGTGTTTACGCCGTGAGTTGTGGTGCTACGAATCACAGGATCTGTGCCCAGATAACTGTTGCTTCTCCTGGACAGATACAGCACCAGCGTGGACATAGGACATGACAGCAATGGACTAATCTCAGTGTCGTCACACTCCAGTGGGTTAGGCAGCTGTGCCTTGATTAACACATAATTGCTTAACCCACGTTTAGCCTGCAGTAAGGACAGACTCTTAAACTATATATGGATGTGAACTAAAACCTGTCTGGATTCAGCAACCACTCCCTGTCATGAGCTGAATCCAAACAAAGATTCAGATCTGTATTTCATCCCCAGGCTCATGAGTGTTCAGATTCAGGATTTCAATTCAACCCAATACAGAACTATCAAGTTTGGATTCAGATCCAGAATTTGACTTCGGTTTTGGCTTGGACCCCATCTCTAGTTTAATCTTCAGTTTAAAAAAAATGGACTTCTTCCATATGGTGGAATATTAAGTTCCATTTACTAGGTAACTTTAACAAATAGTTTGAAAAGAAATGACCTCACTCTGAGTGGAGATCAGACAGGTAATATATGGTGATTAACTACAGGATCAGAGAAACTAAGGTGGAAAAGGACTATTTAGTTCATTGTAGTCCCTCTCTAAGGGCAGATCCAGAATTGTTCCTTACAGCATATTCTTCAATGCCTTGTCCAGACTAGTTATAAATGACTCAAACAATCTTTCCCAGCTTCCCTTTTGAGGCTATTCAGGTACAGAGAAGGGCTACTAAGATGATCTGAGGGATGGAAAACCTGTCTTATGAAAGGAGACTTCAGGAGCTTAGCTTATTTAGCCGAAGCTAAAGAAGGCTGAGGGGAGATATGATTGCTCTCTATAAATATATCAGAGGGACAAATATCAGGAAGGGAGAGGAATTATTTAAGCTGAGTACCAAATGTGGACACAAGAACAAATGAATATAAACTGGCCAGCAGAAACTTTAGACTGGAAATTAGATGAAGGTTTCTAACTATCAGAGGAGTGAAGTTCTGGAGCAGCCTTTCAAGGGGAGCAGTGGGGGAAAAAGACCTATCTGGCTTCAAGACTAAGCTTGATAAGTTTATGGAGGAGATGGCATGATGGGATAGCCTAATTTTGGCAGTTAATCAATCTCTGAGTATTAGCAGTTAATATGCCCAGTGGCCTGTGACGGGATGGGATCTGAGTTACTACAGAGAATTATTTCATGAGTGCCTGGCTGTGAGTCTTGCCCACATGCTCAGGGTTCACTGATCACCATATTTGGGGTCAGGAAGGAATTTTCCTCCAGGGCAGATTGGCAAAGGCCCTGGGCTTTTTTCATCTTCCTCTGCAGTGTGGGGCATGGGTCACTTGCTGGAGGATTCTCTGCACCCTGAAGTCTTTAAACCATGATTTGAGGACTTCAGTAGCTCAGACATAGGTTAGAGATTTATTGCAGGAATGGGTTGGTGAGATTCTGTGGCCTGCATTGTGCAGGAGGTTAGACTACATGATCATAATGGTCCCTTCTGACCTTAAAGTCTGAGTCTCTGGGTTGTATAGCTATATAAATCTCAATATTTATAATATGAAACCAGTAAAATATTGAATTTTAATAAAAACTTTCTGCTACTAATTTTAGAACCCAATTCAGCATAACCTTCTACAAAAAAAATTAATTTATTGGAAAAATACAACCAACATACTTTCCTTATTACCTGGGTGTATCAGAAAATTGTAATTTACATCAATAGAAACTAATTGTTGAACTTTAAGCTTGTGGGTTATCCACATCCTATATCCTCTAAGATATAGAGGATATACTGCCATCTTATATCCTCTAAGAGTCTCACTGTGTATTCAGACAAGGAATTCTACAATTTAAATGCCCCAGAGAAGAAAAACATTCCTGAACTGTTCTAGTAAATGGTTTTATTTACTGTTTTTTTAAATTTTGTATTTTTATATTGTACTGTTTACTTCTACTTTACTTACATATGCAATTAATTCAAATAATTTGTCTGAAATTTATTTCTGTCATGATGTCATCATTACAGAGAGGGCTATTTTTACTACTTTCCCTTTGCATATATGCAAATATAAAGCTTTTGTGTTTATATATTCAATGTCCTGTGAAAATAATGATTTTTTTTAATGGTATGGGCCTCTTATATGCGACATAGCTTAGGGCCTCAGAATGTCATAATCTGGCCCTGGCTTTCAACATTAATCAGTCACACTAGTCCATTGGTGGTTTGTTGCTTTTCACTGTATTTCCACTGACTTGCCAACATTTTTACCGTAGGATCCCTCAGCAGCCCAGGAAGAATTCAGTACCATGCCCAAGTCTCTTTTAGATCCTTCCTCAGGACATGGTTCATTCATTCAAACACAAAACAAGAAAACAAAGCTATTCCCCAGACTGGGCTGCAGAGGCCAGAGACCTTTCCTCTTACACCTCTCTCTGCCCCTGAAAGAGACACTCCTCTTCCCTTAAAGCCCTGCTGAATCGTTTCCCAGACAGGCAAGGCTTCGCTCTTTTCTGCCTGTCCCATTTACCATAGTTAAGTACCCAGTATAGACCCTAGTATTTCAGGGGGTGATCTGAAAAGTGTCATGTAAAGAGAGATTGGCAGATCCCTGTACATAATCGGTTGCTTCTGTGTTGTCTTTTTTGCAGTGCAATGGCACATTGCAAGCTCACCCCTCATTTGCTGCCTACTCTGAGATATTGTATTCAGATACCAGAGACGTAGCATGGGATGGATCAAGTTCCCCGGCATTACTCCCTTCCACGTTCCCATTTCAGTTATATTTTTTTCCTTTGACTGTATTAACCTCCAAAAATACAGACTAACTCGTCATGCCATTTCCTGCTCCTTTTTCTGACTCTTGCAATGATTCTCTAGTACTGCAGGTTCTTATATCAGTATAAATATTTATACTGATGTGACTGAGATCAGAACCTGCAGTGCTAGAGAATCAGTGCAACTTAATGTGACAGAGTGGGAAGTGTAGGTCCCTCTTGACATGTTTAATTTTGACAGTTCTACATAATTAGGATATTTTACCTGCAAGACGGGTAAGGGCCTGTCTTGAGTGCCCCTGGAATACAGAAGATGGGTCCCTACTCTAGTTTGGATATTCTGGGCCTGATTCTCCACAACCTGGCATCTTGTGTGATCATTTACAGCTGTGCAAAGGGATTGTAAAATGCTATCACTGATGTAAGGTAAAAGAAGAATTAAAATGAGGTACCATAGTACAACTACTTTGTACAGGTGTAAATTATGTTCACTCCACGGTCTACTTTACGCTGGAACAACATTATATTTTGCAAGGGGCGAATAACCAAATATTTGTGTTGATCTTCATACTTCTATATTTTCCAAATTTCATGTTTGCTGAAAAGTGAAATTTGGACCAAAAACCAGCTATCCTCTTATGGATAGCATCTTGGAGAAGGTATTCAGGGCAGGAGGAAAAATTATTGTTGATGCAGAGAAATATATTTCAACACCACAAACCTTGCTTGTTCAGTGTTAAGACTGAACATGTGTATATGGATATTCTCAATTAATTCTCATGTTACCAGCCTGAGTTGCATACTTGGAGGAGACAATAGTTGGGGAGAGGCAAATGAGTTTTGTCAAAATCAGAATAGCACTGAGGGATGCCACAAGGCAGATCCAGGGCATGCATCATGGCAGACTTCCTAGCCATTCTGGCATTGGCCAGGGAAATTACAAAGGTATTTCTTCCCTACTTCACAGCTGAGGGTCTGACCCTCCCTCATCCAGTGCAGCAGAGTGCAAAACACCACGAACCAACAGGGTGTTGATGCTGAACAGAGACATCTCAGTGAGGCTGTGTAACACCGACAGACCCCAGTCATCAGCGGATGGGAACGTACCGGGGACCTACGGAGCTTAGTGCATGAGCTAAAAGCCAACTGACTCTTAGCTATGGCTATAGAGCAGACTCATTTTCTCTCTCTAAGTGGTCTTGGTGCCACTATATGGGACACACCACCACCCCCAGATGGTGTGTGGGTTACAGCTGCAGCTTTAGGGCTAGTCTACACTACAAGCGCTACAGTGGTGCATCTGGTGAAAGCGCTCTGTGCTGAGGGAAGAGAACTCTTCTGTTGCCATAATAAAACGACCTCCATGAGAGGTGGTAGCTATGTCCATGGGCGAGAAGCCCTCTCATTGACAGTGCTCTCCACACCGGTGCTTAGGTTGGTGTAACTTATGTCGCTCGGGGCATGGCTTATTCACACCCCTGAGCAACGCAAGTTACACCAACATAACCTGGGGTGTCGGCCAGCCTCTCAGATTTCAGTGCAGTGGAGAGGGTGAGAGATCTGCTTCTGACAGCCACCTCATATTTGCAAATACGAGGCTCTCATCATACAGGTAGGTGAGTTGCTGATAACAAGTACCAGCAATTCATGCATCTGAACCAGCTTAACTATAAGTCAAAACAGGAACAAACCATGTTCTGTGCTGTTTCAGAAGCTGAGCTTGAACCTGATTCCAAGCAGTCCAGACATGGTGCTACCTCTCTTTACAAGGCAGAGTATGTGCTTCTGGTGTTTGTTCTCAGATGAGATGACCTATGTTTTTTTATGGAAACAAGGTGGGTGAGATAATGTCTTTTACTGGACTGAGAAAGACACTTCCAAGCTATAGAGAGCTCTTCTTCATGTTTGTTATGGACAGACAAGGCCGTCTCAGTGTTTCTGGTTTTTCAGTACAGGGGTAGAATTAATGTTGTTTGGGCAAACTTTACTGTCCCTCTCCATAGAGTCCAATCTTTAGGATATAACTTTAAACAAACTTCCTGGTTTTCTAAGACTTATTTTCTCAATATTGTCAATGTTCCTGTTAAGGTTTTGCACCCTGAGGCTACTAAGCAGTACTCTCAACTTCAAAAGGAAGCAGTCAACTTCAAATCAAGTCAATTAAAAAAAAAAAAAAAAAAGTTTAAAGCAGTCTCATTCTCCTCTCCCACAGACCTCTGCCAAGTTGTGTGCTTTCACAGTTACATTTTTTTTTTTAAGAAGGAAAATGAGAGAAGATTCTCTCTCCACTGTTGCTGTGTGAAAGACCCAAACAGAGGAAGCAGTGAAATCAACTGTATACAAAGTGCTGTCAAGTGCACATAGTAAATAAAAGAAATATATGCAATTATTTCTCTCTAATCTCTTTCAGTTATAGTCATTTCAATAGTTACTTGTAAAGGAAGTATTCAGATAGATGGGTGAATTTTAAAGTTGGCAGTGTCCCATTAACACCAACTTAAATGTTTATATGGAAAATAAAAAATGTAATTATAATTCATAGGTGTAAAGCCCAAACGCTAGGGTGCTTTTGATAATCATTTATAATTGAACATGCCAAATAACTTAAGTCTACTGCGAATGCTTTCTTAAGAACCATAACATCTTACTGCAGTCTCTTTTCTTTGTCCTCACCTGCCCAGGAACCGTACATCTTCATCTCTACCTATTGCAGTTATCCATTACATTGATTCAGCAATCCTCTTGTTTAATGCACAATCAAGGCTGAGCCACATGGCCCAGTATGCTCTTTGTTTCAATAGTGCCTCTGTGTATCCCTGTTTGACTAGGTTATCCCTACACAGAGCATCTTAGTAAAGTATATTCAGGTTTCACATGAATAAATAACAGAAGTGGGTGACAGGGCTTACATAGCCCCCTGCTGCAATACATACTGCCTAGGGGGCTGACGGAACTAGTCTCCTAATTTAGGATTTACTCTTCTACCCTGTCAGGGACTCTTGATCCAGGGATAGGAGAGGGAAAATCTCATATGTGGTTTAGGTTTTAAATCCCTCAGTCTGAGAACATGATGCATCTGTGCACTGCAAACAGATCTGACAGCCATTGGACCCAGGGAGGATCAGCTTCAAGCAGTCTTACCACTGATCCCCTGCTTTTCTTGCTTCATTCTCTGCCCCTACTCGAACTCCTGGGATATGTAATTTCCCTCAACAGCCAGCTTGACAGGGAACAACCCATACAGCCATCATAAGACACTAGCTAGGTGATGCCAGCACCCAACAGGGGAAGCCTAGTACAGTTATAAGGAGAGGCCAGATTAAAACGAAATGGGGAACTGCGGTGCATGCTATACAAGGGTCACATGGCTTTAATAACTGACTCAATCCAGACTCCCAACCACAGGCAAGAGGAGACATGTCAAACCTTGGCTATGAAACACAAGAGATAGAGAAGTGGTAGCAGTTCTGGTAAGAGTGCCAAAGCTGCTGGAGACCCAGGTTAAGAAAAAAAATTCTACTCTCTGGGGTTTCTGGTTTGTTTTGCCAAAATAACTCAAACTAGCAAAATCTCTGGCCATATTCCCTGCTTGCAATGTAACAGTTTAAGTCCAAACCAAAGAATATTAATAGGGCTGCTATTGCCTTCAGACTTTTGCTCAACAAACCCCTCTGTGTGGGGCAGATCCTGAGCTGGTGTCAATTGTCACAGCTCCGTCGTAAGAATGTTCAAATTGCTTTAGCTTTTAGGAAAGGGTTTAGTAAATACATTTGTCTAGTTCTACCTGGAATTCAGATTTATGTAACATCCCGAAACGTGTCAAGATATTTGAAAGCTCAGAAACGCATAGTGCAATGCTATAATATGGCTCTTTGTTATGCTAATGCTTTCTTCCCTGCCGCTCTTGCAAAGAGAGCCAGCCAGCCCATCAAATAGCAATGAAATCAGTGGCAATCTTTTTACCTGCTGCTGCTAAAGGTTTTCTTACCACTAAGCCTGAGGGGCCAAAGCCAAGGCTTTCTTGGCACCTATAAACAAAGCAGAGAGGAAAGACAACAGTTTCCCATTACACACCCACTGCCATATGGAGTGATCACTGGGGATGAAAAATGATGCCCCCCTTTCTACAGTGATACTATAATTTACATTTTTTCTCTTCTCTCCCCACATCCCCAATCTCTTTATTCCCTTGTCAGCAGCACCGAGAAGAGGCAGTGTGGCAAAACCACTTACATTATAGGAGGTTTTATAAGTTCTTATGTGGCCCCCCTCAGTGTGATTCATGAAGATTTATGATTTTTATACTCGTAATAATCTTATCAGGAGAATTTACAGTTGGGGGACTGAAGAGGAGAGGAATTACGTGACTTCCCCAAGGTCTCAAAGGGAGTCATGGCAGAGCCAAGAATTGAATGCACATCACGTGAGTCCCAGCCCCCTATACAATCCTTCAAGACCCCAAATATTCCACAGCAGGGGAGGCCTAAATTTTGCAACAGGGTGCCTGACTCATATAGCACTCCAGCAGATGCCTGGAAATTCTGTGGTGACTTCATTTAACTTAAAAATGTGAGGTTTTAAATAAATTCAAAATGTCAATAAATAATCCCTAGCCCCTGTTTCGATACTGAATCAAATTTAGTTTATACAGTTCCCATGTCTTCAGCTTTTAACAAGATTGTTGTATCGACAACACAGAACTGCATAGTAAGGGTTGACAAAGGGGAACAGAGGTTCTAGTAGCTGGGCAGAGGCCACCTGCGTCTTTTGGCATCTTGGGGAGTTTGAAGGACAATTGGGATGATGGGGTAAACTCATCTAGGTGTCTCATTTATAATGATCAGCAGTGAAATAGTTAATGTTGACAAAAGATCATCCTCTTTCGGTATCAGATTTAACAAGTCATTGTTTTGAATGGGTAAGTTCAGACAACATAGTGCCATTGGTTTAGGCTGTCTGCAGCCTAAAGAGGACACCCCTGCATTAGTTTATGCTCAGTTCAAATTTTTAATGTTGTCTTCACAACTATGGGGACTGAAGACATTTCTAAATCTTAGACACTGGAGCACTTGTCTACGACAAGGGGATGAGGGCAGGATTCTATGGCAAGTCCCACAAAATCCCTATAGAATCACCAAATACACTACAGGTATGTGTCGCGTCTTGTGCGAGGGTTCCGTTTCGCGGTTACCGCATAAAGCGGAAACCGCGTATAGCCAGAACCCATTGACTTCAATGGCAGGCAAAATCGCACCCCCTACAGGAAGTTTTTTTTAAAAAAAATTCCCCCCTGCCTTTTTTTTTTTGCCAACCACATAAAGCAGAAATTGCTTAAGTTAAATATGCCTAAAACACGACATGCCTATATTTTGAATCGAGCATACAAAAGGGAATGGCTCTCTTTAGATTAAGGAATCCCCTGTAATACTAAGCCAAAACTCAGTCTTCAGGGATCCAAAATTACAGTCTATGCAATTTAAGATTTCAGAGTTATTCAAGTTAAGTTTACAGGAAAACATGGAGATGTTTGAAAAATGCAGATGCACTGAAATCAATGTCAGAGAAATGTGGGGCAACCATGTTGTTGACCTTACATAACATTTAAAAAATGAAGCCACACATTACTAACCCTGTGTATATCAGCTGGCTATTCACAAAGTAAAGGACCACTAAAGTTTTAAGTCAACTGCTGATCACCTTACTCACAGAAGTGAGCTTGTGGTAGCTTGATGGCTAAAAAAATGATTTGTAGGCAGTAGATCTGGTCACATGAGTAAGGTGAGCAGGAATTTTTCCTAAAAGAATGACAGCCCAAAGAATGATTGATGATGGCAAAGAGTCTCGTAAAGATGTTAGGGGTATACCTCGATGACTGAATACATCACAGCACAGATTGCCATTCATACTTACATATATACACATGATTTTGAGGTTGAAAAATACACCAGGTGATTTTGAAAAGAATCAGGTGTCCTTTTCTGAATTTCAGAGGAAAAGAATGCCAGTAAATACAAAAACTGAGCTGAGACATGCAGGAATGTTTCTTTGAAAGTAATGAAGGTGGCATTGGTCTGTAGGCAGTCTTTTTTTATTTGTACCATATGTGTGGTTAAGAGGAGGAGAGGACAAAAAATATAACTAATAGGCCATCCTGTCAGCTGATATGAGTAAGTATAACTTTATCAAAGTCTGGGAGCTACATGGATTCATATCTGAAGATTCATCCTAATATATTAATAATGATCTGATAGTAATGAATGTCCTGGGAAAGCCTATGTGATTGTTATGTTGCTTAGAAACTGTCAGTGCCTTTGACTGCTTTAAGAGGCAAACAGGGCACATGAAGCAATTAATATCACATGGGTTACTACTTACTGCTGTAGCTTGTCACTCATCTGGAGATTAGCTCTCAGCTGGTCTGATGTCCCCTCTTTTGGTTGCTCATCCTGTGGTGTCTCTCACTCTCTGGATTTAAGTTACTCCCTCTTTGTGACTCAGTCCTCTGGCCAGGTCACTATTGTCCTCCCCTTCCGGGGTTACAAAGGCACACCAGCCAAAAGATCCATCTGCAATCTGAGACACTCTTCCAATCCACTTCCTAGATTGTGCCACTTTCCCAGTGACCAGGAGAGTGATCCAGGCCCACCCACTACACTGGGTTCCAGCCCACAGACACTATATCCATCAACCCTGATCTACTCATGCTTTGAGCTTGTTGCTGTTTCCCTGGACTCTTTCCTGCCTCTCTAGACAGTGACTATAGACCTCTCTCTTACCACCAACTTCCTCTCTTTATAAGCCTGCCCCAGCTCCTCCCACAGCTGGGCTTCATCAGCCATTAGGCCTTATCAATTGGCTCCCCTCCAGGTGCAGCCTGTTGGCTAATTGGCCTATTTTATCTCTTCAAGCTTTGTGTGGAACGGGCACCCCTTCACAGATGGCCATTACCTTGCATTCCTCAAGGAAAATCCTGTGCTTAGAGGAAGAATGAAATGAACAGACCTCAAGGAGTCTGTTTGTCTTGTTTCTGCAAGCTTGGTACATCTGAAAAGATGGTCTCTGTTGTAAACTGGACAATGATGTGGTGCTGTCAGAGAGGGATAACTAGCAGAAGAGATAAGAGAGAGAAGGTGGGTGAGCTAATATCTTTTATTGAACCAACTTCTGTTGGTGAGAGAGAAAAGCTTTAGCTTCAGGTCAAGATATTACCTCACCCACCTTGTCTAATATCCTTAGCCCAACATGGCTACAACAACACTATATATAGCAGAAGAGATGTCATTTTTAAAGTAAACCAGCATTTCTCATTGATTTTTCCTGATACCCAAAGCTGAGATCCTTTTGCCTTTTCACTGAGCACATTGCCCAGTTCAGTATGGCTCTTGAATGCAAGAGCTTTGGCACTAATTTATACAGTAACTTTTGAAAATTCAAACAGGCTTGCAAACTTGCATACATGGTCTATGGGCCCAGCTGCATTCGGTGGGAGAACTTTGCTTAGTTGCTGAAGCTCATGAGAATAAAGCCTCCACCAGCTTTCCAGAGACATTTGCAAAACTAGAACATTAAAATACCTTCAGCCTCTGAGCTGCATTTGCAGTATCAGAAATTATCTACAGCATTCCATGGCATGAAAGTTTGAGAACGCTGCACAGTTCTGACTGCAGCAGTGTCTGCATAATCCCTGAGCTGGGTTCACATGTCTGATCCGAGACATTCCATACCTTGCCACAGACCCTCGGTGGTGAAGTCAGCCTGGCCCCACAGCTGCAGTAGCTTTGTTTCTGTGGAGAGCCAAAAGGGGTGGGGTTTTTCATTCCAACCCCCAATGAGTCCCTCCGCACCCAAAAGTGATCTTTGCTCAATTCACCAGGGCTAAAAGACTGCCTTACATGGCCTTTGAAGCATATCTCACATTTTCAACATTAATCTGTGCTGGATTAACTGATGCAGAAGCTCTGGGCACAATGCCGGAGTGATGTTTACATTAGAGAAAATGGACCTCACAGAGATAGTTTGCAAACATCACAAGGCGAACTTGTGTAAACTCCCTGAGTTTAGTCATCTTTTTCCATCTGTCATAGAATTTTAAAGTGATATTCAAAAACACAGGAAATTGCTGTATATTCTAAGTGCTCTTCATTGGACACATTGGCTGCTGTGAAAGATTAACATCTTTATAACCTCCCGCATGATTCTTTGCAAGTACTTCTTTAATTGTGTTCTTCTAGCAGACATACTGTCTACACTGCTAGGAAATTTATTAGTCCTGTTTCACACCACTGTGAAATAACTTTATTATGAGACTGAGTATACTGGATTTTAATCTTCATAAAATAAGGATTGCTCCACTTCTTATGAATTGCATGGAGACAAGTGGACAATACAAGAGAACAAATACATTTGAGATCTTTAGCATAACTGTGATATTCATTTAATAAGAAAAATCTGAGATTTCATAGCAGTTTAAACTGTCCATTTAAATGAATGATTCATTTTGATAAAATTTACCCAAGTTTCTATATATGGACATTGGTCTAAGTAACTTAAACCTGCGTCAGAGGGGAGAGATGCATTAGCTGATCTATGCTATCCCTTCCAGCCCTATATTTCTATGATTGCAAAATAAAAATTGCTTTTAGTTACACCACTGGATTTCAGCTTTATTTCAGGAAGTCAATGAGATTGCATAGGTGTAACTAAGTGCAGAATTTAACTTGGTTTCGCCACTTAAAATATTGGGCCAGATTTACCAGAACTAGTCTGTGCCTTTGGGTCATTATGGCAACATAAATTAGCTGTAAAACCAGTTTAGCCAGACAGTAAACCGGGTTTACAACTGCTTTGTATTGCCAGACTGGCACAAAGCGACCAGAATGTCTGCATGAATCTGGCATATTGGTTTAATTCTCCTTTTAAACACTCTGGTCTTCCGGTATTTTAAACTTGTTCCTTGTATCTGCTGCGCAGAACTGGATCTTCCAATAAGTATGACAGTGAACAGACAGCACTGATTAAAAGTTCAAGAGTTTGAATCAGAGGGAAATGTGGTAAGATGGTACATATGGTAAAAGAGGAAAAGAAAGAAGAATAACCATGGGGTGATGAAACATAAGAACTTAAGAGTGGCCATTCTGAGTCAGACCAATAGTCCATCTAGCCCAGTGTCCTGTCTTCCAACAGTGACTGGTGCCAGATATTTCAAAGAGAATGGACAGAACAGGGCAATTATCAAGTGATCCATCCCCTGTCATCCAGTCCCAGCTTTCTGCAGTCAGATGTTTAGGGCCATCCAGGGTAAGGGGTTGTGTCCCTGGCCATCTTGGCTAATAGCCATTCACAGACCTATCCTCCATGAACTTTCTAACTTTTTTTTCAACCCAGTTATACTTTTAGCCTTCATGACATCTCCTGGCAAGGAGTTCCACAGGCTGCCTGTGAGTTGTGTGAAGAAGTACTTCTTTTTGTTTGTTTTAAATGTGCTGCCTATTACTTTAATTGGGTGCCCGCTGGTTCTTGAGTTTTGTGAAGGGGTAAATAACACTTCCCTGTTCACTTTTTCCATAGAGGAAAACAGCAATTCCTCTCAACCTTTTGCTCTGGAGGGAATCATGTCTAGTAGTGAAAAGCTAGCTCAGCTTTCATTGCTCATCCAGCTTTTGCCCCTCTGCTGAGACTGCCCTCCAGCTTGCCAATTAGTGCCAGTTATGCTGGTGATTTGAATGATATGGACACTTGCCCTCTGCCCATATTTAAACACTAGCACTGCATGTACTTCAAACACCTAAGCAACTTCCACTCAGACTATTTTTTCAAGTTATCCTCATAGACGTTGTGCAATGTAAACTCTTTAACAAATACAGTAAGTATGAATGGAGCACAATAGCGTTACTGTATAGGTTTTAGAAAAGAAGTGCAGTTCTTTTTTCAACTGAAATATACTATACATTTCAGTGGGAAATGTATAATCTATTGGGAAGTGATCCTGGAGATAAAACAGCACTTTTATTCTTATGAACAGTAAAATAGACATAGCAACAGAAACACCTTGTTCCATTTCTATTTTCTGTTGTATTCTAAGACTTGAGATACAAGCATAGAATTGCCTGATGAAATTCTCAATGCTTTATAATGTTATATTCTATGAGTAAAGTATCTTTTGGTGCAGAAGAAAACAATTCCTCAATAGATAAGAAGTTCTGACCAGTTCTCTCAAGCAGATAGACTGGTATCAAGTTGAGGAAGATGCATTAAGCTCCACATAAGACATAAAAGAGAAGGGAATGAATATGATCTTGGAAAGGAACCAATTGTTGGAAACTTGCGCTAGGAACAAAAGTGTCTTTGGTACTGAATAGTCACAGAGAAAAGACCCTGTCTGGTGTAGGTCCTTAGCATAATTTAAAGCATTACAAAACAAAAATAAAACTACAAAACCCACTATGAATCTCTAAGCTGAAACTCATAACAATAGCTATTATGTTTTTGACAGTTTACCCAGGTTGCTTCAGATATACTTCTATTTTTCTCTTTAACATAATAACAGTTTGTCCCTTTGAAAAACAAATTGGAATGTTTAGTACACTGTTGAGTTCCACATATTTACTTTCAGCACTTGTTATGGTTTGTAAAGAAGGGTCAGAGGAAAGACATAAAAGACCACTTAAATTCACATGGCTGTTCTCAGAGAACAGATAAAATAACACCATCTTTGTATAAATTCTGATACGGCTTAATTTTGTCCAACATTTAGACATACCAAGGTGGTAGGTGGCTTAGAAATACATTTTATATACAGAGATAATAAATGGTTTCAGATAATTCCACATTTTAACAGCGTGTAAACAAGACCCATAAACTAATATCATGGCATTATGGCTTCATATATTGGTTGCAGTTTTCTCAAATGGGCCTGACTATGCAGAGTGCTGAACACAATGGGATTTGATGGCATTCAGCACTTCACAAGTGTTCACCACACTGCATGTGGCCCTAACAGAATACTGTAGTTTGCAAAGTTTGGCCCAATTCTGTCCTTGGCTATACCTGTACAATTCCAGGTGTCAGCCCTATGCCACAAACAAATCTTTTGCATTCGTTGGCCTATTTTAAAATTCTGTTCCAAAGTGTTCTAAAAATTGACAGCTTAGAATTCTGTATTGGTCTGCATCTGTGTAACAGAACTGATTGTAATTTGAAACCTATTCAACACTGGAACAATTTGATTAAATGATATTTCCTTGGGGCAGGATTAGAGGAAGAATCCAACAGCCATTAAAGATGTAAAATCAAAATGAATTTTGGTCTTTTTAATAAATATATACCAAGGAAACCTCACTTTACTACACAACACATTAGTATACAAGGATCTAATATCTATACTTAAAACATCAAATGTTTATCAAATACTGAAAAAAGAGCAGATATTACTGGAGTAAGTGGGTACAATACAAGAAAAAATCAGCTTTTAAATAATTGGTTGTGGACAAATGTCTAAATGATGATCCTACTCATACACTGTATGAATGAGATCTATATTTAATATTATTATTAATAATAAAAAAGCTTCTGTCTTGGAGAAATCAGGCACAATCCATATTTTCTCTATTTCTTGTTCGATTCTTGTTACTGTGATAACCCTTTACAAACATGCCAGTTTTTGTCTTAGATCACTAAATAAAGGTTATGTCAGTTTTTTAAAAAATCCCCTAGGTTTTCAATAGCCTTCCTGTAGGAAATAATGCAAATATTGAGGTAACTTTATTTAATTATGTATCTAAAGCAGTTGGTGAGCTTCCAAGAGTGACCAGTGGAGATGCTGATGGAAGATGCCCAATTTGTAATCTGGACTATGTGGTACACATATCACCTGCCATAAAGAAAAATGACGGCCAAGGAGGATTAAGAGAGGCTCTTTGGAAGCCATGGCCCACATTCTAAGAGGAACCCAATGCAGCAGGGAATCAGAAGCTGATTCTGCACTACTAAACACCATAGCTATGTCAGTGACTTAAATGAGTGCTGGACTGTACACTTAGAGTGAAATTTATCGCTGTGCAGAGGGCTAGCACAAGATCTGTGCAACCCTTAAATCCCATTTACACCCAGTTTGGAACTGGGCTGCTTCCAATCACAGGGGTGAATTTCACCCTTAGTGAACAATGGACAGCATGAGCACAGCTAATTGCTCCTAAGGTAAGAACCAATGAGAAAGAGCTATTGTTTGGATTGACAATGTCCCAGGCAGCAGTGAGGGACAGTAACAATAAGGTGTCATCTATGGTTTGGATTTGGCTGGTATGCACAGCACATCCACAGTTGTTCAGGTGGGTGAGGAACGCAAAAATTAGGTGGATCCAGGACCCAACATAGTCTTAATCACTCATATAATATGTATGTTTTTTTAAATGATGTACCTAAGTATGACCAAATTTTGTCTTTAATCATTGAAACTTCACGCCCTGTTTCTCCAAAATAATCTTTTTTAAAATTAAAACACATTTATTTCAGATAAAATCTTATCGCCACATTATTTATTAACATTGTGCTTTTTGTTTTGTTTTAAATCAACAGCAAAAGTCATATAAAACCCCCACATGCTTTTGCAATCTAAAAGAGAGAAATGATGCTAAACAGAATAAAGTATAAAGCATGCCATTGGTTCATGAACTTCATTATGTGGAAGAATTAAAAAAAAAAGATCCTCAGCAACAGACAGTTGCCATAGAAATGTTCAAGCAGCTAGTGCTTGTTTACAAGACACGTCTCTCTATTGTTTCTTAAATCCCTTCTTAAGGATAGCAAATCAAAAAGCAATCGAGCATCAAAAAGGAAGAATAGCGATGTTTGACTAAGAAGTTGAACTCAGCATTTCAAAGATGACAGGTTTCTAATAATATTGATCCATCCTGGGGTTTTTTTTTCCTGTTTATGTTAATAAATCCCTGATGTAGCTTGGATTTTATTCTTAATTTTCACGCTGGCAAAAATTAAGATAAAAAGTAAGGCACCAAAAAACCTGCCCTATATAATAACAAACCACCTTAAGCCTCATTAATTGTTACGGCTGAGCTGAAAATGTGCAAGTGATTGAGCTGTATGTGATATTTCTGGTTAAGATCCCATAAAAAGGTATTTCCTTACAGTACATCCTATCTTTGTCACTTGTACAAAACTGTTAAATATGTGAATTTAATGGTGTCAGTATGAGAGTGTAGAAACTGTTTAATCCCAGTCCATAGCATCCAGTCTTTTGTCATAACAAATACTGTGTTACAAGAAGCAGATCACCCTTGCTGGTAATATGAATTTGTTTACCAAACAGCTAATTAATTGGTAAACATAATGGAGGTTCCTCTTAATTAATGGCAGACTCCATGTGGGAGGGCACATATAACAGGGTATGTTTTCCTCCATCTGGTTTATTGGTATTTTCAGTAACAAAAGCTAAACTATAGTTGTAAGGAGTAATTCAACTGTGCTCTTTATGAAGTCTCCATATTTATAAATAGCTCACTGATGCAGATCATACAGATCCTTTATGCAGTCTGCTCTCCAGTCATTTAAAACTATATGCAAGGTTTGTGGCATGATTGTATCCGTTGTACAAAACTATAAAAAATCCATTCAAAATAAAATTTTGATAGATAACATGCTGTGCATGCTTCAAAGTTACAGCAAAAAAGATGGCTCATATTTTACTTCCTTTGCTGCAGCACATTGTATTACTTGGTAAAGATTCCTTTTTCCTTAAGGACTTTTTCCAAGATTCATTTATGTTGCTCTTGTCATTACATCCAGTCTCAAAATAATCATAAAATTTGCCTTTACATTCAAGAGCAAGGTCACCTTTCATAGGTTCACAGTTTAGAGTGATACCATCTCGATCAGTTTCGTTACCTCCTTTCTCATCATTTAATTTTGCCTTTTCCTGATTACCATGAGACTTGGCATTAGTAATGAATATTTCGTTAGCAAGAATCTGGTCATCTCGCCTGTAAACAGGGGCACTGCCGATGCCATAATCCACCTGATGGGAACAACTTGGCAAAGATATAGGGGAGGAGGAGGAAGAGGAGGAGGAGGAAGAAGAGGAAGAAGAATTCTCCCCATTAGTATTAACAGAGAAGGGTAAATTTAAATAGTGACTGCCACATTCTTGATAAAAGCAGCAAGTGTGGAACTTTTCACATTCCTCTTTTGCCATCCGAAGACGTTTTCTATAAGGACAGTCTTGAGCCATAAACCACTCTTGCGATGAGGGACCACCAAAAGAGCAAGCAGAGAAGCACCAGTTGTTTTGCATGACAATTTCTCCGTGGATTCTCTTCATTAAATTGTTTATGAGGACGGATCTCCGTAGGTAGACTTCGGGATCATCAATAAATTTCAGTTTTTCTAAAGACATATAAAGAATGTGTGCCCGCTCCTCAAAAACAGAAACTGTCTGAAAACGAAAGAGACAGAGGAGGCAAAAAAGGGGATTAGAGGGTTTTGCTTTATGCAATAAGAAGACTATTAAGCACCCTTTTGCCAGTATGTAAATCCATCTAAAATTTTGGGTGGGCCAACTTCCCTGAGGGATCTCAGCTTGGCTTCTGATTTTGTGCGCCCATGCATTTTGGGACCCTATTTTTCATGGCCAGAAAGTCAGATGTGCACCCATACTGGGGAGACAAATAGCTAAGTGTTTGATACATGTGGGCAAACATTATTTGCATGCACAAATCCAGGTTTTAGAGTGACCAAACATTGGATGGGAAAATTGGCTCTTTAGTTGCATCCTCTGTAAACTGTAAAGCTACTGTGCAATGTCTCTGAAAGGTTCTAGCCGATGTGGGTTTTTTTTATGTGAGTAGAGCAGGGATCAGGCCCTATCCACTGCTGGGCTTCACCAAAGCCACCAGAGTGAAAGGTGGCTTCATCCTGCATGCCCGCCATCCCAAAAGCCTGCTAAGGATAGCAAGGCCAGCCAGTAACAACAGTGTAGATGGAACGAATGTCAGAACTGCCAATGAAACAGGCCTCCACAATGAGGCATCTCTATTAGTCAAAACGCTTTTACGGTGCTATTGTGTAGAAAAATCTTGGCAGTGTGCTGAAAACAATCAAATATCACTGCAGCATCTGGAGTGCAGCTGTTGAGCTGAGTCTGGGTCCAGTGGGAATGTGGCTGGGCAGGAACGAGGTCAGGAAACTAGAAGAGGCTGGGGATTTATGGAAAACCCTGGCCACAAGCACACGGATTTGCTCTCCCTTCTAGGCTCCTGCCAGGATTTCCTTCTCAGCATTGGCAGCATGGTCAGGTTACTACTCCCAGGAGGCCACAGGCTCTGCTCTGTGACCCCTACCATGGGAATCGAAGTGCAGAGGGGTAGTGACTGTTACTCCCAGTAGTATTAACTAATTTCCATTTTTAGCATAGAATTTAATCTGCGTAGGAGTGGAGAAACACATCACATAGGCTGCTCTAATGCCTCCCATCTGGAGGGGCAGGGAGTTCTATGGGCCCCTGGTGCCTGGCCTCCAGCAAATTCAGGTCCTGGGGGGGCCCGGCTCCACCAATGTTCGGCGCTGGGTCTCTCCCCTGGCCCCATCCGCCTCCCCAGAACATCCCTGCCTGCCCCCTGCCGCTCTGCACTGTGCTCCCTCGCTGGCCGCTACTGGCTACACGGGAGCAGCGCCAGGGACAGGCTGAGGCAGCTGCTACACCTGCAGAGGGAGGAGATGCATGGCAGACCCCCTGCCCCAGCAGGCAACTCCGAGTCGACTCAAGGGGGAGGGGTGGTTCCTGGCTGGACCTCCTGAGCAGCAGCATGCGGGGATTTGGGTGAGTGTCGGTCTGGGGAGGGAGATCCCCAGCCTCCCCCCCTCCCCCAGAGCTCTCTGCTGCCAGGGGGAAGAAGGCTCTAGGAGTCCTCCTCTCTGGCCCCCCACCCCAGCCCCAGGGCAGTCTGCCTGCTGCACCTCAAACTCCTCTTCCCCAGCCCAGCCCATGCCCCTCCACACCCCAACCCTCTGTCCTAGCCCAGAGTCCGCACCCAGCACCCAAACCTCCTCCCAGAGCTCACATAATTAAAAAATGGTGCTCTGTAATGGCTGTTCTGGAGTCTTCCTGAAATGATCTAGTAGCTGCTCTGCATTTCCAAGTGTGAAGCTCTCCTGAGAAATCACCAGCATAACTGGGATCCTTCCTCAGCAAGTAGTCCATGGTATGAAAACATGGGAGACTGAACTATCCTCTCACCCCTGACGTTTGCCTCTCTGGGTAAAGGTTGAGATTCACTACAAGGCTCTGTGGCAAGCTTGCACTGCCTCTGGCCTTGTGTAACCTACACACCTCCTGGGTGTGGTGTTCTGTCCCATCTAGTGGCACCACGGCCACTTCCAGAGAGAGAGAGAGAGAGAGAGATTAGGAGTCTGCTCTTCAGCCTTAGGGCTTGGCTACACTTGAGATTTCAAAGCGCTGTCGCGGGAACGCTCCCACAGCAGCGCTTTGAAGTGCGAGCGTGGCCATGCTTCAGTGCTGGGAGACAGCTCTCCCAGAGGTCCTGATAATCCGTCTCCACAAGGGGAATAGCGCAGAGCATGGGGAGACAGCTCTCCCAGAGGTCCTGGTAATCCATCTCCACAAGGGGAATAGTGCAGAGCGCGGGGAGACAGCTCTCCCAGAGGTCCTGGTAATCCACCTCCGCAAGGGGAATAGCGCAGAGCATGGGGAGACAGCTCTCCCAGAGGTCCTGGTAATCAATCTCCACAAGGGGAATAGCGCAGAGCGCGGGGAGACAGCTCTCCCAGAGCTCCTGGTAATCCATCTCCACAAGGGGATTAGGAGAGTGCTGGGAGCCCGGCTCCCTGTGCTCGGAGTCTGTCCACACTAGCGCTTTAAAGCGCTTAGACTTGCTGCGCTCAGGGGTGTGATTTTTCACACCCCTGAGCCAGCACATTAGAGTGCTATAAAGCGCCAGTGTAGCCAAGCCCTTAGCTAACACCCAGCTGGTCTTTGGCTCATGCACTAATCTCCAGAGGCCACACCTTGCTTTAACTACTCTATACACTGAGAGGGGCCTCCAGTCTCCAGGGCTGTCAAAGTGGTTCCTTTCACAAGCTCTAATTCAAATAGATTTTACAATAAAAATATATTGGGGGAAGGTTTATCTATATATCATCTACCAACTGGACACTATAGCAATGCCAGAGAAATCAGCCATGATCCTGCAAGGTATGGGGCAGGGAGTTCAGTGCCGTGCAGGATTGAGCGCTTAATGATCAGGAGCATAAACAGGTTTCTAAAATCTCCCCAAAACTGTTAAGCATCAATGTATGTGGTCACCTGTCAAATGTAATCAGGACCCTTTCTTAACAAAAAAAAAGATGTTGTTTGGGTTTTTAATTTGTTGCTTGAGTTGTTAGGATTTTTACTGTACAAGTAAAATTAAATTTTGGAGTAGAATATACTCCCCTTTCAAATAATTCAGTTTCTATGTAGGATTTATACACTCACTGGGGTATGTTGAGCCTAGCAATCCTGGAAAAATGGGAGAGCCTGGGAGCTTACTTTTGTTAAATTAACGTTATGCATTTTTGGCATGTAAGCTCTAGAGTAACCTCTGTAAACACAGTTCAACTGTGTATGAATAAAACATGTGAGAAAAGTAAGTTATTCAGAGTGTTTATATTTACTGTTATTATAGCTAAACAAATCCCTTTGTTTCTTAAGCTATGTGATGACAATAATAAAATACAACCAAAAAAGTGTGAACTATTTGTTTCTGTGCAAACAGCTGGGTTATTCTCCTCATTTGGGTGGAGTATTTCAACTTCTGGAAATGAGTCAAGCAAATGTTACTAAGTATCTGAAATGCTCAGTAAAAAAAAGTCTATTAAAAATCATACTTTATGCATACAGCTGCTGAGTGGTGGGTGAAAATCCTCTTCTTCCACATATTTCCTTTTAAAGTATGTGATCTTGGATGTTGTTATAGGATTTGAAATTCCCCTGTAATGTGATCCTGTGGGTAATAAATCAGATATGACAAATGACATGTGGTTTGCCTGAGGTTCTCCAAACAAAATACTTTTCATTTCCTTTCTCACTACAGGATAAGTCTACCACATTTGTTTATATATATTTGCAGTGATCAAAAATAAACTTTTTACCTTACTAATAAATAACTCATATGATCCGATAGCATGGGCAATTGAAGGTCATTCTGATAGACACTATAGGACATTAGTGTATACTTAGACATCCGTTGTATATTTTTCTTTAATAAAACTTTCATTCTGAATTTACAAGCAGTCCAACAAGTAGTGGCATTCGCCAGCGCATCATGTGCAGATTCCAGGAACCATGAGTTATAGAAGAAATTTTATTTTACAGTTGCTAAATATATTCCAGAATAGCTAGAATAAGATTTAGTAGCTTAAAATAATTTTTCAGAAGCATGAACATTTCACATCCTAGTGTAAAGCCGGAAATGGACATGTAAAATTATAACTGACTGGAGCATGGATCAGATACACTCAACAAAAGGTAAGAGCATGTTTCTACCTTTCATGATAATAAAGGTAACGTATCTTCAGACAAATACATTTTATAACATCACCCATCATTACTTGATATTGTATTAACTGGCACCCAGAATAGTTACAATCCCAGTTTTTATAATATTTTATCTTCACAGCAATCTAAATAAAGATGGTCAAGCTTGGACCTCCTTCTCTTCCTGTTTTGGCCAATACGAAATGTATGTATGACAAATGCCTTGTTCTAATAAATAGCCAGTTATGGGCAGGGTTCCTTAAGATCCATAGAAAAGAAATGACAACTAGTCACAACGGTGCGACTTTGATCCCTTCGGAAAGTGACTGTAGTGTAATATTTCCTGGCCCGCCGTCCTCTAGTCTAGCCATAGGCTTCCCCAGATAGTGAAATTGAAATGACTGTCAGTTTCCTGTAGCCATCTATCCCCCCCCCCACACACACACACATTGCTGTAGGGTGAATGAAGGCTGTGCAAGATCAATTGCTGCAGGTAGAACAGGGTCGAGTGGATCCAGTTCTCTGGATTTGACTCTAGTCATGACACTCATTGGCCCCGGGCACGTTTCCCGTTAGGGTACTGACACCCCCCCCCCCCCCAGGCAGAAGGGAGCCGTACCTGCCGGAGGATGACACGGTGCCCCGTCTCCCTGCGGCGGAGCCTGGCCGGGATCCGGGGCGCTCGCCTTGCCGCCACACGGCGACTCCCACAGGCTCGGGTACTCGGCGATCTCGGCAGCTCCCCCCGCGGCGATGGGCTCGCAGAGCGTGTGCATGGACAGCACCAGGGTCATCGCTGCGCGGCGCGCCGGAGACCTGCAAGCGGAACACACCGGCCGGCTCAGCCCCGAGCGCGGGCGAGCCCCCCGGCCCCGCGGGGCAGGAGCGGGGCGCTCCGGGAGTCCCTCCTCCGCCGGCCTTGTCCTCCCACCTCCGGCCACTTCCTGGCCGCAGCCCCCCAGCTCTCCCGTCCCCCGCGGCGGCGGCTCGGTCTCGCTGCAGCGCGCACGGCCCGCTCGGCGCGTCTCTGTCTCCCGCGCTCTCCAGTCCAGCGCTTATTGTTCTCGACACCCCGCCCCCCGGGGCCGCGGAGCCAGGTGCCTCTGAAAACGGCATTTCCCATCCTTTAGCGGGGGAAATGAACCTCTTCCAAAGAGTGACCAGATCACCCGCACCTAGGATCCCCCCCTCCCCGAGATCCCCCTTTACACAGACCCCCCCCCCCGGAAATAAATCAAAGGAGCAGATCCAAACGATGCTCACAGATTGTATGTGACAAATCAGTTCACTCGCTTCCCATGCTCGCCTGCTCACCGCCACATCGCGCGGGTGTGTGTCTGCGTGTGTGTCTGTGTGCGTGCGTGTCTCTCTGGTAGGTTGTTTTCTCTTCCCCGGCTTCCAAGCGAAAGCCACAGCGAGCCTTAGGTCGTTGTTTCCACTAGCCCCGATCGGACTGAACTGGATCTGCCTCCAGTCAAAACACTGCGAGACGAAGACAGAAAATTGGCTCCAGTTTCAAGCCGGGGGTTGCAGTCCCGCAGGAGCCAAGCACAACATCCACGGAGCAGGCGGAATATTAAGCCGGAGCGGGGGACTCCAGGGCCAGCGCCAGGCAGCGATCTGCCTCCCGGGGCAAACGCAAGCGAGAGAGAAACTTCTTGAAAGGGGCGACAGCCCAGCGCGCTCCCCCCAGTTCACCTACTTCTTGGCACGGGAGCACAGAACAATGCACCGAGCCCCAGCCTGGCCCCTCCCCCGCCTCCTCTCTCCAAGAAACTCCAACTGAATTTCCTCTTGCTGCGTGTCTCAGGTCGGGGCTACTGCGGGAAGACAAGGATCCAAGGGGAGAGGGCGGAGAAGGGGGATGTGGCCCCAGCAATTAAAAGGGCGAGCAATTAAATTCTGCCTGGCTGGGGAAAGATACCAGAGGCAGCAGGAGCGAGCGATGACGAAAAATCGTTCGGTAACATCCGGCAGATCCCTCACAAACGCACCGGAGTGTCACTTTCTTCCGAGCTGGGCGCGTGCTGGCTTGATCCTGTAACACCCTGGCTCGATCCTGCAGCCCTTGCTCGAGCAGAACACTTTAAACTGAATCGTGGGAGTCAGAGGAGATGGGATCTCAACGAAAGTCTCTGGGAGTTTTGGCTGAAGAAGGACGACAGAACCCACCCGTGCATGTGCAATTTCAACTTCTCTATGGAACCAAATGATCATGTGGCTTGGAACTCAGACACCGGGAAACATACCACATACAAAATACTTTTAGTTCCTATTCTCATGGGTAGCATATGAGTGAAGCCTTTCTTTTTCCTGGGGAAAGCAACAAGGGCCCGGGGAATTATGGCCCACGACCTACTAGCCTCGTCGATTACATTATACCTGTTAGCTACTATATCTTCTTTATTTACCATTAGAGTGCCCCACATAGACAGAGTAAGAGTAGTTTAGCCTCACCCAGGAGTGAGAGCCAGCTAAAAATCAACGGTATGCTACCGAAAAAGATTATGCTGTCGTTGGAAAGACCGATGAACTGATCTACTCATTAATCTGCCCTGAGCAATAACTCACAGTTAGACATCAGTCTCCTGATGCTGGCACTCTGTCAAGACTTAGCATTTGTCCTTAGAGAAAAGACCCTCTGCTGCTTTGGAGAAGTCAGGATTTCTTTGCATTTAATACCTTCTTATAAATCAGCAGCTCTCGCAGACACCTTTTTCTGACAGATGTTTTTATTAGAATCAAATCTGGAATAAAAGCTTTCGGTCCTGCTTTTTTTAAAACAGTATTTTATTTCAAACCGGTCTTTCTGCGTTTGAGCAGAAAAACCGCCTGGGATGATTTCTCCGCAGTTCTCAGAGTAGAAACAGATTCCTAGTGAAAAATACAGTTTTGCAGATTTTTTTAAAGTGAAGCAAATGTGCCTGCCATTTAGAACATACAAAATGAATAGAGGCAAGTTGGTTTAACTTTTATAAACAGCCACTGTCCATGAACAAAATCTGTTCTCTGTAGTATTTTATAACAACATAAAACAAAACCTAACTGGCATGCATCCGACCAAGTGGGTATTAGCCCACGAAGGCTTATGCTCTAATACTTAGTTAGTCTTTAAGGTGCCACAGGACTCTTTGTCACGTCTGCAATTCCAGACTAACACGGCTACCTCTCTGATTCAAAACCTAACTAATAATACATAGCATTTAATCTGTTGATCTCAAAGTAGGTTACACAGCTAAGTGTCACTGTCCCCAATTTTGCAGAAGAGAAACTAGTTTACATGCATAGAGGTTAAAGCCCAAAATTTCAAAAAGGGGCCTCTAATTTGGGGGTGCCCTTACTTCCCACAAGTCCACTTGTCTTAAAAGAGAGAGTTCTGGGTATTCAGCACCTCTGAAAATCAGACTCCGGGGGGGTCTAAAGTTGGACCCCAAATCAAAGGTCATCTCTGAAAAAAATGTTTCTAAGAACCACTTTCTGCCATGTTTACTCAAGATAATAATACCTGCCTGCCCAAATAGGGACTTCAATGTGACTGCTTGCAGGTTAGGATACTGCTGTATTCATCATGATTAAGGGAGACAGAGTTTAGTCTAAGTGCTTTACAAGAGGGACAGCAAATCAATGGCATAAGGAGAAACAGAACCCAGGTCCCCTTGTCTCCCAGTCACATCCACAATCCATTTACACTACATTATTATCTGCAATTTCTGGATTCAATCCAATTTCCATGTATTTCGTTGAGACGTTTCAGAACAACATATGAATGGTGGCCTTCCATTAACACGACTGGATATAAAAGGATAAAATACGTATACCTGAGTGCACAGTACAGTCACTATCCAAAACTGCAGCAAAAGGTTGACATTTAGGGCTGAATTCCATTTTTAAAATCCATTTTGGAGCCTTGTGTAGGCTCCAGTGGCAGTTTTTATTGAACCCAGCCCTTAATCCGTAGGCTACCACAATTTTTTCCACGTTTTCAGCCAAATGCATGCAGAAGAGGACACCGTGAGGCACCTACAGCAGCCTTAAGGTTAAAATGTCAGACCGTTTCTGCATGCAGTTGTACAGCGTAAGACTACTATACATTGCTACTCTAGTCCATTTGCGAGGCTTTTCACTCGCTATTCCCTCAGATTCATTTTGATGTTAATGAGAGAACTCTAATGATGCCATTCACTTTACAACAAGTCTGATGCAATGTCAATGAAAAGGACTCTTTGTACAGTTCTGGAATGCCTCTAAAAACAGAAGTTACATTTGAAATGCTTGTTCCACTAATGCTGCAGGGTCTCTCTCGGATCAATAAAGACAAAGACTCCTGAGTTTGTACTGCTCGGGTCGCACTATTGACCATCTGTAACAATCCCAAAGTACAAAGGCATGATTTAAGGACAGGATGGCATTCTAAATACTATAAATAACACCTTGCTTTTCCTAGCTGGATTAAACGCGTGTTGAGCCATGTACTTAGGAAATAAACGTGCCCAAATATTCTGGCTGTACTGGTAATTATTTAACACTTACATCGCTGTAGCACCTATTGTGCTGGGCACTGTCCAACCACCTGCAAACCACAGTCCCTGTCCAAGGGAGTTTACAATCTAAGAAACAAGTGCCAGACAAGGGTGGGTGGGGGAAGAGAAATACAGTCAAATATAGGCAAGGTTTAGATATACATTTACAAAAACTAGAAATAGTGTAAACGAGGCCCTCCCCTCTTCAACTTAGCCCTTATGAATAGGCTGCTTTTCTGCAGGTAGCAGAGGTGGGCATTGGGGAGGGGGCTGAAGGAGGGAATGGAAGTGCCCCTATAGATCGGGGTCGGGGGGGGGGCCTTCCATGTGTAATGGCAGATGGGATGCTCGTGTGAGAAGTTAGCCACACGGGTAAAGCAATGCTGGCGTCATTGCTAGCGTGGGGGAGGGGCGACGCGAAACGGGAGGGGTGGGCCGGTAGGGGGCAGCAGAGTTGGGAAGGTCCTTGAAGGTGAAGCAAAGACGCTTGAACTGGATGCAGGGAAAGAAGAAGGAGGCAGTAGCGGGGACTCCCTGTGCTCAGGGCAGTGAGCAAGGGAAATGGTCTCTCAGTAGCTGTTTGGGCAGCTCAGTCTGGAAGGATGTGGGGGTCTGACTGGGCGGAAGCCACAGTAAGGAAGATGGGAGATGCTCAAGGCCTGGAGAACACAGCACAATGAGGCTAGGTATTAGGAACGTTATGGATGAAGCAGCAAGATTTGTCCATAGCCTAGATGCAGCAAGAGAACGGGAGGCATCAAAGAAGATCCCTAAGTTCAGGGTTTGGGGCACAGGGAGAATGGCTGTTATCCCCAATGACCGAAAATGAGTCCAGCGGCCAGGGTTTGGGCATGTGAAGATTGGAAACAGGGAGACTTCTATGAGGAGCGAGCAGAGACACAAGTCAAAATGTGGGATTGCATGCGGGGGGCGGGGGGAGGCGGAGTGGAGACACGGAGTGGGAAGGAAGATCTGTTGTACCTGCTCCCTCTTTGTGATTATTAAATAATATTCATATGTGGTAGCATCACAAATGCACATTGTGTTTTACAAAGACAGATTCAGAGCTGGTCCCTACACTGGCCAGCTTTCCATCTAACAAACAACAAGGCGCAAGGCAAAGTACTTGGCAACGGTTGAAGTGAGGAAAGGTGTGGGGAGTATTAATGAAGAGGAGTGAGCAGGCAGTGACTAAAAATGTTAGTTTGAAAGAGGAGAGAGAAGATGCTTCGCAGATCAGAGACTGTTTCAGACAGAGGCAACCCGATAGAAGGTATGGAACAGAGTGTGGAACAAAAAGGTAAATGGAGAAGTAAAGTGAAAGGGAGAAAACTGCAAGGAGGAGAAGGAGAAAATGAAACTAGGGATGTAGATGGGAACAAAATCACTGAGGGCCTTGCAGATGTATGATTTTCCATTCATTCATAGCTTCTGAGCATATATATGCATGTGCCAACAGCAGTGACAGAGTTAAATCAGGGCTGAAATACCTAGACTACCAGAACAACAGATCTACATGCCAACAGGGTCAATTCAGCTCTTCATCCTTCTGAGGTAGATAAACTACAGACCTGCCAAGTCTAGTGTTTTTCCCTGTAGTTTTTGGCCCTTAATTCAGGGAAACTTAAGCACTCCACTATTTTTTTCTAATGCTGGACTCCCAGCTTGGTGCGGGGGGAAATTCACCTGGAATCAGAGAGTGATTTGTGTGTTTTAAGAAATAGCTCTGGCGTGAAAATGCTTCTAAATCATCATCTGCTTCCTTGACTTCTCTCCTAATTTAGATTATCCAAATCCAGATGCTCCAGCCTCTCTCACAAGACCTAATTCTAAGAATATTTTCTCCCATCTTTTCCAATGGATGCATGCCTCAGATTTTTCATGTAATCCCCTTCCTCCTGGAATTTTCCTATGGCAACTTCTTGCCATACAAAAGGTTCTATAGGAGAAAAAATGCACTTTTTGATTTTTTCAGTATACTGTATGACCTTAAGATCTTATTACCACTTATTTTAAGAAGCCAGAACACAACCCTTTAAAACGTTTTGACAACCTGCATTTCTCTTTGATGTTTTGGGGTTAATTAAGTAGTACTAACAGACACTCCTCCCCATCCATTTTCTTACTACTTGTCACCATGAAAGAGAAGAAGAATGGCAAGGATAGCTTTTTAAATTATTTAATTATTGGGATTTAAATAGAGTATATTGCACCTCTTAGGCGCTCCCTCCAATTTTATGTAAATATCTCTGCACTGGGATTCATTACAGCTAAACTTTAAAATGGGAAGGCATCTGTTTCTGATGGTCTGTACCTCGATGTATGCAAATATATGACAATGTTTGCAAATTTGTGATTTTTTTTGTCAGAGGAATTTCTTCACACAGCACACTGTCAACCTATGGAACTCCTTGCTGGAGGGTGTTGTGAAGGCCAAGACCATAACAGGATTCAAAAAAGAACTAGATAAATTCATGGAGGATAGGTCCATCAATGGATATTAGCCATGATGGGCAGAAATGGTGTCCCTAGCCTATAGCGACCAGACAGCAATTATGAAAAAACAGGACAGGGGTTGGCCTGTTTTTTCATAATTGCTATCTGGTTGCTATAGGCTAGGGTGCCTATATAAGTGCCTATATAAGAAAAAGTTCCCCCCCAACAGGACCGTCCCTATAAAAATGGGACATCTCCACACCCTACCCTAGCCATTGTTTGCCAGGAGCTGGGAATGAGCGACAAGGCAAGGATCACTTGATTACCTGTTCTGTTCATTTCCTCTAGGGCACCTGGCATTAGTCACTGTCAATAGACAGGATGCTGGGCTAGATAGACCTTTGGTCTGACCCCCTATGGCCGTTCTTATGTTCTTATGACTTTAGCCAGTGTGAAATCTGATTCCAGGAAGTCCATTATATACTTTTTCCCAGATGAGCCCTTAAAAACCAAGGTCCTCCCTGTTCTTGAGAACAGTAATATTCCAAGGTATTTTGTTAAAAATAAAAATAGATGTTTCTGCCAGCGTTCTCAGACCACATGTGCGTTGCCCTCTGCTATAGGCCTCACCACCACCCCACTGGTGGCTGCATGATTGGTCCAGGTCTGTAGAACCCCGCCCCCCGCCTCCAGGGAAGGTTAGTTTGCAAAATTTGGGATCCTGGGTGATGGAAGATGCTCCAGTTACTCTGTAAACTCTAATTAATATTTTAACATAAGGTGGTTTCTTTGTAATTAGTATTTCAAATTAGTTAACCTTTGTAAAGTCCGTTGTAGCTGAAAAAGTGCTAGACCTTCTTCTTATTACTGAAGTAACAGAAAGCAAAGGGGTCAAGATGGGTTGACAAGCAGTTTAGTGTCACAGAGTTCCAAAATCCCAACGTGGGTCTCTTTAGTTATTCTTGAAAGACGCACCAATTACAGTTGCTTTCCCAGTTCGCCTTTCACTCCAGTGCAGCAGTACACGAATGTCGCTGGCACCATAAATTAGCTGTTTTATGGGATTAATTCTATTGCCTTCTTCGCCTTTGTCCGCTGAAGAAAGCAAACAAAAACAAAAGTGTTTCGGAACAAAGAGCAAGTTGTCTTCCACTGTCCTATGCGCTACTTTCCATGAAGAATAAGAGCTATTATTATTATTATTATTATTCTTTTACAAGTTTCCTTCTAAGGGAAATAAACACCAAAGGTAGGATTCCAAGGAAATGACTCACAAATATTGGCACGAGGCTTCGAAAATTGGATCCAGTCTTCGCAAAAGCCTGTAGCGGAATACTCACCCTTCTTATTTCAAAAGAAACCTTTCACACAGGAGAAGAACATCAGTTGGGTGTGTGTGTGTAAGGCCATGGAGACGGGAACAGACCCCACTTTCCGCGTCTCCCCCGCCTCCCGCCGGGGCACGGCTTCTGATGCCATTTTTAGCTGAAAGCTGGAAATTTTTAATGATGGCCTGAGTCATCCGGGGTGGGGGTGGGGGAAACTGAAGCTCGCCTTGCAACGTGTGATCCACAAACACCCCCGGCAGGATTGCGGGGAGGAGAGAGGGGTGGACAATGGAATCGCTCTAAGTAGCATCCAGCACGAAATACCCACCTCAGCGTGCGGGGCGTTGCGGGGCGGGAGAGCCGGGAGTCTCCGATCTGCCTTTCCCGGCTGCTGTTAAGCCGGAGCCTCACTAGCCCTGTTAGGTATTTTTGCTCTTTGTGTGTCATTCTCCGGACAGTGCCCGAGAGGGGCCAGCGGCTGGTGTAAATGCAGAGCGGTACAGTAGCGCCTCGGGAGCGCGCTTCCCCCGGGATTTAGGTGCTTCCCCCCGCCCCCCGCCTCGCGGGCTGCGGTCCGAGCGTGGCCCGAGCTCTGGGGACTCTCCCCTGCACGCTGCGCTCGCCCGGAGCCTGGTTCCGCTGAAATGCAACGACCTGCCGGGGCTGCGCGATCAGGAGCCGGCGGGTCCCGCCCAGGTACCGGGCGCCCCTTGGCAACGGCCCGCCAGCCCCCCTAGGCGAAGCGAGCCGCGGGAGGGAGGCCGGTGATGCCCCCAAGCTCGGCGGGGCGCCGGCGCCTCTTTCTCCTTCCCGCCCGCCCCTTGCAGCCGGTCTGCGGCCGGCGCGCCTGGCTCCGGCCCCGCGTCCAGCCGGGAGCCCCGCAGGCGAGCCCGGGCGCCGCGCGCCGCCCCCGAGCCCCGCTTACCCGCGCGGCTGGCCGGCGGCGGCTCCCTCCCGCAGGATCCCGACGGCCGCGAGGCGGGCCCCGGAGCGCTCTCTGCTGCGTGCGCCGCCTCCCGCCTCCCCGCCTGGGCCGGCGGCCGCAGGGAGAGCGGCCAGGAGCGCGCGGAGCCCGGGGGCCCCCCAGGTGAGAGCGGGGCCGTCACACGCCGGGCGAGGGGCTCGCAGCCTCCCCCCGCCTGGGCTACCTCGTCCCCTGCCGGAGGGCGGCCCGCCCGCCCCCCTGCCCCGCGCGCCAGGCTCGGGAGAGACTTGGGGTCGCGCCCCTGCGGCTCCCTCCCCGCCCCCCGTGCTTGGACCGCGTTGTTCAGCCCTAGACGTGTTGGGGCAGGGAGTGTCTCGCAGTCAGGGTTTGTACAGCGGGGGGGGGGGGGGGGGGAAGAGGCCCCCCAGCAATAAGATAATGATGAGTCAAGCTGGAAATCTTGGTGTTGCTGGAAGTTAAATTGCAATGGGAGAGGGGGAGAGACAGGCCACAAGGGGAGAAGGAATCCAGCCAAAGCTTCCTAAAGCCACAGCTTGTCAAAAAACCATTTCACGAGGAGCCACGGGCCAGGGTGGCAAGACTTTGCAAATAAAATAGTGATTTAGCCTTAGTTTTGAAATAAATAATCCATGCACACTGCACACCTTATCTACTGCCCAGCTTACCTACCTGTTCTCTGAATTTGCTGAACTTTACCTTTTCAAAGTCCATTTTTATTACCCGGCTTTTCTCACTCTTTCCTTAGGATCATGAAATCTGTCATTTCCTGATCTCGGCTCAGTACAGGGTCTTGTGTTTTGACTATTTCCATTATTTGTTCTAGAAATTCTTCATCCACCTCCTCTTCCTCATTTGGTGATCTCTAGGAGACATTACTATGTCGGCCCCCCTATTGTTCCCCTTTACCCAGAGACTTTCCACTGGTCTGCCTCTCATCTCTTTCTGCACTGTGGAACAAGTGTCTATATTCTTGATATATAATGCATCACCTCCTCCCTATTTCCCTACCTGTCCTTCTGGAATAAGCTATCCCCTCTATACAGATATTCCAGTCATGAGATTTATCCTATCCAGTCTCAGTGATACCAGTGCAATCATAATTTGTCTTATGTATTAATACTTCCAGATCTTCCTGTTTATTCCCCATACTCCTTTGTGTTTGTGTACAGATATTGAATAGATTCCCCCCGCTGACTTCTCTCTTGTTTTTCCTATGACCCAGTTATAAATTTCCATATCCCCCACCACAGGTTCTACTCACCCTGCTAGTGGTGCCTCCTCCTGGTTGCTCTGGGGATTTGCTCTTTCCAGTTGCCATGCACACCTATCCCAGTCTCTTCGCTTGCATTCTCTCACCCCGCGACCCCTCTTGCTCCAGGAGCTACACCTTCCTCTTTGTGTCCTTCTGTTCTGGGGTATCAAAATCTTTTGGGATGAACTGTCCCAGGCAGTCTGCTCTCTGCTGTGTGGTCTGTGCCACTTCCCCAGTGGCTGATAGGGGAACCTGGACCTGCCCTCTCCGCCATGTTCCAGCTCAGAGGCTCTGTCTTCAGCAGGCAAAGTCTGCCCTACTCCATACCTTGTTGCTTTTCCCCTGAGTCTTTCCTACCTTTTTGGGTCCCTCCCATCTCTGAGTTTGCCAGCCCAAACTCTCTCCTCCTAGGGAGCAACTCTAGGTTACCTATCCCAATAGCCCCAGACTTCCCTGCAGCCCCCTTCTGTGCTATCTCATAGGCTTTATACAGGCCCCACCTGTGCATGTGCAGCTGAGCCTCATTTAATCAATCCCTGCTCCCTGGTTCCTCCTCCAAGTGCAGTCTGGGGAGTTAAATGGCTCACCTGGCTACCTTATCCCCTCCAAATCCTATGTCGAGTGGACACCCCATCATACCCCCACAACATATAGCCTCCTATAAAGGTTATCTTTTTTATGTTTACCTGTGGACTTTTGTGACTTGACCCCTTTGAACCTAATTTAAAGTTTTCCTCACTAAATTGGCAAATCAGTGCATGAATATGCTCTTTCTCTTCATGGTCAGGTGGACCCCATCTCTTCCCAGTAGACTTGCTTCCTGGAACAGCATCCCATGGTCAAGGAAGCTGAAGCCCACTCATTGACATCATCTGCACAGCCATGCATTCATCTTCAGGATGCATGTGTCCCTGCTTGGGCCCTTACCCTGAACTTGGAGGATGAATGAGATTCCTTTATCCTGCTCCCGGAGCCCTGTAGTCACTACTGATCCATTCAGGGGCAGGCCTGGCAGTATCATTAGTGCCCATATGGTGGAGCAGCATGGGGTTGTGCTGAGGGATGGATGTGCCTCGGAAACCTTTCTTTAATGTCTCAGATGCAGGCTCCCAGCAGGCAACATATTTCTTGGGACATCATGTCAGGTCGGAGGATGGATACTCCATCCTCCTCAGAAGGGAGTTCCTGGCCATCAACACCTTATGCCTCCTCCTCCCCTTGGGTGTGGTGGCTATGAGCTTCCCAGACTTCGGGACAGATGAATCCTCCTCCTCAGCCACTGGCATCTGCTCTCCTCCTCATGTTGCCAATACAGCATTCTGGTTCTTGAACGCAATGGACGGGGGACCGACCTGTGGGTGTGGGGTGGAGCCTGTTCACACTCTCAGCTGGCTAACAGCCAGTCTCCTCCCTGAAGAGCAGTCAGTTGTCACTCCTCCTCTGTTGCCTCTGTAGTTGGCTAGTATCCTGCCTTTGAGATATTTCCATGTGCACCCTGTCAGTGAAGTCCTCATGCTCCTGGATGCTATGCAGACAAGACTGCTCTTCCTGCAGTTCTCTTACCTCTTCCCGAGGGACTCCACCAACAGACACCTCTCACACGGGCTGGTTTCCCGCTGCCTGGCTTTCTCCAGCAGGGACATGCAGGCTGCTATCACAGCAAGTCAAGACCAGGGCCTGGGGGGAAACCTGCAGTAGTTTTGTGAGTTAGCTTCCACCAACAATGTTGCATAGAATTAAATTGCGAGCAGAGGCCACTTGAGACAATGTGCTGCCCTACACACAACTTCAGAGTGCCACCCACCTCCTCACAAGCTGAAGACAGCGTATTTGGCCCAGCCATCACTGCATTATGACAGAAGAGGGTCGTGGCAAAATTTGCCCTTCCCGGCAGCTCCCTACTTTGCCTATAGATAGCACCACCCCTGATTTTGAGGAACTTGTTTTTGCTCAGATTAAAACCGATATTCCCATGATCTACTGCAGTAGTTCTTCCTCTCGAATTGAAAAAGGGTCTTTCTTTGCTGTTTCTTCCATTATTCAGGAACACTGTCATTACCATGATATAGACAAACATAAAGAGAGTCTGTTGTTTGCAGTATTGTTGTAGCTGTGTCAGTCCCAGGATATTAGAGAGACAAGCTGGGTGAGGTAATATCCTTTATTGGATCAACTTCTGTTGGTGAGAGAGACAAGCTTTCCAGCTTACACAGAGCTCTTCCTCGGGTCTGGGAAAGGTATTCACAGTGTCTCAGCTAAATCCAGGGTGGTCCTGCAGAAAACCTTGGGGCAGCAGGACTAGGAAATTCCATTAGGCTGACCTTGCAGTTTCCTTTGCATATTCTCATCAGAAAGAGAAGGGTGTAGGGATTTGTAAAAGAGGTGAGTGACATGGACAGTCATGCCTGAAGAATCCAATTATCTGCAGGGAATTCTGTTTTGTCTCTGTGGGTGTGTCTATCCTGCAATAACACCCCTGCTTTCCCCCGGGTCTGGCCAATGTCAGCTGACTTGAGCTCTTGGAATACTGCTATGGGGCTATAAAATTGCAGTGTAGACTTTGGGTTTGTGCTGGAGCCTGGACTGGGGGACCCTCCACTCAAAAATGTAAAAGAATGGAAATAAGTTAAGGAGAAAGACCTGTCCATTCCTTTCCATCTTTATATTGCCAATGGGAGTTAATAATGCACTCCAACACTCCAAAAGTCTTTCACTTCCATTTCCAACAGATGTCAAAAAGCAATACATAGCCCATTTTCATCAAACTTGCGCTCCAGCGTAAAACCTACAGATGTATAACTGATAGTTGAGCAATCAGCATGGGAGGAGCAACAATGTGGCCAAAAGATGGCTCCCAGGATGCTTTAGAATTCAGTGGTGTCCAACAGAAATTCAGTGCTAGCCACACTGCTAGCCACATTTGTGGTTTTGAATTTTTAGTAGCCACTTTATAAAAAAGCTCCATGCATTAGCCACAATTCAATAGCCTATTAGCCACATGTGGCTAGTGGCGAATGTATTGGACACCGCTGCTTTAGATTTTTTGCAAGAGAAGTAAAAAGATGATCCAGTGAAAAACTGCCAATGTGGTGATTTTTTAATTCGTGTTATTCTCTATCAATTCATTTTCACCAAAGCACCAATTAAAAACAGCACTCAACATTTATATTGTGTGGCTTGCTTTTTGCCATTTCACTAAGATTTTTTATAAAATAAAAGCTTAGAGCTTCAGTTAAAAACTGAACCATAGAACAACTATAGTTCAGCTACTGCTGCACCCTAACTAACTAACGGTGCCAGTCCCTCCTGGCTCCATATATGAGCACCCCACTCCCTTCCTCCATGGCCTCTGTTCTACATATGCATTCCTATTTTTTCACAAAAGAAAGAAAGAAAAAAAGTATTTCCTCTCCTCCTTTCCAAGGACCAGATTATGCCAGCTCTACTCCCATGGAATAGTTCCACCCCCTCTCATTCGCTGAATAGCTCCAGTGACTACAATGGAACTACTCAACCTGAGTAAATCTAGCAGAACCTATGCCCAGGAGCAAAGAGCCAATCAGTCCAAAGACAAAACAGGCAGTCAGGGTACAATTCCATGGGGCGCGAGCCCAATTTGAACACTGCTGAAAACTAGGTGCCAAGTTTCAGTCTCAGGCTTGGGCGAGGTTTGTGGAAGGCTAGAGGAAGAATACTCAGAGCTGGAGAGGGGATTTGCAGTTGACTATGAGCTCAAGCAGTTTGTTACTATAAAACAGGAAAATATTCCCCATTTGTATGTCATGCAAAGTACAGCTCTGTGTCTGCTTTTCCCCCTTTAACTATTTACTTATTTAGAAGTTTTAACAGGTTTTCAAATCTTCTCCCTGTAAGTATCAAACACAGAACAATAATTACAACAGTTAGCTTTTGGTTAAAGAGAAATTAGACAGGAGTATAGTCATCAGATCTGTCCATTTAGTAGGGTGATACCGTATTACAGAGTAAGCATCTTTACAACACCTCTTGTTTACAATAGCGGGTTCTCAACCTTTTTTCTCCCTGAAGCCCCCTCAACATGCTATAAAAACTCCAGGGTCCAGCAGAGGTTGTGGGAGTCTCGGGGGAGGGGCCTTGGGCATAGGCATAGTTTGATTTCTATGGGGGGGGGGCATGAGCCACCTCCACATGGTGGGGTCCAGGGAGGGCTTGGCACCTGCTCCCCTGGACTCACCTCACAGGCCACCCAACCTGTCTGGGTTGCAGAAGGGGGGAGGCACAACCAAAAATTATAATGCAAAGGTTGGGGGCTTAGCTCTAAAAGTTTGAAACCAGCGTAGGAGGCAGGGAAGAGGTAGCTAGGGGCTGTGTGCACACACGAGGTGGCTGTGGGTGTAGGGAGGAGGGCAGCTAGGGACTGTGGTGGCAGTGAGGGGTAGCTCAGGGTGCAAGGAGGGGGATAGCTGGGGCTGTGTGCAGGCAGGAGAGTAGCTCCAGGTTGTAGGGAGAGGGTTATTAGGGTCTGGGTGCTGGGAGGACTCCCCTGCAGTCCCTGTTCCTGGAGGGATCTGCCAGCCACGGAGCCAGGTTTCCCCTCCCAGGTGAGCTCTTCTCAGCTGCCTCTGTGGGAGCAAAAGGGGCTGGGAGCTGAGGAGCAGCTTCAATCTGGGGCACCAGTGGGAATGGAGGGAACACTGCCGCTGCCTGCTCCATGGCACATTGGCACCAGACAGGGCAGCAGCTGTTCCGCACGGGCTTCCTGCTTCCAACATGGCCAGTGGGCAGGCAGAGGAGATGCGGGGGAGCAAGGGTTGGAGCTGACCCCAGTTGCATTGCAGGTTTTTTTGAGGGGGGTAGGGGCACTGCCCTCCATGTTCCTAACTCTGCCTGTGGGCTCAGGGCTTCTGCCCCACAGGGAGTTTGCCCCAGGGCTTGAGGCTCTGGGATTCAGCCCCACACGGGTCACAGGGGAGTGTGCATCAGAGATCAGGGCTTCAGCCCTGCAGGGAACCTCATGACCCCCTTGAAAGGGCTTGCAGACCCCCAGGGGCTGCGGACCCCCAGTTGAGAACCACTGGTATACAACACAGTTTTCACAACAGAGACCCAAAGGCTAAGGATCTTTACTTTGAAAAGTACATAATTCTCTTGGCAAGTATATACCGAGTCTCTTGTAGCGTGTGTGGTGCTGCTTTCAAAAAAATATCAACAGCTTTCTGCTGCTGCATAGCATCATTTGAAGAGAGCAATTTTTAAAATAAATATCTGGTTGTCTCTCAGAATCTATAAAGAGAAGATTGACACAATAAAAAGAAAGCTTAGGAAACTGTTGCTAAATTGACCAACACAGGAGGCAGTCGAGTGGGCAGTGTAGGTAGGAAAGCAAGCATGATCAAGGCTGTGAAATTAAATTAACAAGTGAAATTAACGTAAGAGCCAGAGTTGATTATAGTAAATATAAGGTGTAAGATAGAATTGCTAATGCAGCCAAAAAATATACTTGGATCACAATTGCATGTCTCCTTGAGTAGTTTGACCATATGTACAGATTCCTTTCTCTTGGTATTCCTAGTATTCAAAGTAGAAAGAAAACGAATGGGGAGATTAATGTAGTAGTGCCCGGCGTGACTAAGCTGAGGAAAATGTGAATATTAGCCTTGTCCCAATTACAAAAACAGTGTCTTTTCTGCATTTCATAGTTTAAATAGTGCTGAAATAAAAGTTTCACACACAGTATGTGCATGTTGTCAGTCATGGTTGACTTTTACCCTCAATGTCTGACTTCTTGTAACATCTGATGCATTTTATTTTCTAACATATGTGTGTACAGGAAAATAAATTATATGACAGAAGTCTAAAGTTAGATTAATGAATCTGAATATGAATTTTGGATCTGGATCATATATACAGTGTTTCTATTTGCTATAAAAAGGGTGGAAATGAAAGGACAGTGGACTGTCTTCTACCTTGTTCTTATATAATATCTAGAACTGTAAGGATAAGGCCTTTTCCTATAGCCATATTGTAAGGCCTAAGGCTTTCGTCTGCAGCCATATTAGGAGAGCAGCTGCCATGAGCTAAGAATCAAAAAGTCACAGCCTCACATTCCATCTAAATTACATCAAAACAATATAATATCGGGCTATTAAGAATGAGATCCTGTCCTAATAGTACCCACCATCACCAGGTAGAGAAACAGATCTTAAGGTGTGTCAGGATTGCCTCCCCACTCTGAACTCTAGGGTACAGATGTGGGGACCCGCATGAAAAAAGAAATAACCCCCCAAGCTTATTTTAATCAGCTTAGGTTAAAACTTTCCCCAAGACACAAGTTTCTCCTGTGTCTGGAACAGTACGCTGCCACCATCAAGCGTGACCCCAAAAACTAGGGGCCAGGCCACTTGAAGCCTCTTCTCTTTCTCCAAAAATCCCCCCCAAGCCTATACCTCCCTCCCTGGGAAAGGCTTGAGAAAAACCCTTCACCAATCCTGCTAGGTGCCTGATTCAAAAGCTTAAAGCTTACACAATGGAAAACAAAGCAGTCAAATTCTTAACAGAAAGATTTTAATTAAAGGAAAAAAGAAAGGAACAAATCCCTTAAAAAAATCAGTGGAAAAGCACTTACAATCACAAAAAGAATCAAAGAGAAAACCCACACCACAGAGGAATTCCTCCCTCTGCTGAGTTTCAAAGTTACAGAGAAAACGCAGGATATCTCCCAAAAATCTGAGAAATTCACAAGTGAAAAAAAACAAATATAAGCTATAGCCTTGCCTGGCTAATTTACTTACTGTTGCTTTTTAGAAAGGTTATAGATAGATGGAGAGAAGAAGATTGATTCCCCTGAAAGCCCAGAGCGAATGAAAAGAAACAAAGCATTTTCCCTCTTCCCAGGTTTGAAAGCATCTTTGGTCCTCATTGGTTCTTTTGGTCAGGTGCCAACCAGGTTTCTTTTAGCTTCTTAACCCGTTACTGGTAAACAGGAACTCTAGGCTACTATAGGCTTATGACAAGGCAGTTAAAGAAAATTTAGTTTGACAGCATTCTGTCTGGCAAGCAATCACTTATCAATAACTGTGGCTGTAAAATCCCCATTTCTTTGTTGTTTTGTCTTTATGGTCCCCATTTCTTTATTGTTTATCTGTATGGCCTCAATCTGGTTCTTTGATTATTTCTGTCTCTTACATAATTAATTTTGCTAGGTGTAAATTAATTAAGATGGTGGGATAGGATTGGTTAGAGAATTTTGTTACAATATGTTGGGATTAGTTAGTAAAATTTTAGTAAAATGATTGGTTAAGGTATAGCTAAGTAGGACTCAACTTTCACTGTATAAACTGGGGTCCAAAAGGAAGTTCTTGGGAACCAACTCCAGGACACAGGCTCCAAAATCAGAGCTGCCAGACCTCAACACTGCCAATAACACTGTGCAGAAACTGGAGTCCCCCAGATGACCTGATCTTGACTGGCCATCAAAAAAAGTTCATCTGCCTTACTGGGAGTCAGCATTGTATATTTAGTGTATGCATTGCTGGGGGGTGGCGGGGGAGGGAATTGTTAATAAATAGAGGTTAAGTAGGATATTACTGTGTAAAGTGCTTTCACTGGTAAAAGACCCCACAAACCCACAGAGTGTAAAGTTCTGCCCTGAGTCCACAGAATGGATGGACTATAAACTGGATAGAAAGCTGGCTAGATCATCAGGCTCAGTGGGTAGTGATCAATGGCTCCATGTCTAGTTGGCAGCCAGTATCATGCGGAGTGCCCCAAGGGTCGGTCTTGGGGCTGGTTTTGTTCAATATCTTCATTAATGATCTGGAGGATGGTGTGGACTGCACTCTCGGCAAGTTTGCAGATGATGCTAAACTGGGAGGAGTGGTAGATACGCTGGAGGGTAGGGATAGGATACAGAGGGACCTAGACAAATTAGAGGATTGGTCCAAGAGAAATCTGATGAGGTTCAACAAGAAAAGTGCAGAGTCCTACATTTAGGATGGAAGAATCCAATGCACTGCAACAGACTAGGGACCAACTGGCTGGGCAGCAGTTCTGCGGAAAAGGACCTAGGGGTTGCAGTGGACGAGAAGCTGGATGAGGGTCAACAGTGTGTCCTTGTTGCCAAGAAGGCTAATGGCATTTTGCGTTGTATAAGTAGATTGCCAGCAGATCGAGGGATGTGATCATTCCCCTCTATTCGGCACTGCTGAGGCCTCATCTGCAGTACTGTGTCCAGTTTTGGGCCTCACACTACAAGGATGTTGAAAAATTGGAAAGAGTCCAGTGGAGGGCAACAAAAATGATTAGGGGACTAGAGCACAGGGATTATTTAGTCTGCAGAAGAGAAGAATGAGGGGGGATTTGATAGCTGCTTTCAACTACCTGAAAGGAGGTTCCAAAGAGGATGGATCTAGACTGTTCTCAGTGGTAACAGATGACAGAACAAGGAGTAATGATCTCAAGTTGCAGTGTGGGAGGTTTAGGTTGGATATTAGGAAAAACCTTTTCACTAGGAGGGTGGTAAAGCACTGGAATGGGTTACCTAGGAAGGTGGTGGAATCTCCTTCCTTAGAGGTTTTTTAAGGTCAGGCTTGACAAAGCCCTGGCTGGGATGATTTAGTTGGAGATTAGATCCTGCTTTGAGCAGGGGGTTTGACTAGATGACCTCCTGAGGTCCCTTCCCACCCTGATATTCTACGATTGTAAGGGTAAGGGTGTGTGCCTACATTAACTGGGTTATGCCTGAGCCCTGGAAACAGCGTCAAGATGGGTGCCCCGAGAGTGTGCAAGTAACAGAGAATTTATTGCGGGTAACAGAACAATGGAGCCTCATTCTTCGGCGGCCCTGATGCACTCATATAATAATAATAATAATAATTATTATTAATCATCATCATCATGCGGAATAAAAATCATGGTGATGCATAGGTCAGACCTTAAAGTGGGTGTAAATCATTAAGGCTCTTTACACTGCCAGAGTGTTGTAAAGGGCCCTTCGCATAACCGAGAACCAGGCCCCTGTTTGTATATATTTCTTATTTTGCTGGCTCATTGTCAGGTTATAAATCAATCAATCAATCAATTCCTGACCCCTGTTATTCTACTAACTTAGATTAATAAAAACTGATTTAATTATTATTCCTGTGAATTATGTACTTTTTGCACTTCATTTTAGGCAATGAGAACAGTCAAGTCAGTTTCACTCTGTGATCTTTCTGGATCTCAGGAACTAGCAAAATGCTTCAGTTGCAGGTTCTACAAAGGAAGGTTTAAACACAAATAAAAAGTTGTCATCATTAAATTATTAACCCCCCTTTTTAAAATACAAGATCATACACATTTTAAAGTCTTATGCTTTTAGGAAGGCTTTTGTTTCCATTAGTAAGTTTATCTTGTACTGTAGGTAGTGTTTAAATAAATAAAATATAATTTAACTTACATTCTGGGGTTAGACAGCTTGCCAGAATCCTTTAAACCACAAGAAAGGCACTTCCAGTACCAGTGGGACACAATAAAATCAACTCTGTTCCATTTTATGCTGGCAAGACCGCTTTGTTCAGTCACACTCTCTCCAAACTTGGAAGTAATAATCTCAAATATACAGACAGTCTTTGGAGAGTGGAGCTTTATGAACATGGAAACAACATCATTCCTCCCAGAAGAGAAGCAACAAGGCCAGAGAGATCGTCCCTGAGATAAACTCTGTCTGGGCAACAGCCTGATATGATATCATTCTGGGAACAAACAGTGTTTCCAGGCTGCAAAAGAAGCAAATTAACCATTCATCAGTGTCTGACCTATTAAGTTGCTAAGTAGCTATTCCTCCATATTAATAAGAGGGTTATTATTAAAGTACAGGTCCCAGCTACTCCTCTCTTAGAGGCCAATCCACATCTGTGTTGGTGCTGCAGAAAATGGTACTGGGGACTCAGTAAGTGGCACTTGTCTTTCAGCCAGCCTGGAATCAGCTCTAGCATGAGACTGAGTGGGAACAATGGAGGTGCCATCTTTTGAATAAGATGTAATAATAAGATCTTGGTTGCTTGTGTTCATTAAAGAGCTCCTGGCATGTTTTATAAGAGTAGATGTGTAAACTCCAGTGCTCTGGCCAAATTCCAACTCCATTTACCAACCTATATTACCTCTGAAATTTCAGTCGATGTGATATGTGTCATCACTTCTTCCCTCAAACTGTTATGCAGAACTGCAGTATACTATTAGGAAGCTTCTATGGTCCAAACTAGAACTGGCTGCATGTTGAAATGATCTTTGTATATTCATTACTTAATTCCTAGCATGTTTTGAGGGTTAATTAGGGTTTGGAAAATGCTTAAAGATCCTCAGATGAAAGGCAATCTAGAAATGAGAGCATTTTGTTTATTATTAAAGGGCACATTGTATCTAGCAGAGTAGCCAGAGGAGACTCTACCCATGGTCTTGCTCAGAAATCCATAACGAACAGTAGCATAGGCAGGTGTAAGTGAAGGAGATGCAAACACAGACCTTCATGACATTTTAAACCAAGGTTTTTTTAAAAAAGTGTATAATATTTATATACTGTTACTGTATCACTTTTACTTTTCATGCCCTCCCTGAATGTTTGTCATGCAGTATTCCTGGATGGATGCATTGTAAATTTCAATTGCATCATTTTACAGCTTTTGGTCTTTTGACTGCTGCATTTGCAAATTACATTTAATTTGGATTACCTAGAATGACAATGAACAGTTTAAGTGTATTCTGCGCTTCACACTTCTGTTGTAATAAATCTTATGCAGCAAGTCTACCCTCTGAGAAAACTTACAGTGAAATATTATGCATAATTAGACAGGGTAGGATACAGACCAGGAGAAAAATCATTCCTTAAAATTTTTTTGCCAGTAAAAGTCTTTCCCTCAGGCCAGATCACCCCATCCTTCAGAAGGCACGTGGAAGGAGGCAGGGGAGAAAATCTCTGAGAGAGTAGCAGGTTTGGGCTTTAGCATCTTTGGATCTCAGGAGATCATCTAGAAGCTTCTGCCCTTAAATTAGCTTCAAAGTTCCCATATCTCCTCCTGCTTCCTGGTAATGCAGCTCCACTGGAGCTCCCACATCATCCCATATTATCCCGCAACTCCCAAAGCACTTTCTCTAGGATTTAGGCACAGGAAAGGGGAGAGCTCTGTGCAGAGAGCCCTTCTCTGAAACAGTTCTCACAGAACAGGCTAGTCCAGGAGTAGTCAATAGGCAGACTGTGGGCCAATCTAGACTGCCAGGGGCTTTTGAACGGACCCCAAAATCCTTTTATTTCCTTATTATCATTGGTATTTATTAGTTTCTCTGGATTCTGGACCTTGACCAAGAAATTTAGACCTTTACAAAAAATATTTGACTTTCCCTGATCTAGCCGTGTGGAAATAATCATCAATTTTTATTTTTAATGTTTAAGGTTGGAAGACCCCCTTCCTAGGGAAGTCACATAGACTTTAATAAAATATTTAATCATTGTATACTGTGACGGAGTTAGACCAGAAGGGTATAGGAGAGTGCTGGAAGGCAGGTATATCAGCCTCAGGATGTGTATGTCCTTGTTCCCTGGATAGCCAAACAAAGACTACTCCAGGCCAATTAAGAACCTTCTAGAAAGGAGTAGAAACAGCTAGCCTGATTGGGACACCTGAAGCCAATCAGGGACTGGCTGAAACCAGTTAAAAACCTTCCAGTTAGTCAGGTGGGTGTGAGTGTCAGGAGCTGTGAGAGGAAGTTGTGCTGTTGGTGAGACTGAGTGGTGGACAACATATCATACTGAAGAAAGGAGGCCCTGAGGTAAGGGTGAAGTGGAGTTTGAAGAAGCGGGGACTGCTGTGGGGAAGTAGCCCAGGGAATTGTATTGTGTTTTGTGGATAAAAGTTCAGCCATCTTAGCTGATACTATTAGGGTCCCTGGGCTGGAGCCCGGAGTAGAGGGCGGGCCTGGGCTCCCCCCTTTTTCCATCTTCCATACTGGCCTGTGATGAAGGTAACTCACTAGGTGGTGACTCTTGCCAATTATACTGAGAAAGGGAGGTCACTCTGGGGCCTAGATGAGTTTCTGAGGCCCCTAAATCTGCCAGGGAGCACAGGACCCACAAGTACAAACTTGGAGCTTTGTCACAATACATTCGTTGCAGCCTTGTGTAAAACTGAATAGAGAATTCTATCCCAGCTGTAGACATCTGAGTCAAAAGCCTATAGAAAGAATGACAAAGTGGGGGAGAATAACGTCTGCTGGTAAGAGAGTAAAAGTTTTCTAACATACATAGAGCTCTTCTTCAGGTCTGGGAAAAGTACCAGGCCCTGCCGCAACAACAGATGCAAAATTTGCAGAAATAGCTCCATTGGTTCCATGTTCAATACACCTCTCCCAACACGTCTTTCAAGATCCATGCGTCCTCCACATGCCTGTCACAACACGTAGTGTACGTCATCTAGAGACCCAGTAAATGCCCCAATAACAAGTAGGTGGATGAAACCAGACCATCACCACATTTGGAATGAATTGAGACAGAAAAATGATAAAAGAAAAAAACACCCGATCACCCGTAGGTAAATCTTTGTGCAAAGAGATCACTCCACATCTGACCTCTCAGTCCTCATCCTCAAAGGAAACCTGAATAGCACCTTCAAAAGATGAGCCTGGGAGCTTAAATGCCTGCCTTTGTTAGACACTAAAAATCATGGATTGAATAGAGACACTGGACTCATGCACAGGTGCTGACTATGTTCTTTCCTGGGGAGTGCACGACCTCCACTTTAACCCGCCCCCCAAGCCCCCACCCCACCTCTTCCTGCCCCTGCTCCTCCCCTTAATCCAAGTGCACCCTGCCCTCGCTCCTCCCCCTTCCCCCGCTGCACCTCCTGCATACTGCAAAACAGCTGATCTGCAGGGGGTGGGAGGGAAGACGCTGATCAGCAGGGCTCGCCAGCGGGCGAGAGGTGGTAAGGCGATGGGGAGGAGTTGGAAGAGGAGCTGTCGGTGGGTGCTAAGCACTCACCATTTTTTTCCCCTTGTGTGCTCCAGCCCCAGAGCACCCACGGAGTCAGCACCTATTGATTCATTCATGGCTCATTCCAACAATTTTATAACTCACTAACCCTCATTTGTACTGTGACTGCAGAGGCATTAACTGTCCATTTCCCCTGCAATGGTCTCTTAGGACATGTTAACTCCTCATGCTAAACACTCTGTTCCATCTGGGGTTTAGCTGTGAGACTCTGAAGAGCAGCTTTGTGTGCCTCACAAGCTTGTCTCTCTCACCAACAGAAGTTTGTCCCATAAAAGATTTTACCTCACCCACCTCGTCGGTCTAATATCCTGGGACTGATATGGCTGCAACAACACTACAAACAACTATAAAAGAATATCTTTCTATAGGTATTTAAGTGCAATTTCTGTCAAACCCAATTACATTTGTGTTGATTTTATCCCTATTTTTATAGGTCCTTTCCATAAAGGCTAGATGGATTTCTTACAGGCAGGAGGCTTCAAGGTAAAAACTTGTCCAAATTAATATGATAGGAATCATAATTTTATTATTCCTACCATATAATCATAATTTTATCTGATTCTTGACTGTACTGAGGATTATTGAGAGATCCTCTACTGATCTATTTAACATAGTGGAAATTAACCTTGCTTATATTGTGTCGTCTTAGCATGAGTAAATGCAGGATACACACTACTTTTTTATATAATAGCACTTCTACATTAGCTTTCATGTACAAACACTTCACAGACTCTCTTGTTATTAACCTTTGAGATAGGAAAGCAAGCATAATTCTTTCTGTTTTACAAGTAAGTATCCTGAGGCAGGGAATTTAGGGCTGGCATTCTGTTCTCATTGCCAAAATTCCCATTTTCGTCAATGGGAGCAGAAGCAGAGCCAAAGCAGTCTGCCCGAGAGCCAGTCAGTGTCAGAGCTGGCATTAGAATTGAGGGGCTCCTATTCCCATTTCCAAGCTCAGACTGATAGACCATGCCACACTTGCATCGTGTTTTATTACAAGGTACATTCAGTATTCCCGAAGGAACTAGATTAGCATCTTCAAGCCATTTTAAAGGATATACACAGCTTTTACAAATTACAGGACATATTAGCTAGCGAGCCAACATGCTTCTTGTTCCTGTTTTCATAAGAAACGTTTGCTTTACTTCTGTGAAGTGCAGTTGAGTTCCTGCATGCTTGAAATAAGATGCTACATAAACCTGTCTATCCCCCAAATTCTCGACTTGGTTGTATTCACAGCAGAGGATGAGGACCGAATGGGCCATAGAGACTGAACTATTACAGCTCTAGAAGTGGTCACTCAAATAGGCGCAAGGCATATGGGCCCTAGCCTGTGTTAGGAACTACTCTGGATTTACACTGTCAAAATTGAGAGCCTTTTGCATAGTGTAATGAAACTATTTAAAAGGCAATATTCACTCCTGCCTTAAAAATGTATATATTTAAGTGTCAATATGATCTTATCCATGTTGACAAGAGGATTTTCATTATTAATAAGATGAAATGTAAGGCTTCTAATTAAGTGGAAAACAAACCACTGTAAACTATACTCACAACATATAACCCTATTACGGTCTTGTTTTAATAAATAATTAAGCTAATAGTTTTTTATATGATCTTAGCTGATATTTGATTTCATCCACACATTTCTAGGCTCATTTATTTCCTTCCATCACTAATATTTTTATGCTGATCCAAAAATAAATTTGTTTTTAGGATTAACATGTTGAAAACTAGCTATCAAAACTAATTAGGCAAGAAAATGTAGCATCTCCTTTATTATTTTTTTAAGAAGGAGGGGCTATTTTTTAGGAAGGAGGGGTATAAATTTACAAGTAAAATTAAATATATCAAATGACAAGCACTAAAGTAGAACTGCACTAGTGAAATGTAAAAACCCAAACAGTAGAGGGAAAAGCGTGTGCTACAAATTTGAACAGCAAGAAAATACTAAATAGCCCTTATTCACCAGAGTATCTGGCCAAGTAATTCTCTATGTTTTAAAATTTTTTAAAAACTAACTTGGAATCCATCACATGAATAAAACTGTGTGACAGTTTAATCCTTTGCCAAATAGAAGATATATCTATAGGTATATCAGAAGTAAACCAAGTTGTGTCTGATAAGATCTGTGTTTAGCTATTGTTAGTACTGTGCGTGGAGGTGTTCACAGATCATGAGCTGTACCATGTAATTCTGCTCTGTTACATCCATGTAATCCTACTGACCATAGGAGAATGCAGAGATGTAACTGAGGGCAGAACTTGGTCCCTGGAGAACAATACACACCCTATTCATGATCATCCATTGTGGCAGTGATGTAGATATTTAAATTGAACACATGTAAACCAACAGCTATCATACTGAATTTGTTATTCACTGCATCATGACATTTTTCCAATTCTCTGCCTTACATATTTTCAGAGCTTCTTAACTTTCTTTTCTCTTTATATTTAATTTACAGGAATATAGTGGGGCACACGATCACATCGTCATAGATCTTGTATCACAGATTATGTTCAATTATGAACACAAGATCAAACTTTTATTAATAAATACATTAATAATAGTTTGTTCTTATTGTAGATGGCTGGAGGCATGAGAGAGCTATGCTGCAGTTTGAACCACCTGTCTCTTTTCTTGCCATATGCCAAAAAGCAAGGGAGCCAATAACCAATGCACGATTCCATCCCATGCACATGTCCTACTGAGCACATTATCTCCTGCCAGCTGTGAAAATTGGTTGATAAATTGCGATCTAATAAAAACCACATCACTTACTGTGTGTTTAGTATTTGTAATATTATTTTCTACTACTAATTTTTCATACACTACTCACCTGCAACGTTGCCGGCTATCATCCTCTATGATGGTCCAGGGCTACGTGCCATCCCCCCGGATGCTGGTCTGCTTTCCAAAGTCCACCACCACCACTGGGTTCTGTAACCCCTTCTTGCTCCCGAACCCACTTCATCCTCATTTACTGGGGGGGAAGACATTTATATTTGCTTTCTCAGGCAAAGGTACTGCATGTCTGAGGGCTACGTTGTGCAGAGGATTTGGGCATGAGTTGACGCATGGTCGTTCTGAAAAGCTCTTTATCCCAATACATGCACCAAACTCCAGGTGCATGCAGGCCACTTGCACTCACACACTTTGGGAAAACTTCAGCATTGACACTGACAAGCTCAACATGAACATACTTGCAGAAGTCCTGTGGGCTGAGATGATGATTATGTGGGATTGTACAGCAGAGATGCACTCCCCCTTCTGCACTGTCTCCTGGCCCAACCTTCCAGGATTGGGTCACTTCCACCTGCAGAACTGGAGAGAGCAATAGGGCTCCCTATAGTAAGTGTTTCTCTCTTTTTGATGGAGGAAATTCTGTTTTTGTTTCATTTTTTATTGTTTTATTTTTTGCATGTATGTAGTTTTGTTAAAACCTCATGATTAAAAAAGTAAGCACTCCCACACTCTCTAAAGCAGAGATACCATGATGGCTCTGGATTTGTTCTAATGTGCATAACAAAATCACTAGAGAGTGCTATAGAGCACTTGTGTGCATGTGTTATTGGAAGTGTAACCTTCGGTAAAATGGTTAAGTCAAACCCCTACTATCTTAGGTCATTTAACTCTGACTTTTAAAAACTTCGTATAACTTCAGTATACATCTGTTCTGAGAAATCTGAGATAGAATAAAGTCACAGAAGCCTAGATGCAGTCTACAAAATGCAACAGAAGCCTTTTCTGGAGGCCAATCAAAATAGTCACCTGAATGTCCCATTATTTGCCTTTGGAGGATATGTGATACACATGAGCTTTGAAAATTCTGTAGTTAGAAGATTCAAGACACAGGCAAAGCCTATGAGAACTGCAAAAGGAACAGAGGAATCTCTTTAAAAGCTCAGAAATAGTGCAAAAGAGAGTGCATTGTGTCCAGATTTAGCTTCAGGAAATTAAGATCTCATCCTTTCCCTAAAACTCAGACTCCATAGAACTGTCAACCTGCTTTACTATTTGCTAAATGGTGGAGTTCATTATATTTATACAAGACTCAGTGAACTCCAAAGTAAAAGAAACATGATTAGGTACGGCAACTGATTTTTCTTTCTTCCAAATATTTTTCCAGATATTAAGATTCAAATGTAAAAGGTTGGATTCACTGAATGAAAAATTGCTTTTTAATTAAAGGATACCCATGCAAATCCAGAACTTAGCAAAAATGGTTTACAATAGTGATCAATAGAAACACACAGAGAGAGAGAAGGCAGACAAAAATAAATCCTTAATTTCACAGTCTCAAGCATGTAAATAACAGTCTTAAAGCTGTCATATATATATATATATATATATATATATATATATATATATATATATATATGAACTGTATATTATGGAACCGTTTACAGCTAATTGATGAGTTCTAGTTGTATGTGTGTATGGGAACGGGTATACCTACAGATACATGATTGAAAATTTCCGTAAACCCTGTTTTGGAAACCAGAAAAATGTCTATTTTAACAGCAACAGACAAGCTGGAGCCTCTTCTGCTTTTTATAAAAAGACAACTTGACAGCAGTAACTTTTTATGCACATTGAAACATTTAGGGTTAATGTAAGCCAGCATCAAATTTTAAAGTAGTTTTTAGCTAGCTTATGCTAGGAAAAGGAAAACAAAACAACAAATTTCTGACAATATTCAATCTGAGATACTCTGATACAGTGGGACATTTAATTATAAAGCCTTCATTAACATAAAATATTGCTAACACCCCACAATTTGACACATGCTATGCAGATCTGCACAGTCACTGCTAGAACTCCATTTTTGTCTACATCCAGCTGAAATGCCATGAGAAAATGAGTCTTCATCTAGATAATATCTTTCAGACAAACTCCTAAATATCTAATAAATCATGTGAGTAGTTGAAAAAGGAGTCATTCATTTTTTGATCCTGTTACTGTCAGAATATAGAACAAACTGATATACAGAGAATGGTAATTTCTGTTTATTTGACCTAAAATATAACATAAAGAAAAAGATGGGCAAGAAAGTTTGATAACAAAGGGCAAATTCAGTTTCAGGCATCAGTTAAGGATCCTTGTTTCTACCTGGAGATCAAAGCATAAAGATGAAGAGTTCTTTCTGTTTCCATTTCTAGTGCCAACAAAAAAAAATAGCCCTTTTTAGGAAAGTGGGGAAAACCCCCAAATCACTAATTGGGCATTGATGTTTCACTTCGAAAAAGTTAATCAGGAAGGCTTCTGGTTAATTCATGGAATTATGGGTTGAAAGGCTGTCAGTGAGTTGATCAGAATGTACTGATTTTAATTTTTGTCATTTTTATAGTCTGGTATTTAGAATTCTTTTTCATGTGCTGAATAAGTCTTAGAAAGTATCGTATGTTCCCTTACACTGCTTTTGTTGTCATAATTCTTTGTCAAGGGTGTGCAAACAATTTGCAATGATAGAAGAAAATGGAATATGAGAACGCTATAACTTTATAGACCATTCATCTAATGAACAGAAATTTAAAATGGAAACATAATGGTTGAAAGTTTTGTTATATTATGAATGTTAACTACATGTACTTTTAGTATGATATGTATTTGTCTTGGTAAGGACAATATAGGTATACAGATACATTATGCTATCAGGGCTTCAGACAGGAATAGGCTTGAAATTACCAGGATTCTTGAAGTTGTACATTCCTGACACAGGCATTAAATGTGTAAAATAAGGTTAAATATGTCTGCACTGTTTATTTGTAGTTTTGTTTGCTTTGTGGGCACATTTGATTAACACACACATACAGATACAAATCAAATGTTTTGCTATGGATACAATAATGTACAACCAGTCAGAAAAAGATATCTTCTATTCCCAGCAGTGAATAGAACATATGTCACAGTTACATATGTCAATTTTATATTACTTCAGTGAGATCCATATTGTCACTTCAGTAATTCTATGGTAGCAAGTCCCGAAGTTATTTGTCCAATGAATTAGAAACAGGGCTGGTTCTTTGGTTAACACCGTGTGACTAACATCAGACACAAGAGTTTAAATACAAACAATGATGTAAAGAAGTTTCCTGGGATGCAGCTGAGAAGGGAAGAGGGACAACTTTTAACCTTCCAAGAAAATGTCCTATGTTAAACTGACATGCCATTTAAAACCTTCTGTACTAGAAATAATCTGGATAAGACATTTCTCAAATTAGTGACATTGTTTATACATGATTACATCAGTTTCTCTACATAGTCATTGTATACAAAAGAAACAAGGCATCGAGTGTATCAGTGGTATACAGGCACTATAAAAGTATGTGAATAAAATGCTACATACTGTATATTTAATACACTCATATAAAATTTGGTGGATGTGTGCTCTCTCCATACAAATACTGCTTCACCAGCCCATATTTTTATATATTTTACTGAAAGAATGAATTACAATGTGAAATAAACACATTTTAATAACCTGGCTAACAGCATAATTCAATACAGTATTTGAATTCACTAAGAATAGTTATTAGTTTATAGTCACCAGCAAACAAGTTTAATATCATTTAAGATGAAGGGAACTATAATCTATAACCATAATTACGGGGCAGACCCTGCATCCCTTATTTGTGGGAGAAGTCTCGTTGAAGTCAATCGGACTGCTCACTGAGGGCTAGGTTCTGCCACTGTTACTCATGTACCTTGCTCTGTATGCGGTCTCACTGAAACCAGTGGAACTTCTTGTGCACTAAGATTCTTCTCAACATGAAGAAGTGTGGCAGAATCAGACCCTGAGTAGGGGCAGTAGGTTCAGGCCCTTAATCATTAGTACAGCACTTTAGATTAACAGAGATGTAGCTTTGCTCATAGAGCATTTAACTTTACATTGTTAGATCAGTTTCTATAAAAATAGATATGAAAGCTCTGTAAGAAAGTATATATACGGTATAGGGAAAAGCTTCTCCTTAAAACAAGCAAAGAAAGGGAAAAAATAAATAAAAGATTTCCCTAATTACTTTGTCAGGAAAATTACATTAAAAAAAGTTGCAATAAATGAAACAGTTCCAAGCATTAATGAACCTTGTGGTTTACTGGAAAGGACAGCAAACTAGCTGTACTGTAATAAAAGAGCGTTGCTTTTTATTTTTTAAATATTTCTTAAAACATTCAAACTGCTTTAGAATTTTTGTTAAAATAGCATAATGAACCATATCAAAACTGACTATCAAAATTTGTTCAACGTTCAGCTCTTGACTGTACCAAGTCTTAGAAATTTCCCTGTATCTCAATGCCACACTAATGCTTCTAGATCATTTGGCAGATTCTTACAAGTTTATATTTTGGAAATCAATCAAAAGTTATCAATCAATCCACTCTAGGTATATAATGGATAGATGTAGGATTTTGGAAAGCACACTACTACAATTAACTGGATACAGTGGACCAGATTCATCTCCATGGGCACAAGAGGAAAGTGGAGGTACAAATTACATCCACACTTGCACCCAGGAACTACTCACCCTTGTTGAAGGGCAGGTGATAGTACTGCGGCCACTTTCCCTCCAACGGGTTTGTGCCATAGGTGGGCAGCTTTAGTTGATGATTAGAGCTCCCTAGGAACTCACGGTCTGGGTTGCACTAACAGAAGCTAGCACTGTCCATGGAGAGACACAATATTTATATAGGGCCAAGTTATGCACTCAGTCATACTATTTTAAATAAGAAGTAACTTCATTGAAGTCCATTTTACGAGGCTGTAACTTAGATCTATATTAAGTAGCTGAGCCTGAAGAGGTTCTACAGGGCCTAAGGCAAGGAAGAATTCCAACTCTTAGAGTACAGAGGGGTAGCAGTAAAGTTGTACGGTTGCAGTAATCCCCACCATTCAAGAGGAAGCAACAGCCAGTGAGACACACCGCAGCAAGTCCATGACCTCTGCCCTCTCCCACATCCCTTAAATAGGGTGTGTTGGGACCCATAGAGCAAAGTGTGCCTTTAAATGGTATAGCCCATTCAAATCCTGTCCCCACTGCACATCAACACAGCATTGGTTTTCCTATGTCTGGGGTCCAGGGACTAGACTTACCTCTGAGAGCAGAATTTGACCCATACTACAAAAGGCTGTTTAACGCTGTCAAACTTATTTTCAATTCTCACGTTCTTTGCTAACATCATTTTATCAGGCATTCATTCAGTGACAAGCAAATGCTTCCATGGATCTTCCCCACAAAAAATACCATCAAAACAAACCATCTACCTACAGTATGTTGCCAAACCTGATAACAGATTTAAGAGATTACGAGATATAGTACATTCCTGGGGCAGTTTACTTTAGCACTGTACTTTTCTGAATACTAAAGTTAAAACAATCAAAATGTGTGTGGACCAAGTTTATTAAACGTTAAGTTAATGCTAAAGTAAAAGAGATAATCCAGAAGTTGGAACAAATAAAACCAAAGAGGAGAGAAAAAGATTATTTATATACTTAAATTTGAGACAAACTGTCTCCTGATAATTGGCTTTTATCTCCATTCATAATTGAAATCATATTTGGTTGCAGGTACCAGGCTATATCAATGCTGATCCTATTACTCTTTTGGGGTCAGGTCTATTCTCCCATTAATGTCTGTGAATTCCTCTCATTAACATTCATAGGAGTTAGGCATGCGTTTCAATAGGAGAACAGAACGCTTAGAGGATATGTCTAGCTGTTACAAAAAATTCAACATAAGGAGAGAGGAGAGTCTACTTTACTTACTCCTGGGGGAATTCTGCACCAAAAAATTTAAAATTCGGCACACAATATTTTAAAATTCTGCAAATTTTATTTGTCAAAATAACACTATATAATCACACCAGCTTCGATTATTTTGATAATTTATTTCAAAATACCTGTCAGCAAATATGTCTGTCACAATACAGACACATACAGAAAAATTCCCCCACGAGTAGAGAGTTAAAGAAACCTCTGTGACAATTCCCAGTTCCTTATTCTCTGCCCCCTCCCTCAGCGCCTACTAAGGGGGCCAGATACTCACAACCCCTGCCCCCCAGAGCCCAGCCATGGACCACCCAGCCCAGATACTCATATTCACTTCCTCCTAGCCTCAGCTCCCCCACCAGACGACTCACACATCCTCTCCCTCCAGGAGCCAGCTGCAGCCTCCCCCTCTTGACCCAGACACTCACAGACCCTACCTTCTTAGAGCCCAGGGATCCAGAGGGAGAAAGAGCCTAATGGTGGGTCCTGGGCTTGCATGGAGTTTCCTGTGCACTGCCATCTCCTTCCTTCAGGCTATGCTGGGAACCCTCCAGTTCCCTCCTCGCAGCCTGGCCTTATCTTCTATTTGTGAGCTGGGCTCTGCCGGGTCCTGTGGCCCCTATGGGCAGCCAACATTTCTGCAGCCCCATTTCTGTGGCTGGGCAAAGAAAATTCTGCATGCGTGACATTAATTTCACAGCGGCACAGAATCCCCTGAGGAGTATTTACTGCCAAGCCATATGATTAGAAAACTGCTTTAGATAAGCCAGCATTCCTCCAGACAAGTGTGATGGATAGGTGAAGAGTCTGATCCTGCTCTCAGTTAAGTCAATGGGAGTTCTTACTGTATTAAAAGAGGGAGTTTTTCCAAATTCCATCCTTTCATCTCTTTGTATTTCACCAGCAGTAATCTACAAGGGTAGTACATAGAAAAGAAAGGGAAATTCACAACAATAATCTAAAAGGTCGTCCTAAGGTAACAACTGAATTGTAATAACAGGGATTATTTGGTTTTAGTTCGGGAGACAATTTAAAAAGAAACAAACCAATATTTGTTGAGTATAGGTTGTCTACTGACTCTAATGGTGCAAGGCACCCAACATTGAGTCAATTGCCTTATTTTGCACTCCACATCAGTGCCTTGTGCGAAGGGGTGCTGAGTGCTCTCCCTCTCAAAGTCAAGTGGCTCAGGACAAAAGAAGTTGAGCATGTTACTATCTCCCAGGAGCAGGCCCCTTAGTGAGGACAGAGGATGAACAGACTAATACAGAAACACAACATGGGGGAGGTAGGGAAAAAAAGAAACCAGCCAAAAAGTGTCAGGCGGGAAAATAATAAAAACAGGGACTGTTGTAGCCAATAGGAATGACTGCAACAGTTTATGGGTGAAAGTCTCGAGGGTGCTGAAAAACTGTCTACTATAGTATCTGAAATACAAGCAGTTGGTGGTTTAGGTACTCTCGCCTACTCCACTGTAGCCTGTGGACTTATTTAGTTGATGCGCCTGTGACACTAGTAAAAGGGCATGCCTTGATTTCAAGTAATCACTGAATTCTGAGCCTTCATTTTATTAATATGCACTGAGGATTTTAATTATGTTTAGAAATGATGCTGTATTTGTCAAGTAGCTGCAGCCATAGCTCTTGTGTACCAGCAAATCCTCAGCTGCTGCTGGGTCAGCCAGGAAGCAAGACCCTACTTTAAGGCTGAATTATGGCTTTGCCACAAGCCCAGCAGAAGGGGCACCATGTACATGTGCTGCCGCAGGAGCAGACCAGGAACCAGACTGTGACCGCGAGTGCCCCGTCCCCTCTTGCTCAGGGCGAAGTTATCTGTACCCGTTCCATACCTGGCACAGATTCACTCTCCCCAGAGCATGGGTTCCAGATGTTCTGACTGGCAAATGGGAGAATGGAGCCAAGGCTCTGTCCACTCCCCAGCCACCTGCATAGGAGGCTATCCTCCCTCTTGCACTGCTATATTACTGGCCAGTGCAGAGAGTCACAGGACACCTGGGAACTTCATACTCCCTCGTATTGGCCTGTTAGGTCATAATCTGGCCCTTTGTCTTTTGTGCAAATTCAAGAAAGAAGCCAATCATTCTCTTTCACGTTTGTAGTTCTTTTTGCAAACAGTCATATATAGTATGGAAGATTTTAATCCTTTCTTCAAATATATAGGTATTTATATCTTTGCAGAAAAGATATAAAACCCTTTTAAGTGTAGTTTCTCCAAGAAACCTTGCTGTTTTTTGTCAATCCAAGGGGTAAAAAAACATTGTGGTGCTGTCAAAAACCAGTATCAGTTCAAGGATTGTAATCTCTGTGTAGTCCTGGTATACAAGAGAAAAATAATTTAATAGTTTGATAAATTCTTATAAGTGCTGACTGTACCTTTAAAAGAGAGGTCTGAAGGGTAAACAACAACAGAAAAAGTCAAAAGAAAATAGAATATGCACAATATTGAGGCAAGCACAAAGGCCATGTTCTGATTTCTTTCTGCTACATACCAGTGTTTTTGTTCTTTAGATTATCTCTTCCTTGGTTGAGGTTTGTTCTATCTGAATGCATACAAAAGACTCTGTGCATCAGCCACTGGGGTAAGGTTTGCACAAAGCTTTATCTAAAGGCAGATTTAGAATATGAAAGTGTAGATTCACAGTGAGCAAATAACAAAATAAGAAAACCTGCAAAACCACAAGTCATTACACTGACCTAGGAATAAAGAACAACATAGCAGTTACCAGTGCTACCACCAATTTATAAAAATTCCCATGTGAATTCCAGTGGATGATGATGTGATTACTTTTGAAAGACAAAAACATCTGACCACATATTACCTTTATATAATGTCCATGTAAAATTAGAAATTCCTTTAAGCTCTTCATATACATTTATACTGCATGAGCCAAAATAAGTAAGACCTTTAACTTTGTGATACACCTGTTGAATCTGGAGTCTATGAAAATCATATATGAAAATCTTGGAAAAGCATCATGATCTAACAAAAAGAATCTCGTTAGATGTACTCAACACATTTTGTCTAACTTAATATGTTAATGTCTTATATGTCACAATTGTTAATATATGACAATGTCCTTCCTAAACAATATCACTTTTCAAAAGGAATTTGATTGCTCACATCGTTTACTGTAGTTTGGGTTCCTTTTCCAGGTTACAGACTCACCAAATTTAATCTGTGATAGTCTGTGGTGACCCGAGATGTCTCCCATGCTCTGCAATGGAATTATCTTGTGCAGTAATTACTGTGAAATTCTGTAAACACTTTATACAGTGAAATTTGTACAAGAGACAACCCTTGACAGACAATATTTGATCTTAGACTGCTACAAAATATTCACAAATATAAGTGGTTTATGACCCGTGAGGGGTTATGGATGGCATGTTTCCTGGTAGTAACTCAGTAAATAACAAGTCTGTCTATTGTAAGTGAAAACAAAATGAGCTGGGGCAATGGAGGTGGTTTTTCTTATATACATAAAATTAACGTATATTTTTATTTAAACATTTATGAGTTTGAAGTTGCACCTCACAAAATGAGAAACAAACAGAACTGACAGGAACACTTTATACTGTACTGCTATTTACAATGTTTCTGGCTAATCAAAGATGTTCTTGGACGTTTGAATTACCAAAACGAAGTTTATTGTGCCTTACATATAAAACAACATGCAAGACAGGAAAGGAAATTCCTGTGGCAATGTTCTGAGAAATCATTAATTCAATAAAAATTGAAGGCCCAGTTCTGCAAATACAACCATCCATTTGTATTAGCAGCTTCAACTAGTGCGATATGAAAGGCACGAAAAAACGTCAATTGAAAATTGTACCTGGAGATTTCTTAGGAAAGGAGTTATGAAATCATTTAAGTATTGTGAGTGTCTGAAAATCACATGATGTATCTTTAACGTTAGACACCTGCTGTGTGCAGTCACGCAGTACCTGACTGTCTTTGTATCCCAAAGTTTGAACTGTTCAGAGGTAACAAGAAAGAGTTTCTTTCTTTATCCAAATTCACTACAACATCAATAATTCTCACATTAGTAAGACTTCATTACTTTTAAGAAATAAACTACGGTATGTTTGCTCACATACTGTAGAGTAGCAATTAAGATGAAATGAAAATTATTGTAATAAATAAAATACATTTTGAGAATCCTGACTTTTTAAAATAAAACTGTGTCATTACTTACTCAATAATCCACAATATTTAGTAATCTAAATTGGATCTTGCAGTCAGCGTGAATTAGTGAGACTCTACTGTACTTACAGTACTTAAACCCAAACCTCAGCTGCACACACACACACACGCACGCAGAGCCCTCTCTGATGTTGGTGGAAGTTGTGGGTATATATCCAAAGGCAAAATTTGCCCATTATGCTGAAGCTTTTTTTTTTTTACCATGATGTTGCTATGAAGCCAACATTGCCAGCCTTAAATACATGCATAACAAATGGACCCATACATTTGAGAGTTCAATGTTCCATGCAAGCCCTGACAACTCATGGGTTAGCCCTATTTCTCTCTGCCACCCAGAAAATAGAGAGGAAATAATTCTCTTCCAGATCCCCTGTATTCCCCCTTCAACAACAAGACTAGAAATTATGGTTCTTGAAACTCTGCAATTCATATGACCATCCATGGAAACAAAAATATCTTTCTTTTCCCCAAAGTCATAGAGCGGGTCCTTTGCCTTAGCAGTTTAACCACTGCTACTGTTTCTTTTGTGATCTTTCAACATAATCGTCACAATATTGACATTTTAAAGAAATGCATATCAATTGGTTTAATGAAAAGATATTTTTAGTAAACTCGTGCTCTATGAGCTTCCTATATTGGAATACATGAATACAGGAAGTGCTTTCAACAGAAAGTTACATATTTTACAGTACAACCTGTCTAAACAGACTTGCAAGGGACCAGAACAGTGATCTGGTCTCTTTGGATTAGGCAGAAGCACAGGCAAATGGGGAAAAACCCAATTTATGCCACAATGTGGAGCTTGTTCCTGTCACAGATTGAAGACACATTTATTTTATGTCAAAGTTGACCTGATTCCACTGAGTCCTAGAGTTTTTCAGACTATTTTCACATCAGAAATGAAAAGTTAATGCAACTACGTATCTAAAAAACAAAATCAATCTAAAATAACAGTATAGTCAATATTAAGCTTTCTTCCCAAGTGGTGGTGATTTTTTGTTGTTGTTTGGTTTTCTTGTTTCACAGCTTTTTTTTTTTTTTTCATTAAAGGCCAGTGTCCTGAAATCGGAATGTTGGAGGTCAGAAACTAAAATATAAGAGCACTAAAAAAACCAACATGATAAGGAGGATTTTATAATAATTTGGGGATTTTTTACATAAGATATATTTGAATTGCTAAATAGAAAATAATCCCAAACCAAACAGGATTGAAAGCATGAAAGGGATGGAGCGATTGCTATCTCATCTGTGAACAGAAAGGTTTAATCTGACACCAGTGAAGTGTCTGACAAATTAACTGAAGAAGTGTAAAATGTTCTGCTCCATTGCATATTGTGCATTCTTTAAGGTGGAATGTTGAATCTGTTACTTCCATAACGGATCTCTTGGTGGTGACTAAGGGACAGTCTTGTTAAACATGGAACTCCCTGGAACCACAACTGACCCTTGGTACTACCTATTAAGACTCTAGTAATGAGTGCCATCTACATATTTGTTGTCCTTTTGATTCCTTCATTTCAGTCCAGTGATTTAGTTCCTCTTCTCCTGAGCTGTTGAGACCTAGAGAAATCCAGCCTATCATCTCTTTTCGTTTCATGCTGCGTTTATTATACACAGACAGTATGAGTGTCACATCTGAAAGCTGAAATAGTGCCACTTGAAAAATGAAGGTTTCTTTGTATACTGGATTTGGCTGCCCTCGGCGGATGGATGTCTTGCACTTGGACATCTCCTGACCCATGGAATTCAGCAGTGTTAACTTAACATATGTATCTACAAAATAAATAACAGTTTGGAATGTTAGCTGTGTGCTAGACCAGGACTTTTTGCTAACGAGATATATAACAACATACTATGTAAGGATATGGTGCATATCATATTGATTGAACATAGCTCAGCTTGGACATACATAGTTATAATGTGAAGAAGATGATAAGTAAGCAAAAATATTTTATTGCACTAATGACATAGCTGGTATTTTAACTATGTTAATGAGTTTAATTAAAGGTATTCCTCATAATCCTTCTCTTTCCCACCACCCCCGACATCTGTACACAATGCAGACTTGTATAGCATTAACACTTAGCAAGCTTCATCTAGCCACAACACTGAAAAGCGTATCGCTGAGTTTTCAGAAAATAAGAGCACACAAAGTGGAATGAAGGCAACTAATGAAGAGGAAAAACTAATGTTGGTGTGCAGCAATGACATCAAAACAGCTAAGGATGAAATGCTTAAAAAAAATCTCTGCATGGATGTGGTTTCTTACTTAAGGCTTTTTTATTTTGTTTACATTTAAAGACCAAAATGTAGCCAAATGTATTAAATGGTGGATATTTACACAACAGATTAAATCTCTTCTATAGTTCCTAGTTTCATGCAAGATTACATTTAATGTGTTTTTGGAGAGAAAATAAATAATCTTTGCACAATTTAACATGGTTCTTTAAGATGTGGCTTGCCTAGTGCTTTAGGAAGTACTTTCAAAATGCTGATGTAATGTTTAAAATATATACTGTAAAATGCATTTAACATACTCTGATTTTTAGTATTTGAGTGATAAGCCTTTTATTTTTAAAACTGAATTTTTTCTTGTTTGTCATGACACCTGCATACTGTATACAGCATTTGTATTTCATAAAGTTATTACTCATTTTAAGAAATATACAATTGTCTGAAAAAAATCTGCTTTTTTATTCCTATCATTTACGTGACAAGAAGATTAATAAAAGATTAGAGCTTGTGTAAAAAGCAGCTCAATGCATGTTTTCACTTTTAGATACTCTGAAATACCATCATCCATAATCAGAGATAAGTGCTTCCACTACTTTTAAGAGTACCACAGATAATAAATATACATTTTGGAAACTAACATGGTGGACAGCCGTGGACAGCTTTACTGCTGGCAAGTTTTCTTTTGCATGAAAAAGACAACATCCAATTAGTCTCTACAGGAACTCACCTCGGATTATATAAACCTGTCCACCTATCAAGTGTTTTAGACAACAGAACAGTCCGTCTGACAACAGGGGGTGGAAAGCAGTAAAAGAAATAATGACCAGATGTCAATAGTTTGGTGAGAGAGGGTCAAAGGTTAAAGTTTAAGAGGAAACACTGTCCACTGGAGCGGAAGAACACAAAACCTTAGCAGTTCTTTTCAGATAGAGGATTGAACAAAAGGATTGTTGGGTAAAATTTAATGAAATGAGAATTTTGTACATTCATTGTGTAATCTTTACCAAAAAAATTACACTTCTTAATATTAATAGTTATTGGATTTAAAGCACATTGAACATAGAAAGAATCATGCATGTGATCAGGTTATAAAAGACTAGGTTGATATCACTGTATTTTCTTTATCAAACCTTATGCTTTTTCATGCAAACTCCAGCATATTAAGTAAGACTACACACAGTAATTATGCTCAGTATATTACAAATAATAGAATGAAAGATTATTGACCTGAAAAGTTAATCCTATAAATGTATAATGATCTTGATCAGTCATTATATTTAATGTTACTTTGCGACTGTTTGAAGCAGAGATGAAGTTGAATCATAAAGTGAAACTGATCTAAACTTCCACAAAGTTCACAGATGCTCAGACCTGGGATTCACATGCGGGTCCATCTCTGGTTTAAAATTTAAACAACTCATTAATTAAAACTAATGCATACAATTATTACATGAACGTTTATGCATTATTTTATTATTTTAAATTATAATGGAATTTAAAAAATGCATAAAAGTTCATCAGGATTAGTACACTCATCTTCATCACACTATAGTGAGAATTATATTATAGATTCTGTATAAGGTCAAATTCCAAACTCTGATTGTTAGTATAGGTCAGTCTGTAGCTTGATAAGTTCACTACAACTCTTATAACAGTAATAGAGATGCAGGAACCTTGCCAGGTTTGGTTTGAAAGGACTCTGCCAAATTTACATGGGTTCACAATCTCTCATCTACAAAAAGGGTCATGTCTAACAAAACCTTACTTTTCACAGTTGAATCTCATTGTGATCCATGGGTGAAACTGAGATTCTATGGGATCATGAGTGTTTTAGCTCTTATATCAGAACTAGAAATTAGCTTACATCTAAGCTCTATGGAAACAATAGAACTCTGATCTCATGTTTGCATGTATAGAATTAGGCACTCATTATTATATCAATCAACACATAAAATAATAAGGTAATTCCCAATAACTGGGAAATGAATGAAAGTAAAATATTAGGGCACTTCCAGAGTTGCCAGAAATAAAAAAAACCAAGATCTAATTTGCATGATATTTGTACACTAATGTATTATAGGAAACTGTAGCTTATTCCCTCTCTCCAGCACCTTCAGGGGAAGTTGCCTGTTCTTTCTTCCCTAAAGGAACGCAGGGTTATCTCTCCCCTACCTTGAGTCTCACATTTCTGCCTCCATCCCCTCACTCATACTTCCATTGTCCCTCTCCACACTCAACTCTCTTGCCTGTGAGATCCCCATCTCTCCGTGCATCTTCTGCTCTTCTCCCTCCTCTGGGGTCTTTTGGTCCTTCATGGTTCCCTATCTCTCTAATCCCCAATCTCTATTAGCTTTTGACTCCAAAGAGATGTGTCTAGAGCTGCTGCTTGGCAACACAAGAGCAGCTAAGATTATGCCATACCCTTCTCCAGCCATGACCACCAAGCTCACCTCCACCCCTGCATGAAGATATTCAGAGAGGGAGATGGAGGAGAAGGCGGAGACAAAGGTAATGAATGGGATAAGTAAAGAGCCAGAGAAGTGGGAGGAGAGAGTCTTAAGACTTAGTGTCCCACTTATGACTCAGCTGCTAAAGAAGGGAACAATCCCAGAGATGGGCAGGACATGACAACAGCTTTTTTAATGTTGGCAGCCTGCCAGGTAAGCCTGCAAACAGAAAGAAAACTGCAGATTGGGAACAGTGTTCCTGCCAATTTTCCCCACCCATGCGTGGAATGAATTTTGTTATGTGCACCAGTATGGAGGTGATGGCGTGACACATCACCTCCATATTGGTGCACACAACAACATTCATGTGACAGGGTGGGATCGAAGGTTTCGGAGTGTGGGAGAGGGCTCAGGGCTGGGGTAGGAGGTTGGGATGCAGTGGGGTGAGAGCTCTGACTGGGATTGTGGCTCTGAGGTGGGGCCAGGGATGAGGGACTCAGGGCTGGAGCAGAGGGTTGGGATGTTGAGATGAGAGCTCTGACTGGGGTGCGGGCTTTGGGGTGGAATTGGGGATGAGGAGTTTGGGGTGCAGTGGGGCTCCCCAGGGCAACGATGGGGAGAGAGGACTCCCCCAGCTTTCTCTCCTGCAGCAGCACCTGGGCTGGAGGGGAGAGGTGCCTCTTCCCTGGCGGCTGCAGGTCTGGGGCTGGGCCGGGGGAGGGGTGCCTGTCCCCTAGCTGCAGCAGGTTCGAGACTGGGCTGGGTCAGAGCTGGGACAGGTCTGTGGCTTGGGGAGAGATCTCTCTCCCCACTGCAGCCCTGAGTGCCTGCACAGCACTTAATAGGCAGCTGTGTGACCGTGCAGTTTAGAGGGAACTCAGGTTGGGGAATAACGTGGCTATGGTTGGAGCCTCCAGACATACTTGGCTATAACCTGCTTGAGTCAGACAGACACCTACTGAATTTTGCCAAGTTGGATCACAGAATTAGAATGGAATCACATACAGTAACTCCTTGCTTAGCGCTGTAGTTATGTTCCTGAAAAATGTGACTTTAAGTGAAACAACATTAAGCAAATCCAATTTCCCCATAAGAATTAATGTAAATAGGAGAGGTTAGGTTCCAAGGAAATTTTTTTCATCAGACAAAAACTATTTTATATATATATATATATATATACACACACCCACACCCACACAGAGTATGTGTTTTAAACAAACAATACTGTACACACTGATGATTGTGAATCTTGGTTGAGGTGGTGTAGTCAGAGGGTAGAAGAGGATGGGCTATTTCCCAGGGAATGCCTTACTGCTAAATGATGAACTAGCTTTTGGCTGAGTCCTCAATGATTAACACACTCTACACGGCAGCAGAAATGAAGGGAGGGGAGACAGGATGGCAGACAGAGACAGACACACACACTCCCCTGTGTGGGAGAGATAGATATGCATTGCCCCTTTAAGTTCACTGACCCCACTCTTAAGTACATAGTCTTTTAAAGTGGATCAGGAAGTTGAAAAAGCAGCTGCTACCCCAAGCTCTCTCTGTCTCTTTCCATCAGTGTCCCCACACTGCTCTATATGGAGAAGGAGTAAGCAGGATGCGGGAGCAGAAACACCCAGATATTAACCCCTCCTTTCCCCCACTCCATCCCCGCACAGCAAGCAGAAGTCTCCCAGGAGCAGCTCCAAGGCAGAGGGCAGGAGCAACACATGGCAGTGGGAGGAGGGACATCTGAACTGCTGGCAATTGATAGCCTGCTGGGCAGCTGCTGTACTGGGAACTTAGGGGAGCAGGGAGCTTATAGGGAGGCTGGTTCCAAGCTCCCACCAGCTAGCTGCAACGGGCTGCTCTTCCTGCAAGCAATGGACAAAGCAGGGGGCTGCCAAACAATGTTATAAGGGAGCATTGCACAACTTTAAAGTGAGCATGTTCCCTAACTGATCAGCAACTGAACGTCGAAACAACATTAACCAGGATGACTTTAGGTGAGGAGTTACTGTAGGAACCAAATAAAAAATGGATTCTGATTAGCTGGGCTTATTCTCCACATCACATGAGAAGGAGCAACCAGTCAGGGATGGAGGTAGGGTTGTCACCCCTCCAGGATTATCCTGGAGTCTCCAGGAATTTAAGATTAATCTGTAATTAAAAATTATATCATGTGAGGAAACCTCCAGGAATACATCCAACCAAAACTGGGAACCTTAGACAGAAGAAAAATACCATCTGACTTACTCCATGTGTCTTATTTCAGGAAATTATGCTCAAACTCAAAATACAAACTTAGAAAGTTTGGAGATATTTTTAGACACAGGTTCATCTCTAACCAAGGTTGATTTTGAGTACATTTTGCAGACTAAGTTTGAATGAAAAAGTTTTCCTAGCTCCATCCAATGATGAATTTTCCAACTAAAGTGGTGATCCGTACTGCATCACATGGCAAAGGCTAGAATTTGTCTTAAATTGCCTTCCCTGAGATTTCCAAAGTTAAATGTAACTTTTACAAATATATCACATACATACACAAGCTGATACACAATTAAAGACATCAGTCCCCTCGCAACAGCAATAGCTTCACCATATTTATACTAGTGTTAGTTGGCACATACTTCTTTTAAAAAAACTGTAACTTTTTATTCCTGGCCTGTGATGTGAGGCATTAATAGTTTAGCGATTAATCATTATAATAAAGATAATTTATTAGTCAGTCATCATGAAAAATTAAAACAATCGTGTCAATTTATAACTAATATTTTGAATTTTAGATTTTTGCTATTTCCCAACTGAGTAGAAATATAAAACATGAAACAGATTAGTTGATGATTGCTCTATTTCATTTCGACTGGGTAAGACTAAATGATAGGATTGAAGTTCCCACCACTGAGCGCCCCACAAGTGCAGAAGTATTAGGATGATTAAAAAAAAAAAAAAAAGATTATCACTCACTGGGTGGTCTGTTTGCTGCCAAGTTTTTGAAGTGGCTGCCTTTTATCACTTCTGCAGATAGTCTTCCAGTTGTGGCATTATAAAGTAGGCCGATGAGGATTTCTGGAGCTGAGCCATGTACCAGGGACTGACAAGAGGAGGTACTTTCACTGCAGGACATTTCTGACATGCTTATTTGAGAGTCACAGCCCTGCAAGCAGAAATGAAATATTTCAATGTGTTTTACAGAGTGAAGCTACTGGAGATCAATTTTTAGTGTAGCACTTAGGGAATGAGGCAAGCAACTTTAACAGTAACAGGAGTTGCATGCCTAAAACCCTTATGTACCAGATGAGAAATGTAGTCCTTTAGTGTATTTGTGTTTAGATATACACTTGAGGCAACAAAGAATAAAGCAACCTGCAGACAAAGTTCGTATTAATATTGTGGTTTCATTATTATCTTGTCAGGAGGAATAAAAGGACCAAGATAAACACTGCAGTTAGGGTCTTTACTTACTTGAATTGATAAGATGCGACATACAGTATAGTTTGCTGGCATTTTAGAGCCTGCTAAAACTTAGGATATTTGCTGTTTTTCCATAGATAGAAATCACCATTTGAACACAATAAAATATAGGGAATTTTTATTTCTCCTTTGTAAAGGTTATTCGCCAAATTGAAAACTCATGAGCATACAGTTAAAGACACAAGGAGAAACACAAACACACATTGCAAAGAACCAATTTGTTTAGCAGGGCAGATTCATTGAGTCAGGCATATGGAATGTAACAAGCCTCTGTGTCCTGAGTGGCAGGGAGGGAAAGTCACATCAAGGGTGGTCAGGCAGTGATCTAGTGTCCTCCACCTGGGGTCCTGCTGGGAGGAAGCTTTAATTTCCACCATGGGAGCCTCTAGGAGGATGCACATCCTCCAGCTGTTATGACTGTGTTGCCTCCTGATCCAGGCTGCCCACACTCACTTTGGCCCCTTTCGCCCCTCCCCCTAGCAAAAGAAAGGTTACAGCTACTTTACACTACCACATTTATTGTCCCGGTGGACTTCCTACTCTGGGGACTATATGCATATAGGAACACTAGTGCAAACAAGGCTCTGGGTTGTATTTGGCCTGACCGTTATTTGCTTGGAAGTTGTGGAGAGAATTTAAAATGCCCAATTTACTCCTTTTAATCCCTCCCTCAAAGACCTTAAGGGTCTGTCTACACTGCAGCTGGAAGTGAGCCTCTCAGTCTGGATAGACAGATTGACTTCCACTAGCAGGACTCAAGCTAGCACACTAAAAACAGCAGTATGGGTGGAGATTTGGGCTAGCCACTTAAGATCATGCCCACTGCCACACACCTTTGGGTCTGAACTCAGGTAGCTACCCCAAGTCTCCATTAGTGCCATAATATCTACACTGCTATTTACAAGGCACTAACCTGAGCCCCATTAGCACAAATCTGTCTGCCCAGGCTGGGAGGCCTGTAAGTTGTACCCACTTTTTCTTCAGCCAAAGAGAATTTGGGGTGTCTCCTTTCAGACTCAACATTATTTAAAGGAGTTGCTGGGGGTGGGGGGGATGAAAGGAGGGGGAATGGATCTATTGTTCTTTGAGGTGGATGCTTCTCCAGTGTTTAACACATCCAATCCCTTTCTAGAAATTGGTGGTAAGGGACAGTGAGATCAAAGCCTGGGGCTAACCCAGGCCTAGGTCAATCTTAAAAGCAAATGAAAATTTTACTTTACTCATAAAGCATGAATGAAATACAGAAGGGCAAATTATAACACCGGTACTAGTTTAGTCTGAGATTGCATTTGAAGTGGAACCCTTGCCATAATTCTCGTCAACAGAAATAATATGTCCAAATAAATGTAAAGATGATACAAGCTTCCCAAAGCTTATTCCAAGAATTCCAGACTGTATATGTGAATGCATAATGGTCTTACCAAATACATTCTTACTGGAGAAGGTCCTAACCCAAATCCTCAGATCCCAGGCCCCTGAACCATCCAAATTTGCATTTTTAGCCATTGATAATTCCTCCCAAAGCTCATTATTTAGGGCTGAAAATGAGCTATGAAATATTTTTTAATTGCATTTACTCTCGGCTTCATTGGTATTCAGCAAATAAAAAACCCACATTCCTCAACCTAAACTACAAAGTGGAAAGCTGAATAGAACATGACTCAGCTCTAGCAAGCATTGTGTACACTGTACATTCCAAAAGCACTGGCTGTCAAGAAACAGATAAAATTAAGGTTTGGCCAGTCTGTTTTTATAATGTGTTTTCACAACTGCAGATATGGCACACAAGAACAGTTTTTTACAGTGGTTAAAACTATATATTCTCTCTGTTGAACTCATTCACTTTGTCTACTTATGCTGGAATTACACCCCATGATTGCACAATAGATATACCCAGTACTGGTCAGTATAATATGCAGGGGTGTGAGCCTATCAGCAGCCTCCCCTTTGTCAAGTTTTTGTAGGCATCAGGGCAATGGAGAGGGATCTGAAGGAGCATAATGAGGTAGCTGTGGGCATGTTTTCCAGAGCCCCTTTCAAATGGAGAGATACCAGTGGCAAAAATGTTGGAAAATGTTTTTGCAGCAGCATTCTTAAAGGATCTGAGTGGGGCAAAGCTGCATTTGTCAGAGCCAGAGACAAGGATGCTGCAGTAATTGAGCTGGCAAATGATGAGAGCCTGGATGAGAGTTTAGCTTTATGGATGGATAGGTAAGGCCATTTCTTAGAGATATTACTCAGAACAAATCTGCAAGATTTAGACATAGCCTGGATATGAGTGCTTTGAGAGTGGTCCAAGCAGAAGATTACTTAGTGACAAGCACCGTGGTGGTGGTGTTGACAGTGATTGAGAAAGAGTGGGGAAAGGACTTGGGGGGTGGGAGATAAAGGCCTCTGTTTAGCTATGTTGAGTTTGGGCACACAGCTAGGCATCCATGAGGAAATGTCAGAGACACAGGTCAAGATTTTAGTTTGGACAGAAGGAGACAGGTCTGGGAGTAAAGAGGTAGATCTTTGAGTCATCCAAATAGAAATGGTAGGTGAATTTGTGTTTGGAGATGAGGTTACCAGAGACAAGAGAAGGAGACCAAGGACAGAGTCCCACAGAACACCCACAAGAGGTTCAAGAGTGGTGAAGAGGATCCTCCAGAGAACACACTGAAGGAGCAATTAGAGGGATAGAAGGAGAATCAGGAGAAGACAGAGTCATGGAAGGAGAACAAAATGTCAAGGTGGCAGCCATGGTCATTAGTATGAAAGGCAGCTGACAGGTCGAAGAGGACAAGGATGGAATACTAGTTATGAGCTTTATCTAGGAAGAGGTAATTAGAGACTTTAGCAAGAGCCATTTCAGTGGAGTGCAAGGAGTGGAAATGATTGGTAGGGGATCTAGGATAAAACTGGAGGAGAGGGACTCCAGACAGTGATTGCAGACAGTGGATTCAATGAGATTACAGATGAAAGGGAAAGGGGGCAGTAGCTGGAGGTAAGTGAGGTCAAGGATGATTTTGTTTTAAGAAGGGAAAGATTAAAGACTGTTTATATTATGAGGGGAAAGAGCCAGAGGAGAGTGAAAGATTAAAGAGAAGAGTAATGTAGGGAATGAGAGTGGGAGCAAGGGAGATCAGGAGATGAGCTGAGCTGGGATGGGATGGACTCACTGGTGCAAGTGGAAGTGTTAGAAGAAAAGAAGAGCAGATGAAAAACTACTGTGTCTGTTTCTGTGGAGGATGACGAGAGAGCTGTAGGAGGGAAAGGGAAGGGAAACCAAGGGGAGGGAGAATCATGTCATAGTTTGTCAGTTTTCTCTTTGAAGAAATTAATGAGATTCTGTTCAGAGAGAAACATGGAGCCAGGAGGATGGGAGGGTTTGAGGAGTGAATCAAAGATAGCAAGAAATGGCTGGGATTGTGGGCATGAGATTAAATTATGTTGGAGAAGTAGAAATGCTTATCTAGCAAGATGGCAGAACTGATGAAGAGAACAAATCGGTAGTGGAGGAAATCAGCCTGGACGCAGGATTTCCAAAGATCTGCTCTCAAACTGCAGAGTGTAAGTGAAGGAAGCAGATGTTGGGGGTGAGCCAAAGCAGGATGGACCTTGTGATGGGAGAGAGAGGCCAAGAGTCAAAGGTGGAGGACAGTGGAGCGTGGAGACAATCAATAACCACATCAATACAAGAAAGTGAACAGAGGACAGGGAGGAGAAGGCTGAGAGCAGATGAAAAATCATCAAAGCTGATGGACTGGAAGTCATAGAAAAGTTGAGTGACTATCAAAATATGGAAAGGGACCAGGTGATGCTCAAAGAGGGGAAACTCAGCAACAGAGAGAGAGCAAGCAGTGCTTGGTGAAGACTTTCTACACATAGGTGGCAGCATGGAAAATGTCATAGACTAAGGACTAGAAGTGTTTTCATACATGGCAGTGGCAACTGTCCACCACAGTAACCATTATAGGGAGATCCCAAAAAACACTATAGCAAAAGCTGTATGAACTCAAAGATAGTCTGTATTAGCAGGATTTTTTTTCTTCTCTTCACTATTTTCCCCAGGGTATGCTGCTCTACTTAAGTGTTGATGTGGAAATATACATTGAAACAGATCCATTTATTGCCTTTCAAGTGAAACGTCTACTGGTATTTACTGTGACTTAGTTCTTAGTCTGTACATTGCATGAAGATTTTAAAATATACCAGTATCACTGGGCTCCTTTCCAAGTCCTGTTTTGTTTTTACTCTGTGCACATGGTATAAAATCCAAAAAGAGATCACCGGTCTTTTCAAGAAAGAGTGCGGAAAGAAATGATATTATATTACCGAGCTGGCCTTCGGATGGTACCAATATTATGATAAATAAATGATCAAGTGCCAACTTTTAAAATATTAATTATGAAATTGTTAACCAATACAAAATGAATACAAAGATAGACACAATAAAGCTTTAATCTTATGACAATAATGGAGTGCTATTTCTGCCTTTCATTGCCATCTAAATCTGCATTCAGCCTACCTAGAAATCAGCATGGACGCCATTTCATTGCAGCAGTTTCATTGTGAGTAAATAAATTAATAATACCACGTAGTGTTTTTTATCCACAGATATTAAAGCACTTTACAAAAAGAGGGCAGTATCCTTATTCCCATTTGGGGTATAACTGAGGCACCTGGAAATAAAGTGGTATACCCACAGTCATCCAGCAGACCGGTAGCAGAGCTGAGAATAGAACCCAGGTCACCTGAGTCTCAGTCCAATACTCCATCCTTAAAACCTGTCAAAACAAGTTTATCCACACTGACCTCATCATAAAGGTGTTTGTTTGCATAAGATAATTATATTTTCCCTAGATTAACTGTGACAAAATTATATGTTTAGTACACTAAATACAAAATAAAAATACTAAGTGGTAAAACCTTTTCCAAGCATTTGGTCAGAAGGGCAACATCTTTACATTAAAATGCCCTGATTTCTAGCATTCCGGCTTTATACATCACAGCTATCACCCCCTGTTGATCTTTAAATCTTTTCTGTATACACCACAGAGCTGGTACTCTCTGCAAGGTGTCTCAGAATTGATTTGATCGACATCATTAGAATGACCGGTTTCAGAGTAGTAGCCGTCTTAGTCTGAGTCTGCAAAAAGAATGAGGAGTACTTGTGGTACCTTAGAGACTAACCAATTTATTTCGGCATAAGCTGTCATGGGCTAGAACCCACTTCATCAGATGCATATGTTCCACTCTATGCATCCGATGAAGTGGGTTCTAGCCCATGAAAGCTTATGCCCAAATAAATTGGTTAGCCTCTAAGGTGCCACAAGTATTCCTCATTCTTTTATAATTGGAACGGGTGAATTTACATCTGAGTACAAGATCAAAATGTACTGTGTATGTACACATTTGAGATTAAGAGACTATCTCTGTTAACTTTTTTGTGTGTACCAAATAGAAAACAAAACTGAACCTTTACAAAAAGAATCCCGAAGGAGTATATCAGGTATAGGAATGTTTCTATTAAAACACATTATAACTAGTTCCTACTGCACAACAATCAAAAAACCAAAAGCAATACAAGACTTTGTTTCCTCATATAGAGGAAAATACATATAGTGTTCAATGCTGGCATGTTGAACTGCTGAGGAACTAGCTAAACCTTAGCCCTGTGGCACATGAGAAGTGACTCCCTATTCCTGAGGTTTAAGTCCTGTATTTATCCCCATGAGCAGAGAGAGCTAACTGGATCAAATTAAACAGCAGACATTGTTCTCTAGAAAGCATTGAAAAAAACCTGGTGTTTGCAGTGGTATCTCTTGTGTATAACTTGTGATGTCCTGGGTCTCGAACTCAGGCCTGGAGGGACACCACCCAATGTGTTCTGAAATCTGGTGGGCCAAGAAGCTGGTAAGATTATAGCCTCAGCCAAAGCCTCACCCACGGAAGCCCTGACTGGAGGGTTGCTCTGCTCCACTAATTGGTCCAAACGCACTATTTAAGCCACAAGTCAGCACACAAAGTTTGTCTGAGCAACAAGCTGAGTTCCTATTGTGGCTACATTGGCCCCTGCTTGTGCCTGCCTCTTGCATCCAACCCTCTTCCTGATTCCTGCTTCTCTTCTGGCTCCTGCCTCACCCCTGCCTTCACTCCTGTTCCCACTGTGCCCCTGCTCTGCACTTGATCCTTGCCTATCCTCCAATTCCTGATCTTACACCTCGTCTCCAATCATCAGTTACTAATCCTGGCTCTGACCCTGCCCAGCAACTTCTGACCCTGACTCTGGCTTGACCTTGGGCTCTGGCATTTGGCATCTGACCTCAACTCTGTGACCCTCAGCTTTGATCGCTGGTTCTTATTCTGGCTTGCCCCCTGGCTCTGGTAATTGGCAGTTGACTCTGGTGCAGACCCTGGGCTTCATTCCCCAACTGGATACCTGCTCTGCTCACTGGACTTAACTCCTTCTCTGACTACTAGGCCAGACTGCCTACAACCCAGTCCACGCATAACTTTATCTGTTTTTTTCGTTTTTTATTATTAATCACAATCTCATGGAAATAAGATGTTGGTTTCTTACATGTTCATCTCTTCCTGTGACTTATAATGGACTTGTAGTCATAGAGATAAATTCTGCTCTCAATTCAGTTGAGGTCACACTGTAGGTGCAAGTACTGGGGAAGGGCTATTTTCCTTCCCAATGTTTTAGGTAGGTCATTTCTCCCAACTCTTACTAGGGTCCATTTGTCAGATAAAATGCTAACCCTGGTCTGCATGAGTGAAAGAGGCCTGAAGTCTCCTGGATGCCCAGTATTCTAATGAAAGAAATCTGTTTTGCTTTGCTAAATCTGAAGTAGGCTGTGTGGGGAAGAAGCTCTGAAGAAGGCTGTGTTTAGGGGGAAATCTTACATGGGTTCTACTTCCCCATACTGCTATTTTTTCCTTTTCTTGGATTTGTTAATGTTGAATATTTAATAGAATCATAGAAATGTGGAGCTGGAAAGGACCTTCACAGCTCATCTAGTTTAGCCTCCCCCTGCCTGAAGAAGGATCAAGTAAACCTGGACCATTCATAAGAAAGGCCATACGGGGTCAGACCAAAGGTCCATCCAGCCCAGTATCCTGTCTACCGACAGTGGCCAATGCCAGGTGCCCTGGAGTGAGTGAACCTGACAGGTAACGATCAAGTGATCTCTCTTCTGTCATTCACCCCTCTCTGACAAACAGAGGCTAGGGACACCATTCCTTACCCATCCTGGCTAATAGCCATTAATATACTTAACCTCCATGAATTTATCCAGCTCTCTTTTAAACTCTGTTATAGTCCTAGCCTTCACAACCTCCTCAGGCAAGGAGTTCCGCAGGTTGACTATGTGCTGTGAGGCATCCTGATAGGCATTTGTCTAACCTGCTCATAAAAAATCTACAACGATGGGGATTCCACAACCTCCCTTACAGCCTATTCCAGAGCTTAATTGATTAGAAAGTTTTTCCTAATATCTAACCTAAATCTCCTTTGCTGCAGCTTATGCCCATTACCCAGTCCCAGGGCCATCCTTACTCATACGCAAAGCATGCAGCTGCGTAGGGCATTAGGAAATTTGGGGCACCAAATTTCCTGATGCCTTGCAGAGCTGCGTGCTGCTCCAGTCCCTCCTTTGGCTCTTCCCCAGGGGCCCCACCCGAGCCTCGCCTTTTCCTGCATAGGGCCCCAGAATACCTAGGGACAGCCCTGCCCAGTCCTATTTAACATATTCATAAACAATCTGGAAAAAGGGGCAAACAGTGAGGTGGCAAAATTTGCAGTTGACACAAAACTACTCAAGTTAGTTAAGTCCCAGGCAGACAGCAAAGAACTGCAAAAGGATCTCACAAAACTGGGTGACTGGGCAACAAAATGGCAATGAAATTTGCAAAGCAATGCACATTGGAAAACAGAATCCTAACTGTACATATATAATGTTGGAGTCTAAATTAGCTGTTACTACTCAAGAAAGAGATCTTGGAGTCATTGTGCATAGTTCTCTGAAATCACCCACTCAATGTTCAGTGGCAGTCAAAAAAGCAAACAGAATATTAGGGAATCATCAAGAAAGGGATAGATGATAAGACAGAAAATATCATATTGCCTCTATATAAATCCATGGTATGTCCACATCTTGAATACTGCATATAGATGTGGTCACCCCATCTCAAAAAAGATATATTGGAATTGGAAAAGGTTCAGAAAAGGGCAACAAAAATGATATGGGTTACGGAACAGTTTCCATATGAGGAGAGGAATAAATGGTAAATTTTCAGAATGGAGATGGGTAACTGGTGGTGTTCCTCAAGGGTCAGTCCTAGGACCAATCCTATTCAATTTATTCATAAATGATTTGGAGAAAGGGGTAAACAGTGAGGTGGCAAAGTTTGCAGATGATACTAAACTGCTCAAAATAGTTAAGACCCAAGCAGACTGAAGAACTTCAAAAAGATCTCACAAAACTAAGTGATTGGGCAACAAAATGGCAAATGAAATTTAATGTGGATAAATGTAAAGTAATGCACATTGGAAAATATAATCCCAACTACACATACAATATGATGGGTGCTAATTTAGCTACAACTACTCAGGAAAAAGATCTTGGAGTCATCATGGATAGTTCTCTGAAGATGGCCATGCAGTGTGCAGCAGCAGTCAAAAGCGCAAACAGAATGTTAGGAATCATTAAAAAAGGGATAGAGAATAAGACGGAGAATATTTTATTGCCCTTATACAAATCCATGGTGCACCCACATCTTGAATACTGTGTACAAATGTGGTCTCCTCATCTCAAAAAGGATATACTGGCATTGAAAAGGTTCAGAGAAGGGCAACTAAAATGATTATGGGTTTGGAACGGGTCCCATATGAGGAGAGATTAAAGAGGCTAGGACTTTTTAGCTTGGAAAAGAGGAGACTAAGGGGGGATATGATAGAGGTATATAAAATTATGAGTGGTATGGAGGAAGTGAATAAGGAAAAGTTATTTACTTGTTCCCATAATAGAAGAACTAGGGGCCACCCAACGAAATTAGTGGGCAGCAGGTTTAAAACAAATAAAAGGAAGTTCTTCTTCACACAGCGCACAGTCAACCTGTGGAACTCCTTGCCTGAGGAGGCTGTGAAGGCTAGGACTATAACAGGGTTTAAAAGAGAACTGGATAAATTCATGGAGGGTAAGTCCATTAATGGCTATTAGCCAGGATGGGTAAGGAATGGTGTCCCTAGCCTCTGTTTGTCAGAGGGGAGTGATGGATGGCAGGAGAAAGATCACCTCACCTGTTAGGTTCACACACTCCAGGGCACCTGGCATTGGCCACTGTCGGTAGACAGGATACTGGGCTAGATGGACCTTTGATCTGACCCAGTACGGCCTTTCGTATGTTCTTATGAGGTTAATAAGACTGGGACTTTTCAGCTTGGAAAAGAAAGTAAACAAGGAAATGTTATTTACTCCTTCTCATAATACAAGAACAAGAGACCACCAAATGAAATTAATAGGTAGCAGGTTTAAAAAAAACACAATAAAAGTATTTTTTCACATAACGCACTGTCAACCCCTGGAACTCCTTGCTAGAGGGTGTTGTGAAGGCCAATACTATAAGAGGGTGAAAAATGGAGCTAGATAGATTCATGGAAGATAGGTGTTCCTAGCCTCTGTTTGCCAGCAGGTGGCACTGGGTAACAGGGCATGGATCACTTGACGATAACCTGTCTGTTCCTTCCCTTTGGGGCACCTGCCATTGGCCACTGTCAGAAGACAGGGTACTGAGCTAGATTGACCTTTGGTCTGACCCAGTATGGCAGTTCTTATGTTTTTATGTACTTCTTGTCCTACTTTCAGTGGATATGGAGAACAATTGGTCACAGTCTTCTCTATAAATGCCCTTAGCCTATCTAAAGGCTTACGTCCCCCTGCTGTCTTCTTTTCTCAGAATAAATATGCCTGATTATGTCAACCTTCCTTTCTAAACCTTTTATCTTTTTTTGCTGTCCTTCGGACTCTCTCCAATTTATCCAGTCTTTCCTAATGTGGCATCCAGAACTATACACAGTACTCCAGCTGAGGCCTCACCAATGCCTTGCAGAGCAAGACAATTACTTCCCATGTCTGACACACAACATTTCCATTAATACTCCTCGGAAGAACAGCAGCTTTTTTCTGCAACTGCTTCACAGTGTTAACTCATATTCACTATAACCCCAGACCCTTTTCTGCAGTACTACTTCTTGGATGGTTATTCCCCATTTTGTAGTTGTGCATTTGATTTTAGTTCTTCTTAACTGTAGTACTTTGCACTTATTTTTACTGAATTTCATCTTGTTGATTTCAGACCAATTTTCCATTGTGTCAAGGTAATTTTGAATTCTAATCCTGTTCTCCGAAGAGCTAGCAACCCTTCCCAGCTTGGTGTTACCTGCAAATTTTATAAGCATACTCTCCACTCCATTATCCAAATCACTAATGAAACTATTGAATAGTACTGGACCTAGGACAGATCCCTGTGGAATCCCGTTAGATACATCCTCCCAGTTTGACAGCGAACCACAGGCAATTACTCTTTTTCAACTAGTTGTGCACCCATTGATAGTAATTTCACCTAAACCATGTTTCCCTAGTTTTCTTATGAGACAGTCATGTGAGACTGAGTCAAAATCCTTACTAAAAATCAAGATATATCAAGTCTATAGCTTCCCCCATCCACTAGGCCAATAACCCTGTCAAAAAAAGAAATGAGGTTGGTTTGGCATGACTTATCCTTGACAATTCCATGTTGGTTCTTACTTATAGTCCCCCATTATCCTCTAGATGATTACAAATTGATTATTTAATAATTTGTTCCAGTATCTTTCCAGATACTGAAGTTAGGCTGATTAGTCAATAATTCCCCGGTCCTCTTTGGTCCCCTTTTTAAAAACAGGTATTATTATTTGCTCTTCTCCCATCCTCCACAAGTCCTCCAAGGTAAACACTAACAGTTCTGAGATTGCTTCAGCTAGTTCTTTAAGTACCCCTAGGATGAATTTCACCAGGCCCTGCTGACAACCATATACTTATTGAAATATTCTTTAACCTGTTCTTTCCCTATTCTGACTTTCATTCCTTCCCCTTTGTTAATATTATCTGTGAGTATCTGATCACCATTAACACTTTTTAATGAAGACTGAAGCGAAATAGGCACTAAACACCCCAGCCTTCTTGATATCTTCTGTTATTAGCTCTCCTTACTGGCTAAGTAGTGGACCAACATTTTCCTTTGTCTTTCTCTTGGTCCTAATGTATTTGCAGAACCTTTCTTCATTCATTTTTATTTATTCTTTGACAAATGATGGCATTAGTTTTTGATGTACATATTAATATTTCAATAGTTTAGTACTACTGTTGGATAGGCACTGGCTGATGTGGTGTGTACTGTGCTTTTTCAACCAAACTTGTCATTGAAAATTCTGAGAGCTTGAAACTAGAATGGAGCCAGCACTATGGTGGGCAAGTACAACTTATTAATACTAGGAAGTAGTATTTATGCGCTGTTGATCTGAATGTGGGAACCCTACAGAAGTTGGCTGTAATTTGTGAACCAGTTGGACTGGTGAAAGATGTGGGCACACTTTGTGGCCAGTTAAAGTTACACATTTTCCTATCTGCACAGGTTAAAAATGCACCTTCATATTTTTAATGAAACAAAAGCACCTGAGTCGTCTAGATTTAAAAATATATGTAAGAAAGATTAGACCTTGTCGATAATCTTTCAGTAGCAAAAATGTGATTCACAGCATGTTAGTTGTGGAAATGTCTAATATTAAGCCACTCCGCATATATTGAATTGTTTTGGACAGCTTTTGATTTTTATTAGTACTGTATCAGTTTAATATATTGAAACACCAATCTCAGTGACTAGCTGAACTGAATTAGATATTGTAACTTTCATTTGTTTCAAGCACTCAGCCCTATATGTACTATTATTGTAGGCTTTTATAGAATGAAGTTGGACAATGCTACTCCGAACAGTCATAGACATCCTCTATGACTGGGGAAGAGAAAAGTGGAAAACATGAAGTGGTGGTTTTTTAAGGCAAAACTGTTCAAATAAATACAATGTTTTTCACACTTTTGCTGTGTACCAGCAACTCACAATTAGCACAATAATGTGGTCTCTATTTGATACTAAATCACCAAATTCACCCAACACTACAGACTTAGGGAGGAAATGTAATTTCCTCATTCTCCTTCATCTCCCAATACTCTCCTATGCCCGAAACACTCTCCTGCTTTTTCTCAATGGCAAAAAGGAAAATTTTAGAGCACATGGCAGTTCAGGAAATCTGCTAGATGGTACAATATAGATCACTTCATCATCATATGTTTTATAGGGCTAGGTCCCAGGAAGCCAATTTAACCTAATGATAATGAATGGCACTGACTGCTACTTAACTGGGATAGTATTAGCATAAATTCTGCTTAATGGGAACATATTCAGCAGATCCAAAGAGTTAAGTGATGCTTATAATCCTCATGTTCAATATGCATGAAATAATAAGTTTCACTCTGTTAGTAAAGATGTTGCTAAATAGCAGTTAAATGAAAAAATAAAGATTAAATGTAATGAATACTCTTTTTAGTTTAAGGTATTTTTTTGTTTTGTTTTATTTTTTTCACTAGTACAGCATTTAGTCATTTTACATCTTTCAAAACTTTTTTTAAAATGATCTCTCTTAACTGGTTGTCTTTTTGCTTATCTACATATGGACACTCATGAAAGTTAATCCAAATTTACTGAAGGTGTGAATTTAAACTGGATTAGTAAAACCACATTAAACCCATTTGGACACTCTTATTCAGAATTAAAATGTTCTTAATTTGGTTTAGTTTAATTCTCTTTAGAAGTAAATTAAGCTAAATCACATAAAGGCCAGTTTAATTCTGAATGGCAGTGTCTTCAAAGGGGTTTAATCTTTTTCTGAGTATCCCTCATTAGACAAGCCCTAATACTTTTGAAACCGTAGGAAGATAACTTCCCAACACATTATGGGGGAAATCTTAACCCTACGGAAGTCAATGGGCATTTCGCCATTGACTTCAGTAGGATGAGGATTCAATCCTATGTGTGAGCAAAAAGCTCAGGAGTAAAATTTCCAAAGCCTATGTCCCACTGACTTTCACATTGGTGTCAAGCTGCTGCTCCCCAGAAATTAGTCGACCAGGTCATGTGAAAACCAACCAATTCCATGAGCAACACTAGGAAATGTCAAGGCTGGATTTCAAGCACTGAAATTTATCAGTCTTCAAGGACTAAAGTTGGACCAGAAGCTGGAAGTTGTCAAGTACAGACAGATTCCCAATACAAGACTCACATCTGGACAAAGTGACATAGGAACTGGGGACAAGACAGGCTAGGGCAGGGGTGGGCAAACTTTTTGGCCCAAGGGCCACATCAGGCTTCAAAATGGTGAGGAGGGCCAGGCAGGGAAGGCTGTGCCTCCCCAAACAGCCTGGCCCCACCCCCTATCTGACTCCCACCCACTTCCAGTCCCCTGACTGCTCCCCTCAGAATCCCTGACCCATCTACCCTCCCTTTGTCCCCTGATCGCCCCTCTGGAGACCCCCCACTCTAACTGCCTCCCCAGTACCCCACCCTCTAAGGCCCCCTGCTCTTTCTTTCCTGACTGCCCCTTCCCGAGACCCCTGGACCCTAACCACCACGAGGGACCCCAACACCTAAGCCCCCCACACCTTACCTGCGCAGCTGGCCCCAGCAGCTCGGCCCTCACCGCGCTCCCGGTCAGGCGCCCTCACCACGGAGTGAGGGTCCCCGTGGCTCCCCTTGCATTTGGCCCAGCGCATCCGCAGCTCTCTGTGCTTCCGGCTCGGCGCCCACGCTGGGGAGCACGGCCCCTGCGGCTCCTCCCGGCATGGCTTCCTGCGCTCCCGGCCGAGCGCGGTGCCCCCGCTGGGGAGCACAGGGTCCCCAGGCTCCCGGCCCAATGCCCCCGCGGCTCCCTGTGCTTCCAGCCTGGCGCCCCCTCTGCGGAGCGCGGGGCCCCCGCGGCTCCTCCCGGCCCGGCACCCCCGCAGATCCCCGTGCTGCCGCCCAGCGCCCCCGCTGGAGAGCGCCTGGCCCCTGCGGCTCCTACCGGCACGGCTCCTTCTGGTCCGGCACCCCCGCCAGGGAGCGCGGGGCTCCCGCAGCTCCCCCTGGCCTGACGCCCCAC
>ML677362.1:16810453-17149114 GCA_007922305.1 Dermatemys mawii
CCAGGGAGCGCGGGGCTCCCGCAGCTCCCCCTGGCCTGACGCCCCACCAGGGAGCGCGGGGATCCCGAGGCTCCCTGCGCTCCTGGCCCGCCCCTCAGAACGGGAGCACAGGCCCGCGGCTAGCAGCGCTCGCCTGGCACCCCTGACTGGGAGCACAGGGCCACTCTTGCTGCGCTCCCGGCCCAAGCTGGCAGGCTGGATAAAAATGGTCGACGGGCCGCACATGGCCCGTGGGCCGTACTTTGCCCACCCCTGGGCTAGAGAGTTAAGCACAAAACCTTAGACAAGTCTGCATGCAGATAAACCAGTATATCTGGTAGAAGAGGACTGGATGCCTTTCTGTCCAACATTATTCGTTTTGGAACTATTCATATTATAAGAAACATTTTTAACAGGATACTCTATTTGTAAAGAACATGTAAAGTTAAGATTACGGTTAATAATATTCAAAAATTACACAAAAAATTAATCTCTAATATTTTGTGGTGTTTATTTACGTGGATAATGTTTTTCAGTGGCAAAAGATGTTAATGAAGGCCCCAATCTTGAAAACATTTAACTACATGCTTAACTTAAGCACCAGAATTGCCCCATTGATTTCAGTACATATAAGTAAGAAAATTTACTAAATTGGAGTTACAGTATGGTAAATTAGTGGACTATATGGTATCACTCTTGTGATTCAAGTTGTTTTAGAGTCTGATCCTGCAAACACATATGAAAATTTTAACTACCTGACCAGGCTCCAATTCAAGACAGCATTCCTGATCAGGAAGCATGCTTACGCACATGCTTTAACTGCTTTCCTGAATCAGGACCTAACTAAGCATACTGCATTGTCCTATTCATGTGCTTAAATCAGCTTAAATCACAGGAGAGATATCAAATGTTTTACAAATATTACCACTGTGTAACTTCTGTTTATGAAACAACATTCTCATTGGTATAAAATTTAATACTTTAAATGGTGGCATGTTTTCCATTTGCAAATTCCAAATAAGACTTTATATCAACTACTATTCAACATTAATAATATTAACATTAAATGTACAATTGTTTTGATGGTTATTAAATTATCAATGTGGTTATAATCAGATTGCCTCAAAAATCGCTAAAACGATAAGTTTTGATGAAAAGGTTTCTCCTTTTTTTTGCTCTCGGGAGAACAAGCTACTGAATGTATTGTTTGAGAAGCTCATTTTATCATGGGCAAAACATTTGGAGAGGGAGATCAAATGAAAAATATAATTCTTCCATTCCTTATAGCCAAGGGACTAAGACTCTTATGTACAGCCTTAATTTATCACTATGGAGGCTATAAAGTTATATAAAATGTCCTTACTTGTATTTTAAACAGTTAGAAAAATATGAACAACCAAATTAATGTAACAAGAAAAATGCCATATTATTCAAAGTTCAGTTTTGTTTCCAAACTCTAGATATTATGAATAAATTAGCCATAAAATGAAATGACAAAATATAATTTATGTTCTCAAAACTGGCAAAACAGCATTCTGTTTTCCTGAAAGACTTCCAACAAGCCAAGTAAGAGCCCTGTGAAGCTTTTCATATTTTGAGTACACTATTAGTGCTTAGTATACAGTAATCTTATGTCTCATTTTATAAGTATCTTTTTCATACTAAATCGTAAAGAACAAAATGTTAAAATGTTTCACTGTTTCTGTACATATTACTTCATTTGGCCATAATGTGCATCTGTTTAGACTAAATATTTAAATGATATCTTTATCTGTCTACCAGAATACAGAACAGCATCTAGTTGCTCCACAGTTAAGAATCTAGCTAAATTTCTAGTTAAAGCCGAATTTCATAGCTCCTCTAAAATTCAGAAGAAAACTCAGATTAGCCTGAAAATTTGTAGGGCATGTCTGGGAAAGGGAATTTAGAATAATTTGCACTAGATATTTCAGAGAGCGAGAACACTCCAAAAAAATCTTAATATTTTAAAGTTGCAAAAGTCTTAGTGCATTTTCCACAGACCTAGAAATATAACAGAGCAAAAGAGACATAAAATGTACATCACTCAACTCTCTTTGCTGAGTCGAGTGTATAGTGCCCAAAAGATGTGCAATTAAACTACTAAATGCTACTAGACCTTCTTTTTAGAATTACTAGTGGAACCATGAAGTACTGGTGATCCACTTATGGACTGCCAGCGCAATGGATAGACTTCTCAGCTACGTCCCTGACAAAGCTAGAGATACCAACTCCCCCGCTCTTCTTTACCCCTCTGAAGCTAACAGGGAATGTGGGGCAGGGGGATGTTGGCAAGAGACCTGGGAGCTGAAACTCTGTTGAGAGTGCAGCTAACAAGCTCATCTCTCCCAGCAGATTTCCCAAATGGCAAACTTCCTATAGATGACCAGCTCAAAACTTGAGTTTGACTAACCAAAGCTGGTTCCTCAAACCAGGACTAGAGATCTACAGTCTACTCCAGCTGCTGCTTTCGCTATCTCCTTGTCCCTAGGTAAGAAGGGACAAGGAGAAGGCAAAGAGGGGAACAAGGAAATGGAATATTTGTGGAGCAGAAACACAAATTCCATTCCTGGGCTCATTCCTGCTGCTCCTACCTGCCCGCTGACCCTCATTCTCAGTAGATGGAAGACGGATTATTTAAGCTTGCTGAGGGCTGATGGGTATTTCTGTCCCCTCATCAGGCTTACTGCAGTGCCTGTAACTTTGTCAACCAACAGGACAGCTGACACAGGCAGAATGGGTCCAGCAGTGGAGTTCCTGTTTCAGCTGCACAATTTGGTCCAATTGCTTTCCTCCCCATTTCCCTGCCCCATCCTTGCTCTGCCTGGACCCTTGGGATAGTAAAGATGGGAGAGGAAAATGGGAAGGGAAGTACCTGCAGTAGGTTGTAAGGCACAGCCAAAAATTCCCCCGCTGGGAAGGGAGAATAGTGGCTTTTAAATTGGCTCGGGAGCAGTGACAGCAGCGCCATCACTTGTGCAACTTTTCCCCCGAACAAAGATCCAGGTCTTGGTCAGTGGGGGCACCGTGCCAAGGGAAGTCATATTTTTTTTTAAAAAAATGGAATTCAGCAACAATTGAACATATCTAGTTCTGATAAAGCAAGGAAAGTTTGGTCCAGGGCTGCCATTGGCTGCCTTTCTGAGGCTGGGAAAGTCAGGATGAACTTGATAGGAGTTCATCGCCTAGACTGCCCTTGACCTATGCTACAGACTTTATCTAGTTCTAGGACTCGGGTTTCAGCCTGACTAGAAGTGGTCTCTCTGAGCCAGCAGATGACCCATGTGAGGGATGATGCTGGCAGGAACAGGCCCAAGAGTTGACTTCAACTAGAAATGTTCAATTTTTTCAGAATTGTTAAGGAAAAACGTTGTTAAAGAAAAAAGTTGTGTCAGTGATGGAGCTGCTGTCACTGCTCCTGAGCCAATTTAAGAGTCACTGTCCTCCTTTTTCTGCCTTTTCCCACCATCCGTCCCCTTACGTCTGCCTGTTATGGGTAGAGGAGAAGGATAAAATGTCCTCAAAGCTCCTTAATCCTGCTGGCCAAGCCCATCTTAACTCCACAAATTGCTTCCATCCTCAACTGAGAGGATCCAAAACCTAGTGATTTTATCATATCCTCTTCCCTTCCTAACAGATACATTCATTCACTCATGGAACAGAAACAATACTGTGTGAATAGGTTACAGCTGAACCCAGTTTGGGAGTAATCTATTGGCTAAAATTTGTTTGCATAAAATATTCATTGAATCATTTTGGATAATTAACACACTTGCAATATTAAAAGTCTACTCACACTACAGAAAAGGAGGCAATGGCTGTCAATTAGACTTTTTGCTCTGAATAGTTCACCCAACACTAAAAAAGGCTGGTAGTGGTGTCCCTCATGATTTGTTCAGGTCATGTTAAATCTCCTGGACAGAGGATCCCGGATGCTTTGCAGTTTAGAAATGACCTGCTTTAGTCTTACAGCTATCAAGTGGACTATAAAGAAGGGTAAGAAGTGAAGATAAGATGGATTTTCTTGGGATCCAGCTGCCAGTTGATTAAGCACATCAGAAAAACAGGAATAGTAATGTGAAATCCACCACTCATGGTCAGAATTAGCTGAGAGCCGAGCACTGACAAGAAGCTAACCTGCAACAGCTATAAGGATCCTTCTTAAAGAGACTGTATAAATGGAAATGTTTATCTGAAACAGGATGAAGACTGCATGAATAGAAAAAAGGAATGAAAACCCCGAGGTCTGAAATGAAGAAAATAACCCATAATTTTACATGTTAAAAATGTATGATCCAAGGAAAGGAGAAGAGCCCGGAAAGAATCACAGAGGACGGAGCATGTAAACTAAAAATTGGAATCACAGCACAAGAAAGACCTATATCAAATAGCTGAAAGGCAAAAAGGAAAGAGGATACATATAGACAATTTCCTTTGTTTGATTAGTTTCACTGTTAATTCCTCACTCCAGAGCGACCCCTCTAGGCACAAAGACTAGGGGCAGGGAATTCAGGTACTTTGACTGGAAAATCCAACCCTAAATTCCACCCACTTGCTTCTTGATAGAAGAATATTCCCAAAGCTGCAAAAGATTATAACTTGTTCCAAGTTAAACAAGCATTAGCTGTGAAACTTTTGGGGAGCGGCCAGCAAAAGGGAGGGAACATACATACACCAAGCTTTGGAAGAGGGCAGAAATGAAAAAAGGACATCACTAACTGCGGAGCTTATTGATGGTTTCAGATTAGTGGAAACAATAATCAAAGAAAGAAAATAATCAGTTAACAGTGTTCCCATTCTTCATGTCTCCATTGCTGTGGGAAGTAGCAAGCGGCGAAAGAAAACAACAGAAGTTGGGGAATTGAGACTATCAATATCTCTAAGGGAAATGGAAATTTATCTTGGAACCACGGACTGGAGAATTTGCTTCCTTTGGAAGATATGCCTGAAGAAGTCTTAAGGGTCAGTTTGTTGTCTGAAAGTGGAAATTTTATGTCAGGTGTTGACCTTGCAAATCTTCAGCAAAAGCTCTATTAGGATGTTGGTAATTTTAGGTATGGCTTACCAGCTGCGCTGCATGGTTCTTTGATACAGCATTTAATCCACCCAGCCTGATTTTGTGGATTTAAGCCCTATGCAATCTGAGTAGAAGAAAATGAAGAAGGTTGAAGATTTTATGACATCGTCGGTGCATTTGAAATACATCTTGACTGCCCTTAGCCTGATTCTTCATTTCACTACACTGGTTTTATGGGGTTTAACTCCACTTACTTCTCCACTGATTTAGATCAATAAACACATATGTGCTGGACACAGAGCTTCTGTGATTGAAGTAAACATTTACCTTCTGAAGTGTGACTTTTTGTATATATCCTCTCATGAAGTGAATTTTACTTAATTGGTGAAATTTTACTAACAAATGGATTCAGTTTTCTCCAAATAGGATATATAAAGGGTGGGCCTTTCTCAAGACCAGAAGGATCTGGTGACTGGATAATTAGCAGTTGGAATCTTACACTCTTTTCATACAGATCTCTCAATCTCATCGAAACCAATTCTCCCAATGACGTGATATATTTGGAGTTGAGATAATTCAGTAGAACGCTCTGACATTGACTTAGCGGGTCTTCACCAGAACCATTAAATCAACTCTGCTGCATCAATTGCAGCAGTATTGATCTACTGGTAAGTGTAGACCAGCCTTAGAAAATAAGTCAAAATTACTTCTTATGAACACATGAGATAGATGCTCATCTATCACCTAACCCACTGGCTTCCATGAGATTGGAATCAGACCCCTAATCAGAATTTCAGCCATGTAACTAAACCCAACCCACTTTAAAACTCAAAACTTCATCACAAGAAAGCTCTTGTTGACATCTAAAGGGCATGGGGCAGCGGAAGCAATACAACCTCAGCACAATTTTCACTGACACAGAAATGTTGCAAAACATATTTCATTGTTGTAGGACCTTCAAGAACTTGAAAAATAGTAAATTTAGAGTATTTTCAATTTTGTTTCAAATATTTTTCATTGCTCTTGCATTAAGCAGTTCAATAGTAGGAAAGTTTACTTAAAGTAAGTAAACAGTGTTTGTCCTCAGAAAGCACTACCCAGGATTCCCTTTTATTCCTTACAGAATCATAAAAAATGGAAGATGATAGGGAAAGTCCTCCATCACCACCTTTTCCATCACTAGTACTCCATATTATATTTTTTTAGCTGATTCTCATTTCAAACCCCAACAGATTATTGTCTTTTATAGATTAATGTGACTAAAAAGAAATCAAAACATTTTATTTTGCTTGTCTTCTGAAGTTATTAAAATAAGGGTTTCAGCACCTTCAAGTTTCCTATTTCCATTGTTCCTGGGAAAGCATTTGTATTATGTTACAAACTGGATTTTATTACAGAAGACAAAAATCACCCACTAATATAGATTTTTAAAAATGAAAGCACAATGGTTAACAAGTTGATAAATCAAAGCTGTAAAACTAATCTCAATACAATAATTTTATCCTACTACTACTATTATATATTATAATGGAAATACCAAAGTAATCAAAATAAAAAAGTATAGGCAGCTTCTACACATGAGAAATAAATGTACTTAACAGTAGCTAATTGGATCTTTGAGCTGTAACGACCCCCTTCCCCAAACTATTATTTTGCATAGAGTGTGCATGACAAGGGGAAGGGGAGGAGTCAGTGGAAGTGTTGTCTCTATAAATATATAAACTATTCCTAATAAATTCAGGACAATTTATATAACTACATACTTATTCTGCTTTGTACAATACTCACAGAAAGACTGTAAGAAGGCTCCATTATCACTGGTACTGACATCTTCCCTTGAAGATTCAATTTGGTTAAGTAAAAAATCTTTTCCCCCACAATCCTCTCTTTTTTCATGCGACGTACACCGTACAGTCTAAAGCGAACTGCATAATTCCCAATCATCTCAGATTCAACATGATTAAATTTGAATGTCTCTGCGAAGATAGGGCATGGTCCCCGCTGGATGCTGGTTTTTGCTCTCTGTTTCTTTATAGGTAGGAGAACTAGATGTACTTGCCATGAGTTTCCGCCTGTCCTGTTATATGTTGGGATGTCTGTGACAGCTGTCACTGTTACTAGAAGCTTCTGTTCTTGCGAGTCATAGTCAAAAGTCACATCCAGCGTGCCATATTTAGCTACTGGCTCAGGATCAAAAGGTTTAGGAAGCTGTGAAGATGATCCTCGAGCTGACATATCCTAAGGAAAGAAATATAAATGCTTTTATTTATTTATTTTTGGTATTCTATAATTAAGTCGAGCATGGAATTACATGGTTTTCGCTAAGCAGCATGACGACACTATGATCTTTTTGTTCACTTCATAAACAAGGTAATTAAACACTGACAAATGAAGAGGTGGCTAACTGCCAACCGAAGAAAATCAAAAGCTACTTCCAGCTGGTCAATATAGACAAACCCAGGCACCAACTAGAAAAGAAAAAAACTAGCACTAATAAAGTTATATCAATGACTTAATTTTCTCAGTTCCACATAAGCTTAGATAAATTGTCATTCATTGTGAGGGGCAATCCAAATATCTCATCCAAGTGAGGGGTTCTTCAGAATTTTTTTTAAAATACTCAAGTTTCACACATTTAATACATTAATAGCTGATTTGATGGAAACAGAACATTGTGAAATATATAAGACTAGAGCAAGTAATGGGCCGAACGTTGCAGTTGGTTGCACATACAACTCCCACTGCAGTCAGTGAGTTATGCACATGCAGCAGATGGCTAATATAGCCTGTTAAATGTAACTTCCTTAGAAGTATACAAGAAACATACTTACGTCAGAAATGTCTTCTGTACTTGCCATATATAGTGTATCAGTTCTTAAAGGAATTATTGCTAATGCTTAATTTTGAAAATCTTCAGTGTTCTCATTAGGTGTGCACTTAAAAACGTAATAGTAATAAAATGATGAGGCCATGCTGTTACTTTCTGTTTCCAATAAAATTGCTTTGTTTGCACAATGAACCCTTCTTTAATATGGGATGATTTTTCTCCCTTATAATATAAGTAGTTTATTATAAATCTACTCTATTTACATGGTATCGGTAGTTTAGTGAAAGTTAACCTAGCTGTGCTTACAAATATATTCTAATCATGGGGCACGATTAAGGCTGAATTTTTTAAGAAAACAAGTGCTATTTTGTGTGAAGCAATATGTCAGATTTCATAGCTCAACTTTAAACTTCATAAGTAGAGTGAGTGCTTCATAGCTGTCTATAATCTATCTATATCTATTGTGACGGAGTCAGACCAGAAGGATATAGGAGAGTGCTGGAAGGCAGGTATATCAGCCTCAGGATGTACAGGTCCTTGTTCCCTGGATAGCCAAACAAAGGCTACTCCAGGCCAATCAAGACACCTGGGGCCAATTAAGAACCTTCTAGAAAGGAGTAGAAACAGCTAGCCTAATTGGGACACCTGAAGCCAATCAGGGACTGGCTGAAACCAGATAAAAACCTCCCAGTTAGTCAGGTGGGCTGTGGGTGTCAGGAGCTGTGGAAGGAAGTTATGCTGTTGGTGAGACTGAGTGGTGAACAACATATCATCCAGAAGGAAGGAGGCCCTGAGGTAAGGGTGAAGTGGAGTTTGAAGAAGCGGGGACTGCTGTGGGGAAGTAGCCCAGGGAATTGTATTGTGTTTTGTGGATAAAAGGTCAGCCGTCTTAGCTGATACTATTAGGGTCCCTGGGCTGGAGTCCAGAGTAGAGGGTGGGCCCGGGCTCCCCACTTTTCCATCTTCCATACTGGCCTGTGATGAAGGTAACTCACTAGGTGGTGACTCTTGCCAATTATACTGAGAAAGGGAGGTCACTCTGGGGCCTAGATGAGTTTCTGAGGCCCCTAAATCTGCCAGGAAGCGCAGGACCCACAAGTACAAACTTGGAGCTTTGTCACACTATATATAAACAAACAAATAATTTCTACTCACTATTTGACAAAATTATATTTTTAAAAAGAAACATATAAAGAAATAATTTATGTGCCTCTCATTGAAAAACACAATATTCTAATAAAACCAACAATCTGGAACTCCTCCTATAGAAAATGTCTTTTCAGTGGTGTTCATTGTGACATAGCATGATGTATAGATTAAAAATTCTCTGGCATTTATCATTCAGCAGAACATGAAAAGAATCTTAACATATGCACTGTGGGCTGATCCAAAAGATGACTGACTACTAGAGTGATCAGATGTCCCAGTTTTATAGGGACAGTCCTGATATTTGGGTTTTTTTTCTTATATAGGCACCTTTTACTCTTCACATTGGCTATCTGGTCTCCCTTCCGACTAGAATATTTGTCAATCTGTACTTTTTTGCTCCATTTGGGAAAACCAGGTCGCCCATCTATGCAGCTATGTTTTCTTTTCCCATGATTGTCCAGTGATCGCTGGTCTGTGTCAGCAGGCTCAACACAAGTAAGCCCAAAGAACAGGCCAGCTATTCCCAACAAAGCCCTCCCTAGCTACCTCCTGTATTCCCATCCCTTTGTCAGCAATATTATTTGTTCTGTAACAATCTACATCTCTCAGGTTTTTCCTCTCTGCGTTAGCAGTATGTTTTAAAAGGCTGGGGGGGGCATAAAGTTTCCATGCATGTTTTACACAGCAAATTGTCAACTTCACATTTTCCATTAAATCTGTGATTACCATGAAAATAATACAGCCATAGTCACAATCATATGGCTGAAGATATGACTTGTTCATATCAATGATAATGTAGCTTTTATGATCTAAAAATTACTTGCTTCTAGTTTAAGAATTGATATTATTGGTTGTCTTCACACATTTTAGACATCTACATATTACAAATATTAAAAATTCAGTTTAGGAAGAGTAATCATTACAAATTACAAAGAGAAAAATGAGAAAGTAAGTGTACCATAAATCTATTATATCATCAATAAGAAAAATATTTCTTTAATCTCAAAACCATAAGGGTTCTTAATCAAGATTTTTCTCAAGTTCTCTAGAGAGTATAATATGAAGAGAAATATAATTTTGATTAATAATTTAGCAATAAATCAATTGAAAATTGTGACAAGCAAATTGTTAATATATAATGTATATCATAGCTTTTAGTGGTTTAAAAAAATAAACCATTCCTGTGAGGAGGAGTTTTAAAATGAAGTGGCATTGAGGTCATTATACAGAGCAAGTTAAATCTTATTGCTATATTATTTGGCAATATACATTTTTCTTCTTTATAATAGACAGCCGAAGTTAATGTACACAGTCTCTGTAGGATGTAAATTAGAAACAAGATATTTATAAATCTACAAGAGAAGTTAAAATACTACTGTGTTACATCCAAGATAGCTGCAAGTGTAGTGCTAGGCTGTATTTCATTTACCTCTGGGCTAAGGACAGCAGTACTATCACTGGGTACATCCTCTTCATATCCTTTGTTATGGAAGCTTTCTATTTCATGCCCAGTGCTTCCTTCACTTGGGCACTTGTATGAACATCTTGGACTGTTGCTACAGTGGGAAAATTCACATTTACTGTCATCAACTTCAGAGGGAGTACAAGAGAGGTGAGGAGAACCACTATCATCCTGATATGGTGGAGGCTGCAGTTCATCCAGTGGAGGGGTTCTTCTCATTCTTTGAATACAGTTTGCTGTGAATAAGTGACAGATCTTTATTTATACTCTTTCTGAACTGAAAATATATGTAACATTTGGTTATTAACTGCTGAAATATTTATTTGGAAACTGACTGAATTCAAACATCTGGACACAACATTTAAACACTACGATTATCTTCGATTTCTTGATGTTTCAAATTAAATAGGACACTCCTGAAAACACACTATGTTAATAAACAAACAACTCAGATACAATGTATAGGAGGGGAAAAGCAAATTACTTGAATACATGAATTGGACATGCATGACATAAATATTTTATACAATATGAAATCTCTGGCCCTGATTGTGATATATGCTGGACCCCTCCAACTCTATTGAGTGCAATTCATGAAGTCAGAATTTTGGGAGTGTGAAGCAGTTGCGCAAATGAAATCCACTACAAGCCCACAGTGTAAGATTGCTGAGTAGCTCCTATGTGGCTGCTATTCCAACAGGCTGAAATAGTGACTACAACTCTTCCATGTGAGTCGTGTTAAGTATCAGGGACAATGGATCCATGCAAATGAAAATCTGCAGCCCTCTCCTTGCTTGAATTTGCTGACCTCCAGGTCACGCTGTAAAGCAATTTGCTCTACATTTCTACCTGTCTTCTATTGTCAGGAGATTATTAATGGAGTAGATGATGGGAAAGTTCTGACTGTGAAGGAACCATGCGGAACTTGGGAAGGCTCCATTTGATGGACATTAGACAATTTTTTGTGGTTTCTATAGTAAGTACATGTACTTAGAGACCTGGATAGATACATTATTTAAAATCTAATACTTTTGCAGTATCACTCAACTATCTTTATTACGTAAGTAGGACTTCCATTTTGCAAGCAATGACCACACCACCAGGGGTGAAAGTAACTTAAAGGCGCTCCCCAGAGCTCCAGCAGCAGAGCTCTGGGGACAATTTAAAGGGTCCGGGGCTCCGGTTACTGCTACCACCCCAGGCCCTTTAAATTGTCCCCAGATTCTGCTGGAGCCCTGGGGTAGCTTCAGCAAGGCTCTGGCAGTGATTTAAAAGGCCCAGGGCAGCAGCAGGAGCTCTGAACCCTTTAAATCACTGCCTGAGCACTACTGCCACTACCCCAGAGCTCTGGCAGTGGGGCTCTGGCTGCAGTTTAAACAGCCCGGGGCTCCAGCTGCTGCTGGGAGTCCCAGGCCCTTTAAATTGTTGCCTGGGGAAGCCAGTCCGCCCTGGTATGGTGCACCAGCTCTTGTCAGTACACTGTACCAGAGCGAACCAGCTTACTTGCACCTCTGCACACTACACCTAAAGTTGGGGGGATGTTGTCCAGGCTTGCCGAAGGAAGGCAGTAGTGCTTTCTGGTGGGGCGGGGGAGAGTGGAAGAAGGTCAGACTGCTGCAAAAAGGTGGGTGGTGGTCAGATCTGCAGCACTGACTTACCCTCTGGGAATGTATGGATGAAAAGATTTAAAGGTGTAAGCCCTGGTGTTGGAAATCCCTTTTTCCATGCAGCAGGCAAGGTAGCATCCACCTTCTCTCCACTTGGGTGCGTGAGTATCAGGTGGGGATTGAACTGCTGTGGGCATTGCACTAGTTGCTCCTTTTCAGGGGGGGCTGGGAAGGAATTTTTCCCTCACCACCATATTGGCTTCGGGGAAGTGGGGTTTTTTCACCTTCACCACAGCGGGCAGCACAGAAGGTGGCAGGCTATATGTCACAATTTATTTTGTAAGTGTGGGGTGGAAGTCCAGTGCAGGCACTTCACAGGGAAGGCATCCAGTGACCAGATAAATGGCCTGGTAAAGGACTTAAAAAGGAGGTGCTGGTTAAAGGAACAAAATGGTGGGAGTTTGGGGCTCCTATGGTTGGAACAGCAGGGAGCTAGCTCCCCACTTTCTGATAGCCCACCTCACCCCTCCTATGACGGGGGGATCCCAGCAATGGATTTGCTGGAGGGACCTGGATTAAAAAAGAGGGGTAGCTGATGGAAGCCCCCTGGGTAATTACAGGATTAACATGGCATTACCTGCATTGTACACTTTTATCTGCTGGGTAGTCCTAGATATCTAATAATAAAGCTGCAGCCTGATTAAATCTATATCAAATGTCTCCTCCTTTCAGTATGGTCAGACAATGTCACTAATGTTATTTCAACTGTAAAGCAACAGTTTCTGCTCAAAGTGGTAAAATGCCCACAAACAACATTAAATGAGACAATAACTACCAGCCAACTATGCTTCAATTTTTTTTGTTAAAAGTTGCAATCTACTATGACAATTTTTTTTCCCCAGTAATTTGTGCACAATTTAGAGAAACAAAAGTGGGTCCGGATAGCTATAAGCACCATTATTGTCTTAAAAGAATAAATAAAATGACTATGTGATTCATTTTTTTTTCACTTTGATGAAGTCTCTCAGATGTCCCTGTGGGAAAACTGCAGAAGGCTGTGTGACAGAAAAGGTGCTCTTAATGTAGATGGAGTAAAAGTGAAGAGAAGAAAATTTCTTTTAAGCAGCTAGAGTGATTCATAAATGTCAGAAAAGCAGAAGCATAAATGCAAGTTTTTAACTATTTATTTTTGAAAGCTTACTTACCAAAGAGAACTACAATGTAAACTATTAAAACCAGGTTTCAATGCTGATATTAAGGATCTAAGTATACATTTGTATAATCAGTGTAAACAGGCACAAACCATTCCAGAATCAAAAAAGCCCTTAACTCAACATAAAGAGGTAACAAAGTTTTTAAAGGAATTAGACTGAAAATGGTTTTCGAGGTAATTTTTTTTAAAAAAAAATAGTAACGGTGGACCTTTTTGTATTAAGAACCATCTAATATTAGATAGACCTTTCTTCAGGGTAAATTTTATTTCCCTTATCTGCACACATGGATGTAAATGATCAGTGTTGCAGAATACATATCCATACCCCTTGTTCAACTTTTAATCAGAGAGGGCAGAATTTTCTAAGATACTAAGCAACTGCTACTCCTCTGAGGGTTGAGTTGGAACAGCAAGTAATCCAGCACTTCTGAAAATCAAGCCCATTATTTCACGGCTGCCTAATAGCTTTCTGAGCAATTTGTTTAAACCCTTGCCTCAAAATTCAGAGTCAAGCAAACAGAAGTATGGATTGGTAACTGCCCAGCATTGTAGGCCTAATTCATTCTGGATGGAATTCCACCAGAGATTAATTTGGCCCTGCATTTTTCTACTGCAAGAAGCCACTCCTTTACAAACAGTACTATAGAAGTATTGCCAATATATGCCTTTCCAATCCTACATATGTCTGTATTTCAAACAACACTTCAGCAGTCACTAAAATTAAGTAATATGGGTACTTTCCTCAGACTATACAGGTCACATAGAAGTGGAATGTTAGAAGACCACTTTAGGGAAGGAATTCAAATATAGCAGAGAATATTAAAAATTAACATTTGCCAACGGCTACCACACAGTTACCATGGATCTCCCCCACCTTAATTATAGGGGATACTGTGGTAGCACAGACACCATTATGTGCTAATTTGGCAAATGATGATTTATAAATGTCCATCACTATTTATGTAGCATTGCATTCACTAACGTACTATCAACAGGAAGTCTGTGAAAAGACAATCTAATTGTTGATGGACATCAGAGGCCAGTGAAATCACATAGAATTGATCAAAGCTCAAAATAAGAAGCAGGGCATTTTCCCTAAGAATTTAACCAGTAAGAAGCAAAATTATATAACCAACAACAAATATATATTTGATCAACTGTGTATAGATCAAAGTTTAAAATTAAAAAACTATATTTGTATATGCCAGCCCTTTCTAAGAGATTCTATTGATTAGGCATGATAAGAACTGTGGGTAAGAATCTGTGAACACAAGCAGATGATGGACTGCTGGTACAATCAGCAGTCACACTGAGTAATGGCCATTAGTGGACTGAAGTTAAACTTTTTTAAACTCTGTCAGTCAAAAGATGGATGTTAGTCTATTTTCAAGCATCCTTCTCTCTAGGCTTGATTCAAAGCCCACTAAAGTCAACAGAAGTCTCCCACTGACTTCAATGAGATTTCCATAAGTCCCCATAGAAACAACCTATGTCAGGCTGTATATTAGTATAATTATGTGAACTATGGGAAAATTTTCACAGATTATTTCAGAGCAGAATCATGCTTTAAGTTTTTGACACCTTGCTGAATAGAATGATTTTCTTCTCACTTTTTATTTGTTTTTTAAAATACTTCACTCCCAATTTTGTTAATTTTTTCCACTTTATTCTGGTCCATTACCTTCCATTTTAGTCCCAACAAAAGTATTCTGTTATTGGTAAAGCTGTGTTTGCAAAAGAAACTTGATATTTCAACTATTTCCCCCCCAATGGTCATCATCTCCACAATCGTCTCATTCTTTTATTCAGCTTTTTCAGTCCACTTCCAAGAATGACTCTCTCATTAACATCTGGAAACTACAACTTTATTCCTGTGCTTGTAATTCCCTAGACATATCAACAACCAAAAACACACTTTTGTAAATTAACTTTAAACATCACTTGTACATTTTTTCTTTAAATATTCACACTATTGTGGGAGATAAGCTTTACTGCAAACTTCATAATGAACCTGGTTCTGAGTTTCTTTAAAATAATACACTTTATATAAATCCAGAATTTTTACAAGTCATGTTTTCTAGTTTCCATGAATATCTTTATACTCAGTGGCATCTTTCCTTCCTCTGCAATTTTGCTAAACACAGTATTTTTCACACTTCATTTTTTAATCTAATGTAAATTTCAAGTTTTAATCCTTTAGGGGGTTCTATGCAAATGTTAAGACAATTTTAATAAAACATAAAATGAAATACATGTTTAAAAATTAAAGAAATCCTTTTTTATTCTGAATGATTAAACACCCTTAGCTGTTTCTGGTTTGCAGCTCAGACAATCAAAATGGAATTTTCATGTTTTAATATTTTGGATGGGAGAAAAGTTCAACTGACTCAATAACCTTACATTATAAGGAGACGATAAAATATATAATGTTGAATGAAGGGTTTATCTTCCCTTTAAAATGAAAAGATTATGTCTGTGTATGAAAAAATGTTATTTTACTATGAAGTAGATTTCTTGGAATTTTAATTTTTACAAAGGAAATTATGTACATATGATCCGCCTACCAAAATGTGGGGAATCTAAGGTCAACATGGAATGTATCTTCACATTGGGAGGCAACACCTTTTTAACAATCTTCTTTTTCCAAATGCCATATATTTTGGTTTTTATTCACAATACAGTAATCTTTGATTTTCAAATTTAGAGGTTCTTAAAGCAAGCTGAAATTGTCAGAACCAGTATTTAATCTACTATGCATGCTGTACCAGCACATATGAATTATTTTGTTAATTGCACTTTTTCTTTGCTCTCAAATATTTGAAACATCTTGGGTTCATACTCATTATGGCCTTGATCCTCTGCCTGTGGAAATGTTGTTGGCATTCACTTCCTTTTCAGGATCAAATTCTATCTCACTATACTGCATTTTCATTACATTCCAAGAATAGTTTTATTAATCATAGATGAATATATTCAATATTGATTGCCATATGCTAGCACAATTATTTTTTATTAGTATTAATACAAATGATTAGAGTATAATTTTTATCTGACAGAACATTAGATTCCTTAAAAATGTTAAATGTCATTTATGGACATTCTTTAGAACTACTTCCAAATTTTCTCTCAGGAGAAGTAAAAACTCCCACAACTGAGACTATTGGTGGTGGTATAGTAAATTCCATTTAGCTTGTGTTTGTTCACATTGTGAGTCAATAAAACTGTAGTTTGTTTTCATTTGTGACAAAATGTGGGAGTCTGCAGAGTCTACTGTTCTTTTCTGTTAACTTCTCCTGCAACTGCTACTTATTATTCTGCTACAACGGTTTTTGACCTGAAAACTATTCCATTAGCTTGACCAGAAATACATCCCTTGTGTGAAGAATAAACAATGATCAGTGCTGAATTAGTGAAGTGATTCCAAGCTTTTGGGTGCCAAAATGAAGTAAAAGTAGTACATTATAAAAAAGAAGGAACTAAGAATGGCTATCTGGTATCTACTCCTTATTTGAAAAATTATATTTATCATTGTACTGTTTTTCACCATCTCTCTCCATCCTTCCCTTCATCAGAAATGAATTTTGGTATGTGTAGAACTCATCTGCCTTCTACTTGAATAGCATTCCCTGATAACTTACTCTGTTTTTATTAACTTGTGTATGAAGTTCCCATTTTATTCTTAGTTTCTTAAATAATATTCAGCAATTATCCTGTACAGTGTTTTATATTGTCAAATATCTACCCAAATACTTCTTAGTTAAATAAGTACATCCATCTAAACTTATTAGTATAACCATTTATATTGATTAATTTTAGAAAACTCTCTCAAGTGTTTTAAAATTTCTGTAACATGAGCTCAAAACCTCCTCTTTTTCAGTGAGATTATGCACAAATCTCTAAAACCTTTCCTTGTAACAGAGATTCTAGAGACTTGAAATGATATTAGTTGTCTTGCACTGTACCGTTATCAACAATACACATCCTTGGGGATAGCGATCTGTACTGTATACAGTTCTTCAGACAGTGTTGCCTTATGCAGTAATACTTCTTGTTTTGTATTCTCTTCAGTGCATACAATCTAGACTCTGGTTTCACCTTTTTAACTAGGGATGTGCACAGAGTAAATAACGTTAACTATTTGCATATTTTACTTTCCAGAATTGTGTACAAAGTTGACTAATTAGTATGTATTCCTTGGGTTGCTTCTTTATTCTACTACTAAATTGTGTTTTCATTTTAGGAAAGTTTCTAGATACTAATGAGAGAGAGAGAGAGATCCTGTTTTCTGTTGCTTATAGTTTTGGCAAACTTCTACTATTTGTCTGAAATTTTCCATACTGGGTGTTAACCTTTGCCTGAATTGCATTTGACAAATTTAAGCCAAAAACACGTGAAATTCAGTCAAAATTTTGAAAAACAGTTTAGCCATTTCTAAGAATGAAGTTGGGGGAAAAATACTTTGTTTTGCCCATGTTAAAAAATTCTAGCCTTTTATTTTAAATGGTTTAGTACCCCATGCTTTGAATCCGGGATTTGAAGTTAAGCAAAGACTTATTCACATGTTTAACCTTGCACATTCTGAGTAGTTCCAATGACTTCAGTGCATAAAGCCAAATTCACGTGTAAGTCTGCAACATTAGGGTCTTGGTGTGTCTTATTTTAACACCACTTATGTAATACTGCTGTATGTTGCCAAAATTATTGATGAGTGTCCCTACATAAAGATATCTATCTCAAGACTGATCTCTCTCTCTCTCTCTCTCTCTCTCTCTTATTCATACCTGAAATGCAATATCCTTTGATAAATCAGATGAGACACACATAAATCAATACTTTGGTAACAGACTGGAACAGTTATATTCCAGGAATTAAAAAAAATAAAGTTTTTCAATGTTGCTGGAGAAATTATTTATAACTTATTTTAAATTGCATGTAATTTCTTATTAGAGAAAGACTTCAATTACTTTTGTAAAGTCTTTAGAATTCTAGAAAGACAAAATTCTTAGAGAAATCTTCATATCCATATAACAGTTTTTTTGTAATTTGCTTTACCCTTAAAGCCAGCAAGTTTTTCATCCAGCAGTTCTCTGGCAGCATCAAAGTCCCAAAATATAGACTTTGTGCCATATAACACGAGGCTTAATTTAACAGGGTAAAGTGCTGGAAATGTGAAAAGCACATCCATGGGTCCAAAAATCTTACTTCAGCAATGCAAAATGGCACTTTACTGATTACTCCCGAATAGTCTGGAAACCCATGAATGAGCTATATAGCAATGCGCATTTTTTGTTACTGCTTCTGTTCCAAAACTTTGTCTCAAAGACAAGGAAAGGAAGATATGACAATGTATACAATATGGTTCTTAAACATTTTAAAGGGTGGAACTTGTTTCAGAGATGTTAACATGCAACTTCACAAACATTATCCAGATAAAAATCTTTTTCAGATGTCAGAGAAGAGTTAAACTTATTTTTCAATACTTTAAAATACTTTAATACATTAAGAATATTAATATATAATAAATACAATCCAGTTAGCAGTTCAAATAGCCCACTTTCCTTAATTCTCAGAATTCCACTATTCTTACATTATAGTTGATTTTCCATATCATCAGTTCAACAAGGCATGTAAGTGTTGTCTTTAAGAAGAGCTGTTGTTACAGTTTAAGATATTATTTCCCTTTTTATAGTTTCTTGGGAACAACTCCAGTTTATGCATTTAAGACTGTTACCATGGCAGCTAAATCCTGTAGTTGTATTCTGAAAAGTAACTCTCAAAATGGCAATATGAAGTTCCACATATATTAGGCCCCATTCCTCATTGCCTTGAAATTCCTTTGGATCAGACAGACTGGAGCAAAGCAACTGTAAAACAGCTCTAAGCCTCCGTTCTGATGTGGGGGCTTCAATGCCACACAGAAGGCTCAGGTGCAGGGGGCAGTCTTTGGCAAGATAGGAAGAAAATGAACATGGACCAAAGGAGAACAGGGGAGTGGATGGAATGAACATATATGTTCCTGTGATTCAGTAGCCCTAGAGTGACCAATGCACAAGGGTAAAAGTTAGGATTTCTAGCTATCTACTAAGGTACTTATACAGTCCACATTTCCACAGGATCTGAGCACCTCACGGTCTTTAACATATCTATCTCCACACCACCCCAATTATTCCTATCTTACAGACAGGGAACTGAGGCACAGATAGACTAAGACTATGTCTACACCAGCACTTTTGTCAGTATCACTTATGTCACTCAGGGGTGTGAAAAAACACTCATACGAGTGACAGAAATTACACTAAAAGAAGTGTTGGTGTGGACAGCACTGTGTCAGCAGGAGATGCTCTCCTCCTGACATAGGTACCATCTCTTGTTGGGATGATTTATTAATGTTGATGAGAAAGCTCTCTCCTGTTGGCATAAAGCAGCTACATGAGTGATTTTACAGTGGCACAGCTACATTGGTACAACTGTGCCACTGTAAGTTTGCTAGTGGAGACATGTCCTAAGTGTTTTACCCAAGGTCACACAGGAAGTCTGTGGTGGAGTAGGAAATTGAACCCAGTTTTCCAAACTGAGGAGAGCACCCTAACCATTGGATCATTGTTCTTGAGGGTTGCCCTCCAGGGAATTGTTTTCTGCTTTTTATCTCATGCCTTTCAAAAACCAAATAAGCTCAAATTCACCAGAATATTTGTAGAACTGTGTATCCATGGGGGCCTGGAGCCCTCTAAGTCCCCAGTTACTTTAAGAGATTTGCTGCAGCAGAATTTCCCTAGTTGTCAGCTATGCAAAGAAGGAAAGGGGAAGAAAAAATATAGACTGAAACCAGGGGAGCAGATCAGGGGCAAAGAAGGAGAGAGGGACTGGAAGAGACAAAAGAGAAGGGGAAGAGAGAGAAGTATGCTGGGTGATTTGGAAGTGACGTTGGAGAACCTTCCAGAAAGGAAGGTGATTGGGAGAAGAGAGACTGAAGTGGGAGAGAACTTTGAGAAAAGTGAGTACTGGAGAATTCACAGAGAGGCAGAGGAAGGAAAGTGCAAACTGGGAGAAAGAAGAAAGACGTAAGAATCAGAATTTTAAGAAATGGAAAATTACATATACACATTGCAAAGAAAAAAGATAAAGATACAGAAAGAGGGAGAAAGAATGGACATAAACCAAATGAGATGAATCAATGACACACAAGGATGCAGGCCACCCAGATCTGCCACAGGTGGCGCCTCCAATCTAGGAAAGTTTGGAACCACTCACATACAGATACATGTATGCTATGACTACTGCCAATCATATTGTGAAAATAATTGATACCAACACTGATGAAAAGATAACAGAAATCTGAGTTATTTCTTATGGGTGGGAGAAAAATCTAGAGGGCATAGGTAGTTGCTTTCCACTAGAACAGGCCTGCACAACTCAGAAAGCAGCGGGGGCGATATTACTGCAAAAAAACCAGCTGCGGGCTGAAAGCCTCACCCTTGCACCGCCCCCATCCGCTTCCCCCCACCTGATCGCTTGTCTTGCCCCACCCCTACTCACCCTCCGCGGGCCGCACAGTGAGCCTGTGCGGGCCGCATGTGGCCCTCGGGCTGCATGTTGTGCAGGCCTGCACTAGAAGAAACAGGATGGTTCTCAGACTGATCATCTGGAATTTTTCTTTGACAAAATATTCATTTAGTTCCCTGAGATTCCAGATGGATTTGAATTCTCTTGCCAACTAAGGTATCAGGAATTACCTGATATAAAATCCTTTAATTCCTTCACCTGGTGGCACAGGCTCAACAGCTCTCTTTTCCAAGATGTTGAAACGTCTTTTCATAAAAAGGGGCCTGAAAGCATTCCTGAGAAAAGCAAAGTGAAGGGCTGGGCTCTGTTTTATAAACTAGATCTTGTACCCTCACTGACCAATAGTCAGGACCCACATGTTACAGGTCATAGGGACCATCAGAGTAAAAACTCTCCTGGTTTTCTTCTAACAGAGTGTTCCTGGTAGGTTAATAACTATGGCAGACTACTTATAAGCTTCAAAATCTTGAGAATTCCTACTAAAAGGGGGCTTAGGAACCCACGGCTTTTGGGGACACTGTTGATGGCAAGTGTCCAGAGAGAGAAATGGGACACCTTTAAATCCAAAGGTAAACACATACCTTGGCAAAGAGAGTACCTTTCCTTCCCATTAACCTAAAAAGAGTGAGAAAGTGAGGGAGAAGATGCTGAAGGTGGCATTAGTCTACTTTGTTTTTTCCAAAATAGCCTCAACCTGGTTCCAAAAATGTGTTCTCCTGCTTTGGGCTTTTTTCTGGCGAGAGAAAGCAGCAGAGAGAGAAAGGGAGAATACCCAATCTCCTTCCTGTGTCATCTCATAAACAGATTTCTTGCACTTTCCTCTGATTTATATGATACTTGCCACTGTCAGAATCAGAATGTTTGACTAGATGGACCACTGGTAAATCCTATGCTCCAGCATTCCCCACATACTTTAGAAGCCGGTGATAACCCAAACCTTGACAAGAATAGATCAAAATGAGTCTGCACAGTGAATAGAAGTACACTAAAGTGCTGCAGCTGCCACCATGGTGCAAGTCTATATGCACGTTGGGTTGGTGAGAGCACGGAAGAGGTGGGGGAGCTAAAGATAAGACCATGTGGTGTTTACAAATATCACAAGAATGCTACCTCAGCCTGGTTCATAGCATAAGGGATTCAGTGAAACAGGAATGCCCTGGATAATCAGGGGTCACACTACAGCCCTTTCGCTTGCCATCTATTTAACTCATATGTAGTTTAACTCACAAAAATAAGAGTTGGTGAGTATACTAGTCAAGAGGTGATGATGTATTTACTTATCAGGCTACGTGACAGAATAAATGTATACATGCACATAAAAAGATTTCTCTGAAGGAGCATCCTAAATTAGTAAGATGTTATGGACCTAATTTGAAATTACTATTTGCTACTGCTTGTTAAATAAGCGATTTGAAGGTGGTCCACAAGCAGGTAATTAGTAATCAAAGTCTGACAGCTACCGTTGCAAAATATTTCTACGACAATTTCAAAACTGAAAATGCTTATTGCACTCTACATGAAATTAATGTAACCCCATTCAAAAGCTAATAATTATCTGGAGAAAAACCACTAAAACATTTCAGTACTTTGCTGCAACTCTAGCAGCATAACATCATTTTGGTTCAATCTATGCAGACCAGGCCGATCCATGTTCTACCAATACTATTTGGCTGTGTAGATGGGTCTTCAAATCATATTAGCCAGAATTATATTAACACTGGTTTATATTAGATGAGTAACAGTTTCAAATCTAAGTGTAAAGTGAGCCTAACTACCTTATCAAATGGTTTACAAAACCAACATTACATATTATATATTGTGTAATCCACTATAGGGATCATATTTGAAAATGTCTATACAGCATGTGTTTAAAAACCACTTGAGATAGTTCTGCTCCCTATGCAGTTAACTATGCAACTCATTTCTGATCTGCAGTAGTTCTATTCTACTCCTGAACCTCATCCAAATCTGCCAGTCATGCTATATTCTACAAATCATACATATTGGTAGTTCTGTCATATGAAAAAAAAAAAAACCAAGGACTAAAAAAGACTCACCTATTTCATTAATATTTTTGATGTAACCTAGGATTTTCACAAGGTCAAGCGCTATTACAATAATTCTTGCAGTGAACATAATATCACTGAGAATTTGTACTGTATCCAAATTAATAAAACACATATGGATTTCAGATAAATTTAATAACTCTGTAGTTTTATACTTAGTTTAACTATAAGTCACCATATAGCCAAACACTTCATAAATAAAACTCAGTATTAAGAAAAATTTAGGGTCTATGATATACTAACATCAAGTATAACTAAGATTAGATTTATGAAGTAATATATATTATACCATGTTGATATTGGATAGAAATTTATAATTCAGCAAATAAAAAAGCCTTAATTTTCATGTAATTCAAATTTCTACAATCAATATGGTAGCTTAGGCTACAGAAGGCAATGAATACAAGAAAAGCCCAAACCAACAACCTCGTATTAACATTTTGACCAGTCAGCAATTCACCAATGTTGAAATGTGTAGCTTAACTCAAAATCAGATGAAGCAATTTAATAACTTAATACACAAAATAAGTACTGAAATGTTAGAATGCTGATAAGTGATCACAGCTGCACCAGAATTAGTTTCTATAGCAACAGAGAAGAAATAATGTGATGAATTGCATCGCAATACAAGATGAATTCTTTGCAAACAATGTAATTCAAACAGAAAACTTTAAAGAATTCACTTTATTAAAAAAAAATTATTGAAGTATATAATATCTTACACTTCTTTACCCTTCCTATTTTATTTTTCTTGGAACCAATTCTAACCCATCCATTCAAATTTCCAGTGACATTTCCTACCCATCACTGCAACATACATCCTTTTTAAAAAAGAAATTAAAGTCATATTAGTCTAAAAACATGGATTTTTCACCTTAGGCTGATCTGCATTTTTCAACCATATCTCTTGTATTATTCCTGCAAAGAGGCACGTATTAAATGTACCTTTCCAGTAATACATTTGTAAAACACAAAGGAAAGCTTTAAAGATGATATTCATAAGAAGCTGCATCATAGCTATGGGAATTAACATTGATATGTAACTTCTAAAACTTGTAGTCATGAGACTTAGACTACCTTTTATCAGTACGCTCTCTCATGTCCTAAGCATGATTAACAAACCGTAACAAATCTATTAGTATTCATAGTCTGTATACCCTTAAGATGGTAAGAGAAAAGCCTATCAGCTATGCACATCTTTATATTTCAGATGTTGTCATTTCTAAGAGTTATATTGTTTCACTGCATTTTTTCTGTTTCTAGCTATTTTTGGAAACTAATTAAAACCATATACCTGAACCTTTTATGTATTTTGCCCTTATTATGAGACCTATTACTTGGCTTACTCTATCCCTCTGAGTTCCAAAGTATCTCTGAGTTGCCATGGATACGAATGACATGCTTTCTCTCACAACTGCTTTGTGTGACCTATCAAACATCAGAAAACTGACACACTAGGAATCTGAGGCATCTATACAGGATGAATATCTAATCTCTTGGTAGCACTCCTCATGCTTTCAAAAATAAGAATACACCATTCTTTACATTTTTAATGAAACATACCAGTAGGTTTTCTATTTTAAATCTACTACAGTCCTGTTTTTAAAGAGAACTGAAGTGAAAGTGTTGCTGTACATACAAAACTAAAACTAACTGATCAACTCCAAGATAGAGTTATAAATGGTGTCCAGTGGGAAATCAATGACCTTAAACAATTTTGGGTTTGCTGTTCATTTTGTGTGGAGAGAGTTCAAGTGCTTCTGAAGTGATACCCAATGTTTCTTGTGAAATACAATGTGATGCAAGTTTCAGGACTCATCACAGGAATGGAGACTCATTGGGCCAAATTTTGAGATGATGTATAAGGTGATATAAGAAAGATTCCTTTAAAACATAAATACCTTTAGACCTCTGCACACCCTCTATGTGTGTGTGTGTGTGTGTGTGTGTGTTCAAGGGAGTCCAAACTACTGTAATTTAGATTTCAAGGAGCCAGAAGAATGTGTAAAAAGCTGTATATTAACATAGTAGATGGTCTGCTAGTTGATTTTCTTGTTATACTGCTGTCTTCTGACCATTCTTCATGTTAGTTACACTAATTTAGACTCCCTCACACTCAGGCAACCAAATTCAGAGGTGACGTAAAAGCAGAGGGTACATTACATGCTAGTGCCTACCGAGTCTAAGCTGATGTAACATACTTGAGCGGAGGGGAAGGGCAGCAGAAGAAAATATTACACTAATTTAGACTCACTATAGTCGAAGATTCAGAATCATCTCTAATTTTGACCCGTTGAGCTCAAGATTACGGGAAAGTGTTGACTGCAAAGTGAGTGTAGCAAACACAACTACTATAAAGTCAAAAAGGAAGGGAGGGTCACTACTGTGAAACAGGCATCCCACAGCAGAATAATGGGTGATAGCTTTAAGACTTATATTCAAAGTGGATAACTACCATCTAATCACTCTTCAGGATGGCCCTCTTAGCCTTCCCCTCTTTATGAATCTTGGAAACTACAGATTTTGTAAAAATAACTGGAAGTAAATATTTTGGACTTCAACTTTATCACCTAACACACGAGTTTTAGAAAGTTTCACTTCTTTTTCTCCTATTAGAACTCTTTGGCAAAAGGAACTTCTGTCCAGCAAGAAATCTGTTTGCTTTCATCATGAAGCAGGACAAAAGTCAAAATATCAAAAAAAATTTGCAGGACAGAAAGCTTTAAAATTGTATTTTAAAGTGTCAAAATGAAAAAAATGACATTTTTGGTCAAAATGAAATGTTTTGTTTCAAAACGTTGATTTGAAACAAAATGTTTCTTTGAATTTTCCTATCAAAATTGAATTTTTTTTGGTAAAAATTGAAAATTTTCTGTGAAACTTAATTGTGAAAATTTGCAAATATCATTGGGAATTTTTTTCAGCTGAAAAATGTCAGTCAGCTGTAGTTCAAATACACACACACATTATTTTTATTAGCTTCCCAAGTTTTTTTTTTCCCATGCTTTGGTTGAAGGCTGTGGGGGATGGCAGAGCAGTAGTACATTTGATGCCACAGTCACTAAAATATTTTTTGCTTAACAATAAGAACTATAATGATAGTATAAACAAGAACATACACCTAATAGGGCTTTTCTGCACACCGAGTAAGTTTAGATCTAATATTTACATACAATAATTCACTTCATTATATATGCAATAGCGAGGTGCAAGCTGGCTCTCCGAGCTGGAGAACACTAAGTGGGGAAAGATCAGATTTAATAAAATAGTTATACTGGAGGCAGCAATGGCTAAATCTGTTAAAATAGTAAAGCAAATGACACCTTCTTCTGCACTCCCTAAGAGCCTCTCCAAGTATTACACTTTTCAAAGGTTAAAAACTTCAGGGAATGAAACCCTTCCAGTTCATCTCCCCAGGCTTTAAAGGCACACTCAAAGAACCTTAACTCTGCTCTGGGGTGACATTATACAAAAACCACACAGTTATGATTCATGCATATTAGTGTTTGTGTCCCCACCTTGGAGGAAACTAATTTTAAAGATATATTTAATGTTATCTCCTTTCCCCTGCCTCCACTGGTGTCACTATAGGTCAGAGTTAAGGTTGTGTGGATGCTATATGCGTGTATTTATTTTCATTCTTTAATGTGTTTGGATTTAAGTTAATTTTAAACTTTGAATTTCCTGAATTCATAATGCTTTTTTGGGATACCACTAAATCCATGCCATATTTGTACACTCAACTATAAACTCCATGGTTTTTGTCTGGGAATTTCTTTATTTTTTAAAATTTCATATATAAACACTCAACAAGAAACCTAAGAAGAATGCTACCAAGTGATATTTTTGAAGTGTAGACTAAACACACTAGCAGCCTTGCCTTCCTTGAGTGCTTCTTTAGCACCTCTATCATCCAGTGGTCCCACTGATTACTCAGCAAACTTTCTGCTACTACTAAAAAAAACTGCTGGTAGTTTTTGTGTCTTTTGATAGTTGCTCTTCAAATTCTTTTTTAGCATGCCTAATTATACTTTTACCCTGGACTTGCCAGAGTTTATGTTCCCTTTTATTTTTCTCAGTAGGATTTGACTTCCAATTTTTAAAAGATGTCTTTTTGTTTCTGTCTCTTTTAGTCTGTTGTTTAGCCCTGGTGGCATTTTTTGGTCTTTTTTTTTCATGTGGGGTATACATATAGTTTGAGCTTCTAATGTAATGTTTTTTAAAAAGTTCCCATGCAGTTTGCAGGTGTTTCACTCTCATGACTTTTCCTGTTTAATTTCCAATTAACTAGACTCCTCCTTTTTGTGTAGTGTCCTTTTTTGAAGTTAAATGCTGCTGTGGTGGACTTTTTGGTATGTGACTCCCTATGAGGATGTTAAATTTAATTACATTATGGTCACTGTTACCAAGTGGTTCAGCTATATTCACCTATTGGACCAGATCCTGTGTGCCACACAGAACTAAAATCAAGAACTGCCTCTCCCTAGCAATTTCATCTCTGCATTCATCCTGAGGTGACATATCCAGCCACTATGGGATAGTTGAAATCCATTATTACTGGGTTTTTCACAATCACTTTCACTATCCTGGTCAAGCGGTCTGTAGTATATTCCTACTGCTATACTCTTATTATTCAAGCATAGAATTTCTATTCAAGTTGAAGGATAAACTTTTAGTTATCAAGAATATGGGGTAAAATGACCACGTGCTAAACTTCTTAAATGATCCATTTAAAAATTAATATTAATTGATAGCATAAATTAACTGATTTATTTGTAAATTCTCATTCAATTCATATACTCAAAAGAATAAACACTATAATTTTGGGGAAAATACACTGAATTCTCCACACATAACACAGTAGTTAAATAGTAAACTTAAGTGAAAAACTCAATTCGACCTTAAATATGAAGCCACAAGTAGGCATCTACACATTAAAGTAGTTTTCAATGGTTGGTTTTAAGTTCAGACAAAATTTGGCATCTTTCAATTTTTATTAGCCATTAGACCAGGACCTATGAAAGCAAAGAAACTCGGGAGTCTTCAGAGATATTTTTTTATTCTGAACATCACTGTCTTGAAAGATTGTTAGTCATTTCAGCTATCAGGCTATTCGGATGCAAAGAAAATGACATGAACAATTTAAAGTTTTTTGAAAAGTGAGTTTAAATGTTTAATATATAGTATTGTATTCTTCATTTTTGACTAATCACCTATATACAATTTTATTTTTAAAAATTAACTACGTATTTGAGCTACAAGAACACACACAAAATTCTCTTCACAATAATATCTCAAAAATTACCAAATTATTTATTTTAAATGGTACTAAAAATTGTGTTCTCAATGCTCAGACCTTCAATACAAAGTTTTAGATTGTGCCATGCTTTTACTGCAAACATCTCCAACTTGACAATACAAGAGTTTACTGGGGAAAAATCACACTGATCATTAAGTACAATGAGGCAAATGGAACCACTGAAATACATTTCTTAAATAAAACAGCAAGTATCAGGACCTGCAAGCCAAAGCAATCTTGAATATATTCAAATATCAATTTTAAACAATTCCTTGAGGACTGAGAAAATTTCCATTCAAGTCAATGGAGTTACTCCTGATTTACACACTGTAAGAGCAGAATCAGGCCTTCTGTCTACAAAAAGGTAACATACTTCTTTCTGATCTTTCTATTACAAGTTTTATTTTCTAGTGCTGAATAATGAATCAATTATGATAAACAACAGTAACGATTCCCTCTGTTCACATAGTAGGCTTACACATAAGTAATAACCGTTTCAGCTGAAGAACAGCAACAAATAAAAAAAAATATTACCCAAAAAACAAAAGTTACTATGAACTATTCCTGAAGTCAGACTCTTGGGTACATTTACACAATATTTTGTAGAGAGCCTCCCAGCTTGATGACTCAGGCTAGTGTGGCTCAGGGCTTCACTACTGTGGTAAGTCGACCTAAGTTATGCTACTCCAGCTATGTGAATAACGTACCTGGAGTCGATGTAGCTCAGGTCAACTTACCCCAGTGTCTTCACTGCACTGCATCAACGGGAGACGCTCTCCAGTCGACTTACTTTACTCCTTCTGGAGAGCTGGAGTACCAGAGAGCGCTCTGCTGTCAATTTAGTGGGTCTTCGCCAGACCTACTAAATTAACAATTGCTGCAATAGTGAAGACAAGCCCTCATTCTAGTGCTCTAAAAATAGCTGTATAAACAGCACTCTGAAGATGCAGCTCAGGCTAGAGCTTGGGTTCTGAAGCCTCCAGCCTGAGACACAACTTCAAAGTGCTGTCTATGTAACATTTTCAGAGTGCTAGTACAAGCCCAGCTAGCTCGAGTTGGTTGACCTGGGCTGGGAGGCTCACTCCAAAATGCTGTGTAGACACCTTTAGAGAGATCATCCTTGTATAGTTTTATTCTGCAAGATTCACATTTTCCAGATGTGCACTCACTTATTAGCTCTATTTTTAACCTGCTGCTCACATAGTATACTTAAAATTCAGAACATGTTTACATTATCCATCCAGCAGGCTAATGGAACTGCACACCAGACAGTCATGCATAATTCAAATCAATATCCTCAGGCTTGCAACTCTAAGTCAAAGCTGCCTTTAAATAAGCGAGGGTGTGACTTTAACATGAATAAAGTGTATCTAATTTTTAACTTTATCTGACAAATTGATACACTTTGCAAAGGAATGTCATAAATGTGCTGCACCTGTATAATAATGCATTTGTAAACTACTGGAAAAAAGGATAAATAACAAAAAAATAAAATAACTGTAAAATAGTCTTAGAAAATGAGCTCTAAATGTAACAATGTAGAGTGGTTCAGCAAGATTCAAATACTAAAAGACACAAGAAGATAATAGACAAGCTTTTACAAATTTTTCTGTTAATATCCATAAAAGTTACAGTGTCAGAAGTTTAAATGGTATAGAGAGTGATTTTTCCTTTACAGACCAGGAATGAAATGTGTTCAGTTTAATTGGCATCAAAACCCTATGCCCAAATTAATGTGACTAGGACAGGATGAGAATTAAAATACCAGAGGTGAAATCTGGGCACCAAGGAAATCAATAGGAGTTTTGCCATTGACTTCCATGAGGCCAGGATTTCACTCCAGGAGCCAGATCTTCACGGTAAAATGACAATTCACTAACGATGAGGCTCTGTCCCCAGATGTCTTACAAGTCATGGAGATCTCATGTTGCCACTACGAAAACAACCGTGAAGTTCTTAAAAATTAAGCTACATTTCTAACAAATTGGGGCAATTGTATATTAGACTTCATTCTGACAGATAAAGATGAATTGATCACGGATCTAAAAACTGATGGCTTCCTAGATGCAAGTGATTATAATCCAATTTCATTTGTTATTTGCGAACACAATATAGTCCAGGGGCTGGCAACCTATCAGAAGTGGTATGCCGAGTCTTCATTTATTCACTCTAATTTAAGGTTTCGTGTGCCAGTAATACATTTTAATGTTTTTAGAAGGTCTCTTTCTATGAGTCTATAATATAGAACTAAACTATTGTTGTATATAAAGTAAATAAGCTTTTTAAAATGTTTAAGAAGCTTCATTTAAAATTAACTTAAAAGGTAGAGCCCCCGGCCTGGTGGCTAGGACCCAGTCAGTGTGAATGCCACTGAAAATCACCTCGCATGCTGCCTTCAGCACCCCTGCCATAGGTTGCCTACCCCAATATAGTCCCAATCAGTAAACAAATTAAATGTTTCTTTGGATCTCTTGAGAGATGATTCTGCTGTTTTAAAATCATGCTTAAAATCAAAGGATAAATTGTGACATCCTAATTAACCCCTGTACAACCCAAGCCTGGACCTGAGCAACAAAAATGAAGATTATCGTCAATCTGGCATTTCTACACTATTTAGGAAACTCCAAATTAGTGTTGCTTTAAATCAGGGGTCTCAAACCCAAATGACCATGAAGGCCGCATGAGGACTAGCACATTAGCCTGAGGGCCGAATCACTGACACCCTGCCCCCAGCCCCGCCCCCCTTTCCATGAGGCCCCGCTCCTGCCCCGTCTCTTCCCAGTCCCCATTCCAACCCCATTTCCCAAAACCCCCACCTCAACTCTTCCCCCTCCCTACCCACAGGGGGTGTAGGTGGGGTGTGGGATGTGGCGGGGGTTCAAGGCAGGGAGTTGGGCTGCAGGAGGGGTGTGGTGTGCAGCAGGGGCTCAGGGTGCAGGAGAAGTGAGGGGTGCAGCAGGGGGCTCAGGGCAGGGGGTTGGGGTGCAGGGGGTGAGGGGTGCAGGGTGTGGCAGGGAGCTCAGGGCAGGGGGTCGGGGTGCAGCAGAGGATCGGTGTGCAGGAGTGAGGGGTGCAGCTGGGGGCTCAGGGCAGGGGGTTGGGGTGTGGGGGGTGAGGGGTGCAGCAGGGGGTTGGGGTGCAGGGTGTGGCAGGGAGCTCAGGGCAGGGGGTCAGGGTGCAGCAGAGGGTCGGGGTGCAGGAATGAGGGGTGCAGCTGGGGGCTCAGGGCAGGGGGTCGGGGTGCAGGAGGAGTGAGGGGTGCAGCTGGGGGCTCAGGGCGGGGGGGTGGGGGGCAGGAGGGATCATAGCGTTACCATTCGTGTCTAGGAGGAATTTTAAAATATGTAAAAACAGGATTTTACTCATTCAGAACAGTGACTGGTCAGACCTACCCCCCTGCAGCCCGCCGCTGCTGCTAAATCTGAATGCGCTGAGGCTGGGGCTGCCTTCAGAGCTGCTGCCTGTGATGGCAGCAACCCGGACTCCGCATTGGAACAGCCCTTCCCGCAGCAGCGCCCTGCTGAAAGCGCCCGCGGTCCGCGCCCCACGAGAACGGAGGCTGCAGCAGCCCGGAGAGCCTGTGGCGCGGGGGAACAGGGGTGCAGCAGCCCCGGGGAGCCGCCTGCCCGCGGCGCGGGGGAAGAGGAGCTGCAGCAGCCCTGGGGAGTCACCCGCCGGCGGGGCAGTCATCGCAGGGCGGAAAGCTGCGGCAGGGGATCACAGGCCCGGGGGCAGGGGGTCACTCCCGCCCGAGCCCGATGAGTCAGCCGTACATGCAGTGGGAGGGGAGGCCCGGGGGGCGTGGCAGGCCGCAGAAGAGAGCCTGGGGGGCCGCGTGTTTGAGACTCCTGCTTTAAAATGAAAGAAAAATAGGATCACGGTAGATACTACATTAAATCTATTAAAGGGGGTCACCAGCTTGAAATATAGTGCATTAAAAACAGAACGTATTAAACAGTTTTTCTTAAACTACTACTACTGCTCAGATTTCAAAATGTAAAATTAAACACTAACACTGGGCACTTATGAAAGCTTAATGTACAGCAGAAATGTTTCGGTAGTGCATTTACCCCCCTCCCTTGAGGTACTGTCAACCCTGAAAAATGTGAATAAGATTGTGGTCTGGACATCAGAGTAAATCAGGTTCAAGTGACCGGCTAAAAAGAAAAAAACCCAGAAAAGACACATTGTTTTTTATAATGTTGACCAGACACTAACTTTTTTAATTTTTCATGTTATGGTAACAGAGCCTGTATTCTTCTGTTAATACCATACAGTGGTTTGAAAACGTAGAAACAATGAAAGCACCAGAAAGATATGCAGAAGAGACTGTTGCAGGACAAGTATCTACTCTATTCTCTAGTCTAATCTTTAAAACCAAGTCACATACCTGTATTCTGGGGAGGTACATGGGGAAGTGGGTATATGCAGGAGATTGAAACCACAGAGTCAAATGAAGTAAATATTTTAAATGAACCAAACTGTATCACAGAATCTTATGGAGAGTAATTCCATGGCTGAAGAATAAGAATATAGCAATAGGGATATACTACCAACCACATGACCAGGCTGATGATAGTGACTGTGAAACACTCAAGGAGATTAGAGAGACTATAAAAATAAAAAACTCAATAATAATGGGGGATTTCAACTATCACTATATTGGCTGAGTATATGTCACCTCAGGATGGGATGCAGAGATAAAGTTTGATACCTTAAATGACTGCTTCTTGGAGTAGCTAGTCCTGGAACCCACAAGAAGAAAGGAAATCCTTGATTTAGTTCCAAGTGGAGCACAGGATATGGTCCAAGAGGTGAATATAGATGAACCGCTTGGTAATAGTGACCATAATATAATTAAATTTAATATCCCTGTGGTATGGAAAACATCACGGCAGCCTACCACGGTAGTGTTTAATTTGAGGAAGGGGGACTACACAAAAATTGGAAGTTAGTTAAACATCTATTAAAAGGTATAGTGCCAATAGTGAAATCCCTGCAAGCGACATAGAAATTTTTTTAAAAACACCGTAAGAGAGTCTCAACTTAAATGATACCCCAAATTAAAAAACATAGTAAGAGAACCAAAAAAGTGCCACCATGGCTAAACAACAAAATAAAAGAAGCTGTCAGAGGCAAAAAGGCATATTTTAAAAAGTGGAAGTTAAACCCTATTCAGGAAAATAGAAAGGAGGATAAACTCTGGCAAATAAATTATACAAATATAATTAGGAAGGCCAAAAAAGAATTTAAACAGCTAGCCAAAGATTCAAAAAGTAATGGCAATTTTTTTTTTTTTTTTAAGTACATCAGAAGCAGGAAGCCTGCTAAACCACCAGTGGGATGACTAGATGACTGAGATGCTAAAGGAGCACTCAAGGACAATAAGGATGTTGCAGAGAAACTAAATGAATTCTTTGCATCAGTCTTCATGGCTGAGGATGTGAGGGAGATTCCCAAAGCTGAACCATTCTTTTAAGGTGGCAAATCTGAGGAACTTTCCCAGATTGAAGTGTAATTAGAGGAGGCTTTTGAACTGATAAACTAAACAGAAATAAGTCACCAGAAAAAGATAGCATTCACCCAAAAGCTCTGAAAGAACTCAAATGTGAAACTGTGGTATGTAACCAATCATTTAAAACAGCTTCTGTACCAGATGACTGGAGGATAGCTAATGTGACACCAATTTTTAAAAAAGGCTCCAGAGGTGTTCCTGACAATTATAGTCCATTAAGCCTAACTTCAGTACTAGGCAAACTGGTTGAAACTATAATAAAGAACAGAGTTATCAGACACATAGATTAATGTGGTTTGCTGTGGAAGAGTCAACACAGTTTTTGAGGGAAACATGGGAAAGGGAGAACATGCCTCATCTATCCACTAGAATTCTCTGAGAGAGTCAACAAGCATGACCAGGAGAATCCAGAGGATACAGTATACTTAGATTTTCAGAAACCCTTTGACAAAGTTCCTCACCAAAGGCGCTTAAGCAAAGTAAGTGGTCATGGGATGACAGAGAAGGTCCTCTCATGGATCAGTAACTGGTTAAAAGATAGAAAACACGGGGTAGGAATAAATGGTCAGTATTCAGAATGGAGAAAGGTAAATAGTGGTGTCCCCAAGAGGTCTGTAGGGATACTGTTCAACATATTCATAAATGATCTGGAAAAAGGGGCAAACAGTGAGGTGGCAACATTTGCAGATGGTACAAAACTACTCAAGATAGTTACGTCCCAGGCAGACTGCAAAGAGCTACAAGGGATCTCACAAAACTAGGTGAGTGGGCAACAAAATGGCAGATGAAATTCAATGTTGATAAATGCAAAGTAATGCACATTGGAAAACATAATCCCAACTATGCATATAAAATGATGGGGTCTAAATTAGCTGTTACCACTCAAGAAAGAGATCTTGGAGTCATTGTAGATTGTTCTCTGAAAACATCTACTCAATGTACAGAGGCAGCCAAAAAAACAAACAGAATGTTGGGAATCATTAAGAAAGAGATACATAAGACAGAAAATATCATATTGCCTCTATATAAATCCACGGTATGTCCACATCTTGAATACTGAGTGGAGATGTGGTTGCCCCATCTCAAAAAAGATATATTGGAATTGGAAAAGATTCAGAAAATGGCAACGAATGATTAAGGGTATGGATCACCTTCCATATGAGTAGAGATTAATAAGACTGGGATTTTTTATCTTAGAAAAGAGACAAGTAACAGGGGATATGATAAAAGACTATAAAATCATGACTGGTGTGGAGAAAGTAAATAAAGTGTTATTTACTCCTTCACATAACACAAGAACTAGGGGACATCAAATGAAGTTAATAGCAACAGTTTTAAAACAAACAAAACAAAGTATTTCTTCATACAATGCATAGTTAACCTGTGGAACTTTCTGCCAGAAGTTGTTGTGAAGGCCAAGACTATAACAGGGTTAAAAAACTAGATAAAGAACAGTTGATCCATTCCTTGTTGACTTGTTCTGTTCATTCTCTCTGAAGCACCTGGCATTGACCACTGTCAGAAGACAGGATAATGGACTACATGGAGCTTTCGTGTGACCTAGTATGGCTGTTCTTATCCTCTGCATATAGACAATGGAAGTCTGTAATTTGGGTAAAGAAAATGATGCTTCCTTTTTCCCATCCTGTGTCTTATTTTGATGACAAGCTCTTCAGAGCAAGGATAGTCTTTTATTACATGTATGCTCAGTGCTTACCACAATGAATCCCTGATCTCATTTGTGGCCTCTAGGCAGTACAATAATAAATAATAATAATAATAATAATAATAAACAAACAGCCTTCCAAATATTGCAGACTAAAAGAGGTGCCCTCTCCTCCACTGCTCATACAGAATACGGCTGCCTGCCTTCTCCAGGGCTCAGGTTATGATGCATATGTAAAGTATGTCTACACTGAAAAAAAGTGGTGGCAGCAAGTCTGAGTCAACTGTCTCAGACTTGCACTAAGGGTCTAAAAATAGCAGCATAGATGTTCTCACCTGGGCTGGAGCAAGACTCTGAAACCCAATGAATGGGGTGGGCCTCAGAGCCTGAGCTCCTGCCTGAACCTGAATGTCTACACTGCTATTTTTTGTCCTGTAGTGTGAGCCCAGGGAGGCTGAGTAAGTTGAACCAGGCTCTAAGACTTGCTGCCACTTTTTTTTTTTTTCCAGTGTAGACTGAATATATCAGGCCTGTGCTCAAGTCCCTCCACTAGCTCCCAGTCAGCTTCCAATGTCAGTTCTGGGCCTTAGTGCCAATTTTCAAGCAATTAATGCATCAAGCCCCAGCTACATCAAAGACAAAATTTCAGCCTATGAACTCCTGTGACAGCTACACTCGTTTGGGAAAATGCTGATCACAAAGCCCAGGACTAAGAAGCAATAGCTAAAGACAAAGTACTTTGTCTTAAGAAAATCCAACTATGGAACAATCTTCCAGAGGAGATCAGGCAAATCCAAAATCTGAGAATTTATAGGAAACTTTGCCAACTTTCCACTATAAATGATACTCACAATTTCTACAACTCTTTTAGTCCCAGAACCCTCCTATTCCCCACTCCCCTGGAAAAAAAAATAAACTACCTCAAAAAGAGTTCTTACCCCATAAAGAAGAAGTGCCAGAGACTCCATGAAGACCACTAAGGACTTTGCTATTGATTTTAAGTGGAAGATGCTCATATAATACAGTGATGGCTGGCAGAATACATCTGATTATCGATTAGAGAGATCTATTACATACAGTCACTTGTCCTGCAACAGTCTCTTCTGCAGATTGCTCTGTGTCTAGATTTTCAAACCATTGTATGGTACTTTCACTAGATATGATGAACTAGGATCCAGGGTAATATTTTCCAAAACACTTGTACTTTAAGAACAAAATGCTGAAACCACGCATACCTCTTTTATTTCATGTAGAATAATGTGTTTAAGATAATGATTGGACATTTATATTACACCTAAAGTTTCAAGGTCAGGTTTTGCAGGGCCCTTATATAAATGAATAATTTAAGATTTCTGCAACATTGACAATCATTACAACCTTTTATGTCACACAAGTGAAAGAAACACATCTAGTTTTCAGTGTAAACAACATATCAACAAAAATTATTGGTTATTCAAGAATGTGTTCTTTTATACTGTTAGAGTACTATATCTGTGTTTGTATTGCATCTGATTTTTATGTCTTTTTAATAATGTTAAATGCCTATACACAGTATTATATTAAAAGTTTCCATTTTAGCCCAATTATTCACATAAGCTTTGTCCAGTTACTCACAGAAATCACAAAAAGATCTCATTCTCAACACTTTGAGAAATCCCCCGATCCAGAGGAGAGACTTTTTAAATGAATAAGTTTTAAATTAAATTAAAACCTTCCTGTAATTATTAATGCATGATTTCCATCACTTCAGAGACATCCCACTGCTAGGGGGTGTATTTTTTCAAAGATTCGACATCATTGCAAAGGGTATTGCTTCAAAGTCTTCAGAATGCTGGCAGGGGTAGCCTATTTTGGGAGATCACCCCACTTGCATCCATCAGAAACAAAAACTTTACATCGTAGAGTGGATATCCCCTTCGGAGATTGTTGTGTAGGAAAAGAGGATTCTCTTGTTGACAATTTTCATATCACCATCACTAACTTTGAGCTTGGTTACTACTTTTTCTTTTATAATCATCTGTTGTTCAATATTTTTAAATGACACCATCTACCATCTATGAAGTTCATGCCTAGGTAAATGCAAGGCTTTGAGGTAGACTTTTGTGTTTATCTAAATTTCCTTCACATATATCAACAACAGACATGCTGTTGCTTCTCCAGCAAGAGATTTTTCAGGCATTTTTCAACCAAAACATCTCTATTTACCTGCACTATCTTCAAACTTGATACTAACCTGACCTTGGCTTCTCTTCCTCCTGCCACCATCTCCGAAAATCTACTGACTGCTATCTCCACAATATTACCTAGGTATACTACTGTGTAATTCCATCTCTGCTGCAGTATTCATCTTTGCTTTCAACTTCTCTCACTTTAATTACTTAATTTCAGCTCCTGTCTATGTACTTTATACATTACAGAATCCAGGTTCCAATATGTGTGGTATGCCTGTATGCCACTCACTCGTGCATAAATGTGCAACCACATCATGACAATATCAAACAATTTGGGTGGTGTTCTATTCACTTCAGAATCCATTTCAAAATTGCCCCTGCCCCTTTAAAACAAATCAAAAAGATCACCCTCTGTGGACTTGCGCCAGCCTGCCTCACAGCTCATTTTATTTCACTGATCTCCTGAATAAATGCACTCATCTAGCTCTAACCTCCTTTTCTTTCCTCTATAGTTTGTATCACTGCTGGTCTGAGAAGTTTGTTCTCTGGAGTTCTTGCAACCTGAAGCAGACTTCTTATCTCTTTGCTTCTGGCTCTCTCCATTTCAGATCTCGCTGTAAAGAGAGAATTACCTGCTTGTAATTCAGCTTCCCTGAAGATCTCTAGTGACTGGATTCCTACTCTTGAAGCTTGTGTTTTTAATGTGGGACAAATGAGCTCTAGCTCTCTAAGTTTTCTGGCTGTTGGAGACACCATAAACTATGTCTTTTATTCCGACTAACTGCTAGTGCCTCAGTATCCTCCTTAATGAGTGGGAAGCAAAGTGGCTCTCTAATTGCTTCACAAAATGTGTGTCAGAGAAATATATTTATATGACTGGATGACCACAATCCACTCACTGGAAAATATTGTATCTCCCAACTCTGAAAGGAAGGAGAAAGGATAAGTAGAAAGCCAGTAAAATGATATCTTCACAGAAGTCAAATTACAAATTAGGAACTTCACTTTTTCTAAAGATACCGTATTGACAGGATTCAAACTTCTGGAGACTAAAAATCTCAGGGAAGCCTCAAAACAATCATACATTTTTAAATGCTAAAGAACAAGAAACCATCTGTGGTGGTTACATATATTTCAGATAATTTTAAATACCTCCCAAAATACATTCCCTCAAATGAAGGGTGGGACAGTTAGGGAGAAAATAGTGGAAACAACGTCCAATTTAAACAAAAAATCTGCAGAATCAACATCTCCACTCATTTTGAGCCATGATGTTCAATGGACTCCTGGAACTTACTCATGGAAAGGTTTATTGCTCTTCAGCTGGATAACTTAGGTTCATCTTTAAAGAATATGGTCAGGATCTGTCAGTGTCTGTCTAGCCATTCCTTTTTATTTGCTACAAAAAAGGCATCTTTCTGAATCACTTTGATTATTACACATAATAGGACAGCAGCAGGCAATGCAGCAGACTTTGAAGGGATCTCTCAGAAATTCCAGCATGACCTGCAAAGAGTCTAGCTGGGAAATGTGTATCTCTGTTTGGCACATTGCTCAACTACAAGCTAACACTAGGATGGTTTTTATAAGTGCACATTTCTGAACATATGTACACAATGAAAATGACATATTTGTATCATCATATTTAAATAAATTAATCAATTACCTGATCCTTTAAGAATGAAAGATTACCATCTTTTCCGCAATATTGGGAACGAGGAACAATTGTAAAAGTAGGAAAATCTAGCATTCTAATTAGAAAAGTGCTGAAAGTTTAGGTTATGCTATTACGCAGTTCTGGAGAATATTTTCTGTGTTGATATGGAGACATAATCGGACGACTATCAGAATGTTATCACTGTATTTACACATATTTTATTAAAGAACAGGAATAAGTAATCTAATTTGCCAAACATAATTTTATCCAATACAATCTCACTATTGCTATTATTCGTACCTAAGGTTTCCTCTCATTATTTTCCTGTATGCAGAATAACCAGTACTGAGAACACAATACCTATGAACACTTTGTGCACCAGAAGAAATAAAAAGTTGGTCATACATTTGCTTTTGGTACGGGCACTTCTTTTCCACTGGAGATAGAAGAGGGCATTCCTAGTGCCACTTTCCCCTGGTGGCCAGCAGCAAGATGAACAGAAGAGTGGAAACCCTGGGTGCATTTTTCCCCTTTTGAGAGGAGCTGAAGGAAGAGGAGGCTGCTCAGACAAATCTTTACCACATGGAGCTGAGTGGCAGGTTCAGGACTCTGCATGATGCCTGCCAGTAGGGAGCAGGGCTTATAGGGAACATGGTTCACCACATAATCCTATCCTCATATCAAAACACACAAAATATGGTAGAAAACATTTTTCAGTCAGTCTTAGCTAAATATAAATATACTACAGACTTTAGACTTTTCCAGGAGCCTAGAGTCTATTGCTGCTTTTAACTTGGCAGCTTATACTCAGAAGACTCCGACATTGGCAGTGGAGTTTTTGAAATAAAAGCAGTTGGGGAAGAAGAGAAGACATTAAGTTATCACAAAAGTTTGGGGTTTTTTATGGTTGCTTTTTCCTTGTTTTCAAGACTTCGCTGACAAGAAAACTGCCTTTAAAAAATACAGTTTTCTTCCAACTACGTCAATTTCACACACACATTAAAATCAGAGCCTTTCTACCTGAAGTTGCTCCTAAGCTAAAAGCTTTTACATACTCCAGACATCTGCTGAGACACTATTCTAACACTCCTGTGAACCTACACTAAGTTAAACTAAAAACTAAAATAAAAATAGTGAAGAAATAGAAACAAATACATAAATTTACTGCACCATATATAACTATTTTCCCTCACCATTTTCTCACTGTGAGACACAGTAGACAATGGAGAAAATTCATGAAGAAGACTGCTAAGGCAACATCACTGATATGGTCACAAACAGAACAAATGAAACAGTAGTGCCAGAATATTATCATTTTAATGCCATTCACTTTAGTGAAACTGCAGCAGGGATTAATTTGACCCTAAAAGCCACTTTCTAACTTTTTGGAGACTTTTTTATATAAATATAAAATTTCAGCACATCTCTGTACATTGCAGGCTTCTAGCAGACAGTGCTCTTGGACCTTCCACAGATCAGTGTGCATGGACTTGGCTGTGAGTAGGTTTTCCAAAGCCAGACTGCTGCAAAATATTGTAATTTTTTATCATATACTTGAGACCCACAAAGACTGCTTTTTATCCACAAGTCATCAGGACAAATATAGTATACTATGACACTGCAACTATACAGGCCCAATATAAGACTCTGGCTCAGGAAGCAATATATTTTTAGCAGCATGACCCTGCTTGCAGAATGACTCTAGATGTAAGCTGACCACATTATGGTCTAAATTAAAGAATTACTTCTTTCAAAAGGCTTTCCCCCAGTAAAGGCATCTCCTCACAATATGTTCCAGATGAATGTAGCCAGACAAGAGAGAGAGAGAAAGAAGAAAATTGCCTAGAATATGAAAAGACTGGGAACTAACTCCCCTCTGGGCATAACTATACTACTTTTTGTCATTTTGAGCACATAGATATTGAGGAGATATGCAACTTAGAAATATTACAGATAAATTAGGCGTTTGTATACCATTCCATCTCACCAATGCAGACTATGCTTCCCATGTTTTTTTTAAATATATACACTGTAACATAGACATAAAGCTGTGTACTGGTAACCTGTTTATTAGGGCTGGACTCTAAATCCCTCTGGGAGTCTCAGACATCTGGCTTTTCTGTTAGTGCTGGATTTCGTATTTAGATCTCTTATTTAACTGAAAGACATGTATAAACTCATACACACAGACGGCTCTCTAATGTCCCATATTAAGAGGCTCAAGAGCATGAAATGCTCTCCCAAAAATCCATAGTATGGAAATATACACTCTATTTCTCTCACTAAAACAGGAATAAACATTTTGGCCTTGTATAAAAATACACCCCCAACGTATCAAAAAAGACCAGAATAATGTGGATCTGAAAAACCACACTTTTTAAAAGAACAGAATATTAGCAAATCAAATGTTAAGCTCTGAGGTTGCTGTCAGCCTCTCAAATATATGTACAATGTGGATTCAAGGCTTTAACTAGCAGAACAGACTACCTTGCACTGTTGCATAAGGAAGAACTAGATGACCAAGACAGTCATTTCCCATGCTATGCACTCAGGGTGTGGCTTGCCAGCTGAAAGGCTGGTTGTGAGCATCCCAGGCGGAAGCTACTACAGTAAGGCATTGTAAGATACCCAAGATTGCAGGAAAGAGGTAAGACAGCCTCTCACTGGTCCGGGCTGTATCTCTGGTATATCACAGCTAGTACTGGATATAGTACTGCATAGTCTGTGCAGGAGACTGCATGCAGAAGCTTTTTAGCAGGCAGTGAAGCACAGAGACCAGGGTCTTTTTTGGGTGCCAGAGGGACGTATATGCGGCCTCATTCTACTTTTAGATGATGCAGAATAAGGTGATCTCTGCCTCTTTTTCTTATTAGGTCCCTCACTCAGTGAGCTGTTTTTGTGATCTCTAGAAGACTAGAGCTGTGTCCTAACTCTGTCAATTGATGACTCTTGAGGGCAGGAACAGCTGAGTACTTTGAGGAAGCAGGATTCTGGGAATTGGCCCCAGAGCCAACACTCACATGTGCATTTCTGGAGGAAGGCTGCTCAGATCAAGGTGGACCTTGTTTACCTGGATCAGAAGGTCTCATGGAGTAGCCCCAAAGAAAATACTTTAGGTGAACCTCTCTTATTTTTTGTGTCCATTAGAAAATGGATGGCAAATCGAGCATTTCTTAGGGATATGTCCATCACCAAAGCAAACTAAATTCCTTGAATGACCATTATTGCGGGCTACAACTACTCCATATAAGGGGCAATATTTAAACCTTGGATATTTTTCTCAGCCATAAGGACTGAAACCTGGAACTCAGTAACCAAAAAACAGAATAAAAATACTTGAATGGAAGTATTGCAATCCCTTGCTAATAACTAAAAGCTACACTGAAGGGATACCTATACACAAATAAATTGTTTACATATGCAGGTGTGCACAGACAGAGATGCTGCTCACAAATCAAACTTGCAATCCTGGGCAATAAAATGGATGCACTGGAACTGCCTGTTGTTGACCAGGATCACTTCATAGCATGAGGGACAGCATCTGATCCTGGAAGAACTAAGCATAACCTCCCAGTAAAAGAAAAAGCTACACACTTGCTAATATCTATCTAAGTATAAAGAAAATAAAATAATATTTAAAGAAAAATAACAAGCAACAAAAATTACTATTTACAAAGTATAGAAACTAATGCTAATACTACTACTGATTATTAATAAAAAGTAGAATGTGGAGGAAATCTCAAGCAAGACAACTGCCAGAGCTCTGTCTCAGGCTGAGGTGGCTGAAAAGGAACGGAGGGTAGTTCGCCTATGTAGTGCTATATAACAATGGCATGGGGCATGAGAATGACTGACACACATGTGCAGGCTGAATGGACACTGCTATAAGAAATCTCCAATCAAAGGCACAGGGGGTACTAGCACACCTAGAGTGGAGCAGCCATAGGGACACTACTCGAAAAAGAATCAGAGCTCTCAGAGTTTCAGAGAAACCTCGGCCTTCTATTCAGAGACACTAAACTGAGCAGCAATGTGGCTGCAGTCCAAAGGATATAAAAGGATACCATGCTGATAGCCTAGCTGGGAAAAAGAGATGGAGAAATAAATTAAAAAAAAAAAAAAAAAAGAGACGAGAGAAACCTCTTGATCTACCTTCACAATGTACAAAAGGTCAATAAAAGCCAGTATCATATGCCTGACAGCAGCAGCTTCTCATTTAAGAGAGCTTCCTTTTTTTATCTGTAATCATTTAAGAGAACTTTTTTTTTTCTCTGTACTTCTATATGTTTCCAAAAACCCTTGTGAAGAGTAAGGCCCAAATTAATCTTACAGACCAAATCTCTGAACAACCTAGTCTTTAGCCACAGGTCTACTGACTGCAATGTTGTTAAAAATACTTTAAAATGGGATAGAGATGGAATCTACAGTTGTTCTGCATGGGTAATGTGTCGCTAACTTGAAAACACCTACATATTCCTTAAAATTTTCTTTCTTTTTCTTTATGTTCCACTGACTTTGTCTCACAATTCCAACTATGTTACCACATATCAAGTGGTATTGAGGATTTCCTGATACAGGCAATAACAGCAGTGTGAAAATTTCAGATTTACTGGCTATCATCTGGAATTCAGCTGATCAAGAGATTTGGAGAAAGCGTGCTTAGTCAGGGGCACCAGAGGTGTACGTAGACATTTTTGCATGTTTCTCTTGAATATAAAAAGCAAAATCCTTTTCACTCTTTTGAAACTGGGATTTAGAGGATTTCTTGCTTTTAGAAATAAGGAAAAATCTAGGGCTTTTGAAATCAGTCTGCAATGTCTCAGTTTCACCATATTATCAACTTCAAAAACTTATCTTCAGGAATCTCAGAGGACTGTTTTCTAAAGAAAAAAAGGCTGCCCTTTTCTGTAAAACTCTTAGGACAAAGGCATGACAATTTGCTTGTGTAGCTGCTTAGGGGTTTTTTTTAGATCTATAAGGAGCTACGACAGGATATATTAAGAGGGCCTCTGTGACAGATTAGATAATGTCTGTTGAGAAATCATATTTCAGATGAATTGGAACTAAGAAAGTAGGGTAACTTTAAAATTATGACAGAGAGATACTGACAAATTGCCTTAGGTTTAAAAATATAAAAAGACAGTCAACTTAAAACTAATTGTTGTAAACAAACAATTCTTTACTTATATAAATACATTAGCAGCTTGGATTATGAGAAATGAAATAATTTATTTACTTTTTAAATAAATAATTTTAAGTATGAAATATTCTCTCTTTGTGCTGATATAAAGAATTTTTCACATGTAAAAGTGGACCACATCCTGCAAATCAGATAGATGTAAAGTAATCTTCCTTACATAATGCTAACAGGATCATAGCAGCATTGGAAATGCTAGGAAAAATAACTATACCTACAGTAAAGAGGGGATATCATTAAAAGTGATATGGCAATCATACTGGGATAGGAACAAGGAAGAGAGGTTACTTCACTCTCCCTGAGAAAACATTATTGTCAAGGTGTTAATGCCACAGATACTTTCTTGGTTAATATGATGAGTAAGTTGACACCTGACCACATAAAAAGAGGGCATAACAGGATGGCAAAAAAAAGGAAACTGACATTGTGATCTAGTATGTCATGGAGAATGGCATATGTTCAAATCCTAGTGAAACTAAAAGAGAGAGGTCTAGAAATGTAGGCATTAAATTTGTTTCTCTCTTTTCTGTGACTTCAACAATTTGGGCCTATCTGTGCAAGGTGAGGGAGTTTCAGGCTTAGGTACGTCTTCCGTGCCTTGTAACCTTGCTCTGACTTGATCTTTTCTTAATTTTGTAATAAACTAGGTTTATTTAAAGACACATTTGTACCTTAGACTGAGGTAATTCACTACAGCTTGTCAGACGAGAGGTAAAATGATCCTTTGGCCTATGCAGAAAAGCCTTAATCTAAACCCAGTTCAGTCAAACTTCCTTTACAAAGGTAAATTTTGATTCTGCAGAATCTTAATATAGCATATTTGCTACAGAAATACATGAAGCAAGACAGATCCAGCTCATAAGCTGTTTTTGAACTACTGGAATTAGAAGGACAGAATTTTTCTAACTAAAATACTTAACAAAAGATTCATGGATTAAATTAAAATGGAGTCCTAAAACAATGGAGGTAAAAACACAAAACCAGAAATAATGTTACAAAAATATTGATAAGTTGTTATTCCTTGTTTTCTCCATTTGAAGATTATTAGACGTGCAGCTATATCATGATGATATGTCATTTCTATACAGTACTTCTAGGTGGAAAGAAAGATTAATATGCCACCTAGAGGACAAAATAACAACAACAAAATATGCCACATTCTCTTATGTTTCCAGGCTTCAAAATAACACCTTTTCAGAATATATGCATCCTGTAAATGTGATTAAATATAATATACTGGTCAAGTGTTGATACGTTTTATAATTAGTCAGTATTATATTAGTAGTATAAAAAGATTTTAGGATATTATAATTGAATTTTTATACTTTGGGATTACAAAAATCAGGTATATCAAGCAGTGCAATCTTATTTAACCTCATGTATGAAACACAAGATTGTTTCTTGCCTGTCCTGTTGTAAGATTTTGTGTACATGTCATCTTTTAAACAAATAAGAGCAGGATTATCCAAACAAAAAAGTAAACAGAAATAAGTAATTGTTAAAGTGCAGAAAAGACAGCTATTGGTAAAAAAAACATCTATGGGTCCCTTCTTTGAAAATATATAGTAGGGCATATACAGTCTGAAAGAACTATTGATTAATTGCTAAAAAGAAAATAGCACGTTTCTAAAAATGGAAAACCATTATAGTTTTATCAGCTCATATTGCTCCTAGCCTATGGTGGAATTCCTGTTGATTTCAGTAGGAGTTAAGCATGGGGATTGAAGGCTTTAATGTTCTGAAAGTGGGACTAAAATATCTAGGGTATAGATATAGAAAATATTAAACACATTTGTGAAAATCTAAAAACATGGGAAGCAAAGATGTCACTAAGTACTAAAATTGTTTATTTCTTATATGACATTTTCCTTAAGTACAGAGAGTAATGTTCCTTTTTCCAAAGAAGTAAGAAATGTCTCTATTTATAGTTTAACACAAAGTTATAGCAAGTAAACTAAAACAACTATTTACTGAAAAATCTCCGTTAGAATCGCTGTGATGTCTCACAGTATTAAGGATTCATGTCCCGGTTTCAGAAACAGTAAGATTTGGCATTGCATAATTTACACTGAAACAAAATGACTAAAATGTTCCTTGATGTTCTTCACTTTTAATCTGAGACTGTAACTTCAAATGTTTAAACATATTGTCCTCTGAACATGTCTGGGCTGGCTGGTTGTATGCTCCAGCCTCTTTTTATGAGCTGCAGGTGTTCTTTATCAGGTTCCCACTTTCTTTGTCACTAAAGCTCTAGGATGTGAAGCTTGCCTTTCTTGGCGAATAGAATGCAACCATGCATACTCTTCCTTATCTTTTCCTGTATTCAGAGCAAATTTGTATGGAACATATTTTAATAATAAAGCAAGGAATTTGCTGCTGCATTTGAAATGTTTTGGAAGAACTATGAAGTAGCAACAAAATATATGCTGTAGTGCGCCACCTTCAGGTCATAACATATTATAAAGAACACTATGATTTTTTTGTTGTTGATTTATGTAACATTATTGAGAAGCATCTCATGGAGACTAATGGCTACAGAAATAATTATAACACATGGCCCTGATTCTACAAATGCTTTGCTCACAACTGTAACACAGCTGCAGGTTTTCTGGCAGACAACGCTGCTGGAGCTCAGCTAATGATAATGGGTTGGAAAAGAATATCATCTTACATAGAACAGCAAATGCAAAATAAGCATTCACCCGAACTCTCATAAATATTTCTTTGACTTTTCTATGTAAATTAAAATATAGCACATATATGCAAATAACCTGAAACTGAACATAGTTTAAATCAAACTTTTTAAAATTTTCCTTAATTTTTTTCTACAAGTATTTCCATTATAATAAATTAAAATTAGTCAATTAACCACTTAAGTTGTTGACATCTTTTTGTGACAATTACCCCATTTCTTGAATGAAACATAGTCTGGAAGCATGGGCACTGATGACATCTGCAGCAGGGCACAAAAAAAACAGGCTGGCAGACTCCTAGCTGCTGTGCTTAGAACCTGCCAAAAATGGCCCACCTGTCATGGACTTGGATCATGTTCTAAATTTCCGGCTTGAGGAATAAGGACTCCAGCTCAGGGGAAAGGGGGAAGCCAGCATGAGCCCCAGCATTTTCAAGACAGGAGGCAAAAGAACATGGCTGGTAAAATCTCATTGCCCCTGCAGGATAAGCTCGGGAACAGGGAAGGGGAAGAAAAAACTTTAGGAGATGGGTTCAGATTCAAATTTCAGAAACTTTGAGGTCGGAGAAAGTGGGAACCACTTGAAAGGAAAGAGGCAAACGGAACTGAGGGTACATTAGATTTTGTATCTTTCTTCTCCTATGTGCTGATGGCAACAACTCCCTTTTCCACCTCCAGCTAATATCCCCTTTACTTCTCTCTTCAAGTAGCTTCAGGTGAAGCTGGCTCCCCACATAGCATGAAGTACATAGGTATTGGGGAGAAAAGCAGCAGGGTAGGAGAGGGAATGTAGATGCTGCTGTTGGCAGGTTTAAGTAGATAAAAGGAACTGAAACAGAAAACACATCCTTCTACCCTTACTCATCATTGCCGTTCTCCCAGTGCTTCCTGAGCAAATAATAACCATCACTACTCCTTTCTCCTCCCTAAATGCTGAGACTCAAGCTTGCCAATCTCCTAAAATGTGGTTTAGAAGCAGAAGGACTGAGGAATTTAGATGATGAACACTGATGGCCTGGCTTCACTTGCAAGGTAGAGTGCATTAAAGCAGCCCCAGGCACCCTAATTCACGACCCATCCACACTGGCAAGGCACTTAGAGAGCCTGGACTCTGCAGCTGGAGCGCTCCTGGTACTCCACCTCCATGAGAAGCATAACGCTTTGATCTGCCTCCAGAAATGTCCCATAATCCCCTTAAGTCAAGTGACCCCTCCTGTCAGTGTTTTGAACTCAGCTGCAGTTCAAAGGATACCCCCTTTCAAAGCTTCATTTCTGACAGCCGGCATGCTTATCTGCTCCAGGACAAAGCAAACCATTAGTGTAGAATGCTGTTTGCTGTGAGTGAGAGAGAGAGAGAGAGGTGGAGGGGGAGAAATCTGCTGCTGTCTGAACCTGCAAGACAGTATGCTGACATGCTCTCAGCCCCGCAAAAACCCACTCTCTCTCCTCCCACATACACACAATACACTCCACCCCCCGCCATTTGAAAAACACGTTGCAGCCACTTGCATGCTGGGATAGCTACCACAATGCATTGATTTCTCTGGCATCGCAAGTGCTGCTAATGTGGCCATGCCAGTGTGCTTGAATATGACAGTGTGAACATACTGCAGCACTTTCCCTACTGCGCTCTCCAAGGGCTGGTTTAACTCACAGCGCTCTACATCTGCAAGTGTAACCATGCCCTGAAAGAGAATTATCTTACTCTGCTGCAAACTACAAGTATAGCATACCTATTCTAGCACTGTGTCCTGCCGTAGGTATCAGAGTACCCATCCAGCCCCTGCTTCCAAACGAAGTGGTGGAAGAAAGGATCACAAAAATAACATCTCTTTTAGCTTAAGTGGTACATGGACTTTTTTCCTAAACAAAAACAATTTAGGCTCTTACATTATGAAAAGACTTTCCAAATTTGTAAGGATGTTTTTAAGTTGCAAGCTACACTTAAATGTAAACACTCATACATAAGATGTATTGCTTTTTGCTAGGAAAAATTATTTAATCTTTAAAAATATGGTGTCCATTAAAATACACTTGCAGTTTTATTACATATACAATTAAAAATTCTAATTACTCCATCAAGAAAATCTTACCATTGCACCCACATGAAAAATGCAACCTGATTTTTTTTTTTTTTTTAAACTGGACCTCAGCCAGAACTCCGTTTTTATGCTTGGAAATGCTTACAGATACAATTTTGCACCTGGAACTATTTCCAGATGCAAATTATATAATTTTGACATCTCAGTACCTGACTGTGTATTTAGCTATCTACATGGCAATCATGAGGGATGATTGCGGCTTGTGTAGATGTACCTTAGTTAGCTTTAATCTAGCAAGCTTGGATACCAGTAAAGCCGCACCAGCACAAGCTTCAGCATGGCTGTACAAGTCCACTCAGAACACTGGGTAATTACTCAGCTGGCTAGCCTGAGCTGAAGTCCAGGCTGCTGTGGCTTCACTGCTTTAATTTAGCTAGCTCAGGTATGTCTGCTCGAGCTGCGATCACACCTCACACCTGCAGTGCAGGCACACCCTAACTGACATGAACTGAAGATTCAAAAATATGCCACAAAAAGGATCTATTTTCAAAATTTGACCTTTAGGGATTTTTTTTTTAATAAAACAACTTTTTTTGATTCTTAACTCTTGTGACTTAAATAAAAAAAGGCACAAGGCATTCCTGTCATTTACATGTTAATAACGTAATAGAATAATTCCACTGAATGATAAACTATACTTTGGAGCTATAAAAGTGAACATATGTATAAAGTATACCTCTATGCAAAGGATCCAGCAAGTATGTCTTGTAATTTTGTACATATACTACTTCATCAGGAGCCACCAAGTTTCCCTCTTAATCCCCACAAAAATTATCTTAAAAGGAGTTTTTCCAAGAAAAATGTTACTATTGGTAAAGTTGCATGCTATTAATTCCTCCCATATTAAATTCCATATGCAGTGCTTTTGGGAAGGACATGAAATCATGTTGGTACCTATCTTTTGTAATGTGTGCAGATATAAAAAAAATATTTTAGAGTTACTAGCAGGTAGTGACTATTCCTAAGTCAGACTGTTTTTAACTACAACATTCTTATTCACAGTGTAACCTGAAGGTGAGGGATGATGGGAGAAATATTGTAAATCACATCTTACCTTCATCTATTGAGGCTTCACTACTATACCCATCATACTCTGCAGACAGAGGGCTATATTTTTGTCTAGTTTCCCAAATGTAATTTTTTTGCTGTCTGCTATCTACCATTGGTGGCCTGGAACTTTGTGTTCTGGACAAGGCCTCATGGTATTTACCCACTGCCTCGTCTTCACTTTCAGAGGAGGAACCATGCTGGTCTTTATTCATGTACGAGTTGTCTGTTTGAAGAAAACAGAACAGTAAATGACAGACGATAGCTCAAGAAAGAACGAAACAAATTAATCAATGCAATTTAAATATTTTCAATGTTTACTGAAATTTTTTGAGAAAAACAAAATATATTTAATCAATTTTTGTCATCGTTTTACATAGGTACTAAATTGAACTGTGATACCTCAGAATTTTTTATTGTTTTTTTACAAATGCAGAAAAATTACAAATTCCTAAATATTATACAGTATGTTTAATGGGAAATAAGCGATGGAGTTTTTTTGAGGCAGCACACATCCAATTTCTTAATCTCTTTATTTATCAAACAAAATTCCCAAAGATTTTATGTAATCACAGGCAACATAATTTAAATGTCATATTTTGGATTACTGACTCATATTAGAAAGTCATCTCCTGATTTTCTCCTGACAAGGAGCTTATGGTGTAGAATATAGCATAAATAAAATTTTGATGTCAAAATAAAAGAGATGACAAAATTACATAAAAATATTTAGGCTAATAACACCTAAAGGAAAAAAATGGTACAGTAATACTGATGCTACATTTTAAAAGAAAATCTAACAAGTTGGTCAAAATATTCATAGCTAAAACAGAAGTTTTACAATACAGGCACATACCAATAGATGTGAAGGATATAGAAAAGTACTCGGTTAAATAAAAATTAAAATGGGCATACAGAGTCTTATTTTACTTGAAACAACTATTTCCCTCAAACCTGGAATTAATACAGATTCTCATAGCAGCCACCTGGCAATAGTTAAGGTTGCATCAAAGTTTATATTCTAACTTCTGTTTTTATTCAGTCATAAAGTCCAAAATCATCACATTTGTGTTTAAAATTTTCCAATTTAGTGTCTTTTGAAGGTTTTTGTTTTGTTTGTTTTTTAAAAGTTTCAACAAATAGCTGTTTTCCGAATGGAGTAAAAAATAAACATTTTCCATTTTAAAAAACCTACAAGGTTTTAGGTTTGTTAGTTTTTTAAAAAAATCCTCCATTTGAAATGGCTACTGTTTAAAAGTTGAAATTTAGCAGGAAAATAGCTCTCACTTGACAACAGCTCACAGCCATGTTCCAGAAAAAATGTTTAAAAAATTCATGCCACAAGTAGACTGATTTTTTTCACTATGCACATTAAGACAAAAATTCACTCAGAGCAGATGGCCTGTACAAGATCTACACTATCGTTAAGTTCCACTTAACCCCTATACAAAAATATAACATCACGTAAGTATGACGCCTTAAACAGAAATTATGTAGTGCATAAGCTTATACACTCTACCCCAAATGCATAGCCAAAAAGAATAAGTGGATAAGTACTTCCAAGCAGACTTAGTTTCACAGTGAACGAGCTAGTAACATAAATTGTTGCATATCAATTGGAATAATTAGGGCTGAGACTTTGTATGGTGTACAAGGGCTGGGGAAAGATTCCTACAGTTTGCTGGGGCTGGAACCTCCTATGTTGTGCAAAAGGATTAAGGAAAGGTTTGACCAATTTTGTAAGCTGCACAGTAGCTGAAGCAAAGGTTTGTGTGGATCTTAAGGTCTGACAGGGATAAGGAAGGGTTCCTGAGAACCAGATAAAGGTCAGCAGGATCATTGCCTGCAACTCCAATTAACTGCATACCGTCAGCAGAAGCCCTTGCCTTTGTCCCTCCTCTCTTTTGTAACTCCACAGAAGGGAAAGGCATTTGGCTGAAGGAAATCCTTAACAGAAGCCCTTTTCCAGTGGGGTTTAGGAATGTAGCCAGACTACAATGAAGTCTTTCCCAAGTGTGGAGTTCTTAAAATGCACAAGAAAGAGGCTCTCTCCTGTACATTTTAACATACCCACCTGAGCTGCACAAATAGGTTGGTTGGGGCTACATGCGTTACTAACTTAAATGCACACTAGTCTCCTCAACTATGATTACAATTTAAGCTAAAGTTTATCATTTAAATTGGTGTATGTGGGTAATTTGAGCAAATCTCATAAACAAAGGCGAGGGGCATTCTAGTGGTATAAGAACATAAAAACGGCCATATTAGGTCAGACCAAAGGTCCATCTAGTCCAGTATCCTGTCTTCTGACAATGGCAACTGCCAGGTGCCACACAGGAAATGAACAGAACAGATAATCAAGTGATCCATCCCCTGTTGCCCATTCCCAGCTTTTGGCAAACAGGGACTAGGAACACCATCACTGCCCATCCTCACTAATAGCCATTGATGGACCTATCCTCCATGAACTTATCTAGTTCTTTGTTGAACCCTGTTATAGTCTTGGCCTTCACAACATCCTTTGACAAGGAGTTCCATGGGTTGACTGTGTGTCATATGAAAATATATTTTTGTTTTAAACCTGTTGCCTATTAATTTCATTTGGTAACTCCAAGTCCTTGTGTCATGAGTAGTAAACAACACTTCCTTACTTACTTTATTCACACCAGTCACGATTTTATAGACTTTGATTTATCTCCCCTTACTTGTCTCTTTTACAAGATGAAATGTCCCAGTCTGATTACTCTCTCCTCTTATGGAAGACATTCCATATCCCTAATAATTTTTGTTGCCCTTTTCTGAACCTTTTCGAATTCCAATATTTTTTTTAGATGAAGTGACCACATCTGCACGCAGTATTCAAGATGTGGACATACCATGGATTTATTTAGAGACAATATGATGTTTTTTGTCTTATTATCTATCCCTTCAGTTAATGATTCCCAACATTCTGTTCGCTTTTTTGGCTGCCGCTGCACATTGAGTGGATGTTGTCAGAGAACCATTCATAGTGACTTCAAGATCTCTTTCTTGTGTGGTAACAGCTAATTTAGACTCCATCATTTTATATGTGTAGTTAGAATTATGTTTTCCAATGTGCACTACTTTGCATGTGTCAACACTGAATTTGATCTGATATTTTCTTGCCCAGTTACCCAGTTTTGTGAGATCCTTTTGTAGCTCTTTGCAGTCTGCTTGGCACTTAACTATCTTGAATAGTTTTGTATCATCTGAAAATGTTGCCACCTCCCCTATTTAACCCTTTTTCCAGACATTTATGAATATGTTGAATAGAACTGATCACAGTACAGATCCCTGGGGGACACCACTATTTATCTCTCTCCAATCTACTCAAGAAATTCCATATTACAAAGTCCATGCCTCATTTACCACACACCTTCCAATTTCTGCAACAAATGAGGCTGAAGTACTAAAGGCCTCTTTCACTAAAAACCCTGCATGGCCCATCCTGTGCTATGAATCAAACAAGGCTTGTGAAAAAAAAAAAAAAACCAACGTGATCATTCAGTTAAAGATTGTTTCACAACACATATGCACAAGGGAGCTGAATTAAAGTTGCACAGACAACTTTAATACTGACATTTCTTACATTTTTTATAATCTTAACATTTTTTCTACATAAGTTTTTTTGTGTGCAACTTCCCAGGTTTCTGAAAAAGCAAACTGAAATAATAGAAATTCCACCATGTGGAATCATACTGACACCCACATGAGTCATCAGCAGAACTGAAATCCTTAGATTCACAGCACAGACTTTTGCCAATTTCGGAGTATGGTGGCAGCAGCAAAAGGTTCTCATCCTCTGTGTGGACCAGCCGCTAGAGGAGGATGAGACACACTTTGCCAGTGGATTTCACAGATATTTGCTGACGTTCTAGGTTCTGAAGGGGAGTGTGTTATGGTGGTCACAGACCCTTCTGCCCCACCTTCTCCCAAGCCTGACCCCATCCACCCCATTCCCTCTACCCTATCCCTCACCCGTCTTTTCCCTGCCCCTCATCTCTTCACCCTAGTCCCCACCACTAGCCCCCCTTTCCCTAACCCAAGTCTTATTGCTTAGCCAACCCAAATCTTCACCCATGAGCTCCTCATCCCAGTCCCACTATCCCTGCCCAGCAAATCTCCCTATCTGGGCTTCCCATTTGAGTCTCTGTATTCCCTCCACCCCAACTCCTTGTTCCAGTCAACTGCTATGGTCTCCTTCTCTCCTCAGTTTCTTTGCCCACCAGTCCTCAAACTCATGTCCCAGCTCCACATTCAGTCTCAGTCTCTCTCACTAAGACACTAGCTTCCAGTCTTCCTAATTTAGTCATTTCCCATTCCCACCCCCACCCTGCTCCCAATCCTGGTCAGCTTCATTCAGGGGACTCTGCATTATGCTCAGCCACTTTCTTCCTCTACACAATCTGAGAAGCAGCAGAGGGAATACTGAAAGCACACGGGAGAGAGTCTCCCTGTTGTTAGTTGTGATGCCTGGCCCCAAAATAGCCCACAGCACTCAGAAGCAGAAACTGCTCAGAAAGTCCTGTTTGGCTTCTGCAGCCCTGGAATGGAGCATGCCCAGTGCAGACAGCATCTTTAGAGAATTGAGCTCACAAATTATAACAAGCTGTGATGTTATCTGATTAAAATATGACCATGTAGATAATTGTTGCAATCACTGTTACATATCTGCAGAAAATCTTGTACAAAGGTTGTCAAGTGAGGTGTCTATGAAAAGATTATGATTTGCTGGTTATGATCATGCTATCTGTATGTATGTATCATTTTTTGTTTTTGAAATTATAAGTATTGGCTCTATACCCGGATTTCAAATGTTTGCTCCTGGGGTACCACCCACAAGGTAGCTCGCCAGCACATCTTGGAGGAAATATTCAAGTTAAGTGGTTCATCACTTGGTTGACAATGGACCATGGGAGACACTCATCTACACAGAGTGGACTGTCATGTAAATATGCTGTCTGGAGTGTGGGTAATGGCTTTCTGCAATGACTAGGGAAATTGGACATGAATATGTGACTTGCCCATGTGACTCCAAACTCCAACTTGTTGCTGTAATTTTCCACAGTAAGAACAATGGAATGCCCTCCACATGGCAAAACTATAATAGGCCCTGGAAACACCTCCATTTTGTCTTCAATTCTGCTTCTTAACTCCGGAGGAACTTTGCTACAAACTGAAGCTCTGAACAAAGGACTGAATGAGCCATCTAAGCTGTGGATGTACTCCAGAGACTCAACTTAAGCCAGCATTTATTCTATCACTGCTACAAGCCTGAACCAACAACTCTGTCATTACTGTATGTAATTCATTCTTTTAACCAGTTTTAACTCTCACCTTCTTCTCTCTTTATAAATAAACCTTTAGATTTTAGATAATAAAGGATTGGTATCAGCATGATTTTTGGGTAAGATCTAAGTTATATATTGACCTGGGGGTTAGGCTGGTCTTTTGGGATCAGACGAACCTATTATTTGATGAGGCTGATTGCAAAGAACCACTGTTCTCTGAATCCAGTGTTTTTGGTGGTGATATAAGAACTGGAATGCCTGAGGAAACTGCCTTTATGTTTTCTTGTTAGCCAGTGTGGTGAAACAGGAGTTTAATTTTGTGGCTAGTTTGGTATATCTTATAAAAGAATAACCACCAGTTTTGGGTTATGTTTGCCTTATTTCTCAGCAGTTTGTCCTGAATTTGGCACTCTCAGTTGTGATCCACTAAGGCATGGTTACAAAAGCCTCTACTGAGTACTTACAAACTGCAGTTTTTCCAGAAGGTTATAACTTAGTCTAATTTGGGCAGTTTTCCACAGAAACAGCAAAAGGCACTTTCCTTACACAAGAACAATCCCCACAAATTTCAAGCTCTTGCTCCATAGCAGGGAGGTGCAAAAGCATTTCAATTAAACTGTTATAAGATTTTTTTATACCATGGGCCAATTTATTCTTCCCTAATCTCATTCCTGGAACCACTGAAGTGTTTTAGCTGAAACTTAAACAAAACTGTAGCAAGGAGGCATGGCCTCCCTCTGAGACTGACACAGAGGGACCACAATCTGTCCTCTGCTGAGCCAGAAAGGCCACACCCAGCCCATTGGAAGCAGAAAGGCAGGACAGGAACCAAAAGTACAAAAGGCAGGCCCTGCAGGTCAGGTGGACTGGAGCTGCCAAGACAGATGCATCTCATGTGATGCTGGAACCTGAAGAGGATCTCAAAACATACTGAAAACTTGCTATAGCAATTGAGATGCCGAGGAGTTGCTGTGGCTACCACTGGCCACCTGCTCTGGGAAGACAGAGGACACCCACAAAATAGAGGTACCACATAAAGGGGAAGTAGAAAGTACTACAGACCAGAGCACTAGACTGGTGCTCCACCCTACCTGGGGGTCTGGGCTCTAAGACTCTGTATTACCCAGACTGATTGATGCTCAGCTCAGCTTAGAGGGCCCAACTATCACAAACTGCTAATTTCCTCTTTTGATAGACTGCCACTCTAAGAGTGTGACAGTGAGGAAGTGTGGCCTACCTCTGAGACTGACAGGGAGGGATGGCCATATAGGCCTACAAAAACCAAAAATCTGACTAAAATAGAGACACAGCATGGAAAATTTTGGCCTCAACAGTAGGAGTCTGGCAAAGTTATAGGCAACTGAAAAAAGAATCTCACAATGGGAAGTGTCAGGCAACCGTAACTATACATAGTGCTATCAGCTCCATTTAGAATATGTATATATGGCCATTTCTTAAGTTAGCATTTATTGGGTGAGTTGATGCCTTAGGATATTGCTAATGAGCTACAGCCTCTTTCACCTGTAGGTCACTAGTTTGAATCCAGTCCAGCTCAAATAGGCATAAGAGGTATTTTCCATTTTATGCCCCTATACGTAGGGTTGCCAACTTCCTAATCAAATAGAACCCAAAACTCTTGCCCTGCCTCCTACCCCACCCCTTTCCAGAGGCCCTGCCCATTCCCTGCCCCCTTCTCCAGGGCCCTGCCTCCACTCGTTCCATCCCACCTCCTTCCCCCCTACCCTCTCACACTTTCACCAGGCTGGGGTAGGGGTGAAGGGATGGGGTGAGGGCTCCGGCTGGGGGTGCAGGCTCTAGGGTGGGGCAAGGGATGGGGGGTTTGGGATTCAGGAGGGGGCTGGGGCGAGAGGTGCAGGCTCCAGGAGGAAGTCTGGGTGCGGGAGGGGACTCCAGGCTCGGGCAGAGGGTTGGGCTGCAGGAGGGGGATCGGGGTCTCAGCAGTGCTTACCGCAGCCTCTGGGATGCGGCCGCCAGATCTCTGCAGCCCCTAGATGCATGGGTAGCCAATAGGCTCCACACGCTACCCTCGCACCTGCGGGCACCGCCCACGCACCTCCCATTGATCACGGTTCCTAGCCAATGGGAGCTGCGGAGCCAGCCCTTAGGGCAGAGGCAGTGCACGGAGCCCTCTGGCTGTCTATGCATCTTAGAGGCCGGAGGCACCTGCTTCCAGGAACCTCACAAAACTAGTGCAGGCAGGGAGCCTGCCTTAGCCCAGAGCCCCTGCTGTGCCGCCAACCAGATTTATAACAGCCCAGTCAACAGTGCCGGCCGGAGCCACCAGGGTTCCTTTTTGACTGGGCGTTCCAGTCAAAAATTAGATGCCTGGCAACCCTACCTATATGAAATTAGTTTCATAAGTTCCAATTCTGTCTCGCACATCATAAACTCACCGGTATGCTTTGTGCTAACTGGTAGATTCAGCAGAGAAATGATGACCTGCACAGGACATGGAGAAAGGCCCCCTGCTATCTCTAAGGAAAGTCCTTGCCTGCCCCTCCCCCAGATCAGGGTTGAAATATGCTGGCATAACAATGTGTGTAGGACATTTGCCCAGCTGCTCCCCTGTAGATTAACAGATCTTCATTTATCAGGCTGTCATAATCTGATGCCTTTTACCAGCAATGAATACACAAGTATAAACTTCATCTTAAAAATTAAGTTACTTGTAAATATGAAATTAGCTCATTAAATAATTTGCATAGTGTCACATACGTACATATTTTATAAGCTTAGTATACTAAAAACACATCACAAAGCATATTTACCAACAGCACATAAGAAATCTCTGTGTCAGACTGTAGACTGTCCTTAAAACAAGCCACAGAAACAATTAAGTAAAGCGCCAAGTTTTTATGTCTACAAGCTTCTTAATTACCTCTCGTCAGTTATTATTCTTTCCTAAAATTATTGTGTTATTTAACCGGAAATCAAACCGTGGGAAATTTTCTATACAAATATATCAAAAAGTCCGTTTTTTGTTTATCGTATGCCTTCAAAATACCATTATGAATGTTTTCTGCAGACCTTAAAAAACTATTTTCTAGATAGTCTTTAAAAGTTCACACTGAAAGCAGTTTAAATTCTAAGAATACATGGAAAATTAATTTTGGATTTTTGTTGTTTTTGAGAGAATATTGTAATTGCAAATAAAATGTTAGAAAAATACATTTAAATCTTAAGCTCATACATATGTGCCCTGATCCACATGCAATAAGGGCAAAACAGATGCTTTGAACCTGTTCCTAGCCAATATAGTACAGCTTGCTGCACTGAGTGTTCTCTTGCACATTCTGACCAAGACCACTGAAATAAACGGATTTTTAGGAACATTCTAGAGCCAGACAAAGACTAGAGAAAAATTCCCATACCCAACAGAAACAACACAAAGCACTTCAGAAAATGCAAAACAGTTTTTATTTGGAAAAAAGAAAATATAGAACAAATGACAGAGATTTAATCATGAGTAATCTAACCTCCTACATACTCACTCATTCCCCTATAGACCCCTAACCTCTAACTGAGTTTCTGAAGTCCTCAAATCATGGTTTAAAAGACTTCAAGTTACACAGAATCCACCATTTACACTATTTTAAACCTGCAAGTGCCCCATGTTGCAGTGGAAAGCAAAAAACCCAGAGTCTCTGCCAATCTGACCTTGGAGAAAATTCCTTCCCGCTCCCAAATATGGCGATCAGTCAGACCCTGAGCATGTGAGCAAGACCCACCTGCGAGACACCTGGCAAGGAATTCTCTATAGTCACTTAGAGCCCTACTCCTCTAATGTCCCCTCATCAGCCACTGGAGATATTTGCTGCTAGCAGTCGCAGATCAGCTACATGTCATTGTAGGCAGTCTTATTATACCATCCCCTCCATAAACTTAACTGGCTTCAAGACTGAGCTTGATATGTTTTTGCCCCCAATACTCTCCTTCAAAGACTGTTAACAGAACTTCACGCCTCTGATGGTTAACAACCTTCACCTAATTTCAAGCCTAAACTTGTTAATCAGCAGTTTATATCCACTTGTTCTTGTATCCGCATTGGTACTTAACTTTAACTCCTCTTTCATCCTGGGATTTATTCCTTTGATGCGTTTATAGAAAGCAATCATATCTCCCCTCAGCTTTCTTTTGGTTAGGCTAAACAAGCCAAACTCTTTGAGTCTCCAATTATATAAAAAAAATTAACTGGTTTTCAATAAATATTATTGCAATTAGAGAATTACCTAGAAAATAAAACATACTGTAAAGCGATCTCATTTAAAAGGAAGAATTCTTCTAGTAGAGTCTGTAAATTAGGAAGTAAAGTATGTAGAAGTATGCAGAAAAAAGATGCAAGAAAGGTCTAATGGAGAAAATTTGATGAAAGACACCTCACCTTTTTCTGGTATCTTCCTGCTATTTACTTCTCTTGAAATCTTTTCTGATTCCTTATAGTTTCTCTTTATACCTTCGTTTGAAAATGAGGTTGTTGCATTTTCTTCATGTTTCACTATGGTTTGTTCATTACCGTTAGAAAAAGTTTTGTATTTTTTTGCTTTTACTTCATTAACACAATCAGGATGATTGCTCGGTGCCTTTTTAAAATTTGACTCTGAAAATCTCTGCTTTGGTATGTCATTTGCTTTTGCTTCTGAATCCTTGGATCCATCTGTACAGGACTGCTTTTTGGGGTCCTGAAAATCAATCGCTGAAGACCTGGCTTTGACTTTTCTATGCAAGTGATCCTTAGAATTCTCCAGTACAGCACATAACTCATTCCCTGGGTCTTTAATAATAGAGTCATCTGTTAGAAATTTATTACTATTCAAATTATTATCCTTTGAAAACTTTTCATTCTCTAAGTATTTATTTCCAGTGGTTCCTTTGCTTTTAACATGTCTTCCTACTTCTTTCATGTGTTCAGACACTTCCATATTATTAAAATGTTTGTTAGCATCTCCCTGTTTTAATTGTTTGGTTTTTTTGTCCTGGACATGAATTGACATTCTAACTTGATTCAACTCTTGTTTTACAGAATCTGATGAATCAGAATGAGTCTGCTTATGTTTACGTTCTTCAACACATCTTTTTTCCTTCATATTAGTTTCCTTAGAATCTGCTAATGTCATATTTTCCTCTTTAATAGGCATAGATTTATCCTCTTGCATTCTAGAGTTTTCATCTTCTGTGCGAAGGCCATTTATCAAGCTTGTTACCTGCTCTGTGACTGAATCAGCTACAGTATAGCTGACCTCTCCAACAGCACTGGTCAGATCATCTACAGCATTACTAAGAGCATCAACCAGAGAAGACACAGAAGGAAGCCTCAGATTTTGTTGAAAGTTTTTGAAAAATGCCATTTGTCCAATCTTACCAAACAAATTATTTTTTGTAGAAAGGTCTTCAGTTTTGTGAATCTGTCACCCACCCAAAAAACCTCACTTTTACATTTATCTAGTTTTTCTGTCCAAAAGCCTACTATATAACCTGAAGCCACTGCCGCTTTGTTCTTGCCCAAAATTCTATATGTACTGAAGGAAATAATAAATTGAAGTAAAAAACTTTGAAATGAAGCTAAGATCAACTGGCTCAAAACAATATTTTTCCATTGAAAAATAAGCAGTCTTTCATCAAAGTTCAGCATCAACTAGCCATAATACAATGAATATGTTTTCAAAAATACAACAAAACAAGGGGAAATGTGTATTTTATTCAATACCTGCAAAGAAGAAGTTTTAAACAATTTAATGTTATGTACTTTTACTAAATTAATTCACAATGCAATGAACTACTGTAGATTAACATAATAGCTGCACAATGGCACATACTCTAAAGTGTTTCCTCAGCTCAAAACATGTTGCTTTCTAAGCAATGCGAGATACTTTGGGCCACAGATAATTGTTCCACAGCTGGCAGGAGAGAAAGAAGCCGTAGCCCCTCCCCAGAAAACAAAACCTACTCCTCCCTTTTGGGAGGCAACTTTCAAGAAGGCAGGAAAGAAGAACAGCCCAACTAAAATTAATATACCATCTCTCATACTCTATAGCTCCTTATTCCCGGCCTCTCTCTTTTTTAAGAGAGAGCCAATGAAGCCAGCTGGAATTCTTCCAGCCCAAAGGCCATTTTACCAACCTTCAGTCCCAGAGAAATACAAAATTCATAACCCTGATCCCTTTGGAACTTTGATAGAATAGTTCCCCTAACTTTTTTTTGACTGTCTGGATACTATCGTTGGCTTACTGGATTCTATCTTCCATACAGGCAAGCTCAGAAATGAGTTCTTAGCCACTGAAACGAAACCCTTGTGTAGGTGAGTGATTTCCTTGAAAATTCTTCCCTAACTGAATGAGCCACCACCTGTGCAAGAACACTGGAGGACTAACTCAGCATGCTGAATGCAACCTCTAGCAATGTGGTTCACCTACATCTATTTGAGAAGGGCAATTATAGATAAAAATGCAATATTTCAATTGGCATTATACATCCAATATCAAGGAGCTTAGGGAGGGAAAAGTATCTTCTCATAAGCAAAGATAATGACTCTTTTGCTATATAGCCATGGAGGCCTGTAGAGTTTCTGGGGGCAAGCAGTCACAGAGGCTGCCTTTCCTCCAAATAGCTCCCAGTCATCAAACTTTTATGCATATAACAGGGTCTCTCTCATTTGATCCAAGTATTTATTTGTATATTTTGTGTTACTCCATGAGAGTGTCCATTAACTTTTACAGAATTAAACTGAGAAGAATATAGTTCAGATACTTACAAAGTTTGTCTTGTGAATTCTTCCTTGCATTGTATCCTGAATCAAGGTCTGGGAAGCCACCAACATTTTCAAAACACATCTTCTTATTAATATATAGAAAAAGCAGCAACATGAGGATAATGAACACTCCAACAGCTGACAGAAATCCAACTGCCTCAGGAGATACTAAAAGAAATAAAAAGAAAAAAAAAAAATCTACAAAAGATTTCAAAATATGATGGTTCAATAACCAATACCTACACCATCTCTAATTTATATGCAAGATATTGCCAAAATAAAATTATACTACTTCAGCTTGGATGTATTTTGGATATGCTGTTTAAATTTAAAATGATCAGCTGATTGACCTACAAAAGAAATTTCTTATAGTTATCCAACATGTCCTAAATTAGTTCTTATATCAGAGACATCACACAGATTTGCCAAAAATAAAAAAAAAAAAAAGTTATTTAACATCTCTGGCATCATTTTGAATATTTGCCTTACTATGTCATGTTATATAGCTTTTCATCACATCTTGATAAATTTCAGCTAGTATACCAGAAATTGAAAATAGAATCATCACTCCTTTCACGTTGATCAGTGTGTGCGCAAACATGTTTTTTTTTATTGGAAATATAGGTTGTCACTAATAAGATACATCCATACTGTGGAAATTCCAGAACAATGTACACGTAGAAAAGAACCCTGAATTCTGTAATGGTTATATTGCATAGGAAATGCATATGAATGCATTTCCTATGCAATGAATAGGAAGAAAAATTGTGAACTTCAAGAAACCCAGCTCATACCTATCAACAGCCAAGGCATATTGAATCAGAATGCTTGATTGATTGATTAACCTAATGAAAACATTACAAATATATGAGCTCTTTTCTGAGAGGAGAGGTTACTTACCTGTGCAGTAACTGGAGTTCACCAAGGTGCCCATGTATCCAATGCACCTTCAATCAAAGATTTTTTGTTGTTGTGAGAACTGTCTGCTTAATCCGGGCATGTGCCTTAAATATCCTCATGCACTTTATCAAGGGTACATAACCTAGTGTGGGACCAACTGCCAGTCCAGTTCCTTTTCTACCATGGAACCAGTCTAAACTAGGGACTTCGAAGCAGATCGAGGGAGAGTGGGTTGTGGAGCACAATACAGATAAGTAACCACTCCTCTATTCTAGGTGCCTCCCACACAGTGATTCAAATTATGAAGGTAGATGTTTCAGAGTCCTATCCAAGACAGACTAAAATACAGCCACCTCTAATGAAGCATCTGCTCTAGCAGCCTGTACATGTAGTTGCCTTAAAGATGTCAACAAGGCTGATAAAATGGACTGAGCTTGCTGAATAGGCTCCAAGGGTACAAGGGGAATTTATGGTCGTGATCTCATAACATGTCTTATACATCCTGAAATGTCTTTAAGGCAAAGACATGTGTGGAGATAGGGACATCCCTAATCCTTTCCACAAAGAAAATTAAAAAGCCTCAAGGAGTTTCTGAAGGATCTGTTCTTTGAAGATAAAAACCCAAACACAGAATGTCTAACATATGCAATCTAGCTTCCTCATGACTGACATGAGGTTTGGGAGAATACTGGTAACTGAGAGCATGTCTACACTATCAACTTTTGCTGACACAAGTTATGTCAGCATAAAGTCACCACAGTCAGCAGATCACTTGTGTGCGTACATAGTTGGCTCCTTGAATCAGCGCTGTGCATTCTCACCAGAAATGCTTGTGCCAATGCAGAGCACAAAGCATCATGGGTAAGTATCACTTTGTGCAACCCATCACCACCATGTGCATGATCTTTTGGGAAGCTTTGGCAATGCATGGTGAAGTACTGGCAGAAACAAATGGCGCAGGGATGACGGAGCAAAAGGTCAATTTCCCAGCATGCAAAGAATGGGTTCACAAGTGCCAAAAGAACCAGATTAAGCTCCTAAACCAAAGATGTCTCTCTAACACAGCAGCCTCCAAACTACGGCCTGGGGGCCGGATCCGGCCCACGGCTTCGATTTGTCCGGCCCTGCAGCTGATCAGGCACACCCAGCAGACACATAGAGAAGCCGCCGCTGCCCCACCCCCGCAAGCTGCTGCCCCATTTGTTGAGGGGTGAGTGTCCCCATGAAAGCGGCTAGAGGACTGGGGGGGGGGGGGAGGTGCGGTAGCGGCTGGAGCAAAGGGAGGGGCAGCAGTGGCCGGAGGAGCAAAGGGGGGATTTTGCATATATTGAATTTTTTCCCTTTGCTTCAGCCTGTGAAGCCCCTTCAAAAATCTAATATGGCTCTCATCTCAAAGTTTGGAGACCCTGCCCTAACAGGTGGAAAAAAATACAATCAGTTCTTAAGAAAACTAGATGTTGTATGTAAGAAAATATGGCAAAGCTTTCCAATGGATGGCGAAAGACATTAATAGCTGCCAAATATACCCTTATGAAACGTGTGTATAAGAGTTCTTCTGCTATCTTGATGTAAAAGATTGGACAGTGCTGTTAACTATATCAATAGTCAGGCTGAGACAAAAGGAATAGAGTAAAGATATGGGCCAATTTAGCCTATATAACGCCTATACTAGTTGTACTTAATGCTAATTTATACTTAATGCATACTAATGTATATATGGTGCAAATAATATCTATTTTAAATTTATATATACATATATATACTAGTCAGCATATATTGGTCACCAGGCCCCCACTTGTCACCTTGTTAATTGTTATAGCAAAAGTAACACCTTTGCCAAATTAATATTTGAGACAGTGGGGAGGACCTTTGAACATCATTTAAAATGTTTTACCCCTGCAAAAGTGGCAATACATAATTAACACAGCTAAAATTAATATACCTTGAATCACAAGTAAAGCTTTAAATGCAACTTCTAGCCAAATGAGAAATTAGTATTTTAAGATCCACATCATGGATAAGTAAAACGAGGAATTCTTGTGGCACCTTAGAAACTAGCCAATTTATTTCAGCATAAGCTTATGCTGAAATAAATTGGTTAGTCTCTAAGGTGCCACAAGTACTCCTCTTTTTGTTTAAGGATACAGACTAACACGGCTGCTAATCTTATACCTATCATGGATAAGGTAATTCAAGTCTTGTTCTGCCTTGTGCATGTCATTGCTAATCTAAATAATGTGTGTATTTTGTGTCTAGTAATGTTTTTTAATTTAAATGAGTGAATTAATATGCATGTTAAAGATTCATTTTTGATAACCGCTTTATATTGAAAATTGGATAAGCATTATTATAGTGTGCCCCCACAGTGCTACATACATGAAGAGTAAAACAGAAATTTGGAATAGTAACATTACAGGTCAGGCCTCCAAACTGTCCATACATTTTATAGGTTACCCTTACTGCTGGTTGTCATCATCTGGTAAGCTTCACTGGGTGGGAGACAAGAGCAGCTCAGCTTCTCTGTTCCACTGTACTGGCCTGAACCATTATGGCCACATACTGGAGTTGCAATGTCAGAAACATTGCATCAGCATATGTAATGATATCTCTTGGTAGAACACGCAAAACATGTGTGGTGCTCTCCAGGTTTGTGCTGCTGTGTGATACCACCAACAGTGAAGGTAAATCCAATCACCCCTGGTAGATGACATCTTTTAGCTAACCAATTTATCAAATATTGTAGTGATAATTTAAAAAAAACCAAAATACCATGGAACCAGACATTGAGCAAGACTGTTTTGAAAAGCATGGGCCTTGATTAGGATGTGATGTCACTGACATCAAATTACAAATAGTCTTTTACCCAGTCATTGAGTCTTGTTCATATTCTTGATAAGATGCTATTATATTAACAAAGAATACAATTATGATACATTTGCTTTTACACAATAGCAAAATTCAGTCACATTCCACTAAGAAAGGGAATTTGCCTACATGATTCAACGCACTACTGGTTTACCATAATTTTTGTTATACACCGAGGGACAGAGCAGTTAGCTAACTGTTCATCACTAAGGTCAGGCAGTTTTTCTTTTTCAATATGCCCTAAAGAATTCCCATTAGCAGTAAAAAGAAAAAAAAATTCTTCACCTTCCTGATTTTCCTTTATATTTTTATTATTTGTTGGAATTAATTTATTAAGTTCTGCTTGTGTTAGGTTAAACAGGTTAGCAATGTTATGCACTTCAGTGCCATGAATTACGGGTTTAGAGACAGTTTCAACTTCTTGGTGCTCAAAACCACTAACAGGGGTGAGGTTTATACATACATATTTTTCATATTATCCCCATTCCAAATAGATATTCCACATTCAAATAATCCTGAAATGTAGCCAATAATTCCATCTAGATCGTGGAGTCTCCTGTTTTGAAAGATACTAGACTGCTGAACAGTCTTTTGCCCAGCCACTGAGTCTTGCGCACCTTCCTGATAAGATGCTATTTATATAATTATCAAAGAAGTACACAGTCATAATCCATTTGCTTTTCCATAATAACCAAATTCATCCATATTCCACTGAGAATGATTTAAAACTACAGGTATATGCATAAACTCACTTTGCTTAACAATATACAGTTTAAACAATTAGACCTGGCTGGGCTAGTGGTCTTTGCAGTCTCTATAGCAGGGGTCTCCAAACTTTTTTGACCACGCACCCCCTAGTAGAAAAAAAATTTTGAGCAGGGACCCCGGGGGGAAGCCCCGCCCCATCCATCCACTCCCTCCCACTTCCCCCCCCCCCAACTGCCTCCCTCAAAACCCTTCCTGCTTGTCCCCTAACTGTCCCCTGGGGCCAGTCCCCGCCATGGCGCCTGGCACCCGGTCTCAGCTGCAGCGCCCAGCCTCAGCTGCGGCTCCTGGGGCCAGGTCTCAGTGGGGCTGCAGCCGCGGCACACGGGGCCGGGGCTGCAGCCGCGGTGCTTGGCTCCTCTGGCTGGGGCTGCCACGGCTCTTGCAGAGGAACTGCCAGGAGAGCCCGGCTCCTCCTGCCTTATTGGAAACCTCCTGGGTTTCCAATAAGACAGGAGGAGCCAGGCTGCCCCAGCAGCTCCTCTGCAAGCGCTGAGGTGGTGCTGGTGGCAGTAGGAGCCACCCAGCTCCTCCTGCCGCCAGGGCCGCTGTGGCTTTTGCATAGGAGCCGCCCGGCTCCTCTGGCTGCAGGGGCTGCGCACTCCCGGAAGTGGTCTCGCGCACCCCCGGGGGTGCACGCACCCCAGTTTGAAGACTACTGCTCTATAGTGAATTGCATACTCAGTTGTCCATATACAGTATGTTGAAGTGTAGTTGATCCATCTTATTTATAAACACACTATCTTTACTTCTTCCAATGCCTAGGACATCTTCACTAATATCTTCTGGTGTTCTGGCAGTGGGATGTTAGTCAACATGTTATATTTTTTAAAATTTACATTTCCCTTGTTTTCAGTAAACCAAATTTATATACAGATGAATGTAGTTCATTTACAATGTAATAGGGATCAAGTCATTTCTAACACAAACTACTGTTTGGTACAGCATATGACAAAAAAATAACCTGGTTATTAGAGTAATTTTTTTCCAATTATTAGAATAAAAAGCAAAAATGTATTTTGATTTTTCCGATTCTTTAGCACAAATTAAACATGATTTAGTTGCTTTTGCAGTTTTTGCATAAAAACATTCATTAATATGTGCATTACTAGTTTTTTAAAACAAATATAGTGCTTGACCGCTAAAATAGATGCTCGCAATCTTCTGTGAGAACATGTACAGTAACTCCTCGCTTAACATTGTAGCTATGTTCCTGAAAAATGTGACTAAGCGAAATGATGGTTAAGTGAATCCAATTCCCCCAAAAGAATTAATGTAAATGCAGGGAGCAGGGAAGAGTTAGGTTCCAGGAAAAAAAATTTCACCAAACAAAAAACTATATGTTATTTACACACAGTATATGTTTAAACAAACAAATTATTACTGTTCATAGCAATGATGATTGTGAAGATTAGTTGAAGTGGTGAAGTTGGAAGGTGGAAGAGGGTGGGATATTTCCCAAGGAATGCCTTACTGCTGAATGATGAACTGGCTTTTGGCTGAGCCCTCAAGGGTTAACACATTAACAACAATGTGGCCTCTACAAGGCAGCACAAATGGAGGGAGGGGAGACAGCATGGCAGAGAGAGAGACACACCTTGTGTGTGCAAGAGAGAGATGCACATTGCCCCTCTAAGTATGCTGATTGACCCCTCTCTTAAGTGCATTGTCTTTTTAAGTGGATCAGGAAGTTGAGACAGCAGCTGCTACTCCAAGCTCTCTGTCTTTCTCCATTGATGTCCCCACCCTGCTCTATATGGAGAAGGGATAAGCAGGGTGCAGGAGCAAAGGGGACATCCTGACGTTAGCCTTCTCCCTCCTGCACAGCAAGCAGGAGGTTTGGGGAGCAGGTTCAAGGCAGAGGGCAGAAGCAGTACATGGCACTGCGGGGAGGGACAGGTGAACTGCTGGCAATTGATAGCCTAATGGGCAGCTGCTGCACAGGGAACTTAGGGGAGTGGGGAACTGATAGGGGAAACTGATGGGTGGTTGCCAGTCCACCCTGGTTCTAACCACCATCAGTTAGCTGCAATGGGCTGCTCTCCTACAAGCAATGGACAAAGCAGGAGGCTGCCAAAAGACATTAGAAGAGAGCATTGCACAACTTTAAACGACCATATTCCCTAACTGATCAGCAACGTAACAAGGAAACGACGTTAACCAGGATGATTTTAAGTGGGGAGTTACTGTATTTCTGTTGAGCACTCTGTTTTAACAAGGGAGTTAGCCACAGAATTTTTACTCAAGCTTTTAAGAATTAATCTGCTTGTGGTAACAACTGAATTTGTGTTAAATATTTGAAAGTATAAATCTTATAGCCAACACATTTTCTTAGCATAACACAAAATAGTATAAAAATTAAAGCAAAATGAAGTGTAAATGCAGGTTTATGCAAGCACTTGAGGGTATTAAACTGCTTGTGCTTAGAAGACAAAGTTAGAAACCTGCTGAAATTGTTTGATTAGCTCTAACATTTTGCAACAAAACAAACATAGCCACAATGTTGAACAATATATATTATCACGTTTATATCTATATTTTAATATTTAATAAAAGGGGATAGATATGTTTATAAAAGCTTTATTAAAATGATTTTATTACTGTTACCTTTACATTAATGTTGATGTTTTCCCCCTACAGCAGCATTTCTCAAACTGCCATCCATGGACCCCTAGGAGTGCCCTGGGGCTCAATGGGCTGACTTGGGGGTCCCTGAAAAGTTTTAAATCAGAATGGGGGTCCTTAGATTGCTGAAGTTTGAGAACTGCTGCCCTACAGTTTTTTTTCTTTGATCAAAAAGCCTTTGATTAAAAAAGCCTTTTTTTTCATGTAGCAAGGTTGAAGACTCACCAGCACGGTGCCTCCTGCTGGTCGTCCTGGGAATTAGCTCGCTTCCAGTTCGGAGAGCCATTTGCAGGCCAGTGTCTCGCCTGCCTTAGGGCCCCCGTGTCCCTCCTGGATTCTGGTGTCCTTTGCCCTGAGTTCTGCACCAGCAGAACCCCCACACTATAGGTCTCCCCTCCCAGGGGAACCCTCAACTGTCTAATCCCACCTTGCCTCAGCGGCTACTGCCAGTCCCATCTTGCCTCAGTGGCTACTGCCAGTCATCATCTTGCCCCACTCACCAATCCTGGGCTGCTCCTCTGTAGCTCCAGAACCTTTTTGGGCCTTTGACAAAGCCTGCCACCTGGGGCTTTTACCAGGATGGAGCTCCCCGGCTCCCCTGCCCTATTACCCAGCCCTGCTCTTCTTCAGGTACTTCCTCTCCGGCAGCCATGTCCTTCTCCCTCTTAAGCTGGGGAAGAGACTCCTTCAGCATCTGGTCCATAGCCCTTTTATAGGGCCAACAGTGGCCTGGTTGGGGCATGTCCCCAGCTATGGGTGGTTCCCCAATCAGCCTTTCCCAGCCATAGCCCTCTCTAAGGCTGCTTTTAACCCCTGTTCTGTGGAAGTGCGGCAGCTGCCCCATAACAGTTTGCAATTGCATTATTTATTAAGGCTGAAATATATGTACATATATTTATCACTGAGGCCTTTTTGAGTTTTGCAGAAAAATTTAAATGTAATGATGGTTACGATCCAGCCTTAATATTAAATAGTATGATACCACTTATATTAATTTTTTAAATTTGAGTATAAGATTGTGTTTTGTTGCAACCAAATAGACAACAATTAGTCACGTGACACACAACATGGGACAATATACAAGGGCAAACTTACAATTAAAGATGAATGGTGCCAAAACTGTATTTATAACAATACAAGATAAAGCATTAAGACCTTACAGTTATTAAAACACATTTTGAAAAGCAAAAATGGTAAACAAAAGAACTAAACATTTAATCAGGCAAGTTTTTATTTAAACTTGTAATAAGCATTGATAAAAATCTCTATTAAGCTATTCGCCCACTTTGTTGTACAGTATTAATTTAGTTAACTTAAGGCAATTTCCATTACTTGTTACTTTTATCTTAAGAATACTGCTATAAAGAAATACGGAAAACCCATGTTTCTTACATTAATGGCTAGGATATGAAACAGAGTTAGCATTTCTGTTGCTTGGCAACTAGATCTTTAAGGTGGTAAAGTATCTTCAGCTGCTTTATCCTTGAAGGGCTAAAATCATTAATTTACTCGACTTAAAGTTTTTACCTTCACCATTCTGATGGTTTCTTTGGGTTTATTTCAGCTTCTCCATCTCTTTCTGAAACAGGGATTTCTGTAATAACTATAACTTTTAATTTTTAAAAGAAAGGGAGGCAGAAATGAGGAGAAAGCAATGTAGGAAGGGAGAGTGACATCCACCAAGAGAAATTAAGTGAGGGCATTTCAAAGTACAAGCAACAGCACCAAGTTTAGCAAACTGAGAAAGAAGAAAAGAAAAATTGTATGGAAAAATATTGGAGATAAAAGTTATATGACTAGCTCTAACAAGGGAGTGGGGTTCTGTGGGTTAGAGTTGGGGGTGGAAAGGAGAACCTCTCATTTTTAACCCCCTCTGGTAAAGAGTGGGGCTTGCTACCGATTCCCACAAAATATGAAATTGTTCCCAAAGTGGTGCCTTTTGCTTTTGTCTGCACTTTTAATGGATTACAGAAATGCTCTTTTCCTTGCTGTAATTAACTGGTTTTGGGCAATTCCATACAGGTTTAAGATTTTTAGTCTGTCTTCAACAGCCTAATTTTTCACCCTCTTATTGGCTGCATCTTGTCTGACAATTGCCCAGTCTTCCCTGCATTTCTTGTAAACTGTGAGCAAGAGGAGTATTACAGATGCTTATACCTTCTACTTGCTGTTTTAATTTCCTATTTTGATCTTTTTCTAGTTTTAACCCTTCTCTTAGTTGATTTGTTTTCTTATTTGTTTAACTTTTACTTCATCTAATGAATCCTGGGGGTCATTATGTGCCTCATGCCGTACATAAATGAACTGCTCCTATATTTAGTTACTTATTTTTATAAAAATTTCAGTAGCTCATTATTATTTATAACTATCATAATTGCTAATTCTGGGGCTTTGGCAATTCATCATTTTAGCCTTTGCTGTATCTGGGTGTTTTTCCCAGAAAATTTCACTTGTAATTAATCTTTATATATTCTTAAAGAATGAGTTTTTGCCCAGGAATTCCTAAAGTATTGGCATTTTGCCTAGACTGCTTTCTCATGCACTTTCTCTAAAAACAGTTACTTTTAAATAGGTTTTCCACAGAAGTAGCACTTCTTATATTTTTTTTAAAAAATCACAGTAGCACCTCCTGTGCCTACTGGAATTGTGGGAGCACTTATAGCACTCATCAGCCCAGCCAGGACCAGCTTCATCGGTGTACATGAGATTAATGAACACTAGAGTCCAACATCTCACTGAACGCTTTCCCCTTCCAAGCAGTTAGGGCATGATCAAGCACTGCTTGGTTCGACTGACATTTTGGCTAGATAGCTTCTGGCTAGGCTCACCACTTTGTCAATAAACGGTATAATCAATTGCTTGAACACACTTTGGTTCAGTATGAAATATACTCAAGAGACAAAATAATCAATGTCAGTCAGGTTTATTGCTATAAGCCAATAATAATACAGGGAAAAGGTTCTATACAATACCAGTATTCAGAAATCCATTGCATGCAGCTATGTTACTCTCACCTTGTGCTGAAGATGTGCTCCCAAAATTACACAGTTCATCTGGTGGTATTTATGATGATTTTGCAAGTTATACATGTCTTTACACATCACTAAAATCCAACCCATCAGTTTGTCTCAGTTCCCTAACTTGCTGTTTTGTTCTTCCTTATCTTTGTTTTGGATACTAGCATTCCAGGTACTGGTTTGTGTAGGTATTTCCCTAGTTTGTATTAAGGCATAGAATGAATGTATCTTGATTTTGACAAGTTTCCTATCTTCTTGTGCCAAAATTTACTTCAGCTAATGCAAGGTGTTATGGGATATTTAACATAAGAGAACAGGCTTGTAGCAAAGGTATAGGCCAGTTGTAGGCCTTGATTTATAACTGCTATGCTATTTGTACCTAATGTGCTTAATGCATACTAACATTATATATATATATACATATACTATTTATTTTTATATATATACTAGCTAGCATATATTGGTCATCACTGCAGTGCAGAAGTGACAGATGAACTGAGTCAAAAAGCTTGCCAACACTCACGTTATTGATAGCTCTGCATGCATGCTGTTCCTAAGTTGTACTGGGGCAACTAACAGGACCCATGTGCCTACCATTTGCTCCCCACTCCTCCACCAGGCCTCAGGTCTATAAACAGAAACGGATATTTCTCCACAGTGCTACAAGGCTTGGTTGATCAATGTGGTGGGTTCACAAACATTAATGCAGAGTGGTCTGGAACAGTCCTAACAGATTATGTTAGGATCTTTTCAGAACTCCCAACTGTTTGCCTTAATGAATAATGGAAGATTTGTCCCCAGGATCACTATCAACATTAATGATGTTGAGATTACCTCTGTCATTCTGGAAGACACCGCTTATCCTCTGCTTCCCTTGCTGATGAAGCCATCCATATAGGATAGAAGAAAGGAACTGTCCAACTGTGCCTTGGGCAGTTGCAGGATGACACCATGCATTTGGCAGATTGAAAGGTAGGTGGTGCTCTCTCATGACAAGGTTAGAGGTTGCGGCACAATACCTGCCTCAGATTACAAATGCATGCTGTATTTTGCACAACAGAGAGAGCAAGTGGCAGAGCCTCAAGAATAGGCGAGAGGCAATGGTGCAGAGGTTTGCTAGGCAGTCTGAGCAGCCAGTAAGGCGTTTATTGCAAAGTGAGAATTGCCACAGCACAATATCAGGCATGTCTTTTGCTCTTTCTTTAAGGTTGGGGTTTGAAAACATTCTGCTGTGCTCTCAGTAGTAATTTAGGGGAGAGGAAGTGTAGAACATATAGAAAAATAAAACTTAGTTTGTAAATTTGAAATGTTATCCAACATAATATAAACCTGAAAGTGACAATGTGTGACTAGGGAACATTTACAAATAGTGCAGTGGGAAGGAGTCAGACAGCAATGGGAAAGAGGCAGCACTTTACTAGTCACAGGAATATGAAGGGCTTAATTCTCCTTCTGATCACCCTGCCTTAAGGGGCTAGAACGGTGTGGGAGAACAGCCTCTGTTGCAATGGAGGGTTCAAATAAGCTTGGCTCTCATGCACTGCTGTTCTTGCCACCCTGTGCTGGGACTTAAGAGGGAATGGCCACTGAATACAAGCTTGTGGGGCAACCACAGGGTATATCTGCTGCTGAGCCCAGTAATCAATATTATGTAAGGGTTGGAGAACATGACAGCATCCTGCTTGAGTTTGCTGCATCACCTGCTGGCCTAGCAGTAACACATGTGCCAGCAAAGTATTTTACCTGTTAATTACCTCCAGGAGCTGCCTCTGCATGTCCCAATCCTTCTCTACAGCGTCCTTTGTCAGGGCAATGCTAATCCGGGTCAGGTCCATGCTGTCTCTGGCTAGCTGCCTATCCTTCTACTCAACCAGCAAAAACACCCTTCTGGTACTTAGTGGCTTTGCATTCACTTTACACTGAAAACTTGTATCAATATAACTATATCTCCCGGGGGTGTGAAAAATCCACACCCCTCAAAGACATAGCTATGCCAACCTAACCCTGATCTGGACAGTTCTAGGTTGACGGAAGAATTCTTCTGTTGACCTAGATACTGCCTCTCAGGAAGATGGATTATCTACACTAAGGAAAACCCATCCTGTTGCTGTAGTGAGTGTTCACACTGAAGCACTGGCACAGCAGCATTTTAAATGAAGACGTACCCTACGAGTCCATCAGGAGAACTCCAAACATCTCCTCTTTTGACACCAATTTCTTCCCTCTCAAATTTGCCAGCTGTTGATAAAGGCCCTGTCCTTGGGGGTCTTACCAAATCAGGTGCAAAAGCTAGGGGAAGGGATAAAAAACAACAAGTTGTTACTGTACAGATTATTATTACTTCAAAAGAAGGAAAGTATTCCCTCTATTTCTGAATTTCATCTAGCAATTCATCCCAGTCTTGGAAGACATCAGAGAGGGCAAGTCTTGTTCATCTTGTTCCTCTGATGCATGTGTCCTACTCATAGGTGCTGACCCCGTGGGTGCTCCGCAGCTAGAGCACCCATGGAAAAAAAAATTAACAGGTGCTTAGCACTCCTGGGGAGATCAGCTGTTGGCATCTGCCAATCAGCTATTTAGCATGTGCAGGAACCCTCATCAGCTCTTTGGCTGGCTGCAGCCAATCAGCTGTTTGGCACGAAGTCACTGCCTATCAGCTGTTACCCCTGCAGCTGCTGAAGCTCCAAGACTGCCCTAATTTTCAGGGCAGAGGTAGCTGAGCTAGGAGGGACAAGCAGCCAGGGCACACGGCAGCTTCTGGGAGTACGGGCCAGAGGCTCTCTCAACTCACCCTGGTGTTTCCCCCAGGACCTGTGCTCCCCCTGCAGCCAGGAGATACCAGCTGTGAACCCCCTTAGTGCTGGGCAGGGGGACAAACTAAAGGACATGGCTCCTTTAAGAAAAGTTTGCCCTTGTGTCTGATGAGTGAACTTGGGCTGGGGAGAGCAGCTCACCGTCTCCTCCTCTTCATCCGTCCAGAAGTGCTTCACTGCAGCCCCAGCCCCAGGTGCATATGACCAGCCTCCCCGAGCCCGGACCCTGCCTGTGCCCAGACCCCTCCCACACAGGCTCTGGGAGCTCCCAACCCCTAGTACAGTTCTGACCCAGGTCCAGGGCTCTGTATCCCTTCCCCCATCAGTAGGGGGACAGGCGGGAGCAACACACTACCAGTACTTCTAGCCACATCCTCCTTGAAGGCTCTTCTTCATGGCCAGTTCTCATGCTTGGGAAAATAACACTTGCCCAGCTCAAAGCTGTCTCCTCCTCCCCCACGCCCAGATCAAGCCTGCTTGAGGGGCTTTTCCTCCCAGAGAGGATGTTTATCCCCTCCCCCGCCAACAGCATCCCCTCCTCCCCACATTTGGAAGGCTTGATTCCCTTCCCCTGGATCCACCTTCCCCTCTCCCCAGCTCCCAGGGAATTCCTTCCCCTTCCATCCACCCCCCTATATTAGCTTCAAGTCAGGAGATGCTGCCTTGGGACACCTGAGCTCCTCTTGCTTCAGGGTGCTGGGCTGCTGTGGCCCGGTGGAAGAAGCAACCACCCTTCTCCCCCACCTTTGGCCATGGTCCCACCAGGGGCTCCCCTCCCACAATAGTAGTACAGTGTGTAAGGGGGTCAGTGAGCGAGCTTCAAGGTAGGCATGTGGATTGGGAAGAGCTGGAGTGACACAGCAGCCACACCACAGGATGAATGAATCGAATGGGCCACTTCTATGCTGGGCTGTTCAATAAAATTCCTCTCTGTCACGGCGTGTAGTTTCTGGGCTTGCAGCAGAGGGTGGGATTCAGGGGAGACAGAGCGGCTTTGAGTGCATGGGTGGAAGCAGGCGCTAAACAGAGCCACCAGGAGGTGGGGAGCAGAGAGAGAGAGAGATGGGAATAGGGACACAGGTGGAGAGCAAGAACTGGGAAACATCAGGAAGGGGAGATGCCAATGATAGACGCACTTTCAACAAGTGGAATGAACGTGTATAAATATGCTGAAAATAGCCTCCGCTCAAAACTGGCAGAGCACCCCTCCAGCACACACACCTCACCTTTAAGGCAGGAGCGGCAGATGGGAGGCATTTAGGGGAGGGAGTCATCAAGAAGGAGGGGTTCAGGGGGTTTAGGGGGATGGGGCAGGAAGATGTGGAGTGGGGGCAGGGCCTTGGATAAGGGGCGGAGCCAGGATGGGGCAATGTTGAAAAGGCCATTTGATGTGACATAGCTGGAAGCAATAGCCTAAATAGTTGTATAGGGATTACACACCTATGTCTACATATACCCCTCATGTAAATTGTGAAACCTAACCTGCACTGACTGTTTCAGTAAACTTTTAAAATTTTGTACAACTACAAGGTTTCATTATTTGAATCTACTGCTCAAGGGGAGAGGGCTTAGGGCCAGAGTATGTGGGTGCCAGTTTGGGCATGCAAATAGGGCTGCTGGAGTGGGAACAGCATTCATCAGCCAGGAGAGAAACAGGCAGGGAAAAGGAAATAAGCAGATGGATATGTGCCCTCCATGGCATGGGTATATAAACAATCAATGTTTGGGATGTCGGTATGAGTTAAAGGCTGACTACCTGGCCCAGCTGCCATTTTGAAAATGTGTTTGGTGGGAAGGGGGAAGAAAGGGAGACACCGCTGCGTGAGGGAGAGAGGGAAAAAGGGGCTAGAAACTCAGAAAGGCTCCTAGCTCACATCCACTACAAATGGCAGCTGCCACCAGGCATAATAAGTTACCACCGCCGTAAAGCATAATAAATAAATAAGTAACAATAATAAATTATAATGATAGATACTTACATGCTGAGGTCCCCTCAAAAGGATCATCATCCCATATCCTGGATTGAGTATCTGGCTGGGGTATCTGTATGGACACCCTTAGGGTTTTGTTGGAGAAGAGAATCTTAGCTGTTCGGGAAGATCTCCTCATCCCCCTCTGAATCTTGGTCTTTCTTGGGATTCACAGTCTCCTTGCTGGTGGCAGTGACAATGTCAGCACTGTCCATACATGAGCTGGGTTAGACAGTGGTGTGCCTAAAAAAAATCCTGTCCACCTCCTCATAAAATGGACAGGATACAGGGGCATTACTGGAGATTTGATTTGCACCCCTGGTTTTCCTGTAAAGGCTCCTAAGATCTTTGCTCTTCAGATTACAACAGTTAATTAGTATCCCAGCTGTGACCCTTTGCAGCCAACTACTTCACAAAATCTGTGAACATGTCTTTACTGTAGTGGTTAATGGCAAGAAATGGCTGCACTATTGCTTCTCTCCAGATGGCAAGATTTCTGCATGGCTCTGAGTTGATGAATCATAGAATACCAGGGTTGGAAGGGACCTCAGGAGATCATCTAGTCCAATCCCCTGCTCAAAGCAGGACCAATCCCCAACTAAATCATCCAACACATTTTTGCCCCATATCCCTAAGCGGCCCCCTCAAGGATTGAACTCACAACCCTGGGTTTAGCAGGCCAATGCTCAAACCACTAGCTATCCTTCCCCCCATAAGATATTATGTAGCACTGCTATAATACCACCACCCTAATACTGATGTATTCAAATCCAGGAGCAAACATACAAATCCTGGTTTCATGCCAGATTTTAAACACGGGATGGAAGATCTGGTCAATTTGACCCCGGAGCAGTGGAGGGCACACAGGTAAACAGACAGGATGGTCACAGCAGCACACAACACAGTGTGGTATAGCAGTTGAAGGACTGATAAAGTAGTGTGAAGGAGCATTCTGTGCACTTAAACACTTAACTTACTACACTCTGAAAGCATATTACTGATTGCACAGTTAGGGAATTACTGTGCTTTTCAAGGATTTGTGTTGTGTACACACAGGCCATTTCAATGTGCACAAACTCAAGATAGTGTGTAGTAACTCCCCTCCCCCCATCTATATAGACAAGCCTATAGGGTACCGGTTTAATATGTTCATGAAATGACACATCACTTAACAAGATAACTACTGAATTTTGCATTAGTTGCTGTTTCTAGACAGACTGAAGGGAATACATTAGAAACGAGTGTACATTTCTGGCCAGCAGAGATGAAAAAAGCCAACGTAACTGTAGCTGCTCCTGCTCTTCTAGCAGAGGTTGGGAGTTTAAACCTCACTCTCAGCTTGCAAACTCAATCCACAAAATAGTACACACATACTTCAGTCAAAGGAGGCTGATATTATTTCCTGCCATATCTTCCTGTTGCATCCCTGCACCAACCAAAATCATTTCCATTTTGACTGGATTGAGTCTTAGCCAGCTTTTCCTCTTTCCTATTTCAGTCTCTCACAGACACTTAGTAATGCATCTGACCATTATGGAAGGCTCAGCTGAGATGGAGACAAAGTTGTACATCATCAGAATACTAAATACAATACAATCCATGTCTCCATACTAACTCTCCTAATGACCTAGTCCACTTTTTTAAGCATGTGATGACAAGATGGATCCCCTGAAGATCCACACATGAGAGCACCTTCATACTGGAGAAGTAGCCTACCACCACCATGTGAGAGTACTCACTCAAAAGCAGCCTTCTCCTCCCCACCATAATTCACAAATAAGCCAACAAAACCTCATGGTTAACTGTACTGAAGAAAACTAACAGATGTAACAACATGAGCAGGGATACCTGACTTCATCCACCACTAGGAAGAGATCATCAATCAACACAACCATAGCCACCTCTGCTCTACGCAGGTCATTAAACACTATTGACAAAGATCAAGATCCAGAGTAGGGTCAGAAGACCTCTTACATTTCAGGCTGGATGCATCTAGCAGTGGTCTTCAAAGTGGAGTGCAGACTCGCCACGGTGGGGCTGCGGTGTCCCCGTGCTGCCACAGGATCAGCCCTAGGACACCGCCGAAATGGGAAGCGTTCTATTTATGTCCGCCAAAAGTGGAAGCTTTCTATTCGGTGGCATTTTGGCAGACATACCCCTGGGTGGCAAGAAACCGAAATGGGGCCACAGAGGGAAAAACGCTGCGACGCGTTGAACTAGACACTAAAAAAAGAAAAAAACCAATAAAAATTTAAAGCATCCTGCATGAAAAGTACATAGACACATGTCTTATGTGTTTAAATATGCAGACAGGACATGGATGTCACCGGCAGAAGGGAAATGGACTCTTATTTGCTAAGTCTGCAATTGTTTTTCTGCTTGTTAGTAGGTTTCTGATCAGTGGCCCCACACGGGACAGAGGGAGGGTATGAAATAGTTTGTTGTTTTTACTTTTAAATTAGAAGTCTAACCATCCAGGTTAATTACAGTAACTTCATCCTAGAAGCAAAGCATATTTTCAAGTATTATGCATCCTGATATTTAAAAATAAAAACAAAACAACCGAAAGGGCTTATATCATTAACATATTTATAATACACAGACCTATTCCTCAAAGGTGATTCTGATCTATTTAACATGAACTCTGAAACAGAAATGAACCTATAATAAAGTGATTTGTTCCACAATACAATAGGCCTAGTATTAAATTAATTAATATTCAAGCAGTACTCAAGAAAGAAAATAAAAAACCCTGTAAATGAGCTATGCAGCGCATTATTGATACACGGTATCTGATGACATCATTCTGAAGTGAAGAAAGCACAGTATCTAACCTTACAAAAAGACTGAAACTTTAGCTCCAGAAAGACTAATTATTAATGTAATTTAATACCAACACTGGACTTTGATAGGAAAAATATAATTTCCAATTTGCATACATGTAAGATCTTAAAATGTTTGTACATGGACTGAATATATTATCAAGTTAAAATATTTTTACTTTTAATGCTATTATAAAAGCCATAATAAAACAAGTACAACTATATTGCGTTAAAACTGTATTTGATTTTTCTATACTTTTGTGAAGGTATAATCACTAACAGTGTAGTATATTATGAATAATGATGACTGGATAAATCCTTAAATTAGTTTCTCATAGTCCAAGTGCTAACCAGTTGTGCTCCTTGGACAGAAAACAATAAGCAGCATCTTACTATGTGCAAGATATGGTCTTTACTATATTTATGCATGAAATTCTTTTCATTCAAAATATGTATTCACGTAAATTCTAATTAACAATCCAAACAGACATTCATTGAACCATTAAAAGTATCAAAGAAAAACAAACTGAGTTTTCAGTGACTATAAAACTAGAGCAGAAAGATAATATTTTTTTTTTTACTCAAAATACTTTCTGTAAACTGATCACATTCACATATTTTATTTCACTAACTTGATAATTATCCTCAGCTTATATGCTAAGCAATATAAAATAATGGCTGAAAGGATGGTATGGTAATTAACGTAATAATGCTCTTTCAACATATTAAACTCAAACGTCTCAGCACAAAGTTGGTGTTATGACCAATGTATTCACTGGCTGTGAAAATTAATGTTATAGAAAGTATACTTAGTTTACAACAGTATTATGGAAATATTAAATACATACATTTCAATTACTAATTAGCACTACAGTAGAGTACAAACTTACCTTATCTTAGCTGAGCTGTCTTAAAACGTGAAAATTAGTGCCACTCTCTGAAATCTAATGTCTGTTATTAAAATACGTAAGAAGCAGTTTCAAATGTACTGTATAATTCTCCTTATCAAGATACATAATCATCTTTAAAAATATCTTCAACCCAAATAAAAATGTAGATCTTTAGATACATAAAATACAAAACAAAAACATTTTTTAAAAAATAGATTAATTTAGAATATGTAATTTAAGGCAAATTATTTCTGGGGCTCATGAAATGTAGTGTAGTTCTCACCTGTCCAGTAGTGTATGAAGCCATATGGTAACCTAACTCTATGTCACTGAAACTTTAATTATTTATTTCACAGATGAAATCTTACCTGCCCTTTGCACAAATTAACTAACCATGGGCTTGATCCAAAGCCCATTGAACTCCCATGGGTTTCAACAGGCTTTGAATCAGGCAGTATGTGAGAAGTCGTTTGAACAGAAAAAAGTATACCTGCTTTCAAGCTTAGATACTGGATTTTTTACAGCAACTTTTACCTAACAGGTTCTATCTAGCCTTTGTTTTCTTCATTACTTTAAGTGCTAAAATACCTGTTCTGAATCAGTTCTAAGAAAAATTATTCATCATATTCATTTTTACATTGTATATTTTGAAATTTTTAAAAATGTAATTATCTAGCTGATAATATTATTCTAGTACAAAGATTACTCACTGTAGTTTGTCATTTTAATCATCTATCTTTCTGAAGTTACACAAGAACTTTCCCTCTTGCCATACAAAATGCATACAATGAATGACAAAAGTGCTTCAGACCAAAATTCATCCTATCCATCCTTTATTCTCCTCCGCATACTGTATACATATTTCTTGCCAACAACCCCATGTTACAATGAAACTCCAGAGTTAGTTTTTAAGTGAAATGTCAAGACTGATTGGATGGCAATAAAAGCTATAATTTTCTATGATTGTATCAGTAAAGTACTTTACAGATAATAAAAAAATCTCTTCTTTTACAGTTAATTACAACACTCAGGATATTGATCACTTCTCTAGTAACAGGCAGCGGAACCTGAAGGCTACCTTAGTACTTTAGTCTCTTTAAAAGAGAGATTGTTGGCTGAGAAAAGCAAGTTAAATACATAGGGCTCTAAAATGTGGAATTATTATTCACCTTGGTAATATTGTACTTGTAGCAAGCTACTCTACAACATTTTTAATTTATCATAAATAAAATAGCATAATTAAAATGGTAATGGTTTATTCAGCCTTCTGCTCTAATGTTTCAAAAGTGAAAAAATAGATCCATTATTACTTGAATGGTTTTAACATTCTGGATTAAAATATATGCTAGAACATACTCTGTATTTTAATAATATTCAGGTGTCACCTACTCATCCACACAAAAACAAAAGTGTCTTAAACAGATATTGAGTTCAAGGCCATCCCTAGACATTTTGGTGCCCTATGTAGCCCCCTGGCATGCGGGGTGGCCCAGGTCTCTGTTAGCAGCGGGGAGTTTCCCCAGGCCTCCATGGCGTGTGGGGGAGAGGAGAAGGCTTGAGGGGCAGGGGAAAAACCTCCCCCCAGCACAAGCCAGCAGAGCAGAGTGGGTTGGAGCCGGGTCACTCCACTTCCTGCCGCCTGGTAAGTCCAGGGCAGGTCCGACCCTGCACTCACACGGCAGCGGGAAGTGAAGTGACCTGGCCTCAGACTGTTCCGCTCTGCTCCCCTGGCTCCCAGCCTTGGTACTTGGGAGATGGGGGAACCATTCCCCAGCACTCACCAGTGGCACGGAGCAGGCTGGGGCTGAGTCACTGCACTTCCCACCACTCCATGAGCGTGGGGCGCACCCAACCCCTGCTTCAGTCCCCCGGCATGTTGCTTATGGGAAGCGGTGGAGTGAGGGCGGGGCTAGGGCAAAGTAAGGGCGGGAAGAGGTGGAGAGGGGCAGAGGCTTTGGGAAAGGGGTGGAGTGGGGGCAGGTCTAGGGCAGGGGTGGGAAGAGGCAAAGTTGGGGTGGAACAGGGGCGGCGGCCATGGGGAAGAGGCAGAACAGGGGCGGGGATAGCTTTCCTGGGTGGCTCAGCCGGCCTTGGGATCGGGCTGGCTGTTGGAGCAGCATGCAGCTGCCTCGGCACCAGGAAATTTGTGGTAATTTGGTGCCCTATGTAGTTGCGTACTTTCACATGGGTAAGGAGGGCGCTGACTGAGTTGTTTGTGCTTCCACTTAAGTCAGTGGGAGGTCTGTGAAAACTTCAGGGAGAGCTCTTTTTAAATGTTTTGCTAACCTTTAAAAAAAATTAAAGAAAGATAAAAATTTGCAAACAAATATTTTCTTATATTTTGTCTCCCCACTCTACAGTTCCTTCCTCTTCCTCACATTTCACTGGAAATTGTGATATTAAGCAACAGGAATAACAAGTTTTAATCCATGCTGTTTTACTAACAAACATAAAAACTTCAGCTTAAGAACAAGCATTCAAAACTCAGAAGCTCCCACACTGAAGGTTGTAGATGCAACTTTAGCTCCTTGTGCCTCATCCCCATGAATGACATCAGGCTAATTACATAATATTACTCACCTTTTTTCCTACAAAGCAACAATATTTAGCAACTTGTAACATTTTCCCTATTGTTGGACACTTATACTGAGCTATCAGACAATGAAATCAGAGTAAGGGACAAATTCTGGCCCAGACCGTATATGACAGATATTGCAACCATTGTATCTTTGGGGAGCATATTGTATTTTATATTTAAACTACAAAATAACTAAACAAACAATATAGTGAGATTGGTCAGACTGTATGAGCTATATAATATTCATAGCCCTTGTAGCTATATAGGTGCTGGGGCAAACTTCTCTGCAGAGAAGTTATCTTCATCCATGCAAATCTCCATCTGTGATATCTCCTCATGGATATCCAGACATCAGTTTAAACTCAATATGATCCAAACTAAACCTTTGATCTCCCTTCCTCCAGCTCTCTACACCCTCTTCTTTACCCCTTTGGGCATGACCATCCTCCTCCCAATCATTCCTATAATCTTGTTGTCACTTCAAGTCATCCCTCTCTGTCTAGACGCATATACGCAGGTGTCAAGGTTTGCCTTCCCATTCTGAACTCTAGGGTACAGATGTGAGAAAAGAAATAACCCCCCAAGCTTATTTTACCAGCTTAAGTTAAAACTTTCCCGAGACATAAGTTTTTCCTGTGTCTGGAAAAATAAGCTGCCACCACCAAGCGACACCCCAAGAACTAGGGGCAGGGCCACTTGGAGCCCCCTTCTCTTTCCAGAAATCCCCCCCCCCCCCCAAGCCTATACCTCCCTCCCTGGGAAAGGCTTGAGAAAAAACTGCTCATCAATCCTGCTAGGTGAGCCCGATCCAAAAGCCTGAATCTTACACAATGGAAAACAAGCAGTCAAATTCTTAAAAGAAAGATTTTAATTAAAAGGAAAAATAAAAAGAAACAAATCCCTTAAAAAAATCAGTGAAAACACACTTACAATCACAAAAAGAATTAAAGAGAAAAAACACGCCACAGAGAAATTCCTCCTTCTGCTGAGTCTTTAAAGTTACAGAGAAAACATAGGGATTTTTCCCAAAAACCTGAGAAATTCATGAGTGAGATAACAGAAATATAAAACAAACTGCCTTGCCTGGCTAAATTTACGTATGGTTGCTATTTAGAAAGGTTATAGATAGATGGAGAAAAGAAAGCTGTCTGATTCACCTGAATGAAAGAGAAAACAAAGGGCTTTCCCTCCCCCTCAGATTTGAAAGCATTTTCGGACCCCGTTGGTTCCTTTGGTCAGGTGCCAACCAGGTTTCCCTTAGCTTAAGCCCTTACAGGTAAACAAGAATTCTAGGCTACTTTATACTTATGACACCAAGGTTCATCTAATCATACATCTTCCTACACAGCATTTGAGAGATCTAGCCTCTTTGGTCTGTTCATATAGCCAACACTTGCTCATGCTTCACTACTGTAATCTCCTCTCTGGTCTATATATCTGCAGCCTCCCCACTCCACTCAAGCTCATTCAAAACACTGCTGCCAAGATCATCTTCCTAGCTCATCATTCTACCCTAGTCACTTTCTTTGAAAATTTCCATTGACTATGCCTTTCTCCATTGCATGAAACATAAGCTTCTTGTCAATACCTTGTAAGCTCTTCAAGATTTAGACCAGACATACTTATCAGCTCTACTGTCTATCATGATAACTGATTACCTGCCTTCATTTTACCAATAATGCCAACCTTGATCGGCTATTCATTCGTTTCTCTCACAAATGCCTTGGCAATTTTTCCCACATATCCCTTTACATGCTGCCCTTTATGTGTGGGAAAAACTGTCAAAAAAATCTATAAAGCCACTATTTTATCTTTCTTAAAATTTAACTCTTCCATGAAGCTTTCTGAATACTGCTGGATAATAATGACTCAATACAAGGTGAGCTCTGACTACGGCCTACTATGCAAAATATACTCATTCTACATAAAAATGTAGAGCTTACCAGCACAGGAACTATGTTCTTATTATTTGTTTAAACAGTATCTAGCATAATGTTCTTTGACTGGGGCTATGTGTTATTGTAATACAAATAATAAGTCCCATTCTCAACTTGAATACAGTTCTCTAGGTTAAGAGGGAATGTTGCTGGGGAAAGCAGCAGCAGCTTTTTTTAAAAAAAAGGTTTGGCATTTCTCAAAAACATTTAGAAATTTCATTTGGATGCTTTGGAATATTTCAGAGGACTAACTAATATAACCAAGCATATGCAGCAGAGCCTATGTACATTTATAATATTAAACATTTGTATCAACTGTATTGCTCATGAGTGAAGTACAATTTTCAAATGGACACAACTGTCAAATAAAAACAAATTTCACCATAAATAGGACTACCACCGTGCCAAATGTCAGCTCTATATTCTCAACTGTTTTAGCACTTACAGCTATTAAAGTCACAACTTTTTCGCCTTCATTTTTTTTTCTTTTTAATAAATGAGAAAATGAATTTCCCCATGCACATAAACTACTTTCAAGGTTCTTTTTTTTGTAATTGTTCAAACTTAAAACTAAAAAGAAGAAAACAAAACCTTCAGACAGAGACTCAGTCTAGAAAATTTCAGCCCCAAAAGTTTAAAATTTGGAAAGTTATGATAGATTGAAAACATGGGATCAGAACAGATCTCATTCAACCTTAACTATCAATTTCCCTATAATTAACAGCACTAACAGTTAATCAGGTTGTTATAATCAATTTGGCATGGTCTACAGCACATGATTACGTCGAATTTAGCCACATTATGTCAAATTAAAACTCGATCTGTCCACACAATCGACCCCATTTCGTTGAAAAAAGGGCTCTTAAAGTCTATTTCTGTACTCCTCCCCGGCAAGGGGAGTAGCAGTAAAATCGACCTTGCTGGGTTGAATTTGGGGGAGTGCGGACGCAAATTGATGGTACTGACCTCCGGGAGCTATCCCAGAGTGCTCCATTAAGACTGCTCTGGACAGCACTTTGAACTTTGATGCACTAGCCAGGAACACAGAAAAAGCCCAGAGAATTTTTGAATTTCATTTTCTGTTTGGTCAGCACGGCAAACTCAGCAGCACAGGTGACCATGCAGTCCCTCCCGAACCGTAGAGCACAGAATATTTCTATACTCCCATCCCGCCCATCTCCATCCCTGAGGTTATCACAGATTAGAAAGCTCATGCTGTCCTCCTGCATTGAAAGGGAACAGCTTAATGCAGGGGTCTCAAAAACGCAGCCCGCAGGACTCTTCTGTGTGGCCCACCAAGATCTCCGCGACCCCCTACCACCTGGCTGGCTGCCGCCACAGTGAGGGGAGAATGCAGAGGGGTGGACAAACTACAGCCCCCAGGGAGGCTGCCCCCGGCCCCGCCCCTGGCCCTTCTCCCGGAGCCGCGCCGCCAGGGGGCCAGGGCTGCACGCTGCCCCCCTCCCCCTGAGCCATGCGGGCAGCGCTCCTGGGGCTGGGGCTGCATGCTCCCCACTCCTCCAGAGCCACGCCACGCCAACAGTGCTCCCGGGGGCCGGGGTCACGTGCTCCCCCCCTCCTCCAGAACCGCGCCACACCAGCAGCGCTCCAGGGGCCGGGGCTGCACACTGCCCCCCTCCCCCTGAGCAGCTCCACGTGGGCAGTGCTCCCGGGGGCTGGGGCTGCATGCTCCCCCTGCCCCAGAGCCGTGCCGGCAGTACTCCGGGGGCCAGAGCTGCACGCTTCCCCCCTCCCCAGGAGCTGTGCTGCGCTGGCAGCAGCTCCAGAGTCCGGGGCTGAGTGCTTCCCCCATCCCCCAGAGCCATGCCACACCGGCAGCACTCTGGGGGCCAGAGCTGCGTGCTGCCCCTCTCCTCTGGAGCCACATGGAGCAGCTAGGAGGCTCATGATAAGGGGGCCCTGGTGGGTGTGGGGAGGTTAGATAAGGGACGGGTGCAGTCAGGGGAGAGGGAGCAGAGTGGGTTGGATAGGGGGTGGGGTTTCAGGGTGATGGTTAGGGGGCAGGAGGGTGGATAGGGGTCGGGGCAGTCTGGGAACAGGAGACTGAGTAGAGGGTGAGGTCCTGGGGGGGTGGTTGGTGGTGAGGGGGGTCTCTGGAAGGGGCAGTCAGTGGACAAGGTTGGGGGGCGGGTTGGATGGGTTGGGGATTCTGAGGGGGCAGTCAGGGGGCAGGAAGTGGGTGGGGGCTGAATAGGGGGCAGGGTTTTCACTACCCGGCCCTCCATATAATTTTCCAAACCCAATGTGGCTCTTGGCCCAAAATGTCTGGCCACCTCTGTGCTAGAAGACATAAGGCAGCTCCCACCCGCCCCGCTTTGGGTCCTTTGCATAGGTCTGGTCCTATGTCCCTTCTTCCCCTCTAAGAGCCTTTTTCAGCCCCCTCTTCATACTGAGTAGAAACCTGTTTGCATTCCCCCACACCCTGCACTCCTCCTGCACCACTTCCCGCACCTCAACTCCCTGCCTTGAGCCCCCACCACACCCTGCATGCCTCGGTGGCAGGGAGGGGACAGCGTTGGGATGGGGACTTCAGGGAAGGGGTTGGAAAGGGGTGGGAAGAGGTGGGGCAGGGGCAGGGCCTCATGATAGGGATGGAGTCGGGGCAGGGCCAGGAACAGCGAGGGGGCATGTCAATGATGCGGCCCTCGGGCTAATGCACTAGTCCTCATGCGGCCCTTGTGGTCATTTGAGTTTGAGACCCCTGGCTTAATGCATGGAGGCATTCAGTGGCAGAGGCAAGGAAAGAATTTAAAATCAACAAAAGGGGCGGGTTTGACACACAACTGTCACACCATAGCGTGGCCAGCCATGAAACTGGTTTTCAAAGCCTCTCTGATGCACAGTGCGCCTTGCCGTGCTCTTCTAATCACCCTGGTATCTGGCTGCTCAAAATCGGATTGCACAGGTAACCCAGGAGAAAAGGCGTGAAATGATTGTCTGCCGTTGCTTTCATGGAGGGAGGGACGACTGACAACATGTACCTGCGACAATGTTTTTGCCTCATCAGGCATTGGGAGCTTAACCCAGAATTCCAATGGGCGGCAGAGACTACAGGAACTGTGAGATAGCTATCCACAGAGCACCGCTCCGAGAGTCAATGCTAGACATGGTACTGTGGATGAACTCCGCCAACTTAACGCACTTAGTGGGGACACATACGATCAATTGTATAAAATCTCTTCCGAAAAATCAACTTCTATAAAAATCAACCTAATTTCATACCGTAGACATACCCTTAGTGTGTTAAATAAACAAAGAGAAGACAATATAAATGAGGGACAGAGTCTATACTATATTACACTGAAAAAATATAATACTTTAATAATGCTTTATGAAAACTGAAAATTTTCAAATATTACTATATATTGAAATATTACTGATAAATATCACTATGGAAGTATGACTTACTTCATTCAATCACTTAGAGCCTATCTACCCAAGGAAATTTTCTGGCATTACTATACAGGTATAATTATTCCACTGTAGCTATACTGATCAACTCCCCACTGTGGATATTCTTATTGGGAATAACAGTGGCCTTTTTTTAAGTTTAGTTTAGGGGTTCTTAAACTGTGGGTTGAGACCCCAAAGTGGGTTGCCAGGGCTGGCATTGGACTTGCTGGGGCCCAGGACTGAAGCTGAAGCCCGAGCCCCACTGCCCAGGGACAAAGTCGAAGCCCACAGGCTTCAGATCTGGGCAGAAGGGCTCAGGTTACATGCCTCCTATTCGGGGCTGAAGATAATAAGAATCTCTGAGTCAATAAGATATAACTGATGTTGTCCGTATCAAGATGTAAAACTTCTCCACTTAACAGCATATGTTCATCTGGTGGAATCCTTCCTCCTATTAGTCGAAACGATCTGGACATCTGAGGAGCATGACCTCTCTATGTCTGACATCCATACAGTAGCCAAGCAGCAAGATGGAGAGAGACTAGGTTCAGAAATCAGATAACCCTGTTTGTCCTGGGCTGTCAAGTATTGTAGCAGGGGTAAGAATCTTGGAGGATGAATCACTAAGAGTATCAACTCCAGGTACCAAAACTGCCTTGGCCAGGCAGGCGGTCTCATGATGAATCAGACAGCAACTGGTCTTAGCTTTCTGAGTACCTTAGGAATCAGAGAAATTTGTATGCATACATTCAGTACCAAGGCCTAGTGAATGAGTATGTATGTGATAGGAATCCTGGGCTCTGACCCGATCTGGAATGAAAACTAAGACACATGTTGTTTTCATCTGTCACAAACAGATCTATTAAAGCATTACCTAAATCAAGAGTCGGCAACCTTTCAGAAGTGGTGTGCCAAGTCTTCATTTATTCACTCTAATTTAAGGTTTTGTGTGCCGGTAATACATTTTAAAATTTTTAGAAGGTCTCTTTCTATAAATCTATAATATATAACTAAAACTATTGCTGTATGTAAAGTAAATAAGGTTTTTAAAATGTTTAAGAAGCTTCATTTAAAATTAAATTAAAACACAGAGCCCCCTGAATTGGTAGCCAGGACCCAGACAGTGTGAATGCCACTGAAAATCAGCTCGCGTGCACCTTCGGCACGCATGCCATAGGCTGCCTACCCCTGACCTAAATTCTAAAAAAAGAATGGATGAATCTTTCATTGTCCACTTGTTGTCTGCCTCAAAGTGCCTATTCAGACTGTCTGCTAGGGCATTCTGGAGACCTAAAAGGTGAATCTCTGTGAAAGATACCTGATTCAAATGCACCAGTTCCACAGCCGAAGTCTGCATATGGAATTTTAACTTTCTCATGTAACTCTTCAGTTTCTTCAGCACATGATGGGGTGAAGGCTCTCTTTCTATTATGGGATGAATAAGTACCTTAAGTGGCACTCTTCCTCAAAGCTGTTTTAGCATGTCTTCATTGGCTCCCAGCCTTAATATAGGAACCCATCTCTTCTCTGAGCAGTGTCTCTCAGTATTTCAGAGGTATATGAAAAGTAACAAGGAAGGTGGGTTGGGTGTGGCTTGTAGTGGAACCTGAATCTTGTAATCAAATTGGATTATTTCCAAAGTCCATCAGTCTGTTGTAATTACATGTCACATTGCAAGGAAATAAACCAATAGTCTCCTAATGGAGGGAAATAACAAGTAGTAACTGGAGTAAACACTCCAACTGGTCTCTCAGTAAACCTGCCAAATCTGATGGCAACAGGGCACTGAAGAACCTATCTCTATCTCTATGGGATTGTGGCATAAGGGCCCACCATATCAAGCACTGACCTGGAGAATGCCCTTCCCTGAAGAAAATTAGACAAGTGTGTATATTGGACTGTGGGAAAATGTAGGAGGTACAATGAAAATAATTTAAAACCAGCCTTCTTGGAAACTGGGTCAGCCATGACATCCATAACTGAATCTGAAAAACTTTAGGAACTAATTCTGAAATGGCTCAATTGCTACCTAAAATTTATCTAAAACTAAATCTAGTAACTATTTACACAAATATATTCTGGGAGGGAAAAAGGCAGGAGGTTAGACTTTGGATATAGCAACATTCCTATACCTGCAGCTTGCTGCAGAAAATAAAGAACTTAAGTGATTGTGGCTGCGTGGCCACAACAGGCACTACTTACTGGAAGGTTCAAAAGCTCCGCAGCCTCAGCAAGAATGCACCTCATATGTGGGATATGCAAACATGTGCCTCAAAGAACAGTATTTGTGTTTCATGTCAATATTTCACTGTTCCAGAAATACTTTGGTATAGATTAGTTGTTCCACAGTCATAGTAAAATAGTCAACAGCAAAACAGAATTCAATATCTTCATATTTTTAAATCCAAAAACTTTAACCTTCAATTTTCTAAAGGCTTAGTGATAGTCTCTGAACAACATCAAAACCTCAATTGTAGGTTTGTACACATGGGATAATAGTTCATAATTTTCATACAGGACATTTATTACAAAGAAATATAAGATAGATTTCTGCTTTACAATCATCTAATGAACTGATTATTGCTGTCTTCTAAAAGTGTTAAGATTGTTTCAAAAATTGTATTTTGTTTCTAGTTCAGGGGGTTTTATCCATACTTAAAGCAACAGAGGAAAGCTGATAACCTTTCTATCTTCAATATTTATGAACTACACACTGAACAGTAACACGAGATAATTATATTTCGTTTCACTTTTTAGTCATGTTACCTAAATTTAAGAAGCTTGTCATGCTCTGCAGTCTCCTCTTTCTCTTGAGCTCTAACTATAAGCACCAACTGAATGAGAAGGAGGGGAAACAAAAGGAAGAATTACTTTTTAAAAAGTAGACATTTTTAATGTAAAATGTGTAATAAAAAATAAAATGTTCTTTGAGTTTTATAAGTAGTTTGATTCTATCACTCAATAAATAAAAAAGTCTAGTAATAAAATGAGATTCACAAAGAAGCATGAATGGATTTATTTGTACATATTATATATGAATGAGATGAAACAGAGATATGTCTTGATAACTTAACAACCAAAAAGGATAGAAGTCAGCAAATAGTACTGCCTTGAAAATTTAAAGGGACAATGACTACTTAAAAACATAAAATCATACTTCAGTTGGATTTTATTTTAAATAGATATAGTTAAGTGATATTTAGGATTACATTACTTGAGTGAAAGAAATTATTTCAGTCTTTTCACAGCTTCATGTTGTGCATTTGACAGCAGTGAGTATATAGTCAGTTTCATTGTTTCTGCTCTACAAAGAGTTTGCTAAAGGTTCTCCTGTTTGTTTAGGTCTCCCACAGCAACAGAAAAAGCAAAAAAATGTTTTATTTATTAACAAAAAAGGGTAGTAAAACCACAAAAATTCGCCAAAGTCCTCAGGATCTGGTGATGCACCCAAAACTACTTTTAGCTCATTCATTAAAAATTGATTTCCAAATTGGTAGTGTCCCATGAAGTCTTGAAGAAAAAGTCCTGAAAAAAAATCCATGATGGTCACACATTGTTTCTTTTTAGAATAACTTTCATGGGGTGAAGTAATAGTTTATATAATATATTTATCAATTTTATTTATTTACAATCCAGTAAAATAAACAGCTTGAATTTCACACACAGTGAAAAAAGTGCATGAAAGAGTTCAATGCTTAATCAAAATACCAGTATGTCTAAGTGACACACTATACCTTTGGGAAGCATCCTATAACCCCCATATTCCTCATTTATAAATAATCCTCATATTGCAAATAAAACAGACCATGTGAGGTATCAGGGGAAAGGTTATGATCTGCTGAAAGTCACTGTTCTATCTTAATACGTATATAATTAGTTTACATAAAGTTATGAGAATTGTGCTGTATGGTAGCCACTAAAATATGCTGTGGGTTTGGGAAGCGCCCAAATACTAGCTCTCCGGAGACAATGCCAAGGAAAGTAACCAATGACCAGGCAGGTATCAAACAACCCATCAACCACCATTGTCCAGTAAGGGAGTTACAATTCAACAACTCACCTGCATAAGGCCACACACCAGGCAAATTGCTCAGCCTTGCCTGGAGACTCAGCAATGGCCCCAGACATGCCTAGACTTGCGTTCTCCACACATATAGACTAAGGGTATAAAACAAAACACAGGGGGCCATGCTCCACCTTTCTCTTTCCCTTACTTATGCTGAAAGCAAAAAAGACACTCAGAAGACTCCAACAGAGGAGACTGGTCCAGATTTAAAGGGACAAACCTGTATATTAACGACTGTAATATCCAATGGAGTGAGAAAAAACTGCTTAATCTAGATGCCCAGCCTAATAAGGTTGAGAGTTTAGACTGCGCGCTTGCATTTTCTTTTCTTTTGGTAACTAACTCTGACTTTTTGCCTAGCACTTATAATCACTTAAAATCTCTCTTTCATAGTCAAACTTCTTTTACTGTTTATTTTTACCAGTGACTTTGCCTGAAATATGTGGCAAATCTGCTCTGGTTTTCAAAAACTGGCGTATATCCACTTTCCATTGTTGCAATGGTGAACCAATTAATACATTTACACTGCTCAAGATGATATTTTAATAGTGTACAGTGATAAATGTGTGTACATGCTGTATATACATCTGCCTTCTGTATTTGGTGTAGTTATCTTTGATATCCACATAAATTTGCAGCACCATTTGATAAACAGGAGCCATGTAAATATGACTGCTTAACCTGCCACCTGAACCCTAATTTCCTGCCGAAACCACATTTGTCTGAGACATATGATGGGCAACATTCAACTTTGGACCAATGACGTGTAAGATTCAGTAGCTCACAAACTACAAGAGGTAAAACCAGATATTTTTGTACTACCAGAATAGGACTTCTTACTGTCCAGTGCTATGCAGCATTTGTTTCAAGCTCTAGGAGGTCATGAAGTATTAAATCTTCATTCAAGTTGAGAGCTTTCATTATGAAATTCTATTTTCAATAAACTTTGGAGGTTTTGAAAATTTACTAAATTATGTTTCTCTTTCTCTGAGGTTTGAATGGTTTGTCATGGTAATGAAGGTAGCCTAATGTCTTGCACAGAGCTTTGTTGCTTTTAGGGCTTTTCTTCAAACTGAAAAAACATTCACGCACTTAAGAGAATTTCAGATGTATACGTTACATAACTAAAGTAAGTTGGCAAGCATGAGAATATGAAAAACAGTACCAATAAATATTGTCATAAGGACACCAGATTAAGAACTAGACTTAGGGTTTGTCTACACTGCAGTTATTGCCAAAATTTTTGACTTTCACGGATACTGAAAAAAGCCCCCCTGCGAAAAAGACAAAAGTTTTGCCAACAGCGCTCTCCTACTAACAAAGCTAACTATGTCGCTCGTGGGGCTGAAAGTATTTTCTCAGCAAAAGTGCCGACAAAGTAACGCTAAAGAGCGTTCACACTTGCTGACTTTAATGATAAGGTGGTGTCGACACAGCCTTGTAGATAAAGCTGCATAGCCACGCCAGCTGAAGCAGCCCCAGCCCCAGCCACAGCAGCCCCAAACCCTTGGCCAGCTCACCCCACCCCCAACCCCATGGACCGGTCGGAGCAGCCCCAGCCAGACAGACCAGGTCAGCCAGCTGTCCAGAGAAGACCCAAGACCCAGACCCTGACCTCAGCCCCACGCCAGAGCAGCCCCAGCCTCGTGAACCAGATGGAACAGCCTCAGCCCCTTTCCCTTTATTCAGTTAACCAATTAAATTATATAATTTTAATTGTTTAAATGGTTAACTTTTTAAATGATATTTACATCCCTAATCTCCACTGCTACAATGATCAACACCCACCCCCACAACACATCTTTCAAAATCCATGGGTCCTACACATGCCTGTCACACAATATATGGCATACCTCATCCAATGAGCTAAATGCCCAAACAGCAACTATGTTGGTTAAAACAGACAATCGCTATGCTCTCAAATGAACTCACACATGAAAATGATAAAAGACAAAAACACCACATCACCTGTTGGTGAACACTTTTCATAAAGCAGTCACTCTATATCGGACGGTAGTAAAAAGAGAGAGCCTGAAACATGACACCAGGCACAAGAGGCCTTAACTAAAACAGTGATCAAGACTTGTACATATAAACCAAAGTTAGCAAAACTCAGTTGTGAGTAGAAGTCAGGCTCTGTTACAAAACATGCTTTCTTTCAAGTTCACAGACCCTGGAAAGAACTGGGCTGGCATTGCAAAAACACACACATTCCTAAGTGCTAGGCACAGGACACTCACGCAAACACATTCCAGAAGGGTGGTACCAGAACACACCAATACAGGGTTATTGTGTAAACACACTCCATGAAAATGAAACAAGGATACCCTCTCTTAAAGATAAGATTACGATGACAGGATGATGAGTAGAGAAGTTTGATTGAACCAATATGCACAACGTAAAGGGTGGTAACTAACCAACTCAATACATGACTTGTTTGTAACAGTGTATAAAAGAACGGTCACAGAGGATGTGTCTTTGGCCAGCCAAGAAGGGAATGGAAAGTCCCACCATTCACTGAGCTGCGTCCAGTGCAACCGGCATGCATGTGCTAGTATAACTGTAGACACTGATCCGGGGAACTAGGACCATGCTTCATTGACAATAAACCTGGCCGGGTGCCTTCGCAACTAAATCATGTCTTGTGGTCTTATTGAGAAGTTTGATCAGAGTCTTTTGTATGCAGGACCGGTGGAAGGATATTTGGCGCCCTAGGTGAAACTTCCACCTTGCGCCCCCACCCCTCCACCAGCCCGGGGAGCCCTGCAGCAGCTCCCCACCGCTGCCCTGCAGTGCCCCTCCCCCCCACCCGGGGAGCCCCCCCACCCTACGGCAGCAGCTGCCCACCGCCCTCCTTCCGCCAGCTCCCCATCACCCTCCCTCCACACAGGAGCCCCCCCCACCCGCCAGCTCCCCGCCCCCCTCCACCCAGGGAGCCCCCTCTGCGGCAGCTCCCCGCCCCTGCTCACCTCAGCTCCGCCTCCTCCCTTCAGCACATCAGCACCGCTCTACTTTTCCCGCCTTCCAGGCTTGCAGTGCCAATCAGGCAAGCCTGAGAGGGAAGGAGAATTAGAGTTGGCGACGTGCTCAGGGAAGGAGGCGGAGCGCTGTTCCCCTGCGCTTACTCCCTCCCCGTTACTTGTTGTGGGCACCTGCCCCGCGCCCTCCTGCCCCAGCTCACCTCCGCTCCACCACCGCCCCCAAGCACTTGGTGCCCTAGGGGGTTGCCTAGTTCGCCTAGTGGTTCACTGGCCCTGCCTGTATGAGCTATCTGGTCAGAGCCAGTGAAGCATGCAGAGAGAACATATACGCAGCCTAAGACTTACTACACTGACCTATCAGTCCTCATCCTCAAAGGAAACCTGCACAACACTTTAAAATGATGAGCCTGGGAAGTTAAATATACAACTTTGCTAGATACCAAAAATCACGGACTGAATAGAGACAATGAATTTGTGGCTTCTTACAACAATCTATAACCCATTAGCAACTAGCCCCAGTTATTCCCCCCTCCCCCGACCCTTTCCTTTCTTCCTATGACTGGAAGGGTGTTAAAAGGCTGGTTCACCTTGAAATGTGTGTTAATTACTTATGCTAAACAATCTGTTCCATCTTGCATTTAGTTGTGACACTCTGAGGAAGGCTATGTCTACTATGACGGAGTCAGACCAGAAGGGTATAGGAGAGTGCTGGAAGGCAGGTATATCAGCCTTAGGATGTGCAGGTCCTTGTTCCCTGGATAGCCAAACAAAGGCTACTCCAGACCAATCAAGACACCTGGGGCCAATTAAGAACCTTCTAGAAAGGAGTAGAAACAGCTAGCCTAATTGGGACACCTGAAGCCAATCAGGGACTGGCTGAATCCAGATAAAAACCTCCCAGTTAGTCAGGTGGGCTGTGGGTGTCAGGAGCTGTGGAAGGAGGTTGTGCTGTTGGTGAGACTGAGTGGTGGACAACATATCATCCAGAAGGAAGGAGGCCCTGAGGTAAGGGTGAAGTGGAGTTTGAAGAAGCAGGGACTGCTGTGGGGAAGTAGCCCAGGGAATTGTATTGTGTTTTGTGCCTAAAAGGTCAGCCATCTTAGCTGATACTATTAGGGTCCCTGGGCTGGAGTCCGGAGTAGAGGGTGGGCCTGGGCTCCCCCCTTTTCCATCTTCCATACTGGCCTGTGATGAAGGTAACTCACTAGGTGGTGACTCTTGCCAATTATACTGAGAAAGGGAGGTCACTCTGGGGCCTAGATGAGTTTCTGAGGCCCCTAAATCTGCCAGGAAGTGCAGGACCCACAAGTACAGACTTGGAGCTTTGTCACACTACACTGCCACTAATGTTGGTATAATTTATGTTGCTTGTAACAGAGTGTGAGGCAAGAACAGCTGGGCCCTCACTTTGGTCACAGTAGCTCCACTCAAACAATGCAGAATGGAGTTAGTTAAACAGAGCAGCACCTAACTGGTTGAGAAAGCAGAGCTGGAAGGCTATTTAAGCCATTAAGCAGAGGCTATAAATAGACACAGGAAGAAAGCAGAAGGAGGGAAAAGCAGACAGCAGGAAGAGAAGAGAATTTGCTCTTCCCTGCTTGCTGCAGAAGCTGGGGGCTCCCTAAGACAGTTGGAGAAGAGACATATATGGTATGAAGGGGTGGGAACCCACACTGTAAACAAACTACAAGGTGTTTGACCAGCACAAAGGTCTCTGAATGGTTTGTAGACCAGAGCAGACGCAGGAGCCAGGAGGCCCTGTTACATTGCTCATGGATATGAATAAACCACCCCCTGAGCAACATATGCTTCACTGACAGAAGCACCAGTGTGGTCAGAAAAGCTGCTGCTGTTCATTGGGTCTGCTTTAATTAAGTCAATAGAGCTCTCCCATCATCTTAGAGAAACTACACTAGATAGCTCCCAGCAGCATAGCTGCATCAGTGCAGGAGCACTGTTGAAAGCTCTCTAGTTTAGCCACAGCCTAAGGCAGAGGTGGGCAAACTTTGCCACATCAGGGTTACAAATTGTATGGGAGGCCAGGTAGGGAAGGCTGTGCCTCCCCAAACAGCCTGGCCCCACCTCATAGCTACTGCAGCTCATTGGGGGTGGATTAATTATGCCAATTGGAGAGCTCTCTCCCGCCAGCATAGAGCAGCTACATGGGACACCTTGCAGTGGTGCAGCTGCAGACAGGTACAGCAATGAGGCTATAAGGTCTGTAGCATAGACATAGCCTAAGTTTTGCAGGCCTGAAGAAGAGCTCTGTGTAAGCGCCAAAGCTTGTCTCTCTCACCATCAGTAGTCCAATAAAAAAAAATATTACTTCACCCACCTTGTCTCTCTAATATCCTGGGACTGACATAGCTACAACAACATTACATACAAACTAAATGGAAGTAATTTTACAGCAATTTGAAAGTATAGCACAAATATTCAGTTTAAAATATTTAATTTTAAGGCTAATTTTTGGGAACAATGAAACACTCATTTTTAAAAATTGTGTACCTTTTCTAATGCAGATTAGCTCATGTACGCCACAGGTTCGTTCTCCACCTATTTGGGAAAAATAACATTGGAACATAGTAAATAGATATTATGAAATGTATTCTGATATTTAATGAGCTTTACAAACTACAAAAAAGATAGAGAGAAAACTGAGTGTCACTTAATGAGGACATTACAAAAGAATAAAATTCCTTTTTCAGAGGATATTATGTGCAAATAGGAAATATGAAAAAACAAACAGTTCTTTGGTATTACTATTCTACTAAGGATGCAATTATTCATGCATTGGATTCAATGTATTAGACTGAATACTAAAGTATTCCTAAACTTTTTGCGTGGAATTTACAAACTGAAATCTGTGAGCTAAAGTCACCCAAACTTTTTCCTAACTATAAACCAAGTCCTCTAGTTCTGAGCTAGTTAGTGAGCCAGTTGTCCAGCAAATGAAGTTTCAGAGAGCCAAAGTTTTAGAACATCATGTTGACATTCTGTTGCAATGTCTAGCTGATAAGTTGTACAAAAGAGATTTTATCTCCTCAGGAAAAAATCCAGAGGTTATTGGTGTCATTCCCAGGTTTTATCAGGTTTTTCCATTTGGTGAGGGGTTTTTTAAACTTACATTACTTTAAAGTACTTACAAGAGCATAACATATATTTGAAAGCTCTTTGTTACTAGAAAAATTAGGCCATAACTTCAGACTGTGAATGAAAACTTTAACTATTCTAAAATGTTCAAAGGGAAGCAACGAGAACGTCGAAACTTGTTATGCCTACTAGGAAAAGTTAAGAATTGTGTAGAAGCAAAGAGAAAAAGAATGGGATTAGTCATTGGTGATTAGGGTGAATTAAACCATCATCAAGTGTTAAAAAGAGCTGTGTGTGTATATATTATATACACTCCATTTTAAACAAATATTTTTATTTAAGTTTGACAACATCCAAACTCAAACACTTAAACTCAAGGTAATACTAAACATTACAGGACATCTCTTAGCCATATCTTAGTGCCCATTAAACATGTTTCCACTCACAACAAACTGTATATTCACACTGAACTTCTTCCTGCCTCCAAAAGATAAGGAAGCATACATACAATACATTAATCTCCCTCACAGCATAATGCAAAACCTTAATTAGACACTCAGCAAACATTTAGAGTTGACAGAAAGAGCAGAGGTTAAGAGTGCAGTGTGTTAAGTGTTTATGGGGGAAGAGTGCATAAGACTGTAATTAACGTTGTAAGGGAAATTAATGTGTTGTACATAGTATATTTTCTTATGTACTGGAGACAAAATATTCCTTATGAAAATATAGAGTCTGTTCCTGCCAGTGGACAGATGCTCTGTAGACATTAAGATATGGTAAAAAGATATTCCATGACTAGGTATTTTCTTGAATTTTAGAGCTTGAGTTGCAGGGATCACTAACATCAAGCCCTTTTAAACAAGAAGTTTCAGTTATGGAATTTCCCAGATTTTTAATACAGCAAGTGTAGGAGAGGTTTTGTTTATTTTTTAAGGGGGAAAAGGTGATAAGGATGCCCCCGACTTCCAAGGTATGAGGCTATGGAAGGAGTGGGAATGTTTGTGGTGGGGGAAAGAGGAGACAGCAGGCATGGTGAGAAGAGGACTAACTGTGTGAAGAAAGGTTGGGGAGGGAGGGAACAAAGAAGGCCCTTCTTTATACTTCCAACTCCAATACAATAGCTCCCATATTCCTGTCAAGTTCTGGATTTGCTCAATTGGTCAGACAAGTGTTCCTCATGTGTGTCTACACAGCCTGGGCCACCAGACCTGGACTAGCAGGGCTCATGCTAGAACTCTAAAAATAGCTGTATATGCAGTGCTTTGAAGTAATGACTTTGGATAGCCCAAATCTGTTGACCAGGCCTGGGAAACTCACTTCCATACGTTGTGCAGACATACCCATAGTCAAAAGTACAAAGCTTTAACAATGGAGACATCTCAGAACTGGAGTTCCAAATTCCTCTCCCCCAGGAATGCTAGTCACTGCTCCCTAGTTAAACCAAAGTTACAGTATACACCCTCTCCTCACAGTTTCCAACTGTAGACTATAGGGAAAGACCCTTTTCCCTGAGGATAGTTTGTGGCTTCAGTCCCACCAGAAGAAAAAGACCCAACAGGTGGCAATTTTGACTAGAGAAAGCCTCACTTTCACATGGCAAGTGAGCACTTAAGTATACTGGATTACACATGAAGTAGATTCCCAGTTTTCTGGGGGATAGAAGGGTAAGGAAAAGCTCTCCATTAAAATATTATTGAGCCTTGTGAAAGGTGCACTGAGCTGGAAGCCATAAGACCATGAGTTCAAATCTCATCTATTCCATTTACTCCAAAGACCTTATTACTGAGCAACATTTCATATCCCTATATTAAGAGGTCGCAAAATATCATCCATGTCTTTCATATATGAAATAGCTGAGGGGTTGCACAAGGTCATCTCTAGCAGAGCTGGGATAGACGCCAGGATGAGAGGCTCTCCCCTGCTCTTGCCACTTTATGCTGGGCAAGAGGGCTGGAAAGCAACCTAAAGAGCCTCTAAAAAGATCAATTTCCATCCAGGAGATATTCGTCTTGATGCAGGGACTGAAGAAGATAGCTTCAGGCCATTTTCCAAAGACCCGCTTCAAAGTCCTTTCATAGGGACATGTCAGGGATAATACGTCTGTGTGTGTGAGGAGTACATCAGAAGTGGGGCTGAAACATGTAGCACTACAGAAATTCAGGGTAGCACTACTGCCCATGGGCAGCCAAAGGCAGGCTATTATAACTTAGATGAGACCGCCCCCGGCTTTAAAGCCACCTGTGTGCCTCTTCCTCCTGGCCTGTTGATTCTGTGCTGCACCTCTCACTGTCTTTAATATACACAGCCACATTGATTCTGCCCCTCAAAAAGAATTTGCCAAATCTATGTGCTTGACTATGTTATCAGTAACCATGATTCTAACCACAAGACTATGCACCTCTCAGAATTAGAAACAGAACCCAGCATTCCTTAGTCCCCCCACTGCTCTAACCAGAAGACCATTATCCCCTCCCAGGTGGGAATACAATCCAATAATCCTGATTCTTAGCATTATATTGCTGTCTAGCAAATAACCAACCCACTGGTTAAGTGCCCCTTCTCCTTTTGGGGACATCTCTTCCACAAATAAAGTAGTGGCCATCTTTACTGAGGCCATGAGTAATTTCATACCCAATAGGTAGCTTCGGTCCCACTGTAAATTATGGAAAATAGTGGCCATTTTTAGTAGTGGAAAATCATAACTGTGATGGGGAAGACAAGAAAATACAATGTAATTAAGCAAAGTTCTAACTAATCTATTTTTATTAAATGTACAGTCAAGGAATGCTGACAATAACTGTTAACTGTATAGAAAGTGAGTGATGATAAAACAACCATTTGTTAGAAAAAGGGATACGAAGAAAAGTCAAACACTAAAATTTTTTAAAAGTCCCATTTAAATTTAACTCAAAGTCAAAGACTGAATTTTCAGAGGTATTTTAAACTAAGTCTTTACTCAGACTCTGTGCTTGAAGTTTGTGGAAGATACAATGTATTTTTCATGCAAATCAAAGAATGAATCCTTCCCAAATTAAAACAATGAAACCCAATCTTAATTTAGAGGTGATACCTCTCCTCTGTAAAAAGGTATCTAACTCATCAATCTTCAGTCTCAACACAGTAATTTATCAAGTGGTCATTCCTCATTTTAAGTGTAGTATATGTGAAAGCTGCTGATCAATACACAAAAACAATTATTGTTAATGACTCCTTTATATTGGCATATGAATTTATCTGACCCACATGAATGAAGATGAAAGAAAATTATTGAATGCAAAGGATCAAATAGATCAAAGCAATAAAACCAGATAACTGTTTCACACTAAAATGCAAAAACTGTCAAGCATTGTTAAGTAGCAAGTTAGAAAGATGCAATGCTCGTCTTAAAGTGCAGAAAATCTATTTCTTCTGTTTCATCAAGCTCAAATATGCCATTGACTGAAACTTCATATACTGAATGGGAAAGATAAAATATTGATGAGTTTGATCCTGCAAGTAAGATTTTTGTCAAGGTCATCACTGTTCTCAAAATGTAGTTAGAATGATCATTTAAATCCATGTTCCAGGTTTTCCAGCAGCTTTTCAACATGAGCTTCATTTCAGAATAGTATTTTTGTCCTTGACACGCAAAAAACTGACAAAAAATAATGAGAGATCTGGCTGTTTTTATGGCATAAAGGCTCAAACCTGAACTCATTAAGATAGTTATAACCATTTATGTCAACATAATCACCCTCAATGGAGTACAAATAAGACATTTAAAGAGAGGCGGAAATACTTCTCCGTAGATACGCTCCTCCAGATAGATTTCAACTCACTAGTGAAGAAAGAAAATTACGCAAAGAGCTAAAAGAATCAACACTGACATTAGATGGTCGTTGAAATTAGGGTGACCAGACAGCAAATGAGAAAAATTGGGATGTCGGTGGGGGCATTAATAGGACCCCATATAAGAAAAATACCCAAAAATGAGGACTGTCCTTATAAAAATCAGACCCAAAAATGAGGACTGTCCCTATAAAATCGGGACATCTGGTCACCCTAGCTGAAAAAGAGAAGTCACTCAATAATTACTACAAATATTTAGTCAAGGAAATGTATTCTTGTTTAATGCTATTGATTCTACACATGAAAATAAAAAACAGAATACTGTGTCGAAATTGCCGAAAATCCCATCCAGAAATCCAGAGAAAAATTAAACAAGAGGTCTTCACCAATTTTCAAAACATGAAAATAAAATTGAAAAAGATGAGTTGAAATCATCCTGAAGCAACATACTGATATTCAACACACTACTTAACACTTGTTGAGAATAAAATATCAACTAACAGAGTTCAAAAGCATTAGTGTAAAAACCACCATCACTCTCCTGATTGATTGGATGAAACTGGAAGGCTGATGTCCCAACTTTTCAATTAAATTTAGTAGAACTGAGGAAAATTGTGCCTCTACAGCCAACTACCGCAAGTATGCTGAGATTTGCACTGAGCACAAGGAGGAAAAAACGTATTTTATACAAGAAACTCTAGAAAGCCACTAAATCTATTTTAAAAAATGAAGCATTTACAGGGACTTCATAGATGTGAGGGAGTGACCTCAATATTGATGCAAAATTATATTAATAATATTTTTATGTTATTATAAGTTTGCCTGCGTCTTTACTGAATATTAAGATACAGCTACAAATGTATTATAGCCAGAATACTTGGAAATACAAAGATCTCTCTGGTAGGGATTAGTTAATTATGCTATAAAAATTTCAGGCTGGCTAAAGAAATTGCAAGAGATTTCTGCTTTATGTTTCCCAAGAACAAGCAAATGGCCTCAGAAGATTATCATACCTTAGCCATAAAACTATGTGTGTTATACAAACTAAGAAAACTGCATTTTAAACATTACCTTGCTTTAACTTTTATACTATTTTCATTTGTTCTATGTTTAAAAAATACATTGGTTATTTAAATTTGTTTTGTACAAAATATCTATACTTTTAATTGATTGATATACAAGATGTAACTAAAGATATTGGGTAAAGAGACAAACACCTGGCTGCATATTCAGAAGCTGAAGATAGCACCTAAGACAATCCCACTGGCATGAAGCCAATGAAAAGATGACAGCAACCAACTCTGAATCTAAACGAGCCTAAAAAAAGATGTCTTCCTAACTTCATGGAAACAAAAAGGAAGAGTATTTAAAAAAACCCTCAAAAATGAGCGCCCTCACATACACACAAATCCTGTGCTACCCCAACAGCAAGCATTCATCAACTTATCCTTTCCATCTCTACAAGCAAGCTCCCACAACAGCTAAGGAAAAACAGAGATGACTCAAGAAAAAAAACAAATCCAAGGATAGCTCCTGAAGATTTCAACATGGATCGGTTAAAGAAAGTTAACTAAGACTCTGCCAAGAGATTAGATTTAAAACTCTTGTAATTATTTTACTGAGATATGAAAATGCTGTTATAAATTAAAACATTAATAGTTGCTCCTCCTAATCATCAAATGATTAAACCACATACACCTGGGGAGGAGTCAGGAGCTTTACATTGGAAACAAAGGAAAAGAGGGATTTAACTGGATCTAAGATTCTTAATACTGGTTAATTGCCCTGTTTCAAGACAGCTCTTTAAATGGCTTCTGATTTAAATCAGATTTAAATACCTCCTTCTGTTTCATAGGATTGAGTTAAGATTGCTTACTTTTCTCACTTATAAACTAGCTAATTATTCATAACTAGACAGGTTCTATCCACCCTTAAACAAATTATACTGTCCATACATAAGCAGCTTCTAAGTATCTTATTAGATACTAAGACTGGATTCATAATAATTTGGGAAAATGATATGCTTCAGTTTTAACATATCAAATAAAGAGCATCCCCAGTGGTGGTCCACTCTCAAACGTATTATATCTGTGAAAGCTCTCCATAGACAGACATAGATTGCAATGGAAGTAGCCAATTTATCACTTGCATTTTATCATTTGTGTTTTAATATTTTCTTTTACTTTCTTCAATCATAAAATATTGATGGTTAATAATTCTGATTATTTTACTTGGTTTTAATCATTATCTTGCTTTAACTTTTATACTACTTTCTTTTGTTCTATGTTAAAAAGATATGGTCCCCTTAAGGTACGTAAAAGAACCCCTTTGAGTAAAACAGTGGGAGTCACATTCCATGAGTCAGAATGATTGATACAGGTTATTCATTAGCCTCTCTTTCGATTTTGGGTTTCCCTGATTTGTCAGTAAGAGAAAAGAGCTGATCTACCATTTCTTGCTTCTCTATATTAAATTTTTCATTCATTTTAAAAATAAAATTACTCTGTTTCCAACTATTTAAAATTATCCCTTTCTACCCCATCCAGAATACAGGCTAGCGACACTACTTCTGAAATGCTGTTAGAAATTTGGCTTGATCTAACTAATAAAGAACTGGAATCACACAAGAACAAAATCAGAACATGATTCAGAGAAGCTATGGAACCTTAGCTGAAACTTTTTAATAGCCTGTATGTTGAAAAAAGAAAGTCAGGAAATGCCACTCATGTTGTATGCACAACCTTAGTTCTGTGTGTATGCATTACAAATGCTATTGCTCAAAGTACAATATATCATTCAATTTCTTCTATATCATTGGTTATACATTTCACAATGAACTAATATCTCTTTCCTGACAGATTTTTATATGATAACTTTTCTTCTCTCTGAGGAACATATTTTAATAATTTAGGTTCTAGCTTACAATCAATCACCTACAATATACAACTTCACTCACTAACGGACCATATGAATGCATGGACTGTGAATGGCAGACAAGGAAATACCATTATACAAAAACTACAGTAAGCCATACTTACACAACATATACTACATATTAAATCTAAAACAAACAACAATCCTGAAAATCTTCAGGTTTCTATAGACCTCCAAAGCTTACTTCAGAGCAAAAAACTTCATCCCCCTGACCACACAAAGAAGACTTTGATGTTGGATTTTAAAAAATGTATAGATGCAAAATATCCAGTACACAAGCAAGTAAATCTAGAGTTTGCATTTGTAAGATATCTCAAAGCAATGTGCCCTGCTGTAAACCTCATACAACACAAAAGCTCTCCCACACATTTATATGAAAAGAATATTGAAGGTGTAAAGAAGCTAAGCATTCCTCTGGAATTCCTTTTACAGATTTAGGGAAAAAACAGTGCAAAATGTATACACAGAGCATGACATTTTCAAGGGGTAATACATCCATCATATAAAAAAGTTTACAAGAACTCACAAAATGCATTTATCCTTACACAGGATTACTCAAATGCCAATTTCAGTGTTTTCCAACCATTTTGGCTACAAAGCTGTGGAAAACATGGCAAGATTTTTTTATAATGGGAAAGCATAATTGATTTACTCTTTTTTAGTAAAATCAGCTGAATTATTTTTGCTCAAAGGAAAAACCAAACCCCCTTTTGGGCTGAAAATAAGCCTGGAAAATTTCAGCCTATGGAGGTGAAAGTTTCAAAAAGTAAGAAAAACAATTGACAAGGGGCTTGGTATTGAATTCATTAGTTATCCTTAGCAACAGAAGTCTTTGCTTCTAATGCTAACAGTATATATTTTTAAATTATTACTGCTTATTAATTTAAGGATCCACACTTTCCTCTCCTGTCTTCATTTCGTCTTATCAATGGTTGACTTGCAACTTCAATGTTCTTTAATGTAGGGTTTTGTTTTGTTTTGCTATCACTATATTATTCGCCATTTGCTGGTATTTGTTTGATATTTTGATAAACTTGGTAATCTACTACACAGTTCAGTTCTTCTGTTCCAACTCTTGAATGCAACAGTAGCTTATTGCGTCAACCCCTTTCCAATGTAGGAAAGTCTCTGCTTCCCATAGAATCCTAAACATTAGGGTCAGAAGAGACTATTTGAATAACCCAATTAATCTCTTGCATTTTGTAGAACTATTCTGTATATCATTACCATTAGGTTTCAGCTACTCTAAGATTTTTCTGAAAATTTCATTTCGTGCCACTCATGTTGTATTCATGCAGCTCTGTAACTAATATCACTAACACAGAATGGCTACTAACTTTTTTAGCACCTTGTCATCCAACCATGCAGAGTGGTAATGTGGGCATCTGATCAATGTTAGTACTCTAACTATTGCTAGCACCCGTGGACCTAAAACCAATTCCACAGCAATGATGAGAGATTTGAAGAAAAAAACACGGTGTAGGTAAGGGCTAGTATATGTAGTTTAACCTATTCTTAAGTATTCACAAACGTGGAAATTCAACCGTCTCCCATGGTAATCTAGATCCCGGATAGACTGCTCCTTACTGTTAATAACATTTTCTTAATGCCCAGTCCTTCCTTACCTTCAGGACATTTGTCCTCGTCCTGCCACCATCAGTAATTGATTTATTCCTTCCTTCGTTTATACTGTTACACTGAAGCCATACATAAAACTGTAAATTGTATCCTGTCCAAGCCTTCTTTTAGAGTAAGCATATTTACCTCTAAGCACTTCATCATATGCCCTTGAACCAAATTTGTTGTTCTTACTCTAGTTTTATGTTTATCCTTCCTATCTTATGGAGAGCACAACTGGACACAATAATTAAAGTATAGTCTCACCAAAACTATGCAAAGAAGCACTATTATCCCTCTGGCTTCTTACGTCATCAAAGGAAAATATTGTTATTTGGTTAGTATTTTGTAACAGCACTGCACTGTAAGCTCAGATGGAGTTTGCTGTTTCTCTACTAGATTCATTATCTACTGTCCTACAAAAAGTGTTTCTCAAACTTACTGGTTTCCAAGCAATGATCCCTCAAATTTGAATCTATACTGTTTGCTTCTTTTTCATATTGCATAGTATGTTTAATATTAATAATTATGAAGGTAATCTCCACTCCTCCCAGCAAAACCTGCAAGTGTGAGTATAAATTTAAGACCTTCATGAGTTTGAACTGGTGAATTTCTAGTTGCAGTCTCACCTTAGGGAAATCAGAAGTACAACTTTAGAGAGTGAACAAGAAAGGAAGCCCAGAAATGTGGCAGAAGTAGAGGATTTACAAAGCTATCCAAATGCATCATCTCAGATCATAAAGCCTCCCTCCAAGACTGGCTGGGAGGATAGACATGAATTCCTACAGTATCCTGGAATAAATGCATATAGAGTGTCTAAATTAGCATTTGCCAAGGTGTTAGCTAACTGAATTTAACTGGCAATTCAGAAGTGGCGTGATGAGTCTTCATTTATTCCACAGGTTCTCAAACTTACCTACACCACGACCCTTTTTTCTTTAGCTGCCGGGCGGCACGACCCTTGTATGTTCGCCAAAAAGCCGCCGAATGAATTACTTCCGCATTCAGCGGCTTCTCGGCGGACATGACAAGCACTCCCGAGTATACGTCGAACCCGGAAACAATCACTTTGGCAGCGCTCGGGAGCGCTCCACAGAAAAGCTGCCGAATGCGGAAATAATTCATTGAGTGATTTTTAAGCGGCGGTAGGAGCTCGCGACCACCCCCTGGGAAGCAGATGGCAACCTCCCAGAGGGTCATGACCCCCAGTTTGAGAACCACTGATTTATTCACTCTAATTTAAGATTTTGCGTGCCAGTAATATATTTTAACGCTTTTAGAAGGTCTCTTTCTATAAGCCTATAAATATATAACTAAACTATTGTTGTATGTAAAGTAAATAAGGTATTTAAAATGTATAAGAAGCTTCATTTAAAATTAAATTAAAATGCAAAGCCCTCCAGACCAGTGGCCAGGACCTAGGCAGTGCGAGTGCCACTGAAAATCAGGTTGCATGCCATCTTTGGCACGTGTGCCATAGGTTGCCTACCCCTGTCATAAAACATCCATTCTGTCCCTGAACTTCTCCCTCCATCCTTCATGGCTAAAGAGATGCTATCATAGGCTTCTCAACAGGTCCTGTTTCACCAAAGCTCTTTAGCATATGTCTGAGCTTAGCCCTTTCTCCAAGCAGGAAGGAAGTGCAGGTGTGAAAGTGAAATTAATGCTGCTATAAGCAACTTATACTGTGTGAATATGAAAGAAGCATTGCTGCAAAGAACAGCTCCCCAGTGGTGCACTCTCTCTCCTCCCTACCAGCACACTGCCTGGAAACCCACAGAGCCCCAAACCCCAGAGAGCTGTGGGAAAGCAGCCCCAATCACAGAGTGGAGTTAATATGACACATTCCTTTCAGCTACTACTTTCGGCTACTTACTGCTCATTTTGATTTTAATTTTCCCTCTTAGGCACCCACTCTTCCAATCTCTCAGTCACTTTTCCATTTGATACCATCATTGATTGTGTTTGCCACTCCTCTAATTTTTGTGTTGTCAAATTATTAGTTGAAACTTTACCTTCTCCTATTATTAATGGAAGTATTAAACAATGTGCTTCCTGTATCTATCCCTTCAACATGTCTTATACTTGACCCTGTGTGTTATTGTTCTATCAGAGGAGGGAGAAACATACCACAGATAAGGTTGTCAAAATAATTCGTTAGTCCCATTTCAGCCTGCACCTTTCCTAGTTGTCCTCTGCTGTTTCTTGGAACTTCTGGAGTTGCCTGAGCCAAAGCCAAACTATCTTCCTGATATTTAAAAAATATGTTAATGTATTTTTTAAAAATTACTATCCCCACAATGACTGGAATTTCAGCTTCATATTGACTTTAAATGATTTATTATTTCATAACACTATGTTTATTCTGAGAAATCGTCTCAGCAAGTTTTATAATAGTAGCTACTAGCAGAAAATGTGGCTACCCAAACTTAACCTCATGAAGTAATATTTCATTTTTAAACTGTTGTCAGTAAGCAAGGTATTACCACACTGCACAAATGTAGCTATAATTTCACTGATCAAAATAAATTGCACTTGCTTTCTTCCCTACAACTTTTTATATTAAGAGCTTTACAGGACAAAAACAATTTGGGTTTTTCAGTCAGCACTGATGTAAACTACTGTTCGTTAACATCACATACTGAAAATGACACCTAAAATTCTTTTAAATACATCAAAAGTACTTCTTTACTAGATCTAATAAATACAGTACTATTCTGAAGTTGATATTTTAATTTTGTGTAGATTACTTTGTTTCAAATGTTTAAAAAACTCTTGATATTTACTCTAAATCAGGGGTGGGCAAATTACGGCCCGCGGGCCACACCCGGCCCGCAAGGCCCTCCCATCCGGCCGGTGACCATGGAGGCTGCCCCTGGCCCCCTCCCCCAGAGCCACGCAGTGCAGGCACTGCTGCGAGGCTGCATGCCCCGCCCCCTCTCCCGGAGCCATGACACGTGGGCAGCTCTGGGGGCCGGGGCTGCGCGCTCGCCACTCCCCCGGAGCCCTGCTGCGTGGGCAGCGCTCCAGAGGGCCAGAGCTGTGCACTGGCCCCTCCCCCGGAGCCACGCCAAGCGCTTTGGGGGTCAAGGCTGCACGCTCGCCTCTCCTCCAGAGCCGCACAGCGCGGGCAGCACTCCAGGGGGCCGAGGCTGCGCACTCGGCTCTCCCCCGGAGCCGCGCCATGCGGGGAACGTTCTAGGGGCTGGGGCTGTGCACTCTGCACCTCTCCCGGAGCCACCCTGCATGGGCAGAGCTCTGGGAGCTGGGGCTACATGCTTTCCCACCCCCCCAGCGCACAGATATGGTAAGAGGAGGAATGGGGGGGGTTCCAGGGTAGCGTGTGAGGGGGCTTTGGAGGAGTCAGTCAGGGAGCAGGGTGGGTTGGATGGGGGTGGGGTTCTGGGGTGGTGGTTCGGGGGTGGGAAGGTGGATGGGGTTGGGGCAGTCAGGAGACAGGGAGCAGGGGAATTGGGTAGGGGGTGGGATCCTAGGGTGGTTAGGGGTCTGTGGAAGGGGCAGTCACGGGACAAGGTGTGTGGTGGGGTTGGATGAGTCAGGAATTCTCAGGGGGCAGGAAGTGGGAGGGGGCTGGATTGGGGGCGTGGTCTTGCCTATCTGGCCCTCAATATAATTTCACAAACCCAATGTGGCCCTCGGGCCAAAAAGTTTGCCCACTCCTGCTCTAAATGCTGAAAATTTTAACCTTGCAGATTCCCTGTAGTTACAAAAAATAATAATAATAATATTAAAGAAGTACATGGTGGTTTTTAAAAACTGTAATATTTTCTATGTACATATCATGTTTAATCATGTATATGAAACTGTCTTGGACACCCAGTAATTTCTGTATCTTAGTACTGTAAGATGGAAAGTCTTCCCCAGTGCAATCAGACTAAAGAAGCAGACAAAAGCAGTAGCATGTAGCTGGGCTAAGTAATATAAAAACATCAAATTAATTAGCTGACTGGTAAAGGGGTTTGCCAAACACTAAAGCCAAAGGCAAGGTGCTAACAAGGAGACCAAACTGTGGAGGAGAAGGAATTGGAAAAAAAAAAAAAAAAAAAGGTTATTTATGAAACAGAATGGATGCTACACTCTTGCTACAGCCTATAGTCATTTCAACTCCTGCCTTCACCAAGAGACTTAAATCAATACTTGGCTGCTCAGTTTCATAATGGGATTTGCGTCAGATTTTCAGAAGATCTCAGCTCCTGTTTAGCCCACTTTATTTAAGTATCCAAGTGGAAACTGAGCTCTTTTGAAACACTGGCCCCTACTGCACTTTGAAAGTCTGAATCTTTTTTTGTTTTTTTAACATTTTAGTAGTAGTGTTGTTGTTCTTTCTACCACTCATCTTTCAAAAATAGATTTCAAATACAGAATCAAGGAATGATAAAAATATCTTCAACTCCAATAAACTGTTGCATTTAGAGGAGATTCTCCATTTTAGGGATAAAAAAGTTAAGGAACTGTTTTAAAGGACACTGTCAACTTCATTTTTTTTTTGAGTGACTAATTTAAAAGATTCCAATTGATGATAGCACATCCTTTTATTATACAGTAAGTCCTCTGCGGTTTTTTCCCCCTCCAAAGTACCTGAAAAGGGATTTTTGCTCCACTGCTATCTAAAGGGGCTTTTCAGCATGGGAGAAGCTGACCAAGTCTGGTTCCTATCTTGCAAGCTACTCCATGCAGGTGAACCCCTGCATGCACAGAGGCCCCCTTGACTCTGTGTGGGGACTGGAATCGGCTTGCCTAAAGCAACTTTCCACAAGCCACGCCCCTACCGAGTGACAGTGAAACTGACTAAAGTGCTGGCACATGTAAAAATAACAAAACTAATAAATAGTTTTGGAATTTGTTTTTTAAATTATAGCTTCTTTCAGCTACAGTAATGGAAAACATTTCTGACAAACGTTTTGAAATTGACAGTGTACACTTACAGTCCCTCTCACTGGAAATTACAGTTTTGGGGTTTGTGAGCTTTGAATTACATTTATAATTTTTCTCCAGATTGAATAAGGTTTCAAAACAAACGGTGTCGATTCAGGAGTGGCGCCCCTTTCTAAACAGATAGTCATCTTCCAACTGTACCGACAAGTGCCCATCATCCCTTGTCCTCCCAAGTGCCCACGAGACCCTAACAACTCCTTTACAAAACCAAAAGGGACGCGTCTGAAGAACCTGGAGCAGATCCAGCCAGCCCGGCAAGTCTCCCTCCCTGGGCAGGAGGGAAAAAGGAGGCGACTCCACCCTCTGGGTGTTTAATGAGTTTAACACAACGGATGAAGTCTCTCCAGGGAGGAAGAAGCGGGTTTTACCCTGCGTGAGTTTCGAAGCGATCCACGATCTCTGGGGCCGAAACCCGACCCTCCCATGCCAACGGGCTTGGAAACAGCGGCAGCCCCCCAACAGCTGCGTCCCGGGCTCCACCTGGCAGCATCTCCGCGCTGCAGCCTCGCCCCACGGCGGGGAGCGCTCAGAGCCTGGGCTGGGCTCCGTCCTCTCACAGCCAGCAACCAGCGAGAGGAGACTATGCAGCCAGGGGAGGCTTCGCCCCACCCAGGGCGGGTCCCCGGCAACACCCACCCCGGACAGCTGCCTCCCGCCGCCCCGGGGGTTATTTATTTACCTTCTCGGAGTCACAGACTCCTCGGCGCAGTCACAACAGGATGGGGAGAGGCCGGGAGGGAACAGCGCCTCCCCCCGCCGCGTTCCCCCCCCCCGGGGGTAGCTGCCCTGCTGCAGCCACAGACGCCTGGCACCGCAGGCTGCAGCCAACCCCCCAGCTCAGCCGGCCACCCGGGGACCACCGCGACCGCTTGGCACCACCGTCCCGCTCGGCTAGGGATTATTTACCTGAGTGGGGAGCGAGTCCCCCTAGCCCAGGGGAGCCCCCTGCTCCCCACGCCCGCTGTCCGATGGGAGGGGGGTGTTCAGGAGGAGGGGAGCCCGTTATTGGCCTACTTACCATCAATCGCCATGATCTTCCAGGTGGGCCGTACCAAGTGCAGCGCACGCAGGAGACACACCGGCAGGCAGAGGCTGGAAGAAAGAAACAACGCGGGTGGGGGCTAATAGGGGAGGGAGAATGGCGCGTGCCAGGGCAGCGGAGCTGCGCGTGACTCCGCCCCCTTTCTCCGGGCCGGCGGCGCGCCCAGATTCGAAAGAGCGGCAGTTGGGTGGCGGTTGTCGACACTGTCTCGAGGCCAACAGCCGTCGCCGCTGCCGCTGTCAGAGGCAGTCCGCGGCCCACGTCTGCGTTCCATCCTGCTGCTCCTCGAAACCTTGCGCGCGCTCTTCCGCCCCCCGCTAAGCCCTGGCTGCCTGGCAGGGCTGCGTTCCGCGCCCCGAGAAGTCACGGGGGGTTGTGTCTGTGACTCCCACGGAAGCAGGATTTGGCCCTGTTAGGGGTACAATGGTCGTGTCTGCTGCGCAGCGAAGGAATGGGGGCCCAGATCCTGAACACACTCAACGGGGCGAGAATTTTGCTTTAGAGTTCAGTAGGATCAGGATTTGGTCCATTTAAAATTCGGCATCCAGTACACACATATTCTCCCCCAAGGGCCAAAAACAGTTACTTGATTTTTTTCAGCAAAGGCAGAATTTTTCCTATCCAAAGTAGGCAGAATTTTGAAATTTTGCTCATCTGGTATCAATTGTTGATCATCCTTGAAATTTTAAAAACATTCCAGTTATTGTTAAAAATGGCATATTTTCATACAGTTGTCCAGTTTTTTGAAGTTGTATTTGTTTAAAACTATGCATTGATTCATAGAAAACAAAAAGACTTAAAATTTAAATACATTCCCAACTTTACATACACCAAAGTAACTTTAAGCACTTGAGCTTTATGCACTAAGATTAGGTAAAGGTGTGTCTGTGGGATCAGGGCATATATAGTGAATGAGGTAGTCTTAATTCTGGCATTTCCTTAACTTTAAAGTGCCTCATTTTGCAACATTAACATTCTTCTAGTGTACTGTTTATATAATCTCCTTAATTTTTAAAAATAAAAAAATTGATTATGTAGAACCATACTGACTCTTCCCCTAATATCAGCAGGTTTGAGATCTTTAGATTCACTGCACTGTTATCTATCAAAAAAGAACGGGGAGTATTTGTGGCACCTTAGAGTCTAACAAATTTATTGGGGCATATGCTTTCATGAGCTAAAACCCACTTCAGATGCATGGAGTGGAACGTACAGAACATTCACTCCATGCACCCCTTGGTGCCTGTGTGTTGTGAAGGGGTAAACAACACTTCCTTTTTCACTTTCTCCACAAAATTTATAATTTTATAGACTTCTATCATATCCCCCTTTAGTAATTTCTTTTCCAAGCAGAATAGTCCCAGTCTTTTTAATCTTTCCTCATACGGAAGCTGTTCCCTACCCCTAATCGTTTTTGTTGCTCTCTCTGTACCTTGTCCTTGTCTAATATATCTTTTTTGAGACGGGGTAACCAGAACTGCATGCAGTATTCAAGTTGTGGGTGTACTATAGAGTTATGTATTGGCACTATGATAGGTACTGTCTTATTATCTATTCCCTTTCTTAATGGTTCTTAACATTATTTTAGCTTTTTTGACTGCCACTGCACATTGACCAGATGTTTTAGAGAACTATCCATTTGACTCCAAGATCTCTTTCTTGAGTAGTAGCAGTTAATTTAGACATCATTTTGTATATATAGTTGGGAATAGAGTATATACTGTCCCTAAAAACTTCCATGCAATTTGACTTGTTCTTAACAACCACCTTGTTTGACTGTATTGTATGTCTGGTTCTGAGTACAGGGTTAAGGACTCTATTGGATTCAAGTACCTTTCACCTCTGTTAAAGTTGTTATTCATATTTTTTCTAGCAGTATCTCCATTTTGTTGGAGTAATGTCATGTCACATAACCCACTGAAGTCAGTGGGGCTCCCGCTGGGTATAGGAGTCTACCCGCACAGGTCTGGGCTCCAGTTTGAAAGACATTAATGAATCATTCCAAATTTGTGGGTGGCCTGCAAAAAGTCATCCCATTCTCACATGCTGGCACACCATTAATATGTTGTGACACATAAGTTGGTCTCCTTGGACAAACTCAGATAAGTGGCAATCCTTCCTCTGGAGGCTGTGAGTTAATTATTGCTTGGGTCACAAGTAAAATGGTGACTGGGAGTCTCATCGCAGTCCCCATTTTTTCACATCAGGAAATTTCCACACACTTGGTCCCAGTTAGCTGTTTGCTCAGAAAAGAGTTCCAGGACTAAAATAATAGGTGTCACTCCAGGTCAGCAAAGAGGCATATTGGCAGAGATGTGCGAGGAAGCTTGAATACTGTTTGTCAGCACTATCCCTGGCTCAAGTCAAAATTAATATCTTACATTCACATGTACTATGTTTACATTTTTTAATCTTTATACTAAAGCAATAGATCATAGAATAATGTAGTCATGATCAGCAATGTCCTATTTTTTCAACTGCAATGTTACTAAAAGAGGGACAAAGTTTTCAATCAAACTGGAAAATTAGTTCTTTGTTTGGACCATGTAAATCAGTTTTATTTTTAAAATAATGTGGATGTTTGTGGCAAACTGAACTTTGTCTGAATACATATTGCCCTTTATAAAAGTAATATAAAGGATCTGCTGATGTGTAAAATTCTCTCTGCCAAATCCAAGGAGCCAATCATTTTGTTAAGACTATTATTATTAAGGCTACGATTTTGTCATGGAAGTCACAGAAGACATGGAATCCGTGACTTTCAGAGGCTGCCATCGCATTTTCTGCTTCAGCCTCAGAGCTGCAGGGCTGGAGCTGTCAGCCAGTGGGGGCGCCAGAGCTCTCAGTTGCAGAGATCCCACAGCTCCCAGACCTGGAGCTCCAAGCTATGGATTGGAGCCCCCCATAGATCCCAGCCCCTACAGGCGGTAGAGGATTGGCAGCTCCCAAGCGCCTACCCGATGCTCCGAGCCATGGCGAGGGTGGGGAGCGGAGCTTTGAGTGGTGCAGGGGCCCCGGCAACTCCCAGCCGCCAGTTCTGGAGCTCCAAGCCTCCATGGGCAGTTGGGACCAGCAGCTCTCAGCTGTGCGTGGCAGCAGTGGTGGGTACTGGACCCTCATACACCCCATTTTGTCAGAGTTATTTTTAATAAAAGTCACGGACAGGTCATGCGCTTCCATGAATGTTTGTTTATTGCTTGTGACCTGTCTGTGACTTCTACAAAAAATTACTGTGACAAAATCTTAGCCTTAATTATTATATATGATGATGTTAGTCTGCCATTTGTACAGGAGGGCATTAATACACAAATATGCAGCCAATTTATTATAAAATTTTCAGCAACTATGTGAGAAAACAGCACAGTGACCTCCATATGCACTAACTGAAAGCTGATCTATAGGTGAGCAATAGGTTTAATACTGAAAGAATACCATGTGTGTGACAAATCCTTTACTCACGTTAACTTGCTACAATGATTAAAATAACTGGCAAATTATAGAGCACTTTTTATCTCATAAGTCTCAACGCATTTAACAAACTATCTATATAGGGATCACTTCACCCATTACTGAAACGCTGCCAATTCTGGGATTAAAAAGCCTTTGGAAAGTGCACAACAGAACTACATGATAATCTGGAGTGGAAACTGAAAGATCTCTACTACAAGGGAATTTTTGATAATCAAACTGCAGTTACCTAATTGGAGTTGAGGCCTGGTGTCATTCCAGTATTTGAAAAATGTTTTAAAATGAGTATTAAATGTACAGGACCTAAATTCACATTGCATATGAAAGATGACATCTCAACAGCACAGAGCCCTTATCATACTGGATCATTGATTAAATAGGAAAAAGTGCCACTTACTATATATCACTTACAACATTTCCTCCACCAAACAGATTTTCCTTACAGGTTACCCATCCAAGTAATAAAACCCCTGAAGTCTGCTTAGTTTGTGAGATCTACTGAGATCATAGCACAAGGAACTATGGATGAGAGATAAGTAAAAGGTGAAAACAGGAGAGGAAGGATTGTTTAATGATTAGGACACTAGCCTAGGACTTAGGAGATCTGAGTTTAAATCCTTGCTTCACCGCAGACTTCCTGTGAGATCTTGAGCAAGTCACTTAGCCCATTTAGGTTTCAGTTCCCCATCTGTGAAATGGCAATAACAGTTTCCTTTTAAGAGCTACAGTGATTGGGTCATAGAGGTACCATAGATAGAAACCAATGACTACTTCTTAGGATCAGTTCTTTTTCTATAGTGTTTTAACCACCAGCATACAGGCTTGAGGTGTACCATTGTTCTGCCCATTAGAACAGGAGTAGCAAACTACAGCCCATGGGCCACATCCAGCCTGCAGAACTGTCCTGTCCAGCCCGTCTGAGCTCCCGAGCAGTGAGGTGAGCCCTGGCCCCTCCCTCTCCCGCAGCCATGCCGCTAGTGCTCCAGCCCTCTGCTCCTGCTGGGGAACATTGCAGCAGCATGACTGGCTGCGGTGAGCAGGGGGGCAGGATTGGATAAGGGGCAAGGATTCATGGGGGGGAGGCAGTCAGGGAACAGGGAGCGGTTGGATGGGGTGGAGACTCTGGGGGAGGGGAAATGAGGGGGTGGAGTTCCAGGGCATGGTTAGGGCGGGGGTGTGGATACAGGTTGGGGCAGTCAGGGGACAGGGAATGGGGGGTTGGATAGGCGTGGGAGAGACGGGGGGGCCTGTCGGGGTGCTGGGGTGTGGATAGGGGTCGGGGCAGCCAGGGGACAGGGAGCAGGGGAGGTTAAGTAGGGGGTGAGGTTACTAGAGGGGGCGGTCAGGGGACAGAACAGGGGGGTCTGGATGGGGATGGAGTCCCAGGGGGTTGGTTGGTTGGGTCTCTGGAGGGGGCAGTCAGGGGACAAGGAGCAGGGGGCATTGGATGGGTCAGGGAGGATAGGGGCGGGGGCCATGCTATTTAGGGAGGCACAGCCTTCCCTACCCTGCCCTTCATACCATTTTACAACCCCAATGTGGCCCTTGGGCCAAAGATTTTGCCCACCCCTGCACTAGAAAGCAATAGCAGTGCAAGTGAGTATCATTTTGTGATTGTTTTGGCATATTCATCAGGTTCATAACAACATACAGCCCTGACAACTTTATAATAAAATATAGTAAAAAAATAATAATGAAAGGGCAGATCCTGCTCACATCATATTCAATGGGAGTTTTTTTGTTCTCATAAATACACACAAACAGAGGATACAAGAACTCCCATTGAAATCCAAGGGAGTTCTTGTATTTTGGGGGCTGAGGGAGAGGGGCAGGCAGAGTAAACATCAGGATTGTATCCAGTTTTGTGATGTTCTATCCTAATCATTTTCATATTTCAGTGAGATATGAGGCAGACAGCTTGGAGTGCAAAGACTGTGAATGACACAAATGGACTATTACATAAATGTGGGCTTTGCAGTTAAAAATGTACTTTCTAACTAATACCAACCCCCAAAATACACTTTTCCAGCTAAATAATGCCAACAAAAACTGTAAGTCCTATTTGTTGTGTTACATCATTTTGTCATACTACTAATAACATACTATACAACAGACTGTAAAACTATATCTCATTACCTGCCAAAATTAGCAGTGGAAGCTATGTACCATTGCGAAGGAGAGATTTCCAACTTTTCAGTAGAGGAGATACTTCTATCTCTGGAATGTTGTGAGCAATGTGGGTCATTGAGTATCATAATACATGACCAATACCAATCTGAGCAAGATTGTACAGAGGAACAGTAAGTGAAAGGTTCGGTATTTCATTACATATCTCCTTAAGAAATCCAGTTCTCTCCTAATAAATATATTAATATACATTAAATATTATCAAAACGTGACATGGGAATACAACATAGAACATGAGCAAACAAGTGTGAAAAGCTACCAAATATGCAAAACTTTTTAGGAGACTGAAGTAGAGCTTTAAAATAATTCCTTAGTGCAATTGCATATGTTATCATTTGACATGTAAATATGATCTTGCTACCATCTTTGAATAATATCAGAAGATTCCAGGGCTGTTTTTTGAAGAGGGCTGGAAATTGCTCTCTTCTATGCAGTACACCATGCTAATTTTAATTCCCGCTCCTCCCCCTCTCTCTCAGTGCCTTCTACATGCTGCAGAACAGCTGATCTGTGGTGGGAGGGAGGGGGAGAAGTTCATCAGCAAGGCCACCGGCGTCGGGGAGAGAGGAGAGCTTGGCTTCCGGTGAGTGCTGAGCACCTGCTAATGTTTTTCTGTGGGTGTTCCAGCCCTCGAGCATCTATGGAGTCAGTGCCTGTAAGTGGTACCAGCTCAGCAGACTGGCTTTTAAGCCCAGCTGCAGCAGTTCAATGGATGGTCAAAGCATTTGCCTATGGCTGTGCTAGTTCCTGTCCTACTCTACTTTGTTCCACTCCACTCCAAGTAACCCAGTTCTGACTCTCAGCTTGAATTTCTGACTTTGGCTCTGATCATTTGCTCTTGCATCAGGCCTCTGATTCCTGGTTCCTTAAACCAGCTCTTACTACTGGACTCAATGCCTGCTCTCACTGCTAGGTACAACCACCCAGCTCCCAGGCAGTGTCACAGATTGTGTCACTTTCAACTAATTTTTGTTTAAAAAAAAATTTGAGAAGTCAAAGCATTCCATTCTAAAATGTAGCATTGACTGTTTCATTTCAAAGTGATTTTGTTTTGAAAATTTCTTTATAGTATAAAAAATATCAAAATTGAAATGAAATGTTTTGCTTTGATTTCATTTGACCCAAACCAAATGTGTTTTCAGAAATTTCATCTTGCAGAAAATTTAAAAATTTTATTTTTGTTCTCAGTAAAATAAAGCAAGTTTCAAATCTGCAGAATCTCCTGTGAAATAGAAATTCTTGTTCCCATGCAGCTCTAGCATTCCAGAGTCCCAGCAAGAAGCAGAACAACGTGCTGTACAGTACATTTCTGAACCCTCCCACTGTGGGGAAAGGGGTTGTTCATGGGGACTTGAAAAATATCAGACTTTAGCAATACCATCATAAATAACGTACTAACAACAAAATCACCAGATCTGCTCAAGACGAAATCTGTCTTCTTTCCATATCTTCAGAAAAATGTCCTCCCAGGGACATTATTACACTAATAAATGAAGAGACGGTTGAAACAATTATGATACAGTGCTTTGCCCAAATTGATTTGGGATCTCAGTTTGCATCTTTCGCTAAGAATTTTTGGCAGCAATGTTGCGAACAGTGCCAACTGGATCTGAAATTGATGTCTATTCAGATAAGTTTCCCATGAAAAATGTTCCCTATTAGTGCATTAACAGTTTACCTTCTAATTTGAGGGTTTCCATAATCATTGTATTGGTACCAAAGAAAGTTGAGTGAATATCTGTGGCTCTCAGTCTTTGTCCTTTATGACTTCTGAAAGCTTCCCTCTACTAACAGAAATCTCGCTTTGGTGAGAACAATCTACCAGCCACCATAAATTATGAAATAATTTGATCAGTGCTCAAAAGAGATGAGTCTTGAAGCAAATGCTCTGGTCAACTATTGCCCAGTGTCTAACTTAGCATTAATGAATAATTGACTGAGAAAATAAAGAGAGCATTTTCAATAACACTTAACTTCTACCATCATCCTAGACTTCATACTGTCAGGTTTTCAATGAGGATCTGGTACTGGTCAGCAATCGCCTGTAAGCTATGGCAATGAACAGACAGTTGTGATCAGGGTTCCTATTCCTAAATCTTTCAGTATCATTTATCTTACACACATATATAAACTTAAAATATAAACTAAAACATTAAAACTTTTATGCATTTTGTTAGTTTATTTAGTGCTCCATTATCCAAGTCCCGTAACAAAGCACTCTTCTGTCCCACATAGAATGGATCATTAATCTTACTGGTATACTCATAAAAGGCCAGACCTGCTTATGTTACCAAAGTAAACCTTACTTCACAGTGCATACTATACTTTAGAGTGTTCCAAAACAAAGAATTAAGTTACAGTTAAGGTTTTTAAGTGCAATTCAAGAGAAAATGTACCAGTAAATACATACTTTTTACACACGTGCTGGCACATGCACATGTACACACACAAAGATTATGTAACCAATTCTCACACAAAATTAACACAAAATTCGCGCATACACAAGCCATTACACAAAACATATCTCGGTGGCCAGCATGCAAACAGCCATAACTCCACTCTGCAACAAAATATCCACAACACTTATAGTCTAAATGAACCATTCATCTCAACTTTCAAAATTATACATAAAATTTAATATAATCTTTACGAGTCAGAATAAAGCAATAGGTCTGGCCTGTCCACAACAAGTCACAATCACATCCCTTATCATAGTATGTAAAAACATCCAAATTATAATAATTTCTTGCAGAGATGAATAATTCCAAGTACTTCTAATTAGACAGATATTAGAGATTAGCAATTGTATGACTGATGTACTATATAAACATACATCAGTTCATAAAACTATATCCATTATTTAAAAAACAAACTGTCTCGTCATAAAAAGCCATCACTCTGGATAGCGTAGAACAAATATATATGTTCATATTCAATTAGTCATATAGAAAATATTAAGAAGGTATGTAAGGGCATTGTCAAACACACATTAATTGACTGGTATTAAAAATCAAAGGAAAGACTACCATCGCTTTCATCAGAAGCTGAATCAGGCTATAACATAGCAGTTATATGTTATATTATATATCGGAAGGGGGCTATGATTGTTTGGGTGCTGGTGACTAAGAATTTTTCTGTTGAATAAATGATTTGTTTATGCATGAATCTAGCGTTAAGGTTGTGTCAGAACTGTTTTAAAGTTGTAGTTGGCAAAAATCATGAGAATATTTTTGACCTTTCAAAAAGTGCTCATGTTTGAGGGCTTTCCACTTAAAATTTTTCTCCTGCACTTTTGAAAGTCTATTTTTTTCTCCTCCCTTAGAATAATGAACCCTATGACTAGTAGTTCTTTGTTATGAAAAATTAAAAAGGTGGAGGGAGAATCAAAATTTCTTTAAAACTTTTCAGTGCATCTCTCTAATATATATTTAATCAATGGGGTTTTATGGTTCTCATCATTTCTCATTTTATGCCTCATCTTATATAATTTTCAGAGTGCATGGAGAGTAATGGGAAAGTAATGGGACGTGGAGCACTGAGGTTGGTCCATGGTGGAAGAGTGGTGACAATGCCCATGTCCACCAACCCTTAAAGTCTAAGGCTTGTCAAGGGGATGTTTTTAAAGGCAGTGGTGGGATTGCTGTGGATTAATTTCAAAGTGAAACTGATAAGAGTTTCAAGGTATTTTCTAGTGTTACTAATATAAAGTCATGTGCAAATCCTGTTTACCTTGAACAGCATTGGGCAAATATAGACACAGGCTTTTCCACTTGTCCAACCCCCAGTTAAGACATCACTAGGTCAGTCCTGATTGCCAAGAAACAGCTCCCTGCATTCTCATTCTTGGTGTCCGTCTCATTGCTGTTAATGCAGGCTCTCTTTGTATATTCTGCCTCCCTCTCTTCCCATCCTGATAACACATTAGCCCAAAGCCAAAAACTCTGGACAACATGGGCGAGCTTTGTGTAGCTGCTTTGCACATAAAGGAACCTCACAAAGATTTGCCCCCAGAGACCAATTATTCTGCTAGTCTGTATTAGACAGAGAGTATTTACCCACTGAATCCCCTTAGCAGCCATCTGGGTGCAGTTGCAGCTGCCAGACCTTAGAGCAAGTACTTGTATGCTTAAAGCATTTTAAGCAGTAGGCAGTGTATATGCAAATGAAATGTCAACTGTGTTGTGTGATTGAGTTACTTCTGATGCTGCCCTCCCAACCACACTAATTTGGCATCTGCAAAGGATTTAAAGGAAAACATTAAGACAATACTGGTCAGCATGATAGGCATTGTTTCCTTGTACTCCCCTATCTTATACTCAGATTATAAACTTTGGGGCACGGACTGCCTTTTTGTTCTATTTTTGTATAGTGCCCTACCACAAAAGGATCTTGGCCCATGGCTGGGTCTCCTAGGCACTACCACAATACAAAGACATAAAATTATCTGTAACTTGGCAACTCCCACATTGACAGAAGCTAACCCTAGGGATGGAATGGAACTTGAGACAGAATATTTGCTGGTGTCACTGAGAGGCAGTCAGACAGAAAGAGCAGCAGGGCTGACAGAAGAAGCAGCACTGTGGAATTGAAAGTCATAAGGAAATTTGATCCTTCCTTTACAGGATGCACTTTTCATATAAAAGAATCATTTTGAAGTTTGTATATGTTTATACTGTCAGAATGCTCTTTTCATTACAAAGGCTAGCAGGGGTGGCCACCCTGAGCCTAAGAAGGAGCCAGAATTTACCAATGTACATTGCCAAACAGTCAAAGTAATATGTCAGCAGCCCCCTATCAACTCCCCTGCCCCCCATGCTCTCAGAGTCTCCCACCCAGGAGCACCCTCGCCAATCAGAGCCTCCCATCACTCCCTGGACCTCGTGATCAGCTGTTTCATGGCATGGAGGAGGCTCTAGGCGGGAGTCGGGAGGAGCAAGGGCAGAGCAAGCTCAGGCGACAGAGCAGGAAGAGGTGGAATGGGGGTAGGGCCTGTGGCAGAGCCAGGGGTTGAGCAGTGAGCACTCCCCGGCACATTGGAAAGTTGGCGCCTGTAGCTCCAGCCTCGGAGTCAGTGCCTATGCAAGGAGCCGCAAAATAATTTCTGAATAGCTGCATGTGGCTCTGGAGCCACAGGTTGGCCACCCCTGGTATGTAGCATAAATTCTACTCTGGAGGCATGTTATGAAATTACTGTGCAGGATTGAAGTAAAAACTTAATGTACTTGATGCAGTAAAACATATAGTTTGATAGAGTTGTAACATAGGAAAGCCATACAGATACAGTTTAAGATTGAGTTAATTATTTCAGATTAATGTATATAAAGACGCTTTGCTGATTTCTGAGTTAAGACACAGAATTACACATTTGTTATTAAAATGCTCAATTATCAGTTTTCGTTTTTAGTGAGATACATCTTATAGACAGAGACACGTGTTATGCTGATGTGGAATATTTTTAAAAAATTCCACAACCAAACCTATTCAATTAATATGCATTTACACCTGTTTGGCAGGTATTTCTAATGCAAGGTTCCTAATCCTTATGAAAATGTCTGATTACCAAATTAATTTTTCAAAATATTTATGATAATAATAATACCTAGCTCTTCTATAGCACTTTTCTTCAGTAGATTTCAAAGTACTTTACAAAGAAGGTACCATTTTCCCCATTTTTAGAACAGGGAAATAAAGGTAAAGAGAGGTGATGTGACTTACCCAAGGTGACCCAACACGATGGTAGAAGAGTTGAGAATAAAACCAAGTGTCCTGAATTCCAGTTGGGTGTTATATCCACTTGGTCACATTGACTTCAAACAAAAAATTGAAAAATGCTGCTGTTTCCTTCATCAGTTCTAGCTAATATGTGATTATCTTAAAGTAAGAGAGGCATATTTTCAACATATTTACACCATTAATGTTTTTGACTAGGGTAAATAAAAACCATTTTTAAACAAATTCATTAGTCCTCAAAGAACACTGTAACTTGTCTGAGACAAACTTCAGCAACTTTTGCTATGGCCCTGTTTCTTTTTCTGCAATACTGTTCACAAAATGTTTTTTTTACAGTGAGAATTGTCTGATTTGTTTCAGCACTCCCATAACTCAAAAATAGTTGATGGGATTCTGCTGAAAATTTCCACACAAAAAAACAAACAAACAAAAAAAACAACAAAAAAAAACCTGCCATTGACTAAGATCAAACATGGAAAATTTCAGTTCAAAATGTGAATGTTGCAGAAAGTTATAAGGATCTAAAAACTGTAGATTATAGAGGAGCTCACTAAAGTCTATGCGTCTATGAACTATAGCAGGCAGAGGCACTCACTATAATTACTCTTTGTGCAAACAATATAGGGCTCTATTCAGTTAAAACAATTACTCATCCACCATGTAAGAAATCAGCTGCACCAAAAAAGGCCATTTTTAAAAAATGACTTATTTTATCTGGCAAAGAAAGGGACCAGTAAAGCATAATTCAGTTGGGACTGGGCATCAAGGCTCTTCTGAAAATCCCATCAGGCACCTAAAAACCTTTATAAATCTAGCTCTAAGCAACTTGTCCAAGGTTACACAGGAATTCTGTGAAGGAGAAGGAAATTGAACTCAAGCCTCCCAAGTGCTAGGCTAGTTCTCTAGCCACTGGATAATCCATCCTCTCTCAGGCATCTAGGGAAGACAACTTCTATGAATTGCCATCTCATTCCATTTCTATGCCAATTCTTTCCTGGGGATCTCAAGCTGAGACTGCTAATATGGGTGCAGTTTGGTACCCACTGTGGTGGTGGTTTTTGTGATGAGAACACTTGGCAATTGGGAACTGAACCAAGACAAAAATGCCAGCTATATTTTGTAATGAAATTAGAAACAAATTGATCAGCAGTTTAGACTGAAGCCACTTTGCAATAAAGCTCCATGTATAGGTCAAGTATTTTAAGTATTTAGGGTCAAATACAAACCAAAATGAAATTTAATTTACATTAACAAGGTCTAAATATGGATTTTGGTATCTGCTACACTTATATTTAATATGAACAGAATGCTATAAAAAAACCCACAAGTTTGCTGCATAAGAAGCAAAGCAGTATACATACTGGAGACTGACACATCCACAGTGCTAACACTACATTGCTCAAGGATCCTCAGGGATAGAAATATTGACTAATAACACATTATAGGTCACAAGTCTAATATTACAAACATATATTTGTTGTGACGAGTGAAGGTTCCTAAGGGGAAATACTGCCAGACTCAAAAATCACAAACAGCAGGAAATAAAGATTAATCCCATGGGAGGGCATAGTTAAAATTATCTGGACAAGACCTTGGCAACAATGGTTGAGTAGGGTTGATTTGGTAGGGGAATAGATGGTGTGTATTTGTTAGCATCTGGCTGGGAATAAAGGAGAGAGAGAATGTAATGCATGTAGCTTTTTTTTTTTCCTTGTAGTTTTGAGTATGGCATAATTGTCCCTCAGGAACCTTAAATAATTTTCACAAAATATCTTGTATATCTGAATTTCCATGTTTTGATTTTTTAAATAAACATTATTGTTTGACTTCATTTCAAAGTTTCAGTTTTTGTTTTTATTTCCACCTAGTACAAACAATTTGTTCCCATTTCTACAAAAGGCAAACAAACCTGAATCTTTAGAAAAAAACCCTTTTTTTAAAAAAACAAAAAAAAACCAGGCAAACCATGTAAAACGGGAAAACCATACTCTGACTCCATTATAAAAGTTGAAAATTATCCAAAGAACCAGTTACTTGGTTTAGCTTTTGTTGCGATATTAGATGCAAATTAGACCTTTTTCAACAAATGTCATCATCATTCTAACACTCTGCCTCTCTCATACTCACGCTTATTTGATTCTTTCCAGTTGCATATTGTCCCCAGCTGGAATCTCACTATTCCCGGTAACAATCTATTTAACTGCTCTGCTTTGACAATCCCTGTTGGCTCCTATAGCTGTTTGTGAGTTCAAAAGGTGGTCCAGATGAAAGCTGTGCTCTCCATGACTGTCCTCTGATACAATTTTCCCCAAGTTGTTGATTCCCTCTCTGACACTGCACCCCATATTCTTCATTGTGATATTATTAAGCTATGGCTATAGCATAATTATGATGCAGTTTATGCAAGATTGATCATGATTGGATACTTCTGGTTTCAAATGAGGTGTGTGGTTGACTGGTCAGTTTGTAACTGGTGTTTATAACTCTGAGATTCTAGTGTACCTCTCGATCTTAGGTATTTATATAGTCCCCCTTACCGTAGTATTCAAGAGCCTCAATCTTTAATGCATTTATCTTTTCAACACCCCTGTTAGGTAGGGAAGTATAATTTTCCCCATTTAATGGGTGGGGAACTGAGACAGAGAGAGACTATACAACTTGCCCAAGATCACACAAGAAGTCTGCTGCAAGCAGGGAACAGAATAAATTGTGGATTCACAACTATATGAAATATGTAGTTCTGTTAATGATATATTCCAGCAGGAGTTAATATATTGAAATTATTGTTGCATGGACACATTCTATTACCCAGCTGTATTTCAACAATGATGGCAAAAAAATGTATTGCCAGAGCAAACCAGTTGGAATATTATATCCATCCAGATGAGTAATAGCACTAGATATTTCTCTTGACACAGACAGAGTGCCATGCTCTTAGGTGGGGCTAATCTGGTAAGTCTAGACAGCCAACATTAAAGTGGAACCTTTCACTGCTGTTCTGTTTAGTGTGATATAGGTCACAGCTTGTGTCCTGACAAGATGATGGATGACAGACTACAAAATACTGTTATTTAATACAAAAAAATTAGTTCCCAGCTATGAGCACATGATAAAAACATACTTCAGATGATTCACAGGCTAGTCATATAAGTGTATTTGCTGTCAATCAATGGTTAGCCACTAAGCTATGTAAAAATTTCCTGTATTAGTTACTAATCTATTTGATGCCTCTTAAAATGGAGATTTCCACTTGACCACTGTAGCAGTTATTTCACTTCTGGTCAGGGCAAGAACCACTTCTTTTTGTTGTTCATTTGTTTGTTTTTTGAATACTGCTTAGCACAATGAGGCCAGGCTGGAGCCCTCATACTGATAAATTACATCTAATTTAGTGACATGGTTAAAATCATAATAAGAACACTGTGAGGGCAGTTTTTAGACAGAGGGACTAGGCATAATAGAAGCTGACGGTGCAGTTTGTTCATAGCCCAGATATTCTACAGAAGGACAAACACTGCATTATTTTCCTCCTCCCTACAACCAGACCCCTTCTAGGAACTAGAAATTATGTTACTACTGTTATTTCTTGGCTTACTCCTCCACTTTGGTGACTAGGTTTATAAAAGGTACACTACTAGTCCTAGCAGCAAACTAAAATTCCAGAAAGCATTGGAATTGCCCCTCACCAGAATGCAGATACATTAGTATACAAGCATGTCAAGAAATCAGAAGCTTTCACACAAATAGTGATGCACAGGAAGTTGGAGAGGAGAGATGTATGTGTATACATGAGGTAATCTTAATCCGGGACACTAAATATAGTCACAAATGGATGCAATTCCCATTGAACAAGAATTGTGTCTGCTTATGACATGGCTTAAATTGGATCAAGGTTGTGGAAAGTTAGGCAAGCATAACACCAAAGAAGACAGAAATCTGAGAAATGGACGTGAAGACAGCCAATAACCCAGCACTTGCCTCTGCAGCCACGTAACAGATGGGCAAGATGGGCACAAAAGCAGAATCAAGAGGCAGTGTATTGGGCTGCCCCAATATACCCTCCTGCCCTGCACAACCAAGATTTCTTTTGGACAAGGGGAACCTGCTGCCCCATGAGCTGCAAAAAAAATAATAATGGTGCATGCGTGAGGGTCAGAGCCACATTCATGAAAGGAGACCAGACATTTTTGGGGAACAAATGTAGCTACATAAATAGATCAGCTATGATCACCAAGTACTGCTAGTGACATGTTGCATGACCATGAGCAACTTATTAGATTGCTCTGTGCCTCAGTTTCTCTAATTGTAAAATGGAGATATGAATAATTAGCCAATTTTGGAGAGAGCTTTGAGATCTATGGCTAAAGTGTGAGGTGTATGTGAAAAAGATAATTTATTATTATTTCTATTGGGGAAAGCATTGTAGTTTATAGCACTCCTTTTTCAGTGCTTTGTTTCAGCATATTCCATTGTAAATATCTTGGATCATCTCTCATCACAAAATACAGTCATTGTATCAAGAATGAACAAGAATGAGCTATTTACATCTCTTCATGAGCCTGTTTTTCACACAGTATTCCATACTAGTAGGAATATTCTGAAGAAACAAGAGCCCTTACTTGAAAGAAATTGCTGAATTTGAACAGCAGCTTACAATTGTTCATTAGATAAAATAAATGTAAAATGCAATCACAAATCGAGGTGCTTGAACTGGATTTACTATGCATATAGTGTGCAACCAGCTTAGAGATATTGTTCGCTTTGGAAATTTTAGCAAATTATATGGCATGTAATATGGCTAAAGACAATGGGATTGGAGGGAGCCCAGCACTTTGTATGATCAGATCCACACTGTGCAACTCCCACTGTAAACATTCTGCAAGAAAATATAGTGTTCCGCTAAAAGCTTGCATTTGCTTCATGCCAGCACATAACAGCCATGGCAGTATAATCAGTTAAATGAATCTCATTAATCTCCAAAGCTAATGACCTGAGCTTTATTTTGACAGATAATATTCTATACTACGATGAGAAGTGAGCCAGCAATATGTAATTGACCAGAAAATGTGTGTTTATATACCAATGTCCATCAGGCATAGACTAGTATTGTATGTGTCAAATTCCACAATTCCAAAAGCATATTTGGAATAAATATATAATAAATTGAAATATACAACCAAAATTAAGCCAAACTTTTTAAAACTTTCTGTTTCTATATGGCCACAAGTAAACATTTTCCACAAGCTTTTGAAGTGTAGTGTCTGCCTTTTTGGTGATAATTCTAATGGGATGATCCTTTTAATAAATATTTTCTCTATTATTAGTATTGCCTAACCTTTCACATGTTAACCTTCTGTTTTCAGTTGCTGATAACTGACAAATTTTAAGCATTTGGCCAAAATTTTCTTGGTTTAGACTCTGCCTTAAGTGGAATATTTTGAAAAGTTTCGGCAAAAATGGTTTAGTTGTTTCTGGGAATGAAGAGGGGGGAGGTTGTTTTAACAAGGTTAATCCTTTGCTCATAAACTCTGAACATTTTACTGTGAATATTCCTGCATTCTGGAAGCAGCCACAGAAGCCAGAACACGTGGGGCACCGAAGAATGATTCCTCCTCCTTTTGTATGTGGGGAGGGTAGAGTGGGGAGTAGCGTAATTGTAGAGCTGGCTGGAAAAGAAAGAAGCCAATTTTCACACTACATTTATTAAAAAAATAAAAATAAAAAAAATTCAGGGTTGAAAGTAGACCAAGTTGTCACTTGTTATGTACATTGTTAATAGAATGTTTTTTTCAAAAGTTTTCCCATTTATGAAAATGATAGGAAATGTAGATAGGCTTTTCAGCTATTTCTGAAAGGAGAGAAGTAAGCTCCAAAGCTTTGATTCTTTAGAAGCAAAAATGAAGGTCATAGGGTAAAATGTTCAGAGATGCCTAAGTGACTGTGGAGCTCATGTCCCATGAACCTCAATGGGACCCAAACTCCTAACTCACTTTTATCCCTATACCTTTTAATAAGAAAATTCTGTCCAGGGAAACAGGTGTGATTCTGCTGCATGGAGGCAAGACTTGGGAAGTCTGCTCATAGGAGCCTGCAAGCAATCTGTGCATTGTGAAGCTTAGTTTCATAGGTTTATGCATGAGAGCACAGAGAGTATGTAGCAGGCAAGAGTAGGTGTGTGGTTTATGAATCCATGCATAGGTCAGTTGGCTACATGCTCCCACACAAGGGAGTGAAGCTTTGTAGAAGCTGTTGCAAGGCTGAGGCTGCTGTAATGGCTGTAAAGTACCTTTGCTAGTCTTTCACAGCCTGGAGGGAAGGATTTTGTCTTCAGGGAGAACCCTGTAATTTCACCTAGGCTTACCACAGTGGAAGGGATTTGACCTTAAGTACAGGATCTATTGGTATGAATAGAGAAAGAGCCAGTGCCCTGATTTGCCAGAGCTTAGAGACAGCAGTATTTTTCTGTTGACCTTTAATGTACTGTTGCCATAGTAGGCATAAAGAGGCCTGTTTCTGTTCCCTGAAGATTATATCTTTGAGATGTTACAGAACAGCGGTTGAAGAAAGGAGACAAAGGCAATTACAGAAGCTGCAGTGAAACAAAAATTACCTTTCAATTCATTTATGGCAATGTTTTGCAAATTTCATTTTAAGGCTGGGGAAACAATAATAAATACTGAGCAAAGAAAGTTAATCTATATCTAAAGAATTATATTAAAAAAAATCAGATCAGACCCTTTGGCTCTTGTCCACACCTAGATGACAGAAGAACTCAAAGCAGACAAAGCAGGGACTGCTATGCTGGGGGAGACGGTAAAATGGGGCCCAGTCAGGGCCATTGCTGCTCCCAGCACCCTTTACCCTGAACAGACCCCACCCACTTGCCCACAGACTTTGGGGTCAGTAGGACCCAGACAGTCCCTCTGCCTCCCCCTCACTCCACCATGCATCGTTAGGGTAAAATTGCAGCCAATCACACTCCACCCACTAAAAAAAACAGAAAGCAGCCAAACATTCCAGTCAAAACTGTGACAAGTTCTGATTTTCCCTGCCCCATGATGATTGTGCTGATTGCTCCAACTCTCTCCCACCCCTCATAGTCTCTTCATCTCAGATTTACTTCAGACCTCCCCATTTATCCTCTCTCTCCTGCTTGGCTCATGCCACTCCCTTCCCTTTTCTTTCCATGTAACTTCTCCGCTTCCTACTCAACCCACCCAAATAAATAAATAAATTGCCATGTTACCATGCCATTTGCTGCCAGCCCCTTGTTCACTTTGTGTTTGTGTTCTATCCCTCCGCCGAGTCTGTCTTGTTCATTTAGACTGTAAGTTCTTCAGGGCAGGCACCATACACTATTCTGTTTGTGCAGCAACTTGGCCAACAGGACTCTGGACCGTGACTGAGACCCTTAGGCACTACAATAATACAAATAATAGATATTCTCAAAATCAATTACCTCTTTCCGTCATATTGTTCATAGCTGAGAACTATTGTATGGATTTTACTCCAGGATCTCTAGTTTCCAGAATTCCAATAATCTATGTATCTAAGGACAAGTCTACACTACACAATTAAGTCAACCCAAGTTGCGTCAACAAACAGTCACTGCAGTAATAACATCACTTTTGCATGACCAAACTACGTTCTTAATGTCAGTGGCCCATGTCCTCACCAGGAGCACTTACACCTATTTAACTGTCAGTGTGGAGTATTGTGGGTTGGCTTCTGCAAGGCAGCAACAGTATTTCCTCTCACATTGTGTCAACCTAACTGCATCAACCTAAGCATTACTCCTCTCACAGAGGTGAAGTTATTAAGTTATGTGTGTGTTGGGTGAGTTACATCAGTGAGAGCAACATGTAAGTGTAGATGCTTACAAAGTTAGGTTGATGTTAGTAAGGCCTAATTCTTTACAAAGAAAGAGAAATATGGGTTAAACCTATCTGACACTGAATTCTTGTTGAAGGTAATTAATGCATGCACAGAGGGGCATGGATCACATTCATGTCGCCAGGGCCTGTGCAAGTGCTAGGCGACCTAGGCAGTCGCCTAAGACAGCACCGGTTTTTGAGGGTGGCATTTTGGCACTTTTGGTGGCATTTCGGCAGCGGCTCTCACAGCCACTGCGTGCTTCCAGCTGTGTCCACCAAAATTCCGCCAAAGCGAATGGGGCAATGCGAGCTGCTGCCGAAATGCCGCTGCCACCTAAGGTGGCAAAAAAGCTTACGCCAACACTGTGTGTCGCACTCTCTGTCAGACTCTGGCCCAAGCCAGGGTGCTAATGATTCAACCAGTGGACCAAATTCGGTGATGAATTCGGATCACCTTCCACTTGAAGCACATTGCATAGACACTAAGAACACATGCACACACACACACACACACACACACACACACACACACACACAGATACAATGTTTTTCATAACCCTTTCCCTTGGATTTTTCATGATGAAGCTTTATGGAGTAATATTCAAGGCCTACCCTGCATTCAAGCTGGAAGAAAATGTTCTTTTTGCAACTCTCTTGTTGGTTTTAGAAGACTTAGGCACAGTCATGTTCACAAAGTTAAAAGGTATTGAACTGTCCAAGTTCTGATACAGGGAAGCACACTTACAAAACATTTATGCAAAACTACCTTTGATTTATTTTTTTAAGATTTTTATTTCATATTTAGAACCCAGTCGTACAGTCTTTGCACACTCATAACTCCCACTAAATTTTGACTACACAACAAAAGCAGGATGGGCCTCGTAGTGTACAAAAATTTAAGAGACGGTGCTCTATCAGCAGCTGCCAAACTTAGAATGCCCAGATATGAGCATAGAGGCCATCACCAAGACAGAGATTTACCCATATAAGCATGTGGACAGACCATACCTCTATAGCTCCTGTTATGGAGGCTTGTAGAATGAGCTCTCAATTAGGTTTTGAGGGGGGAGCCATAGTTTTGGTCAGCCTCCAGCCTGTATTCTAGTGGTTAGACACAGGTCTTCTATGTGTAGTAATTGCTTGCATTTGTCCCATAGGGAAAAGTTGGCTATTCTAGTTCACTGTAGAATAACTACTTAAAAATAGATAAACCCTTTGTACATTTCTCTTAACTCCACTGTACCAGATCACAACTGCCTGAGGAAAACCCATAGAATGGGATTTAAGTAGTGTAATCCAGTGGGCTAGTTTGCCTTTATTATATTCACTGCTTTGCTTTATATTTTGCTTTGCATTACATTCAGCAATAATGCAAGAAACTTATAGGCCTGTATCCTGTAAGACATTAGCTTCAGCAAATTAGCATAAGGCTAGAAGGGGGATAGAGGCCTATTAACTTTGAACAGATAAACGGCCTATCAGAAAACTCCAGGTATGTAGGGAGCTAAAAATAGAGTTTAAGGGAAAGTTCTGATCACAGGTATGTGATCACAGAATTGTGCTTGCAATGAACTGACATACATAACAGGTACACGAGATACAGCTAATGCTAGCCTGTTTGCTTGCCTATATATCTTTTCTTATAAGGTTCTTATTTTCTTACGGGTTTGATTATTTGTTTTATTATAATAGGTTTATATTATATTAAATAGTTTTATATTACAGTATATTTTGGCTGTAACACAAGGGACCTACAAGCTATATCCTGTATGTTGAACTAGGGCAAGGTTAGCATACATATGTTTGGGACCTTTCACCGAGATAGATGGTGATGAGCTAAAGCATAAGGTCCATATATGACTACCACCTTTAACATAGAGGATGCACTGAAGTAAGTTGGTATAGGGGGCTTCCTAAGTCATATACTTTTAAGCTTAACAGGACATCACAACTTGGAAAGAAAAAAAATAACTGGTTAGGACAAAAATAACACCTAACCAAGAGGTTGAGATCATGGATATACTAACCTATTAAAAAAAAAAGAGAGAGACACTCCAATATTAGTATGATAAAAGTGAAGGTAAGAACAGGAGAAGTAGTCCTTGGGAGGTGCCAGAATGATGGCCAGTGGTGATGAGGCGGAAGGTGATGGTTATGAGGAAGATGATGTCTAACATTTTCAGTTGTTCTACAAGGGATGGTGTAGCAGGTCCGTGACTCACCCCTGCAACACCTCCTGCTGGTCATCCGGGAATCAGCTCTTCCAGCTCTGGAGCACCCTCTGCAGGCCGGTGTCCCGCTTGCTACTGGCCCCGTGTCCCTCCCTGGACCCCAGTGCCCTCTTCCCTGGGGTGCTGCACCCCTACAGTCTCACCGGGTCTCCCCTGCCTGGGGAACCCCCACCCACTATCCCCACCTTGCTTCAGCCTATGGGCTACTGCCAGTCACCATCTAGCCCCCTTTCACTGGGGCCAACTCCAGTCTGTATAAGCCAGTCATCATAGGCAAGGAGGGTTTAGCCTGCTGCCTCTGTCTACCCATGGGCTGCCCCCTGTAATTCCACTACCCCTTCTAGGTTTCAGACTAGGCCCTGCAGCCTGGGGAGTTGCCAGCCTGGAGCTCCCCAGTTCCTCTGGCCTTTCCCCGCAGCCTTGCTCCATTCCAGGTACCTTCTCAAGCTTCCCCAGTAGCCAGGCCAGTTTGCCTCCACAGCTACAGGAGGAGACTCTCTGAGCACCAAACTCTGGGCCCTTTTATCAGAGCCAGCTGGGCCCTAATTGACCCAGCCACAGCTGTGGCTGCTCTGCCCCAGATGCTTTCACTTTTGCAGCTGTCTGCTGGGCTGCCTTTCCCCAGGCACAACCCTTTGCAGGTCTGTTTTAACTCAATTTCTGCTGGAGTGGGACAGCCACCCCATTACAGATGGTGTGAGTATATGGATGTGCAGATGTACATTCTGTAGTATCGCTAGCTACCTTACTGAGTTGGATAGTTGTGACTACGCTAAATGTATCAATATATTTGTAAATATAAAAGAATTCCTATAGTGTAAGTGTTGCAACTGTGCACAATGAAGTTCCCAATTATATAATAATTTAAATAATACTGGGCCTGATCTTGGGACAAGAACCTGTCAACCCTCAACGTGATAACTGGGGATTCTCAAGTAATCAATATAATTAATACATAATCTAAAGACTGGGCAACAGTAGAAAAATTGCAAGGAACTTTCCGTCTGGTGCCAACTGTTCTGATGGAATGGTTTAGAGCGGGGTAGGCAAACATTTTGGCCTGAGGGCCACAATGGGGTTAAAAATTATACGCAGGGCCAGGTAGGGAAGGCTGTGCCTCCCAAACAGCCTGACCCCGCCCACATATGACCCCACCCACTTCCCCCCCCGACTGCCCCCCTCAGAACCTCCAACCCATCCAACCTCTCCCTTGTCCCCTGATCGACCCCTCTGGAGAACCCCCACCCTAACGTCTGCCCCAGGACCCCACCCCCTATTTAAGACCCCCCTGTTCTTTGTTCCCTAACTGCCCCCTGCTGAGACCCCACCACCCTAACCACCCCCCCATGGAACCCCACCCCCAATCTAAGCTCCCCTGCTTTGAACCCTCATTACCCCCTTCCCAGATTCCCCCATCCTAATCACCACCCACCAGGACCTCCCTCACCCCTTGCCGCCCTGTGTCGGCTGCCACCCAGGAGTGCGGGGCCCCGCAGCTCGCCGCACTGGGGCTAGCCACCAGCCTGGGAGTGCGGGCCGCCACGGCTCCCAGGGCTGGGCCGGGCCACCGAGCCGGAAGTGCGAGGCGCCGTGGCTCCCAGGGCTGGGCCAGGCTGCCAGCCAGGGAAGGCGGGGCCCCATGGCACGCCACGCTCAGCCCAGCCCCCAAGATGGGAGGGCGGAGACCCTCTGTGGCAGGGCGTGCCAGCCTGGCCCCTGGGCCAGGAGTGCGGGCGCGCTTGCCTGGCCCCCTGGGCCAGGAGCGCAAGGCTAGCGGCCCCATGCCCCTGCGGGCCGGATAAAAATGGCTGGCGGGCCACATGTGGCCCGCGGGCCTTAGTTAGCCCACCCTTGGTTTAGAGTGTGTGGAGATTTCGAGGCTGTGATATTACCCAGTGTACAATCTGGACTGTTTAACAGCTGTGTCTCATTAACTCTCTAGCCTAGGGTGCCTTTCACACTGGTTTGCTCTCAGAACAGCCAAGCATAGCCTGTTCACACAGCCTTCACATGCAAATTCACTCCCAGCTAAATACATGAGCACTCTGACCCCAGTCACTCATTAATAACATACAGGGCAACTCCTACAAATTCTTAGTCCCAGCTTTGTTCCCCCAGAAATGTGCATCTTGTACTGTCCCACACACTGCTTACCAATGCAAGTTCATAGAAAGTCCATTATTTCATCAAAGGAGAATGATATACACACCAGCTTTGTTATCCCAAATGGAGTTTCCCTCACACTCTAATTCAAACACACTGGTTAAGATAAAACAATAAGATAAGTTTATTAACTACAGAAAGATAGATTACAAGTGATGATGCATAAATGTCAGGATTGGTTACAAAGGAAAATACAAGTGATATGAAAGCTAATACCTAACATAACAAGCTAAGTGAACTTAAAAGCAAAGGTTTTGTCTCACCATATGCTGTTGTACATTTCACAGGCTGGGTCTCTTTTTCAGTCTGGGGCCACTCCCCTTAGGTCACTTCTTTGAGAATCTTTGTTGTCATAAGCTGAGAGATGGGAGGAGGAGAGGTGAAATGGAGGCCACTGTCTCTCTCTTATATCACTCTCCCCCCTTCTTCAGGATTACCCCAACTGGGGTGCGGACAACAAATAGTCTCTTTTGGATGTGAGGGTTGGACTGTCTCTGTGAAGAAATGTAAATTTCTTGTATACACCTTCCCGTTGCTGAAGAATGGCTGCTTAAGCTGGTAATACCTCTTTAACACCTGACTGGGGCCAGTGTGTTTTTGTCTCCGAAAAACTGATTTATGGTTTTACAGAATTACAACATAGTTTATTAACAATCATACAGTAGAATATTATAACTTCACATATAGTTTGCTACACATATTTTACAAAGACAATAATGTTCAGTGATTGTGGCATTCAGTAATAATCCCTACTATAATCTGATCTAAATAAGGCACAGAATGCAAGTTAAAGAGCATTCAGACTACAATATATATAGTTCAAATGATACTAAATGAAGCAATTTGTTGGAAGTGCCCAGTTTGCAACAAATTACTGACAATAGATTGTAAATTTCTTTAAAGTTTACATAAGTAAATTACAATTAAACACAAATGTTAAATGCTATATACTATCCTAAACTATATTTATATTAAATTTAAAAAAGATTAAGCTTACTCTATAAATTAATGGCTTTCCTTTAAAAATCAAATTACTGATGTTGCTGTTCAGGTCCTGGTCCGCCAGCTCCGCTCTGCTCCAGCTTTCTTTTCTCTCTCTGCAGCAGCTCCTCTCTTGCTGGCTTTCTGGCTCTTTCTGCATGCCTCTCTCCTTCTCAGACGCAGCCTCCAGACTCTGAAAGTGCTGCTGGCAGCTGGCCTTATATGTTAAATTGTAGCTGTTTCTTTATATACCTTCCTATTCTTAGCAATAGTTACCTCCCTCACACATGCTCAGTCTTGACCATTATCTCAGAATTCTGATTGACAGCTCTGAGCTTTAAAACAAGTTATGACCAGTATGGGTGGGTTCTGACCAGCTAGCTCAGGGGTTCTCAAACTGGGGGTCGGGACCCCTCAGGGGGTCAAGAGATTACTACATGGGGGGGTCGCAAGCTATCAGGCTCCACCCTAAACCCCACTTTGCCTCCAGCCTTTACAATGGTGTTAAATATATAAAAAAGTGTTTTTAATTTATGAGGGCGGGGGGGGAGTCGCACTCAGAGCCTTGATATGTGAAAGGGGTCACCAGTACAAATGAGAACCACTAAGCTAGCTGCTTAATTGACTGACCTCTCTGTCACCCCTTACAGCACATGCTCAATAGTTGCCAATCTTGCACATGCTCACTGTTGTTCTTTACCTCAGAACTGTGATTCTGCCAAGCCTCACCCACAAACCCTTGGCTCTTTCCCAGGGCACCTTTTATTTTATTTTTTTAATTTTATTTTTTATTAAGAAATCCCAAGTTCATACTGAGCATGCTCAGGGAACACAGTGTCTATATCAGGGTGGAGTGATTTTTGCTTATTTAGAATGGAGATGAGAAATACAAAGTGGAGACTGGAGAATTTTCTCTGGTAATAGTATACACCAGGAGTGGGCAAACTACAGCCCGCGGGCCACATCTGGCCCACGGGACCCTCTTGACCAACCCCTGAGCTCCTGGCCTGGGAGGCTACCCCCCGGCCCCTTCCTGCCAGTGCAATGCTCTGTGCTGCGGGGCTGTGACCTCTTGCCGGGCAGCGCAGCTACAGAGCCATGACCTGACTCTGTGCTGCACACTGGCGTGGCTGGCTTCAGCAGAGCGCCACGGCTGCCTGTGTTGGTGCGCTGCCAACTACCAGTGCTCCAGGCAGTGCTGTAAGGGGGCCGGGAGCAGAGGGGGTTGGATAGAGGGCAGGAGAGTTTGGGATGGTGGTCAGGTGGTAGAGGTATGGATAGGGGTCAGGGCGGTCAGAGGGCAGGGAACCGGGGAGTTTAATGGGGGCAGGAGTCCCAGGGGGCTGTCAAGGTGCTATAAGCAGTCAGATAGGGAAAAGAGGCCAGGCACATCCACAGAATTTTGGAAATCCGCTGTGGCCCTCAGGCCAAAAGGTTTGCCTGCCCCTGGTATAGACTGTCACAAAGGCCTTGCTCACTCCCAGCCCCAGGAATGCCAGGGGCCAGAGAGGAAGTGATTTCCTTTCCACATGAAGAAAGGAACCATCGTGTAGCAACAACACTTGGCTTTGCTAGTCTTCCCACTTTTTGATAGCGCTCCTAGGAGCTGCGCTGCCATTGGCTTTGTCCCCCTGAGCCTGCTCAGTAACAGAAAGACCCAGTGGAAGGTGAATTATCCCCACCTACATTTCTGCACTAAAACCTGGACACAGGACAAATGATAAAGCTGAAGGGAGCAGAATCTCCCCTGTTTCTCCCTTTTGTGTTCCCACAGGGCTCCTTCTATGTGAAGCTTCCAAGGACAGAGACCCCTACTGAGTCAAGGTGGAAGTTGTTGTGCAGAGGTTGCACCCTCTCACCTCCGTATGAAAAGGGAGACGCCTCCAGACACAGAAGCTCCCTCAGTGAGCAGATCTCCAGAGGATGAGCTGGGCCAGGCTTTGGATGAGAAAGTTTCATTCTGTAGCTTCACTAATTATTCATATTAGGCAAAGAAGTAAAAGCAAAGGCACACCAACCCATCTGAGCAGAGCCAAGCTCCTTCTACTTCTTACAAACCATACATGGACAGAACATCTTTAAACATACCCATTCTGGATCTCCTTAAACATCCTCCCCGCTCCCCATAACTATTCATAACTAATTGAAACATGCATGATCCATCTGAATTACTTAGATGGATGTTCTACCTGGGAAACAGTGTAATAAGAAGTGTCATTGGTATTGTTCCTTCTCACTCTTGACAAAATTAATTGAATTTTAAATGTGTGATTAATTTTAATACTTTGGTCCATTAATAATGTTTGTGTTCTAATTATCAGATTTAACCTGCTTAGTGACCAAGATAATTGCCAGGCAAAACACTTAATTAAATTGGAGTTAAAACTGTAAACATAATTTCCTTAAGGGAAAAACCTTAAAGAGAATGCTCAACATCTTGAAAAATACAAATTTACAAGAACCTGGAACATCAAAGTTAAAACATATGTTTGAATGTAACTGTAAGTTATAAACTTTGGAAGTTAAATATTAAGGTTATCCAACCAATTTCAGCTCTATCCCTTTTCTGTCTCCTATATTCTTCTCCCGTCCCCAGCCATTGCATCTTGTATGAGAAATACTGATATTTTGATGAAAGGTTTAAGAAGTTCACTCTCTATGGCTTTGATATTTGAGATCTACTTTATTTGGGGTATTTATTTAAGAATCAAGGTGCTCTGAAGCACATCTTTGATTTTACAAGCTCTTCAGGACAGGCACCATCTTTCTATTATTTTTGTATAGTGCACAATGGGTTCCCAGTCCCTAAGTGGAGACTCTAAACAATACTGCAATAGAAAAACAACTCCATAATGGAAATAATAAATAAAATTATAACAGTAACATATACATAACTATGAGATGAGAAGTCTGTTCCTGTCATCATGCAACTGTGGCATGTAAGCCACATAATTTTTGATCCAACTCCTTAGAGGTTCAGAGCCCAGACACAGTAGACTTTCCTCAGCATGTCTCTCTTCCTCCCATTCACTTCCAGGCAATCCTGATGTAAGCAGTGTCAGGAATGAGATATATTCTGACATCTGGTGGCGAACTATGGGAATTGCAGTGAGTTTTGGAAAATAACTTTGGGGCTGTTTCATTTGCATAGACACACCCACTGCGCCTAGCCTGAGCTCACAGCAGCCCACATGGCCACTTTGGCTGATGTGGGAGCCCCAGTTTCTATGTTATTGGGGCAGGAAATATAAAGTGATGTTACCCTGATTTGGTGAATGAAGGACTATGGATACATACTTGGCCCTTGTTATGATGGAGGGACTCTCCCTCATCTAGGTAGCAGTCACTGGGCAAGGGCCATGCGTTTCAGAACACTCTGAGATTGAGAGAGGCTATGGGCAGGTTTCTATATCTTTTGGGGGTTGGATTTGTTTAAGGTTTTTCCCCCCCCCCCCCCCCTGGTGTATTGCACTGTGTCTCTTTCTACTGTGGAATATAAAAGCTAATTTTGATTCCCTTAAGAATTTAGGTTTGGCCTGCTAAGCTGACTTCACTTTGAGTTTGCTGGTATACCTGTGCCAAGGTGCTGACCCCTCCCCCCCACTGAAAGCTGAAATCACTTGAGAGCTGAAACCACTGAGCACTGTGTTAAGTGGGGGTGGGCCTAAAGGCATGTTGGTGGCACCAAGCAATTTGGGTAGCTAGTAGAGCAAAGCAGTGGACTCAGCCGAGTGGTTCCTGGGTGCAGTTTGTGCGACTGGCAGTGGACTCAGCCAAGCAGTTCCTGGGTGCAGTTTGTGCGACTGGCAGTGGACTCAGCCAAGTGGTTCCTGGGTGCAGTTTGTGCGACTGGCAGCGGACTCAGCCGAGCAGTTCCTGGGTGCAGTTTGTGTGGCTGGCGGAGTGGCTGGCACCGCAGAGCTGTCTGTGTGTCGGCTAGCAGGACGGCTAGCGGAGTGACTGGCGCTGCAGAGCAGTTCGAGTATCGGCGAGGAGAGCAGTTCGAGTATCGGTGAGCAGAGCAGAGTGGATTGCGGTGAGGGCTGCAGCGGAACCCCACAGAGAGGCGGCGCAGTCGGCCTCGGACCACGTAAGGTGCCCCGTGCCCTACCCTCCATTTCCACCCAGGCTGGGAGGTAAGACTCTGCCAATTGACTTTTGAGCTCTGCACTGACCAAGAACAGAGACTCTTGGGCTGCTGGACTTTTGGGACTATTGAGTGACTTTTTGGGGTTGTGGAACTCAAGAGCCAAAGGGAAGGCCACGGCCTATTTGCTGGGATGGGGGCTCCTGGTTCATGGTTTGGTTTATTAACCTTGTTTGTGGTGTTTCCCCAATATAATGCCACATTGTTTCTCCCTGTTATTAAAAGGCTTTGGTACACTCAGACTCTGTGCTTGCGAGAGGGGAAGTATTGTCTCTTACAGATGCTCAGAGGAGTGGTATATGGTTGTCCCAGGTCACTGGGTGGGGGCTCGAGCCGGTTTTTGTATTGTGCTATTGGAATGGAACCCCTGGATACTGAACCCGGCCCTTGTTGCTGCCAACTCTGATGGGCAGAAGGGTTACACTTTCATGATTATTTTTCCCCCACTTCCCAGAGAAGAGCAACCTCTTCCACTCCCTCATGCACCTTCCATCCAAACTGAAGTCATTGTAATAGAGCAAAATTGAGCTCAATGTGCTTATTACTCACTCCTCTCACTGTGTATTGTGAAGCTGCAATTAAAATATTTATTTAAGATTAAATTTTTGCATATTGTGTCAGGAATCACTCTTTCACTTGATATATTGGTATTGTTACATATGTTCTTAGCCATGTCTCCTCTCAATACTCTCACCTTCACTTGCAGCTCCAACAGAATGAGACTTCCCCCAGACACTCAGAAATTGTACTGGCAAATACAATTCCCAGCTTTTATGAAGCTTCTGGATGAGTAATGCAGCCACTAATGCTCTTGTTACCTCCCAGCTCTCGGTTAGACAATTTCTCTCAGTTCACACTTAACAGACTGTACTCACAGTGTGCCAGAAACGTACCAAGTCACTATTAGATCATATAAATGATAGATTGGCTATGGAGAAAAAACAAGCCTAAAATGTACAACAGGAAAAAAGTTGAGGTGGGGGAGAAACATTTATCCAGAATTGCACTGTCATATCTATGCATAAGATAAGGTTTCAGAGACACATAATTCTCCCTAGGCCAGTTTCTCTCTGTCATTATATACTTTCCAAATAGCTCTTTTCCATGCAAGCAATTGATACAGTTGCCAAGGGATTATACATGATTATGAACAAGAGAACTATTCCATTCAACAGTGAGTGGGAGGTGGTTGTGCAACAGCTAATGGGAGAGGAGGTATGCAGGAGAAGGAGCTACACTCCCAGTAATATGCAGATTTGTACCACGAAAAACTTTGAGAAACCCCGTTGTGTTCTATTATCCCTGTACACCTGACCCCTTGCAATTAAGCCCAGATTCTTAGTTTATTACTTCTTTGCATATGCATTATTTTACCATTTAGCTGTCTATAGTTGAACTTCTCTGTCTTCTGTAGTGAGTTCTTCTAAGCATTTCACAGTAATAGTGAAAGGGAGGTTAATTATGTATGTTCAGTAATGGATAGCTATGTTCCCACACATGCAATGGGCTGTTTGCTGTTCTGTCATTCATTCCACTGCTCTAAATTCATCCTAACAGTATACCAGTGCTGATAGTGTTAATGACAGTGCTGGCCTGAATTGAATATGATCTATACTAGTTAATGCTTTTGGAAAGGCAACAAACAAGTTTTACAAGGATCTTTAAATTGCACAATCTTGGGGAGAGATTTCTTAAAATTCTATCCATTTTCTACATCCCACAGGCTCCCTACATATACTTCAGTTTGCATGACCTTCCATAGCATGAATCACCATGTGAATGGAATGTATTGACTGACTTTTAGGAACTAAACGTGGAGATCAATACTTTGCAAGCTGATTTATACTGACACTAAAAGTTTGGTTTTCAACAAGTCAGACCTGCAATATGTTGCTCAAAAGCATACATGAATTGTGTAGTTAATTTGTGCATATAGTTATTGTAATTAAATGCAAATACCTGCTTCCTGCATGCTGTCATGGTTAGGCATGCAATTGAACATGCATTTTTTGCACTCGTCTTTGTGAAGTTAGCCCAGTAATGTTAATGTTTTGACTTATGAAGTGAATTTAATGACGCTTTTATTTCTACAATTTTAAATTTGATGCAACTTCCATGAAAATATTATAAATGCAATGTATAACTAAATTTAAATTCCATGTTAGATAATGCTATCCCTTCAAACCTTGGGCTTTCTCTCTTGATTGTACTCTTGTAGTCCAATCATCAGACAAGATTTGGATATATATTTGGGCTTCAACATCACCACAGGAACGTTCAAAAAAGTATCAGCCTGGCATTCACCATCTAAAATATAACCTCTAAATTCCTATAAGGAAATTGTTTTATGCTTGCAGCCAAGTATACATTATTGATCAAGATTGCATTTAAGATGTTAGCAATAAGTACACCTTAGAAAAGTAATTGTATTTGATCAATTTTGATATTACTTATCACAATTACATTTATCTCTTTTCATACAGCATAACCACAAATGCCCTATTGTCTAGGGGGTCAGCTGTTTTTTTAATTCAATTTAAGTATAAAAATTGTGTTAATATTAATCATAGAATATCAGGGTTGGAAGGGACTTCAGGAAGTCACCTAGTCCAGCCCCCTGCTCAAAGCAGGACCAATCCCCAACTAAGTCATTCCAGCCAGGGCTTTGTCAAGCCTGAACTTAAAAACCTCTAAGGAAAGAGATTCCACAACCTCCCTAGGTAACCCAAGCCAGTGCTTCACCACCCTCCTAGTGAAATTTTTTTTCCTAACATTCAACCTAAACCTCCCACACTGCAACTTGAGATCATTACTCCTTGTTCTGTCATCTGGTACCACTGAGAACGGTCTAGATCCATCCTCTTTGGAACCTCCTTTCAGGTAGTTGAAAGCAGTTATCAAATACATTAAAGGATTCACATTTAAATACACAGAAGACAGAAAACTGAAGAGTTTAGGCTCTTAAAGTAATACTAACAAACAAATTACACGTATGAAGTGAGGCTCTAAACTTTACTCAAGCAAAACTTCCATTGACTCCCTTTTCAGGAAGTGTGGCTATTAAAATAAATACACAGTTGCTTCAAAGTGTATACTTTCTCTGTGCACCTTTAGGTTTATTCTGATGTATTAAAATGGGCCTGCATTTGTCTGTGCACCATTGGTTGAGACTTTTGCCCCCAAACCGAGCATAACCATAGCCAAAGGAAGATCACACCAGTTAGTAGGAGCCTCCAGTGACAGAGAGATGCTAGCATAATGGCTGCTATGCTAACCCACCACTCTGCCAGCAAAGAGGGAGTGACTGGAGAAAGGGAACTTGGTCAGGGCTTCCCTACAACACATGCATGCCTAGCTGCCAGTTGGAGCTTTGGGGCCAGTAGTAGTGAGAATAATTTAGAGCATCTCTAAATTATTCTGGGGCTTAGCCAGCCGAAAACTGGGGAGTGTAAAGGCCACTTTTGCAAGTCTTCCTGAGCAGTGCTGTGAGCTTGTTGGCTGTAGCTGGTGATTTAGGCCATTGGATCTGATCCTACTCCACTGAAGTCAACAGCAAATTTCCAAAGGGAGCAGGGTTCTCTGCCAAATAAGAATATTAGCAAAAACATTTCTCTATCTTTTAAAATTATAGTATTGAGAAGGCATGTTTTGGCTTGAGAATTTTAGAATGTTTTACATTGGCTAATGCCAAGGAAAGGCAACTCAATTCAAGAAACTTTTGAATATTTATATTCTTTAGTCCAGAATGACGCAGCAGCAGGTAAAGTTAGTTCCACCATTAGTTGGAGCAATCCCAAACCAATATTACTGTATATATAATTCATCGTTGAATCACCATTTTGTTGTTCAGCCCTTCTGGCCACAGTGTCTCCCAGAACATCATCTATATATGAAATGTATATATCTTTTACCCTCTCAATAAATTAGAAGACAGATGCTAAGAGCCAGAATGCAAGTATTTTTAAATAAAAAGTCCTTTATTTCTTCCCCCTTTTTTATATTAATACTCTGGCATATTTCTCGACAGGAGACTGGAAAGTACCTTTTACAATTCAGACAGTTTATTCATTGGAAATAGGAAAGAGAGAAATCTCAAGGCAAAGAACAATATCAATGGCTAATTAAGGATACTATGAACCACTATGAGGCCAGTGGAAGTTTTGTCTGAGAAATGACAGCAAGAAAAGGACTTCAGTAAAGCAGCTGGATTTAGAACACAGTCTCGAGAAGTGTTGATCCATCTGAAGCAAACTGAGAATGGCTTGTCTAGACAATGGATATTTTAACTGACATCCATAGGAAATGGCTTTGTATGTTCTTTTCAGTTTTTTGGAGAGAGTTCAAAGCGTAAGAAATTTCATGCAGCACGTGACTTTTTCCTTTTTTTTCTATCAAATTCATTTTATACTTAATAACAACATGGAATATTCTTCCAAGCTAAACATGATCCCTAATAGGCACTGTCCCAGCTGCTACTCTGAAACCTATTACTTGGTAAGGCATTCCAAGGATATATTGTAACCACTTCTCCCAGCAATGAAATGCAACCACTTCTGAGGCAGAGTACAGCAACTGTTTACACAACAGTTTAGGACAGGAAATAAAGGACGTCATTTTCAACTAAAGTTACATGTTGAATTTCTGTAGGTAGGATATAGCTACAAAAATGGAAGTTGGAGTGGACAGCAGGCATTTTTGGGCACCCAAGAGTCCCATCAATTTCAGAGGGAGCACAAAAAGTCTGGGATTAGGACGCAGACTTCCTAGCAGAACACTGTGAAGCTTTTACATTAAAAAGGATGGTTTCCTTCTGCCCCATATGCATTTGTGAGTTTGTGAGCTGCACTTACAATATCTTTTCTGCAAGGTATCAACACTATGCTCATCCACAGAAACAAAACAACAGATTTTAGATGAAAACATCTTTATGGAGAGTTTTAGATATCCCAGGTGGATCATCTGAACAGTTTTCAATCGTTTTCCCCCAAACTGTCACATGCATCACAGAATCCTATACATTTGATTTTCATATGCAACCTCTGGGGGGAAAATACATTAACTTACACATCTTTGAATGAAATTATCTTCTGCTACTGTCAGTGTTATAGATTTTTTCCAATACTTTCTGTTTGAAGTGGAAAAGTTAAACATTTCCTCCTCAAATACACAAACCATATAGTTTTCCTTCCTCCTCTGGAATTTTTAACATTCCCGGGGAGTATCATTGCTCTGCTCCTTCGTAATAATAACCTACCTTACAATACGTACGAAATTCAAGAAGAAGCCTCTGGACAAGCTCATCAGAACTAGTCCACAATGTGATGGTCAGAAGGCCATTTCTGAAGCATTCGCTGCTACTGACATCAGCTAAAGAAAACAAATAATTTTCAAATAAGAAAATGAGATTTGATAGCAACACTGGGAATCTTACTTCTTGGGTTCTGAGAGGTACTGCAGCTGCAGTACCAGGGAAACCCAGAATATCCACAGAAATCTATTCTAGCTTTCCTGGTCATTCACTTTTTTAAGTTAATACAAAGCTAATATAACAAAAGAAAAACTAACTACACCTGAATCAGTAAATCTTCCCGATTAAAACAAAAATCTTGCCTTAAGAAAACGTGTCTGCAGACCAGCTGTCTATCTAGAATAGTTTTCTTTTACATGCCACACCTACCTCTAACACTAAGAAAGGAAGGATGTCCTAATTTGAAGGGCCCAGGTCTCACCTCCTTCCTAGTTCGCTTCCTGTCAAGACAATCCTCAATTACCTAGGTTTGTCTATCTACCTACTTATATGGCCCCCACCACTACACTAATCTGAGCACTTTCCAAGCATTCAAAAATAACAATAATTGTGGATCACTTCCTTCCTTCCCAGCTTGTATAAGAAATAGCTTGGTATGTATGTGTGTGTATAGACGTTACTGAAGGAAAGCCAGGTCAAAGATCAAGGGTTTTGCATTTAGTTCTGAAAGAGGTAAAGTCTACTGTCATTCTTTTCTCTTGAGAGAGCAAGTTCTGTAGTGTAAGTCTAGCTTCTGTGGTCTTTCATTCTCCTGTGCTCACAAACCTCAGACTGCTGGTTGACAGTATTGTTCTATTGAAATATAGCTGTCTCAGGAGCCAATGACCACAGAAGGAGGACCAATCTCTCTTCTAGGTAGTGCCAGTCACACAAAGGGTTTGAATATCAAGATACAGACATTTATGTACTCTGTAGTCATCTGGGAGCTAGTGCAGAGAGAGCAGAGTCTGAGGGTAATGTGCTCACAGTGACCTGGGCTGCAGCCTTTTGTACCATCTGGGTTTTGTTTTTGTTTTTTTGAGATGTGTGGCTTCATTTCTAGAAGAGTCATTTCCTGGATATATCTTAGAGAATGATTTCATCCACTATGTATTGTGATGGACTCAGGCCAGCTGGATACAGCAGAGTAGCAGAAGGCAGATATTCTGGCCACTGGATCAACAGTTTTCTGTTCCCTGACTGACCAGAGCAGGGAGCTGCTTCAGGCTAATGAGAACACCTGACTCCAATTAACCTGCAAAGAGTCAGGTGAGGCCGTTAAGCTAATGTGACCACCTGATTCTAATTAAGGCCTCTCTGGTACTATAAAAAGGGCTCACTCCAGTGGAGCAGAGGAGAGCCAGGGAGTGGGTGTGTTGCTGAAGGGCTGGATACAGAAGACCCACCTCAAGCTATTGGTAAGGGAGCCCTAAGGTAAGGGTGAAAAGGGGAGAAGCAGGAAAGCTGTGGGGAAGTGGCCCAGGGAAAAGTAGTAACTCTGGCAGTGAAAGATTGGCTGCCAACAGCTGCTACCATTAGGGTACCTGATTAGGGAACCTGGAGTAGAGGGTGAGCCTGGGTTCCCCCCAACCTGCTACTACTGAAATATCCCCTGGAAGGGGAAGGCAGGCCCCTAGCAGGACAAGAGGCTATACTGTCCTGAAAGAAGCCCAGAGGGACAACAGAGACTGTGGGAGTTCTCTCACCAACTGCTTTGCTGGCTTATGATGAAAAGGGCTCAGTAGACTAACCCTGGCCTAGAGAGAGAAGGGCTCTGTGGAGGGGTGCAGTGAGCCTCTGAGGCTAGCACAAACTGCCTGGAAGTGTGGGGCCCACAGGGACAAGGCCAGAGCTTTGCCACAGTATTTGAGAGAGAAGTTTATAACTTTCAGGCCAGATAAAGGATAGATAGATATAGACAGATCCCTCCTCTGTTTCCTTTCAAAATATACTCACTCACAGCACTGGCACATATCTAAATAAAGTGCTGACTGTCTGTGTCCTTTTGCTGCCAGACCAAACTAGGGGAACTTTGTGGTTGCTTCAGATGTGCACCTCTAAGTAGCTGGCCCCTGCACCACAATCTTGCCCTAGCAGCTAAGTTAAGAGGAGCCTATAGAGAAATAGGGCTAGCAGGAATAGAGCTGCATAAATTTTGGTTGTTCTAAAAGCCAGCATGAGACAGTGACAGAATACTCCTGAAGCAGACAGGAATTTATCAAGTTCTAGCCTACATTTTCTAGTTGCCGCTATGCAGAAAAAGGCAATTATACTGTGTACAGAATGAGGCACATTCATAGTTGCAACATCAGTGAAGATAAAAGTGGATTCAGACTCTCATCAGTGAAATCTAAACCAGCAGGCTCTTTATCATGCACTTTATGTTGATCACAAAATTACATGTAAAGCTAAATTCATCACTGGCATAAGTGGACACACATCCATTAACGTGGGAGAGAACAAACTGTCTTATATGAAAGATAAAGGTCCTTTGCCAGCATTTCATCCAGTGATTTTAATGGAACCTGGATTCTCCCCTTTACGAGGATTAATTCACTGATTTGCCTAATCCTAGAAGCCATCTACCTATCTATTGTACTTACCTGAGCACCTCAGTCTCTATGTGTTTATTTTCACAACACCCTTGTGAGGTAGGATAGTGCTGTTATCTCCATTTTAGAGACCAGGAACTTAGGCACAGAGAGACTAAGGGCAGGTCTACACTACTCGCCAGATCAGCAGGTAGCAATCAATTTATCGGGAGTCAATTTATTGTGTCTAGTCTAGACGCGATAAATCGATCCTCAAGCTCTCCCTGTCAACTCCGGAACTCCGCCACCTCGAGAGGTGGAAGCGGAGTCGAAGGGGGAGCAGCAGCGGCTGACTTGTGAGGATGCCAAGGTAAGTCGACCTAAGATATGTTGACTTCAGCTATGCTATTCCCGTAGCAGGCTAGCAACCCAGTAATTCAACCTTCAATTAAACTAGCTTCACAACTGACTCTAGAACTTAGTGGGGATTTTGCCTGTAGATTCAGGCCCAGTGGTTGTACATGTCTTTGTGAACCTTGGATACAAGGTATTGTAATAGCACAAAATATGTTTATTATTCATATTATCATCATCATCAGAATCCTTTAAATGATGTTACTCACAAATTAAAACTAATACCTGCTTATGGTTGACTAAGACATGATGAACACAAATTAATTTAATATATACAAATCTATTCTTTATGTTCTAAACTAATTCTGATTTAGGATTTGTGTAGCAACAGCTTGCTATTAAAAAAACATTCCATTCAAGGGAAATTAATTGCCATGGGTTTCTTAAATTATTTTTAAAAATATTGTCAAAACACTAATATATTAAAGTGCTAAAGTGAAGTCACAGAGGAAGTTAATGGGCCAAATTATCAACTTCTGGACAAAAAAAATGAGTTACAACAGACTTGATTTTAATGTTACCTAATGTATTTATACGTATGATTTTTTTTTTTAATGTGATCCTCTAACTGAGCCAAGATTACAGATTTTTGGCCTGTCAAAGCTCCCAATGACTTCACTGAGGTCTCATCTAGCAGAGCTTTACCTTTTTCTCTAAAGTGTCCCACTGTTGCTACTACTAGGTCAATTCCAGCGGTGGAAGCTGTAGTGTAGACAACACACAGGTGTTTATCAATATATCACCTATGCCTATTTAGAGATGCTACATTGGTAGTGAATTATGACTTTGAAGTTCGCTACTGTAGGCAAGGCCGAAAGGTGCCAGTGTAATTTGGGAAAGTTAATTAACCTGGCAGAAATTTTACTTCAGCATAAACCAACAGGAAGAAGAAAGAAATCGTAATGTTTATTCCGGGCCTTCTTGCTCCATAACATGCCTCTCCACTGGCCAAGGCCCAAATGTAGGGCACAGTGTGAGAGGCAGACTCAAAATAAAAGAGAAATAATTCATGCAGGAAACACATGCTGCCATGGGACTAGTTCCTTCCATCTGTATAAACAGCTCTTTCTCTAACATCCATTCCATAATTCTGTATACCTGATACAAATAATTTTCATTTTATGTGGAACATACATAAGCTTTAGGACTAAAATGAGTGACATCCCTCAAGAGTTAATCCTATTTACTTCTATGGCCTCCATTTCCATCCCTTAGCTCCCTTTTCTCCCCCTGTTTCTACAGTGATCTCTACTGCTATGGTGCTGAGACTTTGGTCACGGCTTTAGTTACCCGGGGCAGGTTTACTAACTCAGGGATGGTCTCAGACAAATCAGGATTGTGCTTTGATAGAAGCTTTCACAGGACTTGTGTGGTGTAAGTGAAGGCTATTAATTCTCCACTTTCATGAGGACTGATTTAATGCAAGTTTCAAGGAGAAAAGACTAACTTTTGAAGGAGGTGTCAGGGTGCAATAAAATTGAAAAAGTCTGTGAAAGAATATTCTTAGTACCATGCACTTTAGCTGATTATTCACCATGATCTTCTAGTCTTTTCAGAGTCCCTGCTTCCCAGGGTAGAGGCCCCCATCTTGCATTCTTTGTTCATAGATCTATAATTTTACATTTGGCCATATTAAACTGTTTTTGGCTTGTACCGAACAATCCAGAGTACTTTGTTTCAATGTCCTCTTCATTATTTACCTCCTGAAATGGCTGCCCTTGCTACCAGTGGATTCCCTTAGGCCAGAAAAACCTCCATTCACCACTTAGTTTGGCTTTATGGTCACTTTATATGGCTAGAGTCTATGTAAAGTCACCTTAATGGGGCTAAGGATGTGAGAAGAAATCCTAAGCTCATTGACATCAGGAATTTTGCCTGTGACTTCAGTGGAGCCAGGATTTTACCACTGATGTTTAGGACCTGATCATCTGAGGGGTAGGGTTGTCAGGCATCCAGTTTTCGACAGCTCCATTTGGCTCCCTGACTGCCCTGGCTCTACATGGGTCCCAGAAGCGGCCACCAGGTCTCTGCAGCACCTAAACCCGGGGTGGCCAACCTGTGGCTCTTTGTATAGGTTCCAACTCTGGGGCTGGACCTACAGATGCCAACTTTGCAATGTGCTGGGAGGGATGCTCACTGCTCAACCCCTATTGTGCCAAGGCCCTGCCCACATTCCACCCCTTCCCCCAAGCCTGACATGCTCTTGCTCCTCTCCCTCCCCCACAGTGCCTCCTGCGCATGCGAAAAAGCTGATTGCGGCGCACAGGCAGTGCTGGAGGCCAAAGGGCAGGAGCTGTTGGGGGGGGGGGGGGGAGGCGGGCCTGCTGACATATTACTGTGGCTCTTTGGCATTGTACATTGTCTCCTTCTCTGGTTCAGGTTTGCCCCCGGCCTAAGTGCACGGGCAGTCAAGGAGGTCTGCATGAACCCCACCCCCAGAGCCAGCTCCACAGCTCCCATTGGCCAGGAACCACAACCAGCTGGAGCTTCAGGGGTAGCAGCTGCGGGTTCAAGGGCAGCACATGGAGCTCCCAGGCTGCCCATGCACTTAGGGGTTGCAGGGACCTGGCACCTGCTTCCTGGGACCTGCAGTAAGTGCCACTGGGACCTGGAATCCCCAAACCCTCCTGCACCCTGAAGCCCTCCCACACTGCAACCCCCTGCCCCAGCCTAGAGTCCCCTCTCCCACTTCAAACCCCTCATCCCTGGCTCCATCCCAAAGCCCATACCCACCCCCTGCACCCTACCCCTCAGAAGGAGCCCTCAGCCTGCTCCCACACCCCAACCTCTTGGCCCAGCCTGGTGAAATTGAGTGAAGATGAGGGAGAGCGAGCAAGGGAAGGAGGGCGGGGGATGGAGTGAGCAGGGTCGGGGCCTCATAGAAGAGGCAGGGTGGACATGTTTGGTTTTGTGTAATTAGAAAGTTGCCAACCCTACTGAGGTACCAAGTACAGCCTGAAAGGATGTGAGCACACTCACCTCTGCATGACTTCATGGGAGTCAAGGCACTCATCACCACCCAGGAGGCATTAACGCTTTACAAGACTGGTTTATTAGTGGGCCAAATCCTGCCATCCTTACTCAGAGAATGCCACAGAGTTAAGAATGTCAGGATTTGAAGAATCCTGTAGAAGAGCTGTATGTTTTATTTAATTTGATAACACTGAGGTAACAACCACTTCCTGACACAAATGGATATGTTGACCATTTCATAGTTTCAGCTATGTTTGGTCCTGAATTGACAAGAAACATCAGAACATAAGAGCATCCATATTGAGTCGGACCAAAGGTCCATTTAGCCCAGTATCCTGTCTTCTGACAGTGGCCAATGCCAGATGCCCCAGAGAGAATGAATGGAACAGGTAATCATCAAGTGATTCAGCCCGTCACCCATTCCCAGCTTCTGGCAAACAAAGGCTAGGGACACTATCCCTGTCCATCCTGGCTAACAGCCATTGATGGACCTGACCTCCATGAATTATCTAGTTCTTTTTTGAACCCTGTTATAGTCTTGATCTTCACAACATCCTCTGGCAAAGAGTTTCACAGGCTGATGGTGTGTTGTGTAAAAAAAACAAACAAACAAACAAAAAAACACCCAAACCCTTCCTTTGTTTACTTTCATTTGGTGTCCCCTAGTTCTTGTATTATGAGAAGGAGTAACTAATGCTTTCTTGTTTACTTTCCGCACACCAGTCATGATTTTATAGACCTCAAACATATCCCCTCTTAGTCATCTCTTATAAGCTGAAAAGTCCGTCTTATTAATCTCTCCTCATACAGAAGCCATTCCATACCCCTAATCATTTTTGTTGCCCTTTTTTGAACTTTTTCCATTTCCAATATATCTTTTTTGAAATGGGGCAACCACCTCTGCATACAATATTCAAGATGTGAGTGTATTGTGGATTTATATAGAGGCAATAGGATATCTTCTGTCTTATTATCTGTCCCTTTCTTAATGATTCCCAACATGCTGTTTGCTTTTTTGATTGCCACAGCACGCTGAGTGGATGTTTTCAGAAAACGATCCACAATTACTCCAAGATCTTTCTTGAGTGGTAACAGCTAATTTAGACCACATCATTTTATATGTGTAGTTGGAATTGTTTTCCAATGTGCATTACTTTGCATTTGTCAACACTGTATTTATCTGCCATTTTATACAGTGAAATGTTTCTGACACATAACTGAGCTCAGCTAAAGTTGATAAGGTCAGATTGCCAAGTTTATTGTGGACATATAAGTGCTGAATTGTCAGAGCAACAGCCAATCAAAGTGCAAGGACTTGTATACTGTGTGGTGACTGAAAACTAGCCTCCAGTTCTTGTGCTGGCTCCTTAAGACCATCCATTTAATTATAACAAAGAAGCAAAGCAGCAATTGGTGCTGCATGTTAAGTTTTTGTTTGTAACCATGGTTGAGTGGGTAGCACATTGTGTGTGACTGGTTGCCTAGCAACTTCAGTTCATTTAGCAAAATTTAATTTCCATGTATTTCATATCAGGTATAGCTGAGTAATAAATTCTTCCATTTTGCTACTTCTTGTGTTTAAACTTTCCCTCAGAGCTAAAAGAAGCAGGATCCTGGAATCAAAGCAGAGGTGGGGAGGAGAGGCTAGAATCAAGGAAAGACATGCCAAAATGTGACAACTTTAAATTATAATTAAGCAGAGGAATGTCCCAGAGAATCTAACTATTCAAGTATAAACATCCTCTGCTTTTTTCCTGGAAAACAATAATGACCGTTCATGCACTATCATCACTATCTCCTGAACACTACCTGCATTTATAAATAAAGAGGAAGATGCTGTCCCTTGCTTAAGGCCCTTACAGCGTAAAGGACAATCATTTTAAAGTTATCCTTAGAAACCCCCTGGGAGGCAGGTAAGAAAGTATTTTTCCCCATATTACAAGGCAAATGCAGGAAGAGACTGAGGATTTTTTGGGCACTAAAAGGAACTCAGGAGCTCTCTGACTCTTCACCCCTCCCCTAGAAAACAAATACATTTTATTAGGATTCAAGAGCACAAATTCTCAGAGGTGCCTTCTTTGGAAAGTCAAGAATCAGAGAGGTAACTGTGTTGTTCTGGATATGCAGAAGTGACAAAGTCCCAACAGCACAAGAAGAACAACTCCACATGGACTCCTCCTGAGGGTCAAAATGACAGATTGGACCTATACATAGAATGCTTCCACCGATGTGCACAGGCAGAAATTGTGGAAAAACAACATTGCTTGCCTCATAACCTACATCAGGGGTCGGCAACCTTTCAGAGGTGGTGTGCCAAGCCTTCATTTATTCAATGTAATTTAAGGTTTCATGTGCCGGTAATACATTTTAATGTTTTTAGAAGGTCTCTAAGTCTATATTATATAAACTATTGCTGTATTTAAAGTAAACAAGGTTTTTAAAATGTTTAACAGGCTTAATTTAAACTGATAAGATCTGCATTTTTATTTTAGTGTGATCTTTGCCTGTGTGTGTGTGTGGCGGGGAGGAATAACGAAAAGGCAGCTGTTAAGCACACACACCCCCTCCCAAGCTCTGAGCCTGGTGCTGGATCACAACCTCCTCCCCAAGTAGGTAGATGCCTTTGATGGGCTGGGATGGCACTTCTGTGCAGGGTGGTGGTGGCTCGGGGTGCGAACCCCCCCTCAACACACCTCCTTCCCCTGCAACAAGGTTCTGAAGCACAGGGATGGAGAGGAAGCAGAGCCAGGGGGAGCCTAGTTTTCAGGGAAATACAGACATGCCTGTATTTTTCTCCCCATGCAGGGAGGGGGTGGAGGGTCATTTGCTGCCAAAGACTATTCCTGCTGCCTTGTAGGGCTTTGTGCAAGTAAAGAGCTTCCCCTATGCCTATGCTGCATGTCCCAGCTTCCCTTACCATGCCGAGGGAGAGCCGATGACTACACATGGAACTCAACACTCTGCCTTGCCGCTCTGTGGGAGGGAAAGGGGGACAGAGGAGGGGAGGGCTCTGACTGCTGTAGGATCCAATGGCTGCAAGTGGCTCAGACCCACATGTCCAGTCAGACACACCTCACTCTGCATGGGGGAGAGGGAAGGGGGGAAATCCTAGACATGTGAGCTGGGAGCATTCCCAGCATCAGCCGGCTCTGTGTTCCAGCTGCCGGTTCAGGCTGCACTGTTCCATGGCTGCCTGCCCCTTGCAGGGACCTTGGTGTGCCAGTCAAAATCTGCTCCTGTGCCAGCTTTGGCACACATGGGGGGCGTTGCCGACCCCTGACCTAAGTTATGCAGAACACAATGCCATCCACAGCTTCAGAAACAACCATGACATAATCAAAGAGGCTGATAAAGGAGGTGCTGCTGTCATCATGGACAGGTCTGACTACCAAAAGGAGGCTACCAGACAACTCTCCAATACCAAATTCTACAGGCCACTTTCCTCAGATCCCACTGAGGAATACACTAAGAAACTGCACCATCTCCTCAGGACACTCTCTACACTAACACAGGAACAAATTAACATACCTTTAGAGCCTTAGCCAGGGTTATTCTATCTACTACCCAAGATCCACAGACCTGGAAATCCTGGACACCCCATCATCTTGGGCATTGGCACTCTCACTGAAGGACTGTCTGGATATATAGACTCTCTACTCAGATCCTATGCCACCAGCACTCCCAGCTATCTCCATGACACCACTGATTTCCTGAGAAAACTACAGTGCATTGGTGATCTTCCAGAAAACACCATCCTAGCCACCATGGATGTAGAGGCTCTCTACACAAACAGCCCACACAGAGATGGAATACAAGCTGTCAGGAACAGTATCCCTGATGATGCCACAGCACTTGTGGTTGCTGAGCTCTGATTTTTATCCTCACACACAATTTCAAATTTGGTGACAATATATATCTCCAGACCAGTGGCACTGCTATGAGTGCCCACACGGTCCCACAGTATGCCAACATTTTTATGGATGACCTGAAACAACGCTTCCTCAACTCTCATCTACTCACGCCTCTTCTCTACCTACCCTACATTGATGACATTTTCATCATCTGGACCCATGAGAAGGAAACTCTGGAAGAATTCCACCATGATTTCAACAGCGTCCACCCCACCATCCACCTCAGCCTGGGCCAGTCTACAGAGGAGGTCCACTTCTTAGACACCATGGTGCAAATAAGTGACAGCTACATTAACACCACTCTATACCAAAAACCTACTGACAGCTATGCCTACCTTCATGCCTCCAGCTTCCATCCCAGACACACTAAAATGATCCATCGCCTACAGCCAAGAACTGAGGTAAACTGCATTTGCTCCAACCCCTCAGGCAGAGGCCAACACCTACAAGATCTTCACCAAGCATTCTCATGTAAGCAGTGTCAGGAATGAGATATATTCTGACATCTGGTGGCGAACTGTGGGAATTACAGTGAGTTTTGGAAAATAACTTTGGGGCTGATCAATTTGCATAGACACACCCACTGCGCCTAGCCTGAGCTCACAGCAGCCCACATGGCCACTTCGGCTGATGTGGGAGCCCCAGTTTCTATGTTACTGGGGCAGGAATGATAAAGTGATGTTATCCTGATCGTGTGAATGAAGGACTATGGACATATACTTGGCCCTTGTTATGATGGAGGGACTCGCCATCATCTAAGTAGCACTCACTGGTCAAGGGCCACGCGCTTCAGAACACTCTGAGATTGAGAGAGACTATGGGCAGGCCTCTATACCTTTTGGTGAGGGACTTGTCTAAGGGCCCCCCAGGCCTATTGCACTCTGCCTCTCTCCACTGTTGAATGTTAGAGCTAATTTTGATTTCCTTAGGAGTCTTGGTTCAGCCTGCTAAGCTGAATTCACTTTGAGTTTGCTGGTGCCAAGGTGCTGATTCCCCCCACTAAGAGCTGAAATCACTGAGCACTGTGTTAAGTGGGGGTGGGCCTAAAGGCATGTTGGTGGCACCAAGCAACTTGTGCAGCTAGCAGAGCAAAGCAGTGGACTCAGCCGAGCAGTTCCTGGGTGCAATTTGTGTGACTGGCAGCGGACTCCGCCGAGTGGTTCCTGAATGCAGTTCGTGGGTCGACTAGTGGAGCTGTTTGTGCTGCTGACGGAGTGACTGGCACCGCACAGCTGTCCGTGTGTCGGCTAGCAGGACGGTTAGCGGAGTGACTGGCATTGCAGAGCAGAGTGGATTGCAGTGAGGGCTGCAGCGGAACCCCACAGAGAGGCGGTGCAGTCGGCCTCGGACCACGTAAGGTGTCCCATGCCCTACCCTCCATTTCCACTCAGGCTGGGAGGTAAGACTCTGCCAATAGACTTTTGAACTCTGCACTGACCAAGAACAGAGACTCTTGGGCTGTTGGAGTTTTGGGACTATTGAGTGACTTTTTGGGGTTGTGGAACTCAAGAAGAGCCAAAGGGAAGGCCACGGCCTATTTGCTGGGAGGGGGGCTTCTGGTTCATGGTTTGGTTTATTAACCTTGTTTGTGGTGTTTCCCCAATATAATGCCACATTGTTTCTCCCTGTTATTAAAAGGCTTTGGTACACTCAGACTCTGTGCTTGCGAGAGGGGAAGTATCGTCTCTTACAGACGCCCAGAGGAGTGGTATATGGTTGTCCCAGGTCACTGGGTGGGGGTTCGAGCCGGTTTTTGTATTGTGCTATTGGAATGGAACCCCTGGATACTGAACCCGGCCCTTGTTACTGCCAACTCGGAGGGGCAGAAGGGTTACATTCAAAACTACAATACCCGCACAAGGAAATAAGGAAGCAGATTAACAGAGCCAGACATGTACCCAGAAGCCTCCTGCTACAAGACAAGCCCAAGAAAGAAAACAGAACACCACTGGCCATCACCTACAGTCCTCAGTTAAAACCCCTCCAACGCATCATCAGTGATCTACAACCCATCCTGGACAACAATCCTTCATTTCACAGGCCTTGGGAGGCAGGCCAGTCCTCGCCCACAGACAACCCACCAACCTCAAGCATATTCTCACTAGCAACTGCACACTGTGCCATAACAACTCTAACTCTGGAAACAATCCATGCAACAAACCTTGATGCCAACTCCACCCACATATCTACACCAGCAACACATCACAGGACCTACCCAGATCAGCCACACATCACCGGTTCATTCACCTGCACATCTACCAATGTAATATATGCCATCATGTGCCAGCAATGTCCCTCTGCTATGTATATAGGCCAAACTGGATAGTCCCTGTGAAAAAGGATAAATGGACACAAATCAGACATTAGGAATGGCAATATACAAAAACCTGTAGGAGAACACTTCAATCTCCCTGGACACACAACAGATTTAAAGGTAACCATCCTACAGCAAAAAAACTTCAAGACCAGACTTCAGAGAGAAACTACTGAGCTACAGTTCATTTGCAAATCTGACACCATCAACGCAGGATTGAACAAAGACTGTGAATGTCTGGCTAACTACAAAAGCATTTTCTCCTCTCTACATGTTCACACCTCCAAATCAGCTGCTAGAAGAGGATTTCATTCTCCCTGATTAGAAATAACAAAGTGGTTCAGCCTGATTGAATTAACCTTGTTGTTCTCTAACCTGTTCTTGCCTACTTATTTATACCTGCCTCTGGATACTTCCACTGCATGCATCTGACAAAGTGGGTACTAGTCCACAGAAGCTTCTGTTTCAATACTTTTGTTAGTCTTTAAGGTGCCACAGGACTCTTTGTCGCTTCTTTGGAAAGTGTCATTCCTCTTTAACAAGCTGCTGCTGTAACACTGCGGCATGTAGGGCCATAGCAATAGGAAGGACAGGAACTTGAAGTTCAGGCTATTTTGTGTGTCTTTTAAGTGAGGAAAGAGAATTTTTGCTACAAGCATCTCACAGCTATTCAGTCTATAGTTGGCTTGAGGTTCTAGCCACCCCTTGTTTAGAGTGCCACCTAGTGTTTCACACCCCACAAAACATTTACAAAGACGCTTATTTCAGTGTGATACAGATGCTAGCTGGAGAGAAAGCACTTTTACATAATGGAGATCTGTTACCTAAGGGAAAAGCACTATTTTTTGCATCTATTTTATAATGCTATGGGTAACCTTCCATTCCAAAAGGGAGAATAGTTTGCTGTGTGAATAATACCATGGTAGTTGTCGCTATAGAAAGTTCTTGGGGAAAGTTGTTTGAGTTTGGATTGTAGAAGTGAGTTCTGTCCTGAATGGGTAACGAGAGAAATAGAGGTTAAGATGTGCCAGGAGTAGGTGGTATTATTTAAACTCATTTGAGTCTGTGCCAGTGCATTTGAACCAGTCCTCTGACCACAATGAGCTATTAAAGAAAGAAAGATTGCCACAGAGATGAAAGGAAAGGCTGGTCTACATATCTATGTGCAATGTGAATTAACACCAGTTCAGTTATTTTGGTGCAGGTGTGGGTGTGTGAGGACACTCTTATTTCAGAATACATGTGGCTACAATCAATCAAGCTAGCTAAAATCAGTAACAAAACTGAATTATGCTTATTTGATTTTAGCCACTTTTAGTCTGAAATTAAGGTGTCTGCATAGGCTGGGTCTGAAATTTATTTTGGTTCACAGCTGTTTTTACTTTGTGCAAGATTGAGTACAGATCAGTTCTAAACAAGAATGTAAACTACTGAAAGATAAGACATTATTGTCGGTGGCTCTACTATAACTGATGTGCAGTACAGTATGTCTTTGTCTATGGGATGCTCAGTGAGGCACAAGCCACTGCTTTAGGGAAACTCCAGTCTAGATAAACTGATATTGGATCCAGTGAGGCAACTCCTATGTTTTTAATGTATGAAGTACTGAATTACCAGGTGCACAAATACAGCTGAATGTGATAAGCAAATGAAGTGAGAATTTCAAGACAGTTAAATCAGCAATAAAAAAAAGCTGAATATAACAATAAGTGAACAGTATCAATATCATGCATGCCATTAAAAATGTCAGCAGTACTGACAGGAAAAGTATATTAATGTGCACTTTGAAAACAAAATTTGGAATAACATGATTGACCAGGCTGGTCTTTGATTGCAACACGTGATCCAACACAGAGGTTAGATTTTGGGCACCGCAAAAAAAAAAGTGTGTGGGGTGTGACTTCTGATTGTCCTGTGATTTTATACATGTTGGAGGGGGTTCTTTACATGCCAGTGAACATGTCTTACTATTTATATAAAAATGTATTAATTAAATCATGCTTCTTTGTGCCTTGACAAGGGAACCTACTGGACCCAACCAAACTCACTTTCAGTTATTGTGGATCCCTTTCAAGGATCACTGCAAGAACAGACTAGACATTAGAAGCAACTTAATAAACATGCATGTATGCCTCACTTTGGCAATCTATACCTCCTCTTGGTGTACAGAGACCACTATACCATGTTAATATATACTCTGTACAAATTTCCAAATGAAATCTGTAATTTGTATATGTAGCTTACTAACCCCACAAATTTTTAAGACAGTGAAAGGTGTACTAAGTAAACACTCCAGGAACTGACAAAAGTTGGTTGTCTTGACACACACACAATGAACAGGTAGTAGTTTTGGACACAAAGGAAGAGGTGGCTGTAGAGGAAAAACTAACTCCTACACTCAAAATCCACTGATACTCTCTGCTTTCCTGATTAATGTGTCCCTCAGAGAAATTTTAAGAATCAATGGGGAGGTAATTTTCCTTGAAACAGGAAATAACAGCTGAATCCACCTTAGGGGATCTGGTGATTTGTCAGAAAGATTCATAGGGAGCCCAAATAGTTACTGAGCAGACTTAGAAAATTGATTTGAATCTGGGGAACAACATGTTAACTCCATGATGTGAAAAAACAGGACTGAGAGGAAGGAATCTCTTGCTTTTTCCACCCAAGAGTAGCTGGAGACCTTTAGAATTCATGCTTTATAGTGGGATCTCCAATTGCATTACAAAGAACATTCATGAGTAAAAAATCCCAATTCTCCAAGCCACCTTCCTGGCTAGACAGGGCATTGAATCACAGGTTTAGACTCAGAAGAGTCTCACCAGTTCCCTTCTTTTCAGAGAAAGAAAGATAAGACAGAGGAGAGTGTAGCCAGAGCTTGGCTGCTGATTTGCAGGGAAGCCTGGTTTAGAAGAAGTGGCGAGCAAATTCCGTCAGCCTGTATAAAGAGTGCAAGACGAAATACTTAAGATTTCATTGAATAGGATTTTTTATTAGTCGTCTTTGTTGGATAAGACTCTTGCCTGGATTGGAATGGCAAAAATGATTGATTTAGCCAGGGAAGATCTGCAAGGGATCATTCAGGGAGTTGGAAACCCCTGAATTAACTTCATTGGAGGTTCACCTTCCATGACTTTGTTGCCCATAGAATCCATAGTTCCAGGAGAGTTCTCTGCTGTTATTGGTGAGCTTCCTGTTCTTCTCAGGCTGGAAGGGTGCTCTGCAGAAGGACAAACAACTTCGCCTCAGAGGAAGTTGAGGGCCAGGGGTGAGAGTGTTGATTGCTTCTCATAGGTCACATTCTGCCACCCTTACTCAATGGAATACTCAAATCCTCAGATTATTTTCTGGAGCCCTCTATATTCCCTGCGCCACCTCCACCACTGATTTAGGGTTCCAGGATTCAGCTGTGGGATGGGAGGTGTTGGGGTGTTAGCCCCAAGGGGCAGAGGAAAGCAAACATTACCTGTGGCAGCCATAACAGAACTCCCTCAGGACAAACATTTATTTCTATATTTATTCTTAATTTTAGACTTCTCTGCTGATTTCACTGAGCTGGCAAACTAAGATTGTGTCACCAAGCAAGCAGCAGGTATTGTTTCCCTGGCTCTCTAGTGAGACAGAATTCTAGTGAGGCAGAATTCAACTGGAAATACAGAAATGTGTCAGTTTCATGGATTAGTTCCTATCTTGCCTGTAGCAGCTTGTTACTTCAGCTTCTTTTGTCAAGTATTTTATGACATTTCCACAGATTGGTGGTAGGATGGGACAGGAAGATTCACTTTTTAAAAACAAATATCATCAAGACAGAGAAGTCACAGACCACGATTTGAGTAAACACAGTTTGGTGTTAGAGCAAAGTAATAGGACAGCAAATGTAGCAGAAGCAAGAGAATTCCCATCCAAAGTAAACAGATATTATAATACAATAAAACATCTATATTCATCAGGTTCCCTGGTTGTTTTTGTAGTGTCATTTTGCTCATAAACTAAGGTTTGCAGCCAACTCATAAAAAATGGCTCCTCTCTGTTTTCTCAACATCTTTTAATTTGTCCATAATTAATATGTCCCATATCCTTTGAAACCAAGCAATACCATCTGGGAGAGCTTTCCTTTCCCAATATTCAGCAAATGAGTAGCTGGCTGAGACCAAAATATACTCGGTACTGTTTAACTAACAGATAGCCTTATGGGGAAATTTAACGATGCCATCTGAGACTGTGGCACACTGGGCCAAATTCATCCCTATCACTTTATAGAAATCAGTGGAACTGACACCAGGAATGAATTTGACCTAGTGTGATTTTGCTGTGCTAGGTGGATCTGTCAATGTTTTCATTACAAGTTTTTAGTGGAATGTAGGATGTTGCTCTGAGACCGCTAGTTATGCTACCAGCTGTGAATACAAGTGCTGTGTTTCATTTTCATGTTTGTATGTGTGACCGCGACCTTTGTTTTCACAGCTGTTAGCCCGTTGGAAAGGTTCCGTTCCTTCACAGTTAGGGATTTGCTGCTATATATTAACAAGGGCTCCCTTGCAAACTCCAAAGGAAACAAGAACAGCTCTTCCATATCCCAGTGGTCAGAGGAAGGGTCAGTGATGGTGCTTGCAGAGAGCATGGGGCCTGGACCAGAAAATCTATTAATGTATTACCAATTTAGTCAAGGAGCAAAAAAAAAAAAAAAAGCTTTTTACAAGGAAGAAGACACATAGCAAAGAAAGTAACAGGAACTGCACTTTTCTGGAAAGGTTTACACTTTTCCTGAAAAGCGGAGTAAGCTTCTTGGTCATATAGCACAGTGTTGACAGAAAATGCATTCTTGAATTTGAAAGGTAGGGTGGACACCTTGCTGGGGAACTTAGGTATGTCCATCCCACTGGCTTTTATAATGCCTGCCATCTGGCTTAGTCCAAATCAAAAAGTTAGCTCTTCACAAGCATTTTTACAAACCACAGGGATAAGTCATCTCCAACAGGGATGGGTTAGCAGAACCCAGAGAGGAAGTGAACACTAGCACAGGCATGAATTAGCATCTATCTTTGCTTTAGCCTTCCCTTGGCAACTTTGAAATAAATTCTTGGTAAACATCCTGTAGAAGGGTGGACTCACTGCTAGAGCACCTCTTCATAGCTAGGCACTATGGCCTTCCCCTGTCTAGCACCCTCTCCAAACAGTCACTCAACTCCTGCAGCATCCACCTCTTTTTGTGACTCAACCCTCTAGCCAGGTCATGTTCTAGTCCCACCCCAATAGAAAGTCCAGCAAAAACAAGTGTCCCCTGCCCTCAGTTCCAGGCCCAGTGGTTCATACACCCTTTTCCTCAGGCTTTCGGTCATCCTTAGCCCCTTCTTCAGGGGATTGGTAGGGGAACCCAGGCCCACCATCTACATTGTGCTGCAGTCGAGAGAGCCTAGGACAGGCAGTCAAGATTCACTCTGCCAGACTTTGTTGCCACCTCCCTGGACTCCTTACTAAGCCTGTAAGCACGCCCATCCCACAACCTTTCCAAGTTCACCCTTTTCTTAGGGCCAGGACTCACACAGCTCTCCCTTGGAATCCCTTAACAAAAGCTCATATGTGCTTCTGGCCTCCTCCAGTTTGACTGTTCATCTCTCTCTGTTCCTCAGGTGAATGCCTCCTGGAGATCTCTCCCTAGAAGTCCAGATACAACCCTATTATTAGGGCTCACCGCTGGAGCTTGTTCCACCCCAGTGACTGCTCTATGTACCTCTTGCCAGATTTAGCTACTCCAAAGAGAACTGCAGGTCCTACTTTCCCAGAGGCTCCCCTTTCATCCTCCCAGTCTCTCACTCTAGTCCCAGAGAGCGACTGCAAATTTATCCCTGCAACCCCTGCTGCTCCTGACTTTATAGTTACTATCGAGCTCCTCTCTCAGCTGGGACTGACCTTTAATGGGCTTGGCACACCCTTCAGGTGAAGCAAGGGTGTTAATTTGCACCTGAGGCCCACATTAACTCTTTTAAAGCCAGGGTGGGATATATACCCCACCACACATCCTATAGTCTTGGGATGGAATAAAAGAAAGTGACCCAAATGCCTTTTAGTTCCGTGTGAGGGACTTGGTGTCACACTGAGGGCAATACAAAGGATCAGACAGATTAGAGACCTGTCTTCTATTGGGGCTAGTGATGGCATTTTAAAAGGCTCACAGCCAGTAAAAAAAAAATATTCAAAATTTGGAAACCAACTGTGGAGAGGTCACTCACCAGCCAGTGTGCCCCCTAATGGCCTGAAATGGTACAGCAGCCTCTGAGGCTCCACTCCCCTCTGTTGACCACCCCACCAAAATTGTGGTAATTTGCCTCTTCTCACAGCTCAGGCCTTTGGCCAGATTGCTTACAGCAATGGTTCTCACCTCAAACAGTGACTTACGTATACTGTTCTATATACTATATCAGCACCCCTGATGGGGTGAGTTCATTTTAATGGGATCACCAGGGCCAGTGTTAGACTCACTGGGGCCCAGAACAGAAAGCCAAAGCCTGAGTCCCACTGTGCAGGGCTGAAGATAAAGCATGACTAAGTGAGGTGAAACTTGAGGTACGCAAGACAAATCAGACTCTTGAAAGAGGTACAGTAATCTGGAAAGGTTGAGAACCACTGAAGTAAAACAATCTTTACTTATGAACTAAGACCCCCTATTGGTATGTTTTTTTTTCTGGAGCTTGAACTACCTAGGATATTTTTTGTATAGAACTATGAACAGTTTTTACTAAAAACAAAACTTTAAGCTTTATTGTCTTAAAGATGGTAGCAGGAGCAACTTTACATAGCTTTTCTGGCAAGTTGAGGTGACAAATGTAATCAAAACATACAGACTAAGATAAAACTGATGCTTCTCAGCTGAATAAACATTGACACCTGTTCACATCAAACTACTCTTCTAACATCCGCTGTTAAATTGTTCAAACCTGATTCTCCTCTCATTTATACTTGTGTAATTTTGGAGTAACTCCATTCAAATGAACAGTTAACAGAGGTGTAAACAGGTGTGAGAGGAGAATCAGGCTCAAACTTGACCACGTCATGCTAATAAGACAACACTGACTACTCAGCTAAATTGCTTTGCCAGATTAACATTACACTGAAACAAAGTAATTATGTTGTCCCTACTTCAGGAGCTTATAAATAGACCTTCTGTTTTTTTAACTTTATTTTTAATTGACAAATACAGATTAACACAAACTAATACCAAAAATAACATGAAATTAGTGTTTATCCAACAAACATTGGAAATGGTTACTTGTGTCTAATGGCTTCCTTACACAGAACAGCAATGCAGACTACGGGGGTGTGATTTCTAAAGCGCAGTAATGTGTTGGGCATTAAGTAGTCCTTGTAGACCCTGCTGGTGCACACTAAAGGTTCACTAGTGTGCTTTAACACAGTGCTGTTTGAAAAGTGCTATGTTAAAGCGCACTGGGGACCAGGAAGAGATTACTCATGACAGTATATACTACTATAATGAGTAAAGTATATAGATTAATAATTACAGTTTATACAGAGGGAGCCCTGAAACCCTGATTTTTTTAAACTTTATAAAAAACTAAAATTGGTAAAAAATAAACCCTGAAAAATGGAATTAATAAACCTTAAAAAACAGAAGTGCAGTTTATACAGCAGATTGGGTACATGAAAGTACATTTCCTTTTTATACGTAATTATGGACAGACTGTACAATAGTTCAAGTGCACAGCCAGTTTGCATTATATGCCTCTATTTTAGCTCCCCTATAACTCTGAATTTTAAAATCATCCCATTTACTCTGAAGACAAAGGAAAACTGATTTGTAAAGTTTGAAGAAAACTCAATAGTTTTAGCTAAAACTCATTAAAATATTACTCTGATTTGAAATGTTGACTCGTCTAATGTTTTGTTGCCCTCTCTAGCTCAAAAATGGCTTGCTATTGCCCCTTCAAACTAATAGCTCAGTTTCCAATACAGTGGTTCTATTTAAAGAAAATAGGTTATGATCAAGCAAATAATTACATTTGATGGAGGTTTTGTGTGATTAGTTCTGGGCCCAACCCTGCTCCTTTTGACGGCAAGCCATTAAAGGTTTTTGCCATTGACTTCAGTGGGAACAGGATCCGGCACTGCCCATGCAAGAGAATGTTGTTGCAACAAATAGGGCATTCTGGGAATTATAATTCAATAGGGGATCATATGACCACAGGCTGTAAGTATGGACTGTTGGGGCCAAAGACCAGGGCCCAGGACTATGTAAAAGGCCCCTAGCTTTTTACTGCATGAGACCAGGGATGAGACAGATCTTTGTAAGGGCCATGAATGCTGTGGATCCCTGCTAAGCTCTTCCTCCAAAGTCTGAACTGAGATTGGCAATGGGTGTCTGTTGAGATGGAGTCAGGAACAGAGTCTGGAAGAGGTTACTTGATACATCTTATAACATAATGTTCATCACTTGCTGGGCAAGGAAGTAGCAAATAAATTGTCAAGACAGTTTGGCAATAGCCATAGCTGGAGCAGGAACAGGATCTGAACAGTGAGAGCCAAGGAATGGCTCATCACATAAACATGGAGTCCAATGACCCTATACGAGGTCTTCAGTCCAAACCTAGTGTCAGAAATCCTTGACTCTCACATCAGGATGGCTTTTACTTCACTTCACTTTCAGAGAGAACACATGGGAGAGCCCAGATCTTCTCTCTGTTCTGGGATCTAGTGCAGGAGCCCTGTATTAAGCAGCCAAAATCTGCTTCCCCAGATTCATTGATAGTTCCCTGGGCCACTTCCCACCTTCATCTACAGCCAGGTCTCATTCACAGAACTCCTCCTTCCACTGCTTTGTACCACTTCCTGCCAATTTGTAGCTGATGCAAAGTCCACTTGAAAGCCTCCTTTCTGTCTGATATGTAGACTCTTACCCCAGCTGTTGATGGTCCATCAATTAGCTGCAGCTGAGGAGGTATGTACTCTGTTAGCCTATAGGCAGCTGTGGCAGGATGAGGTTTATACATCCCACAACTCCTAGTGGGTCAAAATGAAGTTTAAAAAGCAAATAGCTAAAGGTGTAAACACAAACCATAAGAGATTCTTTAAGTATCTCAGAAGCAGGAGGCCTGAAAAAGAATCAATGGGTCTGCTGAGTCACTATGGGCTAACAGGAGAAATTAAGAAGATAAGGATGTTGCTGAGAAGCTAAATAATTTCTTTGCATCAGTCTTCATCATTGAGGATGTTGAGGAGATTCCTACCCTAGACCTGACCTTTCCTGGTAACAAAAATGAGGCATTCTTACAGATTGAATAGCTGAGGGAGATGGGCTGGGAAAACAATTATTTAAAATGCAATAACTCTCCAGAGTATACATCCAAGAATTCTGAAGGAAGGAGCTGAAGTATGAAGTAGATGAGCTGCTAACAAAAAAATGTAATTGCTCATTAAAATATATATACTGTTCCAGAAGATTGGGAGTTTGGAAATGCTGTACACATAATTTTAAAAGGCCCTAGTGGTGATCAAGGGAATTATAGACCCAGGAGCCTTACATCTGTATCTGGCCAATTGTTTGACTCTGTAACAGAATAACAAAACACCTGGAAGATCGTGATTTTATAGGATGGACTCCACAAAGATAAATCACATTTCATTAATCTCTTTGAACATGTTAAAGGAGTAGACGACGGAGACTGCTCTAATTTGAAGAGCCTAATACAGGAGTGGGTTCATGAGGTTCTGTGGCCTGTGAGGTGCTGGTCAGATTAGATGACCGTGATGGTCCCTTCTGGCCTTAAAATCTATTAGTCTATGAGTCTAACTGGTTGACATATCATTTATTTAGACATCCAAAAGGTGTCCAACAACGTTGCCTACTTGAAGTTACTAAAGAAGCTAAGTAATAATGAGGTGAGAATCAAAGTATTGACATGGATCAAAAACAAGCTAGGAAACAGAGAGCAAAGAGTATGAATAAATGGTAGATTTTCATCACAACAAAAGGTCAGCAGGAGGGTGGCTTAAGGTTCAGAACTATGCCCTGTGTTCTTTAATATATTTATTTATGATCTGGAAAGGAGGGGGACAAATTGTGAGGTAGAAAAATTTACAGATGACAAAGTTATTTAGAGAGAGAAGATGGATGAGGTAGTATCTTTTATTGGACCAACTTCTGTTGAGGAAAGGGACAGGCTTTTGAGCTTCCAGGTGACCTTTGTGAAAGCTTGTCCATGTCACCAATACAGATGGGTAAGATAATATCTTTTATTGGACCAACCTTCCTGGGATCAAGATGGCTACAACAACACTGTAAACAACAAAGTCAGGACCAAAGAAAACTGGGAGGAACTTCAGTGAGACCTAACCAAACAAGGTGAATGGGCATCACAATGGCAAATGAAATACAATTTTCATAAATGCAAAGTACTACACATTGGAGCAGAATGTTTAAACTCCTCATATAATTAATATAGGCCCCCATGAAGTGTATCAACCCAAGAAAGAGACCTGGGCATCACTGCAGATATCTCAATGAGCAGCTGTGGTCAAAAAAGGCTAACAGGATGCTAAGATGCATGAGAAATACTGTGGATAGTACTGATCACCCATCTCAGAAAAGATATTGTAGAACTGGAGGGGGCTCAGAGAAGGGTGAAATCATGCAAACCTCCCACTCCTAGAGTGAGCCCTGGGCTACAGTAACCTGTGGATAAACCATGCTTATCCCATCAGTCTGTGATCAGCATTTGCAGATCTTCCCTTTGGCAGGCTGTGACCAATGAATTACAATGACCCAGAACAGCAGCCTTAAAACAAAAGTGTTGTTTATTTAGTCATAGGAATAAAGCATTCCAGAGAGAAGGATCTTAAACCAGCCAAAGATCTACACACAAATCTGTCTTTCCTCGAGTCTAACCATTCTGCTGGTGGGAACCTGGTAGATCAAACTTCTTCCAGACTTCCACACAGAAGGCTTTGGGTTCTCAGTCTCAAAAGCCTGTCTCTTCTTGAGAGAGAGCGTGTCTATTTAAACCTCCCTTGTCTTTTGATTCCTCCTTCACTGGGACTGATTCATCCCTGGGGAAACTTGTCTGGCAAGCCCAGGTAGGGGTAGTACCAGAGCAAACAGATCTTAAAAATTGTCCCTCAAATGTTTGCTGGGAAGTGTATATCTGGATCCCCCTCCCCGGGTGAATTTCCTGGTAGCCCTGCTATTGAATTAACTCAATAGGTGCATACAGTAAACATCACAGAACATTAATAAATTATTATAGGCAACTCTAAATTCATCACAATTGCTTTGACAATTAGTAACTCCTATGGTATCATGCTTCAAGATTGAGCCAATATCTGCCATAAGATTGGGGGTGGGCCAGGGAAAGCACAGTCCTTCCATATCTGGAGCTACTGAGCATTTCTGAATTGGGCATGGCTATCGCTATCCACCAGTCTAAAGGGAGACTGTATTGCACCTCTCAGTTCAAGACAGAAGTTCACAGAGATGGATGGGACAACGGAAAGCCAAAGCTTGGATAAAGTGGGCTTGACCCTAGAAGGTGCTGAGTCCTGCCAACTCCCACTGATGTCACTCATTAGGCGAGTAGAAGGTTGAAGGTGCTCAGCACACTGCAAGTTCAGCCTCAATATGGAGTAGCAACCCTAGCCTCAATTTCGCTTCTCCTCTGTCGCTGCCAGAGGGTAGAACTATTTGGTCCAGGCTCTGAGCCAGAGGTGAGCATGGAGAAGAGCATGTTTTAAAGATATGAAGAGAGAGAGAGGCAAAGAGCCATTCCTGAACTTTCCTTGGTGTCAATGCGCCCTTTCTTTCCCAGAGAAAGCTAACTGCAGCTCTTGACATGTTTGATGTCAGCTGGAGGAACAGATGTCTCAATGGTTCATTTCAAATTGTTCACTCAGCCAAACAGCACAGCGCAAATTGCATTAATTGCCTCACAGTATGAGCAAAGAACTAAGTGCTTCACATGTCCACAGCTGTGAATCACTGAGATGTCTTATCAGTATTCTAACTTGACAGATCAGTCAGGAACTCATCCATATGGGGGGAGGGGAACAGAGTAAAGTGCATAGCAGGAAAGATCATGTCTGTGATGGGTATTCGCTGCAAGTGACAAGAGATTCTGTGGAGTCAATTGCTCCTTCAACACTTGGTTGAGCCTTAAAGTGGTTTTATCAGCAAAATGCCACTTTGTGAACTAGTTTTTCTAATAATGTAAAAATCATGCAATAAGACACTTACTGAAATATTGAGGTGTGGGGAGGGACAAGAAGGGAGCATTACCCATCTAACGTAAAACCAAACTGAGACCCGTGACTTCCTAAATATCTTGTATATACTCTGACCAGATTTCTGTAGCCCATGTCCTGCCACACACTCTGCTTTAACCAGGTATGTTCTGCCCTTCCTTGATTGTCCAATTCATTACTTAGAAAGAAATTCTGATACTCTTATTCTACAAAGAGCCACACTGGAGTATATTAAATTACTATTCGACAAGAATAGAGATATCAGAATCTGACCTTTAACGTGTTCATTTAACTAAACATTGAAATACCTCATATCTTTGTGGCCACTATATAAAATATTTAAGTAAAATCTTTAATCAAATAGAAAATTCGGGCCAAGGTGGGAAATTGCAGCAGTATAATTTTTACATCTTAATGCCCAGTTTATTTAATTTGTGTGGTGTTGGTTGTAGCAAATTTCTGTTCTTGGGCTTGTATGTTATATGGGGTATTTTTATGCCAGGTTAGTCAGAGATCCTTTGGGTTCAAGCACTAAAGAAATAAAAATGTATAAGACAGAATCACATTATAAAATGAAAGTGACCAGAGCAGGAAAATTTAGCTCCCTATGGGAAACTTGAGCAGAAACCTCTACTGATGATCAATCCATGAGAGATGCATCAGCCCCTAACACTATTGTTAAGGATGTGAATATAACTATATTTGTAACTTATGCATAAGTCTGTATAAAATGTCTATATGCTTGGGTACTCATAATATTAATTGTAACTTCAATAAAACTTGCAAAATAGACTAGACCTTGTGCTTGTAAATGTAAGTATGGTCACTACCCTGGGTCTTTCAGTGTTCCTAGAGACTAAATCTGACGCAAATAGCAGAGATGACTTTCACTGTTTGGCTTGAAACTAGCCACCAGAACTGAACTAACAATGGTGTAATACCACATTACAAAATTCACTTTGAAGAAAATAAAAGGCTACAGAGTTGAGTGCTCTAGGAACTGAACATAAATGAGAAACCTGCTTAGGCAATAATTTTAATTTGCCACAGTTCGGGTTTAGTCTAAGAAGTGTATTTTTTATTGTTTGTTCGTTCGTAACTTTTTCATCAGTCTGTGTATAAGGTGAAATCGATATTTACTGATAAAAATCTAATCTTTCCAAGCCTATATCGACTTGATGTTGACATATAACAAAAGGCATCTTCTTGTGTCTTTCTGGAACACATAATTCTGTTTTCTGTATAGTTATCAGTTTGAAATCCACATGATAGTAGCATGGAGCAGAACACGGAGATAACCATGCAATTCACAATATTGCAATAGCAGCTGTTTAGGAGATTTTCACTGAAGCATTGCAACTGCACACTCAGCTGCACCATATGCAATACCCACTGAACCAGAACAAGCTAAACATAGTTAAACCTGATGGTTAAAAAGTCCTCTAAATCATCTGTAGAGTATTTTCTAAATGACCACTGGACATGGCCCATGATTTCCAAAGAGCCATATTTCCTATGCCATTCCCAAAGGGGGAAAAAAAGGAAGACAGAAGAGACTTTCTGAATTCTAGCTGCCAATTAAAGGGAGAGAGTAGGAGAGAAAGGAATGTTAGAATTACTGCAGTAACAGCCACATATGTTAAACTTACCACCACATCCTTCATTTCCACAGATGACAACTACAAATCTGTTTAGCTTTATTGTGGCAAAATTATTTTCAGCTAGTCCTGTGTTCAATTTGAGCATTCTGGGCATTTGAATGGTTGGATTGGATGTATTCCAGGACTGCAAGGAATTGAAAATCCTAATGTACATCAGTTGTGGCTGTCTGTGCATAAACTGTTATTGACTTCAGTGGGACCAGGGTTTTACCACGTGTGACTAAATTGATGGTAAGTAGCCGCAGTTCGAAAGCTTGGACTCAAAATTACAGCAAACAATATTAACATGCTGATAATCGGATTAAAGGTCACTGAAGTTCCTTAGCCACTTAAAAAAGTAAAAAAACCAAAACAAAAAACTCCAACTGGCATCTGGGGAGGGAGTTAATGGGAAATTGTATTAATTAATCCAAATTCTTAGACTATTGCTGATTATAGAACCAGGAAAAGCTGTTAGTAAATCAACTGTTGCACTAATTTTATCAGTGTGTAATATTAGCAATATTACACACCCAGAATATTATTGACAGGGTGGACTGCTATTAGCTTTTGAAGGTAAGCAATCCCAAACTTTTCAATCTCTTTTCATATAAGAGTTTTCCACGGCTTTGATCAGTCTCTTCACACTTTCTCAACATATTCTTTATGAGCTGTGGTGACCAGAACTGCATCCAGTGTTTTACATGAAGCCTTACCAATAACTTAAAGGCATTATAATATTTTCCATACTGTTCTCTGTCCTGTTCCTTGTACATTCCAACACATTTGCTTTTTGAGCTATAAATTGAGAACAGGTCTTCACTGAGCTATCCAGTCTCTTTCCTGAGTTGACAGAGTTAATTCAGAATGCTGTAAGGTGTAGGAGTAGTTTAAATTTTCCCCTCCACTATGCATTGCTCTGCATTTATAGAACATTCAGTTTAATTTGCTGTCATACTACCTATGCACCTAGCTTATTTACATTCCTCTGAGGTGCCTCACACGCCTTTCTGGACTAAACAGCTTTGCCATCTGCAAATTTTGCTACCCACCCCTTTCCAGATCATTAATAAATATATTAAACATGAGAGCTGCACTGAAACTTGAAGCATCGCACAGTTAACCTTGCTATTATGAAAACTTACTATTTCTTGCTTTGGTTCCTGTCTCTTAGCCAGTTTTCAATGTATCACACTACTTTGCATCTCTCATTCCATGACTGCAGAGTTTCTTTAGTAGCCTAGTGAGTGATCTTTTCAAAGGCCTTTTAAAAGTCTAAATAAATTAAAGAGACAAGGTGGGTGAGGGAATATCATTTATTGGACCAACTTCACCTAAAGAAGAGCTCTGTGTAGGTCAAAAACTTATCTTTTAATGGACCAAGACACATCACCTCACCCACTCTCTCATATCCCACAGGGCTACAACACTGAATAAACTATGTCAATCAGTTCTCATTTATTCACTGCTTTACTGGTATGTTCAACATGAGTTATTACATCTGGCTGACATAATTAATAGCTATAGCATCTACTTAAAACTGTGACTCAGTTCCTTTCTTGATTAAAAATATCTTTCGTCCATTCAGCTAAAGTCAAATGTTCTTGGTTTCTTTGCTAACCTATTAATTAAATGAAGATAATGTCTTTATCCGACACCTAGCACAAGTAAACAACATGGAGAGTACTGCCTAATACATTGTAATATTATGGTACAGCAACAGTTTTTAAATTTTAGCCCATGGGAATACTGCCATATGGATGTAAATGTAGAGTGACTACTCAAGTTACAGAATTTTGACAATATTCCATTTTAACAGACAATGGTGTTATTCCAGTTTTATACAATGTAGCTGACAATTTGGCCCAAATCTTAGTATGCATGTACAATAGATAAGACTTTGGAGTGTGTTTACTGTTTCATCTAAAAGACTAGGGACCAACTTGTACTCTCTGTTATAGTGTCATGGTTATGCCTTCCATTGCTCCCAGGTTAAATGTCCTGTTTCTGTCCCAGGTGGTGTTCTCTGCTCTCTAGCTCATTCCCTGACCCTTGCTCTACTGAAGATTCCTGGATCCCTTTTACATGAATCAAATCTTCACTATTTTCCCATGTTTCTCTCAGAGCTATAACCATTTTAACATTTCCACTCTAGTTTTCTGGTTTAAATTCAGCAGTAATCAAATCCATCAGCAATTAACCACTTCTGTAAATGGAGTTGGTGATCTCAGTCCAATTCCTGGACAGCTGTCCCCATCACAGATACCTAATCAGTTGAAACTAATGGGCCATTTCTATATAGGCCTTTAAAACATCCATCACTGTTGCAATTGTCTTTTTCTTTCTGGCTCAACACAGTGGACAAAGATTTAAAGGGCAAGAGGACTGAACTATGCTGTCACCCAACTTATGGCTGAGGCGTATTAGTGACACGGGGTAAGACTCAACACCATGGTAATATAAATAAATTCTGTGGTCACCAGTATTTATTCTAGATCTAAGGGTATGTCTACACTGCAATATAAGCCTGGACTCAGACTCAAGCTCAGATCCTAAACCAGCTTCTGGCTACAGATCTCTAGGACACAGGTTCAGACCCAGGGTCCTAGATCCCCAAGCGGGTGGAGGATCCAAACTCATGTCCAGCAAAGACCCAGGGTTCAAGCCCTATCATTCCGCTGGGTGGATGCAGCCACACCGGAGACAGTGGCTCCATTTTTGTGTTTAATAATATACTATGGGAGGGATTTCCAGTTTTTGAACCAATGCAAAGGTTATTACAGGCCTTGGATAGCAGTGTGTATCTGTGAATGGCAGATTGCATGCCAGCTCCTTGGCTTCTCCCCAAACCAGGTAAAATTCAAAATGGAGATGGGGAAGCACAAAAAGTGAAACAAGCCTCTACAGAAAAGCCAAATTTTTGCTTGGACACGTCAGTTTGTTAGAAATAAGAACCCTGTATTGCCTTCCTGTAAGCACACTGCTCTGTACCAATCCAATGGTGCAACGTGCCCCTTGCAAACAGTAAACTGTAGCGGGGGAGGCTGATGTGTAGTCCTTTTACAGCTGTAGACTATTTCAGTTAAATGTAGTCCACATGGTCCATGGGGGATGAAATCATGTGTCTGAAATACATCTGGGAGTTTGAATGAAGCCCAGAAACCGGTGGTGTGGGGCAGGTAAGGGGGATGCCGGTGGAGATTAGCGTGTTTGCCTACAGTCATAATCGGCTGCATCAGAAGCAGTGGCGAGGCACCCACTCATCCAGGTGCTAACACATCATCCTGTTGATTTCATCACGAAGTTTGGCCCAATCTTGGGGTGCCAATAGCCACACTTTTCCTGCAGCAGAAACTCCAGATAGGCAGACACATTTTGGGGGAGGGCGTATTTTTCAGGGCCACCTCAGTAGCTAATCAGCCCATTCCACTCACAGATGTGCTGTTCGCTCACCATATGTTTGACTACTACTGTGCCATACATGGCTTATTTCCCATCCGCAGCTTGGAATAAAACCTCTCTTTGCCACTTGGGAACCACAACAACTGTTATGCACTCCAAAACGTGGAATGCCTTCAGTGATAAAGGCCTATGTAGAACACTGTTACAACCGCCCTCCCGAAGCCCAGATAAGTCTGCAGTTTTTAGAAGAAAGCAGTTGTGATTTGTAACTTACCGTTCCGTGGTGCATGTCCCTCACTGCAATTAAACCAGCCATGTCCAGGGAGCATCTGTGATCCGAAGCTTTACCCCCACTTTACCCACAGTCGACTTTTCAACAGCAAACTGGTTGGCAAGAAACCTGTAGAAATCTGGCGCAGGCTGCTTCCAAAAAGCTATTGCAACCCACTTCTGGACCAGCATGGCCACCCTCATGTGTGTATCTCGACACTGGAGGGTTGGGGCAAGCTCCTCACCACGCTTCAGAAATGTAGCTTTCCTCATGTGAATGTTCTGGACCCACTGCTGGTCATGCCAGGTCTGCAAGAGGGTGTGGCTGCACCAGCCTGTGCCTAAGGCCCTGCTCCGGAAGCATCCGTCTACGTATGGGGCATCAGCATCTATACAAATGTCATGAGCAGCATCGGCCAGCTCAAGACTGCCACGTCTGTGTCTTCCTCCTCCTCCGTCATTAGCTCTCTTGGGTGAGTCAGAAACCACTGCCGAACTCAGCCCATTTCTTGGAACAGGATTAAAAGCACAACCAAGAGAAATTCTTCAAAAGGCAGCTGCTCCATGTTGTTGGCTCTGGTTGCTGGGAACATGCAGGACAAAATGACAGCTTGGTCACATGCTTTGACGGGCTGATCAAACTTGCCATGAGGGGAAGGGGAGACAGTCAAGTTTTCCCACACTATGCCATGAAAAAAGGGCATTTAGGAAGGGTGCTAGGAAGTATGGGGATAAAATTGGTTGTACTCAAACCTGTGTGGGGCAGTGTGGATGCTGAAGCCCGGGTTCAAAAATCCTCATGCTAGGGTCAACAAACAGTGCAGATGCTCAAACCCAAGGTTTGCTGACCAGAGTTCCACTAACTCTGGACTTACGTTACAGTGTACACATACCCTAAAAGGCTTGGGCCGGCTTTAAGCCACTCTTGTGCCCTCTGAGTCCTGGGCTGTTCCAGGGACTAGGGGCTGAAGAAGCAGATAGCCCAGTTACAGTAGCCTCTTGGCCCCCCCCATAGATCACAGGTACTATAAGCTGAGCTTCCCATCCCAACACACCCTTCCACTGCAGCCCCACTACTTCCACTCTACCAAGGCCTGGAGTAGGTCCTCTAAACAAAGCCCTATGGGCTGTCTCCACAGTACTCGTGCAGGAGTAAGTCTTGTCCAGACAGATATGGAGCTTAGTGTCCCTTTATATCACTCCAGTCCTTTAACTCCACATAGAGCAGGCTGGAGTGGAGGGGAGGAACACAGCCATAGCAGGGGGAAGCTTCCACTGCAGCAGACTGCACTGTACGCTCTGTCTCTAAGGCTGCCTTGCGAATGTTGATACATCTGTTTAGTTGTCTCAGCCCTCATCCTTTCACTTTAAGGCATGCTTTTCAAAATGGAGGCACTAAAGCTTTCTGAATGATCCCACTGTCAATTAAAAAATTCCATCAAACATAGTTGGATACCAGGTCCAAACAAAACAACCCTAGGTTTGAGACCTCAACAGCATAATGAATGCAAGGCTTAGTGAAACCCATTGTCTGGATTTCTAAGCGTAAAATAATTGTAAATTGTATTGTTATTGACAAGGAGGCTTTAGTTTTATCTTACATGGATTGCTCTTCAATCTCCCAATCAGCATTACAAAATAGTAGTAGTCTCTCCTCAGGAGTCAGTGTCCCCAATGCTGTGCAAGGACTGTGCCTATATCAGCCCCCACATCTATTCAGTCTCCAGCATAAGCCTGGCCTCTCATCCAACACAAACAAATGCATTGTTGTTGGGTTTTTGTTTATGCTTTACTGTTTCTCTTGTTAAGGACAATGAACCTATTGTCCTGATTACATTTTATTAGTGAAACAGGATCCATTACTATACTGCTCATTGATTGGTGGAACAATATTCCTAAATAAAAAAAGGCAGATAGATTTAAACATAATTTCTACTGATCATCACAATTTTTAGGACTTACAGGGTGACAGGAGACCCTAGAAAGGAATTAATGGTTAACATCTTATCAGTATTTATTTCTGCCCTGGAGTCAGAATTCTCCAAAGCTAGCCACTAATGCAAACCATCAGCACTACTGCGTTAACAACTGGCGGCAGGAAATCCCAATGCCTGGTGCCAGACAATTAACTCTCTCATGTTGTGTCAGGATTCTTTTTCATTAAGAATAAAAAAACCAACCCTGCAGAATTCATTTTCACTACTCAGAGCAGTTCCTGGAGCCAAGAGGATTTTAAAAAACGTTACCACAGCCATGAATCTGAGTGACTGTGTCTCTGGAACCAATGAACACAGATCTTTGTCTCCTCAAGACATGAGAGGTCAAAACAGGTGTGTTTGTGTTAGATGGCTTGACTTGAAAATGCTTTTCCATGCTAAGATGATGTGTAATCAAATCTTTAAACCATTCTGAAAACTAAAATATTATGCTCAGTGGCATACATTCATATTCTATTTGATGTCAGCACTCTAGTGTCTTTCAATTCATTAACCAAGCTGTGTATAGAAAACAAAAAGACCTAGATGTGCACAAACAGGCTGATTCTGAACAGAGTCACAGAGGAGTTACAGTAAGTAGCTGAGATCAGAAATTGGCCTGTGGATTCTTATTTCCTTCGGTTTTCAGAAGACTTCTTTCCCCATCTTGTGTAGCAGGTGGGATGACATTATAGATTTTTAAATTGCTTATTTTAGTCTTTACAATTCCCATATTGAGTGTTGGCATTAATGTACGTGCAGCCGTGTTGGGCCAAATTATCTCCTCAGGTTCATGCATACAACAGTAACTCGCTGTATTTGGGGCTTCTACTGAAAACTCACGTAACTGTAAACCTATTGAAAATCACTGACGTCTCCATTCACAAGCCACCAATGTGATGCTGAAAAATCAATGGGATGGCACAGGAGTAGCTGAGTGTAGAATGTCCCCCTCCATTCAAGCACGTACACTGGTACTGGAACAATGCTAGGGAACAGACATGATGCAGACTGCACTGAGTGGGGTGCCATCCACTCTAGGAGAAGAAAGCCTCTAAGTATCAACGCTCGCTATTCTATTCTGTATTAGCTCTAGACTAAGGGTGGAATTTACAGATGTGCTCACTAGCATTGGGCTATTTCTGCTTCCACTGCAGTTAATAGGAGTTTTACTATCAACTTCAGAAGGAGCAGAGATAGGTCAATGCTGAGTGCTTTAGAAAAATCCCACCCATGTGCTTTGCAAGGCTAGTCCCAAATCAAGCTTTTAACAGCTGCCAGGTGTAAGTCAGCCCATTTATCCATTAAATTTTAAAAAATAATAGATTAGAATTCATAGCCAACAAAACTGTCTCTCAAGATGCAGCATTTGTACGTCTATGTTCTGATTTGCAACAACTGGCAGCCCTGAATAGCCTTTCTCCCTTGAATAAAGAAAAAAAATGGTGTTAATATAAAAGACTTTGGGATAAACGAAAATTAGGGCCCCGACTCGGCTCCTCCTGAGATCAATAGGACCTTTACCATTGACTTTAATGGGCCTAAGAGCAGGCCCTTTCATAGTTAAGATTCTAGCAAAATAACCTGTCTGTCCTTTAAACTGCAGCTTGCAGAGGAGCTGTAGCGTATCACTTTATCTCCGTAAGTAGTTATCCTACTTTAGCTTCCCCATAGGTCAGCTATTCTCTGTGATAAGTATATCCGGTGGAGAAGAAAAACACTTAATCCTCATTTATCTGTCTGCTTTTATGATCCCAACCAGGGCACACCTCCATCAAGTCCAGAAAACAGAGAAAAAAGGAGCAATGCCCCAGGGCAAAGATTTGTCATGTGTCAGCTGTTCAAAAAGAAAGAGAACTTAGCCTTTAGTGGCATTCGACCCCTGAGCTAAAGGACAGAGATGTATAAACAATAACCAGCTAGAGTCTGAGCCCCAAAGGTACTCAACAGCCTGAGTCCCATTTTAGGGATCACGGTGATCAACAAAACTTCTTCTTGGCTGCCACCTAACCCTGTTGACACCTACAGTCACTTGACGCAGAAGTTTTTGCCTCTGGGCACAGTACCACTACCTCACTCCAGGTGCCAGGGGTCTGCCTCAGCCCCAGAGCGATCCACAAACCAGGGAAGATAGGTGTTTGGTCACCTACAGTTGCATGCAGGGCCTAACTCAGTCAGCATTCTCAGAGGCTGCCAGCTGGCTCAGGCCCTGCAGGCGAGTTCAAAGCACAGAAGTCAGGGTGGGAGAGGGAAGAGGAGGAGCCCCCTGATAACCTTGAGCCTCATGGAGGATGAGGAAGACCTCTCAGTTTAAGCCCCGCCCGTGAGGGGAAGAAGGGATTTGAACAGGGATCTACCAATGATCAGGTGACAGCTCTAATCACTAGGCTAGAGTGTCACTCATGCTTTCACTGGCCCAATTAATATTTAATTATTCAACTACTGAATTAAAGTGGAACTTCAACAGGAGAGATTGGGATATTCTGCTGTGGTGTTCCCTCACAGCCCAGTGATTGGGGCACTCACCTGTGCAGATCCATTTAAATCCCTTCTCCCCGTCAGGAGGAGGGGGGACTTGAACCAGGATTCCCACATCCTAACCACTAGGCTAAAGGTTCCAAGGGATTGCCTTTGCCCCCAAAAGCTGTGTGTGAACTTGCCTGAAAAGGCCCAATGCAGCCTCTGAGCACGTCACCAATTGGGCCCAACACATGACAGGCAACTGAACGCCTTTCTTCCCCCAGCTTCACCCCAAGCAGAGCTAGGCGCCTACCTCCGTGAGAGGAGCAGGGCTTATCACACACCCCTCTGGTCTGCATCTCCCATTGGCTAGCTTTAACAGCACGCTGCCTTTGCATATCACAATCTAAGGCACCCATCTCTTCCCTTCATTGTAAATGGAGCCTACGCATCCAGCTCAGGCTCTGTGGGTTGCAACATTATTCCTGTCATTTTCTAGGTGCCTAAAAGTCAGTGCTCAGCATTGCAACTAGGCCTTAGTGCCTAACTAAACTAGAAAGCAAACAGCTGTACAGACTTATGTTTCTACAGGGCTAAACTGACATCTCAAGCATACTTACAATAATAACAGATGAAATCCTCAGATAAACATGCAACAGGATGATGATGATGATGATGATGATATGGGAACAGGCTAAAATTATGCCGTGTTACCACAATATGTACTTGTTTACAGGAGTTAAATTTTCTCTGTTTATATACACTGACAACTATTTCAAAAGCAGATAGCAAAACATTATATATTAGCCTGTAGTAACTCAGTTTAATTAAGGATCAGGGAAAGGAGAGGAATTCCTTCAACTTTATTACAGCATGGACCACACCTTAGATGGCTTGAGGACGTTTCCCTTCCCACTTTGGATATCTCAGACCACCAGCTCTTCCATTCACAATCAGATATCATCCTTAAGGCAACTACAATTGCTTACATGGAAAAGTACCATTAGGAAAGTATTTAATATATTTTTGGCTTCCTTTCATGACAATTCCTGGGAATGAGGAGAGGTAGCACTGTACGACTACTTAGCTCTCCACACAGAACGAGGGCTTTGGACGACAAACCATGGAGTGAGATCACAGATTTCAAGGTTTTCAGAAACTCAAAGGGTATGTCTACACCGCAAAGAAAAACCTGCGGCTGGGCCCATGCCAGCTGACTAAGGCTCATGGGCTTGGGCTGCAAGGCTGTTTCATTGCTGGGTAGACTTCCAGGCTCAGGCTGGAAGGGTCCCAGAACTCAGGCTCCAGCCCGAAACCGAAGTCCACCCAGCAATGAAACAGCCCCGCAACCTGAATCAGCTGGCATGGGCCAGCTGCAGATATTTCTTTGCCGTGTAGACATACTCAAAGTAATTTTGCCAACTGTGTCTGAAGAGTTGGGATTGGTTTTCAGCAGTCTATGCCTGTGCTTTGGTGGTCATGTAGCTAAGCGTGCACTGGGGATCGGCACACATAAGGTGAGTGTGCAGAAAAGCACAACAGTGTGTATTTAGCTTTGAAAATCTAGCTCTAATAAAACTTGAACAAGCATTAGGATTGAAATTATCATTAAGGATAGAATGAGGTGAAATTTGGACCATTTAATCAGTACGAGTGCAGATCCATTAACTCCAACCCCAGAGAGCTCTCAAAAGGCCAAGTCAAAGTGCTTTCAGCTACTCACTTAATGACATGCTTAGGTTACAGGGCCCCTTCCCCCCCGTTTAATGGCTCTGCCTATGCCCTCCCCTCAATTGAGGGGCAATGTGGGTATAAGTAGTGCAGAATGCCTTGCATGAACACATTCAACATCTGGAAGAATTTCCCCTGCATGAGACAGCAGAAAGTTGTGTTTAATGAAGGAACATAGGGAGCTTCTGATGACAGAGAACGGGGGAAAGGGAGTGGCATGGTCTAAGGACAATGCATTTTTCACCCCATAACTATTTACTAAATATTTTCCAGGATGCAGATAGAGCATAGGGGGTAAGTTAGCCCAGAAAGTCTTACTATTTTTTAAGCTTGTTCACTTACACAAAAGCAGCAGCACATGTGCTTTGCTTAAATAGCACCTTTTACTTCCCTTGTTGTCTGAAGTGGGAGTATTTAAATATACAAATCAACCCTGTAAAACAAATTCCAACAAAATATTTTGGATACATCTTCTCCTCCCTCAAACACTTATTTAAAAAACAGCATCAACATGCATGTTAGACAAAAAGATCCAAGTCCATCCAACAAGAACCTGAATCCATGACTTTGTTCATTCATCTTCTCCAGTAACAAAAAGGTGCACGTTTTTCTTAGACTGCAGCATCTGAGCAGCACGATCTACACCTACCACAGCAGTCAACTTCTGAGCATCATACTTTGAATAGAGAACGGTACAAGTCCAAGCAGCTTCCTCTCCACTGGCTGTGGCCGTCAGCATATTACAAACCTCGCTGTAGAAATGGGGGTAGGTCGGTAACTCATAGAAAATGAGGTTTCTGATGCCCTTTATTAGGTATCTGAATTAGAGAAAAATACCATTATCACAATCTTGTATTCTGCAATCTGATTTCAGAAACTCTCTGTTTACACCAGGGTCTCAAACTCAATTTACCTTAGGGCCAGGGCCAGTCCTCAAATCCTCCCAGCGGGCCAGTAATGCCACACATGCCGCCCAGAACCTGCCCTCCAAAACTCTGCTCCCCACCTGCCTAAGGCTCTGGGAGGCAGTTTGGGTGGGGGAAGGAGGTCTGGGGTAGGGGACTGGGATGCAGACTCTGGGAGGGAGTTTGGGTGCAGAAGGGGTGAGAGGTTGGGCTCTGGGAAGGAGTTTGGGTGCTGGGTGCAGGTGCTGGGTGGGAGGGGGAGGGGTGCAGGCTCTGGGAGGGAGTTTGGGGATGGGAGGGGGTATGTGGAAGGGGGTGGGGGTTCAGGCTCTGGGAGGTGGTCAGGGGTACTGTGCTTACCTGGGGCTCCAAGGTGGGGTGGGGGGCCTCCACATGCTGCTGCTCCTGGGCACCACCCCTGCAGCTTCCCAGTGGCTGCAGGGGTGCTTGGGGGCGGGGGCAGCGTGGAGGCACAGCCCCGCCCTGCCCTGGGGCCACAGGGAGGGGATGGCAGACAAGTGGAGCAAGCAGGCAGACGCTGCTCAGTTCTACTGCGCTGCCGGGGCCTTGGGCCATTTTGAATCACCAAGGGGTTGGGGGGAGCAACCAAGGGTGGCTGGTGGGGCCAAGGGAGATACCCAGCCCCAAAACTGCTGAAGCCCCGCAGGCCACATTGGGGAGTTTCGCCGATTTACACTGTCCACTTCAGTAAATTACATAGTAAATGAAGGAGCCAATCCTGTGAGGCTCTGAGCTCTCCCAGTTTCCTGACTTCAACTGGAGTTCAGCCTCTTCCATGACTGAACCTCTGAGTCCAGTGCTACATCCACTGATGTCTGGGAGTCTTGCCATTGACTTAAACAGAAGCAGAATGAAGAGCTTAATCCTGCTAGGTACTGGGCACCTCCTGAAAAGTGCTGAGCACCATCAGCTCCCACTGAACTTAAACTCTTTGGGTTTAATCCTAATCCAAAAAAACTTGGTCGAACTAAGGCCCTGGTCCTGCAAAAGGGATTCACGCAGGTAGTGTGCCCAGCAGCGTCCAAATTAAATCAGTGCAATTCTAGTCAATAGGGTTGTACAAATCCACTCACAGAGATCCCTTTTCTGGCTATGGGCTTAAAATTTAGATAATAGGTTTTCCGTCTCCGTCTTTCCCTCCCTCCCACAGACATGCATCAGTGAAATAAAATCCAAATCCTGTTTTGCAATACATTAGGAATTACCAGAGGAGTATAATGTAGACTAGTTTAAGTGTCTGATCACTTAAAATACTTTTACTATGTCCAAGGATGTAACAACATACGAAGGACTGTTGGGAGTCTTGGAACAATTTTACATGTGTGCTAACCAGTTTTTGTTCTGACTAAGAACTGGGACTTCTGTTCCACAGAAAATGTCAACATTTCAAAAAAAAAAAAAAAAGATTTGTTCTGAATCAGAATGAATAACCGAACTGTCACGCAAAAAGAAAATTAAAACTGATTCAGAATCATCAAAATGTTTTATTTTGACTAATATTTTGCAGTTATGTATGTAATATAGTATATATAATAAATGTAATAAATATTTCAATATAACGAAAGTAAAATAATTAATAGAAAACGTTTTTACTTTTTTCCGTTGAAAATTTCACCAAGATTGATATCAAATGTTGCACAGGAAGGTTTAGACTAAACAGCATTTTTCTGCAGAAAACTATTCCATCAAATTACATAAATAAATCTGATCAGCTGTAGTCAGGACAAAGCATGTTTTTTGAATGGCCTTGATTTGTCATTTACACACCTGGACTTTTCCCCCCCCCCCCTTCTTTAAAATCCAGCATTAACTAAGTTTCAATGCTTTTCCCTAGACTATTGCAGAGAGGAAGGGAGAAGAAACCAGCTACGGAAATACCTAAAAGTATATGTTAAAACCTGAAGAGAGTCACTCTTGGAAGCTGCCACACTGCCAGCCTAAGCACTCCCCATTCTGTGAGAGTTACTATATGGTTTACTGCACCAAAGAGAGGACTTGAGACCCAGAAACTCCAGAGTTCTAAACCTGGCTCTGCTATAATTTCCTTCGGAGTGGGGTGGGGCCTTGGGCAAGTCCTTTAACCTCCCCTGCCTCAGTTTCCCAAATGTGTAAAATGTAAATATTAATCATTACCTCTGCCACACAGGGAACTTATGGAGAATGAGTGAACTGTTGTAAAGCACTTTAAAGATGCAAGGCCAAAATTCTGACCTTGACGTAAGTCAACTCCAACTCTGTTCACTTTGGCCCCGAAAATGCTAAGTATCATTTCAGGAGTGTTAATTATAATATGGGTTTAACCAGAAAAGCTATATTCTAAAGGGGCAAGGAGGAAAGAGTTGGAGGGAGGAGAGAGAGAGAAAATGCTCAAATCAACCACAGAAAAACCAACAGTCTGCTGGATGATCTGTATTACTGAAAATAACAAGACCCTCATACTCAGCTGATGGATGCTGAAGAGATGGCTCTGTGATTCTGTAGAATTCAAAGGACACAGGATGTGAATGTTTCAGGTCAATTTATGGGCATAAAGCTTGTGTTTTCACAGCCTTTTTTTAAGATGAGATTTTCAAATTAGTCTACATCCTGCTGTACAGAGACCGAAGATTCATGTGAGAACCTTCTTCTTGAGGCAATGCTGGGGGGCATGGAGCAGCTCTAGGTGCTCTTCAGAATGTAATTTAGCAGAGACCCTCACCCTGACTTTTACCCAAGGTCAGCTTCAGCCACCTCTGGGCTTGTAGCAGGATTCCACTTTTGTAATTTTGGGTTGCTGAACTAAATTCCACAAACAGTTTCAAATACAAATCTTATTATAGCCCCCTAAAAACTCTCCTAGTAGCGCTGCTGTCATGGAACAAATTCAATGTTCCTTTCCAGAGGCGAAAGGAATTATCCCAACACAGATGCAGACTGTGATGAAAGGTACTATGAAGCCAATTCCCAATGATGGTGTGTTCCTGCAGATGACAGTAGGGAGTTGAATGCATTTGCCAGCTCCGATCATTCAGCCCTCTACAGTATTTAATGTATTATTAAATATTTAAGGGGATACTTGCAATTTTTGTTTGTGTTAATATTTCATGAGTCTCCTACTTTGATCTAAGGATTCCCCAAACAGGTTACACTGGTTCATGAACCAAACCACCACCACCCTCTATTACTCCTAGTTTGAGGCAAGCATACTCCCAAGGGCCAGACTTTGCCTTCAGATTTCCATAGGTGCATCTCAAAGCAGAATCTGGCCCCTGGCTTACCTTTTGTAAAAGTGGAAGCGTTCAGTGAAAATTAAGAACTGCTTCTGTCCCTTGAGGAAGAATTGTCTTGCTCTGGAGATACCAGATTTTTCGGTATATTCACAGATGTGTGTAAAATTCAGCTCTTCCTTCTTGAAGTAATTTCGAAGACGCACATAGTCGAAATACGATGGAATGTAAATGAGTGTATGTGACATTATTGCATCACGATACTCAGGCAAAACTTTGTCAATGAAGAACTGAAACCTGGGTTAAGAAAATGCACATTAAATATTATCCTGAGTCAATATTAATCTTTCCAACATGGAAATGAGCTTTCTTAAGAATGGTGAACAAACAAAAAAAACCTTACAAAACAAAAAAGGAACACCAACCCCCTCCCTCCAATAGACCCCACATAATCCCCAAACATTATTCTTCTGTGTAAAATCTTTAAACTAACCAAGGTTTCCAGACTTGAGAAGGGCTAAATACAAAAAGGTACATCAGTGCAAGCTTTCTATGATGTTAATTATAGTCTTTACAAAGAAAAATGCAGGGAGTGAGGACTAGGGGAGAGGAAAGTACCAGTGCATTTATCTGACTGTGCAGTGTCTAACCCACATCTGATGAACAATAAGACCACACATTATTATTTACTAGTTCATTATTTTTAAGTACACCAGCCTTAGAGTGCACTATGCTGGACTAAACATAACACTTGAAACTGCAGGCACTGGGGCACAGCAGACTGGTTTGGGTGACAGATTACCTTGCATCTATTACAGAAATGGAACTTTCAGCTTCCAGCCTTCGGAAGACATGAGGAAGCTGTACCACAACATGGCTAATGGAGCCAATCGAGGGCACATTCCTTACGGCTACCTGCAGGAGGTAAGTCAAACAGTTAGAGAAAGAGTGAAACATAAATGGCATTTAAAAAGTCTTCATGTTCTAACGAGTTTTCAGTTAATGACATGCTCCTTCGGGCAAAACACAAAACTGTTTTGAACAAGTCAACAGAGAACTACTGCCAGCACTACTTCCACATTGTATCTGAGTAACTATACATGACATGGCTTCTAGGAGTGGGAACTAACTCACTGCTTTCGGTATGCCTTTTGCTCATCTTGGACAACAAAAACTGTCTGGTCATTTTCACTTTCTGGTTCTCCTGGATTACTACAATGTTGCAATGTTTGGCTTGCAAGCAAGTTAGAGGGAAATTTAACTTGTAAACAAACAGCCTCCTGCCCCCCCCCCCCCAATACCAAAACAAACTATTAGCAGCCAGGTTTATAAGAGTCAATACAAAACCATTCCCTAAAATGTGACCTGAAACTGTCACATCAGGAATCTCTAACGACTGTTTGCACAGTGCCTAGCACAATGGGGTCCTTTCTTGGCTGGCTCTTTGGCACTGCCATAAAAAAAATCTTAAGATCAAATAAAATTGCAATGAAATCTCTAGGTATAACAATGGTTGCCACTGGAGATAGTGCAGCCTGCAGTAAGAACTGTCGTGTAGATTAAAAACTGTATATGTGCCAATAGTTCATATACGGCGCATCAGACAATAAGAATTTCTATTGTTGTTTCTTCATGTTGAAGATTAACATGGCATCTTGTCACAGGGGAGATAGGTCACAGTCCACTGTGACGGCAGATTCTTCACTGTGGAGGTAAATAAACTGAACTGTCACTTGATCGACAGCCATGTTACTAAACCAGACCTCCAAGGCCTGGACTCTGAGGGGGCCAGAAAAACAGAGGCCTATGGATAGCCTAAAGGGTTCGGGGGACGGCTTGCAGAGTGAAGCTGCAGGATGAGAGAGTCTCCTACTGTGGTCCACAGGACCGGCTCTAACTTTTGCCGTCCCAAGCAAGAAAAAAAACGGGGGGGGGGGGGGGCACATCTGGAATGTGCCGCCCCAAGATTGGCCGGAATGCCGTCCTTTGAAATGTGCCACCCTATGCACAAACTTTCTCGGCTGGTGCCAGGAGCCAGCTACTGGTGGTCCATAAGGAAGAGAGTTGTGGCTGAGCAGAAACTTTCAGCTGTAGGTTTAGTTTTCCTTTTGGACAGAAGACAAAGAAGGCAGGATCGACCTTGTCTCTTCTCCAGAGGCAATACCTCAGCGATCAGGGGCTGGGCCCAGCTTAAGATGGGGTAGAAGAACTTGTGTTTATTTTGAACTTTATGTTAATAAAGCCAAAGCCAAAGCAGGGCTGCCACCAGATTCATTAAAAGTGCTTTGGAGGGGTAATGTGGGAGGAGTTACAGTTATTGAGGAATCAAGAAGGAAAATTGAGGTAGGGTGCAGCAAAGCCACCCCTGGCCACAAGAGGACACATAGGAAGCAGCTGATCCTGTTACCCAATTTCCTCCAAAATCTAAGATAGTTATCGGGCCTGTCCGTGAACTCACCTGCCCTCTGTAATTGAAACAGTTCTTACTGAAGATAGAGTTAATCTGGGGATCCTGAAGAGCACTGAACAGTAGCGTTTGACGATAATACTTTGACCAGTTATTCAGATTCAGCATGCGCACTCGTGAAAAATCGACACCATGAGACTCCAAAGGAAGGAGGTTGAGGTGGTTCATCAGGTGCTTTAAACAGAGAGAAACAGATGTATGTGACTTTGGACCACGAACGCACACTTGGCAGGTAAGTTAATTGCACTGTGAAAGTGAGTGGAAATGAACAAGTCAGCCACCAGCATAACAGACTAGCATTCTCCCAAAACACAGCTTTCTGGATCCGGCTCACTTATCAGATGAGCAGTAATTTACTAGATTTCTTTCTACAGGACCTAATTAAAAGTCATTAGTGCCTCAGACTTTAGAAGCTTAAAGTGAGCTAAGAACATAAGAATGGCCATACTGGGTCAGGCCAAAGGTTCATCCAGCCCAGTATCCTGCCTGCTGACAGTGTCCAATGTCAGGTGCCCCACAGTGAGTGAACCTAACAGGTACTGATCAAGTGATCTCTCTCCTGCCATCCATCACCCCCTTCTGACAAAGGCTATGGACACCATTCCTTACCCAGCCTAGCTAATAGCCATTAATGGACTTAATCTCCATGAATTTATCCAGGTAAATTTCAATCTTGCTATGGTCCCAGCCCCTGATTTCTTCCCCAGGTGAGGCCAGTTCCAGGAACTCTAGACCTAATCAACGAAGTCCAAACTGGAACCCCATAGCACTCAGTGAGTTACGAACATAAATGGTGAAGTCATCCCGCAGAGTAGACAGCATCAGGCTTATGTGCCACATCAGTGAATTTCACTCAGAGAAACTTCTGCATCGGTATCAATTAATGCATTTTTGTCAATATTAAGACACTTCACCCTCCCCCCCAGACACATGACTTTAAAAAGACACTCTCCAAGCGCACTTTTGAAAGCACAGTGCTTCTTAAATCTCAAGAATTTATACCTTGGCACCTTAGTAGGGTGTTTTAGTTCAGCAGTCTCATGGAAATCTCCCTTGTTTTAACACACTAAACAATGTTTTTCCTGAATGATACGGAGCTAACATTTTAAAGTAATAATTCAAGAAGCATTTATGAATTACTTAAATTCAGCAACCGTCAGGATGCTAACCTGCCTAAGCCAAATTCCAAGGCAAGCAGAAAGCAACTTCCTTCCCAAGTTCGACACATAGGCCTGGTCTACACTACACTGCAAAGTTGAATTTATCCGCGTTAAATCGATCCTTCCACTTTGCCATCCTCACGACGATGCCATTTAGGTCGGCCTAAAAGAGTCTTTAAATTGATTTCCAAACTCCTGCCCAACAAGGGGCGCAGTGTTGAAATTGATGTTTCTGGGTTGAACTAGCGCTCGTGAGGATGCAATTTGACGTTACTGGCCTCCGGGAACTATCCCAGGGTGCTCCAGTGTGACCGCTCTGAACGTGGATGCACTGGGCAGTTAGACAGGAAGAACCCCGGGAACTTTTGAATCTCATTTCCTCTTTGGTCAGCGTGGCAAGATCTCCTGCACAGCTCACCACACAGAGCCCACCAGCAGAGGAGACCATGCAGTCCTAGAATCAAAAAAGGGCCCCAACATGGACCGCATGGAGGTGCTGGATTTGATCGTCATATGTGGAGACAAATCTGTGCTGGAAGAACTGCCATCCAAAACACGAAATGCCAATACATATGCCAAAGTCTCCTAGGGCCTAATGGAGAGAGGCCACAGCAGGGACGCACAGCAGTGCCGTGTTCAAATTAAGAAGTTGAGGCAAGTCTATCAGAAAACCAAAGAAGCCAACGGACGCTCCGGGTCCCAGCCCAAGACATGCCGCATCTACACTGAGCTGCATGCCATTCCGGGGCGGGGGAGGGGGGGGTGCGCCACAATTACCCCACCCGTGTCTGTGGACTCCACTGATGGGGTGATTGTCAGCATGGCAGAGGATCTGCTGGACAAGGAAGATGAGGTGGAGGACTATGATGGTGAGGTGTCTATGGAACAGGCAAGCAGAGACACCTATCTCCCCAAAAGCCAGGAGCTGTTCACCACCCTGGAGCTGGTAACCTCCCAACCCTCCCAAAAAGGAATCCTGGATGGGGAAGGCATACAAGGCAGCCCTGGTGAGCGTCCCTTGGTCAATGGAGTGCCCGCTTGACTAGCTATTGTTGTTTAATAATTACTGTGCCCTGAGGACTTGGGGTGCAAGAGTGTCTTTGTATCTTAAAAGAAATCCTCCCAGCAGGTCTCTGGGCTTATCTGGGGAGTGAGGGATTGCGTGGGTGGGGGGGGGGGGGGTTGGTTTTGAATCTGAATGGCCAGCAGCGTCTAGGACTGTTTGCCCATGCGTTCTCTGACCGCGACGGGGGAGTGAGGCACAGATGCAGTGCTGTAACTGTCTGGCTACCAGGGATCTTCCCCGATACCAGCCAGGTGCTGGGGTGCAGGGTGCAACTCATCACAGAGAACATCTTTTATTTTTTATTTTAAAAAAATACCACTCTCCCATTTTTTTTTTGTCTGACAGCTGAAACTGTTTCCAGCCTCCCGCTCTCATCCACGTCTCACAGGCTTGCACAGTGGAAAAAAATGCATGTGGGATGAAATGTTCACAGAGCTCATGCAGTCCTCCCGCACAGAGAGAGCAGAGCTTAGGAGACAGTCAATGCTGGACTGCAGGAAAGCGTTAACTGAGTGTGAGGAAAGTAGGGACGAGTGGGAGCAGAGAAGGGACAAAAAGAGAGAGGAGAGAAGGCGGGAAGCACTGCTCTGTCTTCTGGCAGAGCAAACCGACATGCTCCAACGTCTGGTGGAGCTGCAAGAAAGGCAGCTGGAGCAAAGACCACCACTGCAGCCCCTCTGTGATGTGCCCCCTCCTCCCCAAGCTCCCTAGCTTCATCCCCGGAACTCTGAAGAATGCGGGGTGGGGCAGGGTCCGGTCACCTTGTCACTTCACCCCAGAGGACCGCCCAAGCACCAGAAAGGTGTCACTCCCAAAGCTGTGACTTGTTGTGTGCTCTTGTCCTCCCCTCATCCGTCACCCTGCCTGGTGATTACCCTCTCACCCCCCTCTTCCAGTGCTACATTTGCAGCAATCCCCCCATTTCTATGACCCCTTAATAAAGAAAGAATGCATGGTTTTCAAGCAACGACTTTATTATTGCTCAGCAAGCGATGAGGGAATGTCGGAGGGCAGCTGATTGAAAGTTCAGTGCAGGGGAGCAAGGAAAAGGACACGTAGAAATAAAAAAAAAGTTTAAAACATTAGCCTGAGCAAGGGGGTGGGTTTTCAGGTTGCATAAGCAAACAGCACAAGTGGAAACAAACACACACTGTAGCCTGCCCTGTCACAAAACTAGTTGTCAAGGCTTCTCTGATGCGTGCCGCGTCAGGGGGTGCCCTTCTAACTGCCCTAGTGTCTGGCTGCGCGTAGTGAATATAGCATGTCAAACAAATAAATATTGAGTAAAAAAACCTACCAGAATATGCTCCCAATTCTGCATCAGGTAAACGTCTGCTTGATCAATTATAAGAATTTCTACCGATGAGAGAAAATCAAAATCTCTCTTCTTTTCCCCCTCTGCCCCAATAATGGTCCTCAAGCCGAGGGGAGACGCAATGATGATATCAGAAGAGTAAAATGGTGCATATAATCGCATACTCTTTTGAAGAACAGCAACTCCTGTCCAATAAAAGACAAACAGCAGCATTTTCTTAGTATGTTTGACTGTACTTCCCTTTGCCCCATCCCAAAGAGTCATTCAATGAAAAAACCCACAATTCCCTCTCCTTCTCCCGCACTGTTTATCCCCTTCTCCATTAAATCTTGTTGGAATCATTATCTTACTCTGTCCAAAGAGGACTGCATAGAGAACCTTTAAAAATACATCAATACCATTCCCAGGCCCATAGGGTTACTAGAAGAAACACTCCCCTCCTTCATGAGAACAGAATGGATCATCCTGCTTTTAATTCTAACAATGCCAATTTGGAGTAACTTTACGGAAACTGGTTCTACACTAGCATGATAGATCAGGCATGCTGGGCTGACCTAGGTACTGTTTCTTGTGTACAAAACTAAAGTGCTGAGTTAATTATCCAGATTATGACAACATCATTGATGGTTTTTGAGCCCACAGCTTTCTGTGCCTGAGTTAGATACTTTGGGTAGAATTCCTGACTTAAATGGCAAAACTCTTACTAAGTTCCAACAGGGCCAGGATTTCACCTTTTGTATGTTTTGGTTAAATAAAAATTATTTTAATAACTCCTCACTGGAAATCAAGCCAATGAAATACGCTACCACAGGGCATAAACGCACAAGTCAGAGCTGCAATTCAGTGCAACAAAAGCACTGATAATTTTTTAAAAAATATTGAAAACAATAATGAACTAGTAGAGTTTAAATGCATTCCCTAATCCATACTAAAAAAATATTTTAGTGCCTAGATAGCATGGTGATGGATGCCATCGTAATGCTGCTTCAAGATGACAAACAACCATTTCCTCTCTATTCAGATGTGCATTTCTTCACAGTAGTAGGTGAATTAGAGGGGTTTTTGCATGAGATGGGATGTCAAAGAGTGATTTCACTGCAGAAAGCAGTGCAACTCAGTAAATCAGAGCTATTCACTGGTGATGGCGGGTGGGGGCGCAAATGCTTGCATTTCCCAAGACATTATCAAATATCTTTGAAGGCCAATTTATCTTGCCAAGGGACAATACTTTTAAGAGCCTTTTCTTATCTCTCTAGATAAGTTTGAACCACCACCTATTCCTCATGGCCACATCAAGCCACAAGCTAATTCTCTGCATACCAAGCCAGAATGAAATTTCAATTTATTAAACAGTCTTGACATTTTCTGCTCAACTAGTATTCATACTCACTGCCCATCCTTTGCATGCATGAAAACTCTGCTGGAACTCAAATGCAATACAGTAGAAAATTGCATTGCTCATTACAGAATTTCTAATTTTCCTCAGGCCATTACTGATTAATAACTTCAGTGCAAACAAACAGCTTTAAAAACAATACAAACTATAGTCATTAGAGGTGGAAGAGGTCCACTAGACAGGTCCATCCTTCCTCAATTGCAATGTGTATTCCCCCAGCTCCAATAAAAGATATACTGAAGTGACAAAGAGTCCTGTGGCACCTTAAAGACTAACTAAAGTATTAAAGCATAAGCTTTCGTGGGCTAATATCCACTTCATCGGATGCATGCAGTGGAAGTATCCAGAGGCAGGAAAAGATATAATTTTAAAACTCAGTGTATTAAACTTGATCTTAAACAAGGAGAAAAAGATTTCATAATGTTACTTTACCAAAAAAAATCTTGACCTAGGACGAAATTTTCAAGAGTACCTAAACTGCATTTTCAAGAGTGATTTAGGCACTTAGGAGCCCAAGTTCAACTGGAAGTCAACAGAAATTAGGCTCCTAAATCCTTTAAGAAAACTGTATCCCTGCTCTTTAATTTTTAGAACTAAAATACTGATCAAATGATTTTATTACCTATCCTGAAATGGTCATCGATGTTGCCTGCAAACACAGCTTTATAATCTTCAGGTCTTTTCAGGTTGGGTGGTTTCTCATCCGGATCAGAACCAAACTCCCCTTTGAAGCGCTTTTTGTTACTTACATCTATTTGTTTTGTACTCCCTGACTCAAGGAGGCTGATGAAAATCTGCACAACCCGTAATGCAGATTCACGGAAGGGCACTACTATCAGCACCTGTATGGACCAACAGAATTACAAAAGGATAACTTCCCTTGGTAATGATGTCTTTTCTTTAGAGAAGAAGGAAATGCACATCACCCCATGAAGCACAAATACAAAGATGTCTGAATTTTATTTATTATTACACACAGTACCCATTATTGTGCCATCTGAATCAAAGGAAATATAGCTCCCTTACAAAGGAATTCCAAGCTAGAGGCTTGTGCCTCAGTGATGAAAGCCTGACCGAACAGATACGATTGGGTCGTGAAGCTGACTCAGTGAAGTGCTTCAAAATGCACTTCTGCTAAAACAGGCCTTAGCTGCCAACTTCCAAACACCTTATAGCAAGTCAACTGTAAGTGACTCACCTGGAACAGGAAATGCAATGGGTAAATTTAGCCCCCTTTTCTGTGGGCAAAGAGGAACCATTGGAAGTGGAACTTGTGAAGTTCTGCTGTACAATGGATAGGGCTGGATGCTCGGGTGCTTACCCCCAGCTGTGGTCTGGAGCTCAGCTCTGCAAAAGGCACTCTGGTTGTTAGCATGCAGAGCATGGATAAGACATGGGCCACTGGCACCAGAGGATCTGTCACTCTGCAGATCCTTCTATTGTCCCCACGCAAGCTAGCAAAGCCCCGCCCACAGATTATCCAGCCAAATGGATACACAGCTACTTGGACTTGGTGCTGTGTTCGGTTCTAATAAACAAACACTCAAAATATCTAAATATTAATATATAAGAAAAAAAGAAAAACCAAACCAGATGTTTTTAAAGGTGATCAGTCTACAACGCACCATGACAATCCAACACTACAACTTTTAAACCAGGCCACTTACACTTCTAGCGACAAATCAGTGCAAGCTGTATCCAGCTGTCCAGTCAGCTAGTTTATGGTGGCTTAGTAACATGTTCCCTATCAAGACCATAATTTGATTGCAGGAGCCTCATCACCAATGAAAGGGAAAAGTGGCCTTATTAGAATCTGATGGGACTGGATCTCCTAGGGCCAATACACATAGATCCCTGCTGATTTTTAGTTGACATAGAGATAGAGTTATGTAATAATAGCAGAAGAATTTTGGTCTCAAAATTATGCTGCACCAGATACAAAGAACATCTGAAGCAAAGCATAACCCACAACGATAAAAGCCCTCGAGAAACAGGGGAAAGGGAGTGGGAACTCATAAGGCTTTGGCTGACGAGTATACAGAACCATCTCCGCTGGTTCTAGGGGTAGCAAGTGATTTTCTGGGGCAGTTTCTATAAATGTTGACCTCTAAGTGCAGCAACAGTGTAAGTTTTAAGGGTGATTTGAAGGCTCTTTATTTGCTAGTTTAACAAGAAAATGGAATAAGAACAAGGAAGGAGACATCAATATGTAATGGCACACTAGAAAAACTCTTCCAACAAAACAGATCTCCTGGAATTAGTCTTCCTGAAAAATGTGCAAACTGAAGTTAGTCTGGGTGAAAGGCTATTTGCCCTTGTTGCTTACAGACAGCTGCAAGACAACATGCTCAGCCAGTGAGGAAGGACAAAAATTGGGAAAAGATATCAAAAGATATCAAGAGCTAGTGGATGATGCCAGGATAAACAATAACGACAGTTGCATGGTAGGGCCAATCACCCAGCAAAAGATTATGCTAATGAAGTCCTCCTACCTTAGGTCTAGTGAGTCCTTGGTCCCTGAAATCATCATCATCAACTGCTGGCTTCTGATCTCTTCGTTTGGCATTATTGCTGAGAATCTGGGCATTTGCCTTCAGGATGTGATTCACTGCATGCAGACAGTAAATATGACGAACTTCTTCCCCATTCCTTAAAGCAGTTCTTTCTGGGTAGAACAAGTCCTTGTACTGATTCATAATACAAAAGAGTTCCTTTTGTAACAGAGTAAACGGGTAATTGTTCTGTTTAGTCAGTGTGGATAAGAACTGGCTGTTCACTTTTGGCCAGCTGGATTCTAAAGTCTTGTGAACATGAAGCCGTTTCAAATCAGCTTCTTTATCTGGCTTAAAAGTTCTCGGCTGCTCTAACGAAGAAGAAAAAGCTAACTGGCCCAGCGTTGGCCACTGGGGAAAAAGAAAAACAAACAAATATGATATTACTTTAGCACCATACAGCTAAAAACATACACTGCTATAGTGGTTATTTTAATAACATATATGAAACACTAGTCTCTCAAACTTGAAGGAAGAATGGTTTTTAATTTGCATCAACATGCACAATCTCTCAGCCTCAGTCTACATCAGCAGTTCTCAAACCGGGGGTCACGACCCCCCTGGGGGTCGCCGAGCAGTTCCCCGGGGGCGGAGGGGTCACAAGCTCCCGGCGCCACTTAAAAGCCGCCAAATGAATTATTTCCGCATTCGGCAGCTTTTCGGCAGACATAACAAGCGCTCAATTCGGCTGGAGTCAGGAGCGCTTGGCATGTCTGCTGAAAAACTGCAGAATGCGGAAGTAATTCATTCGGTGGCTTTTCGGCGGACATACAAGGGTCGCCGCGGCAGCTGAGGAAGCTAAAATGGGTCGCGGTTCTCAAAAGTTTGAGAACCGCTGGTCTACATTAAAAGGTTTTATTGACATAGTTACTTCGGTTTGGGGTGAAAAAAACCCAAACATACCTCTGACCAATGTAGCTATGCCAACAAAGCTACATCTACAAAGGGAGTTTATGTTGATGCAAGTGGATTTCCGTGAACGTAGCTGAGTTTGCTCGGGGAAGTGGTGTTCCTATATTTGTAAGAAAACTCTTTCTGTCAGTGTAATCTGCGCGTACGTTATGGGGCTATGCCAGCATAGCCATAATGATATAGTCTCCATAGTATAAACATACCATTTACTTTCTTTACCATATGAAAAAAGATAATTCCTGTAAGCACTTTTTTTTTTAAGACCAAGGACCAAATTCAGAGGTGATGTAAATTGCATGTTAGTTGCTGTGTCTTAGAGAGTTTAACCAGGAAGCATAAGCTAGTGTGATTTGCATTCTGAAAGGCCAGAAGTGATGTGTGCAGTGGAGAAAGCAATTAGCAGGGGCAAATTAAATAAGGCTCTAGCTTCTTCTAGCCTCTCACCATGTAAGTTACACCCTAGCCTCCTTTGTTTTCACTTGCACACAATTTACCAATGTACATTATGCACTAATTTAAGTATCACCCCTACATTTGTTCTATGTCTAACTGTGGCCACCCTTCAACAAATAAAATCATGGCCTACTGTAAGACTCTGATTAAACATCAGACTCCAGCGTAATGAGGGTAAGCCAATGTATCAGGTGGATAAAAATACATGATTTAAAAAAACAAGGGAAATTGCATTTTTTTAATGCAAATTAAGTAATTTTTCTGTATAAGAAACCTATCTGAAATGATGACAATTTGTGTTACAACCTAAACTTACTATAATCTATTAAAATAATGTAAATTAAAGAAAAAATAATATTCAAGCAGTACATTTGTTGCTAAAGTTTAAGAGACACTGATCTGGTGATCCTGTCTAAGCACCTGAACAACAGTTTGACCAAATGCTCAGTCCAACTTTTGATTACAGTTGCTTCTTCTGCAAGTCTAGGTAGAATATTTTCTTTATTTCAGTTTATTAAACCATTAAAAGCAGAATATGAATAAAAATGAGGTGTGAATGGCTATTAATTTTAAAGTTGCGAAGGATATGGTGACCAGAAATAATCAATTCATTAACTACAGATATACTACTTTTGTTTACTAAATAAGGTAGTTTAATACAAAACATATTTTGATAAACTTAGTTAAGTAATTAAAACTGTCTTAAAAGTTCTGGATGCATAAATAAAAAAAACTAAAAAACAATTTTAAAATAGTGTTTTGTAGATTTTTAAACTAAATTCCAATTTCTATTCAAATGCAGCTTGACACAAATCATGATTAAAAAATTAAGCTACTGAATAAGAAAATCATTCACCACTTTCTAATAAGAAAAATGTAAAAATTATCTATTCAGATATGTTAAACTATGTAATTGCATAAATGTGTATAGATAAAGTATATTCTTTTACTAGTAAAAGGTATCAAATTATACCAATCAATGAGAATCAATGCAAAACAAGATTAAAACAGATTATTCAAAACAAGATTTCTTGCTTGTTGATTAAAATCAATCTACCCTTGTGATGAATAACTGTTTGCTCTCTCTCTCTGTATTTAATATTTTTATTATATATATATATATATATAAAATTATAAAAAACTGTTTTCATGGCGATGTAATCTACATGCCACTAGAAGTAACATGGCATGGAGATGAGTAATAGGATACAGTAGTCCTATGACATGAATATTAAAATGCATCTCTTGTGGTTCATTTTAGGACTAGTAGTTAGTCACTACTAGAAGTACAAAACTAATGATAATTGTTGAGCAAGATGACAAATGAGAAGGACCATCAATTTAAAATCTAAAATAGATAGCATACCCTTCCAGGCAATAACTGTATGTTTGGAAAGTGTCTAGCACATTTTGAATGCTATGGCAATCCAAGTCAAAAATGATTTTTTTTTTATTAAGAGTATTTTCCATCTATGCATTACCAGGTTTTCTAAAACTACTGGGAGGACACAGTTGACAGCTGCAGGTTATCTCCTGGATAATTTATCCAAGATGTTACATGTGCTGGGCATCTTTAACTCTCCCCTCACACCCCTGAAAACAGAACCTTTAGTGACAGATGATTGTATTTGAACAAGTGGATTGAAAAAAGTTTATTAAATACGGCTCACTGATGTAGGACAGGAGTCTTGCTTTAGGTGCAAGAGATTCCAGATTCAAATTCTGGACAAGCACAAGTTTTCAGGAGGTCAGACTAGATGGTTTCTTCTGGTCTTAAATCTATGAAATAGCATCAAGGTGTCTCACTGGTAACAACAAGCGCTGTGGTAACAACAAGCGCTCAGATGCCCAGCTTATCACAGGAAGTGCCTGCCTCCTCTCAAGCTCAGACCTTACAGGACCAATCCTACCAAAAGTTAACAACAAAATGTCTACTAATTTCAATATTGGAGATTAGACCATAAGGGCCAGATCTTCAGTGGCTCCCTTTATGCCAGTTGAAGATCTGAGCTTAAATTTTGACTCCTGCTTTGAAGTAGGCAAAAAGAAAAAATCTAAGCAACAATGCAATGACTGAATGTTGACAGGAGTTCCAACAGTAATAAATATTCAGAATCTATTTCAGTGCACATACTGGAATTTTGGAATAGTAAAGCATACAAAAAAAAACTAATGTAAGCTACACATCAATTTCATTTAATGCAGGCACTTTTATAAGCTCATGATGGGGAGACAAACACAACAACATTACCTTCAGCTGAATTGTACTTTTAGAACGTGCTGAGATGTTTCCTATTTCTTTTTCTTCCAGTTCTTTGTTCATATGTTGCTTAAAGGGATCTATTTAAAGACAAAAGCTATTGTTACTAAAACTGGAATCAAATTTCTGAACTGATTTGCAAGTTGAATCATACATGATTTTTGAACCAGGTAACTCAATTGCTAAAGCAAATGATTTTACAGCACTTGGAGGGAAGAGACATTTCACTTCTAAAGAATACCAAATAACCAAATATGAACAAAACAAAAGAATAGCATGCTGGAAACAGTGGAGGTTTAAATGCAAGACATGTGAAGGAGACAATACTATTGCACATCACTTAGTATCTCACATCTTGCAAGAAAAATAATTAGCCCATTTTCCTTTTCATAGAAAGCTCTACCTGGGATAGGGTCCTTTTGATCGAGTATGTCAAGACTGCTCTAGTTATGGGAGAAAAACTTTTTGAAATAAAAAAATTATATTTGCCTAATTTCCTTAAAAGGTGGTGAAGACTCTGATTAGTCTAACCTCTCCCACGCTCCCAAACTGCTTGTGAGATTTTTAAAGGCCTAATTTTCTATGAATTTAGGCAAGTAATTGCATAAGCAGATCAAGTAACTGTCCATACATTACAACATGTACATTCATAGGCATAGCTTTTTGAAAATCAGGCCCTGATAATAATTGCATTACATGGGACTGCTCATTTCATAAGGAAAAGCAGCTACTAGAGAGAGAATCCTAGTGCCAATGTCTTGAGGTTATACAGGGCTCAGAACTCATGGGGTTTTCTAAATATCTAAGCATCTTCCCAGCAACGCAATTGAAGAGGATACTAATAAAAAAAATAAGACAACCTCTTTGATTTGTTACTGATTATACTGGTTCCAGCATTGGTTGGCCAAGAGAAAGTGAATGATTACCTCCATTTTCAGAGGTCACTGCTAGATAAGTTTGCTCCCTGACTGATGTACCCATATCTGTTGTTCTACCTAGAGCAGTGGTTCTCAAACTTTTGTACTGGTGACCCCTTTCAAACAGGAAGCCTCTGAGTGTGACTCACCTTATAAATTAAAAACACTTTTTTATATATTTAACACCATTATAAATGCTGGATGCAAAGCAGGATTTGGGGTGGAGGCTGACAGCTCGTGACCCCTCCATATAATAACCTTGTGACCCCATGAGGGGTCCTGACCCCCAGTTTGAGAACCTCTGTTCTAGATGACCCAGTCTCACCTCTTTTACGACAGACTGAAATGCAGCTTCCAGTCCACAATGTCTCAAAGAAAAGAAAAATCATTTATAGGTTGAACAATGTCACTGTGCAGAGTATGCATTTGAAAAGCTGGTAGTTCCTATTAAAATGCAATACCCACATTTCCCCAGGGTAACAAGAATGAACAGTTTTTTCCATCATGTGGCCCTTTGATGCATCCACTCTAATAACCAAATTGCATCCCAGATTTAATATCAGCTGTAAACAGGCAAGCCAGCATCACCAGGGATGCTGCAAATCTATTGTCTCTCTTTTAAATTATGCCATCTAATATCAAAACCACACAGCATGAAACATGAACAGAAATTCTGCAAATGCCAATGTGCGGTACAGGTGTGTCGCGTCTTACGCTCTTTCAACTTATGCGAATTCAGCTTTATGCGGTACCCCTCCCTTCCTTTCCTGCCCCACCCCGCAAAAAAAAAAAAAAAAGGAAGGAAAAAACTAAAAATATAAAAACTTTGTTTAGGGTGATTTCACCCGCCATTGAACTCAATGGGGTTTCGGCTATACATGGTTTCCACTTCACGCGGAAACAAACCCTCGCGCAAGACACAACTTGCCTGTATGTTACTTTATCATGGAAAGGCCATCCACATCACTGCACACTGTCATCTGTATTGCACACGGCAGTGTCATTCAAACACTGGAGTTTAATTCAACTGGGATGTTCAATCCAATGTTTAGGGAGAGATTCTTAGCTGTGTTACTAACAAGCAGAAGCACAGAACTCACATATGTGAAGGCTTTGGTGTCTTTAAGCCACTTTTGTGTCTTACCATTCTTGGGCTGCAGAGCCCCTATCATAACTTAACCAGTCCAAACAGCACATTGAAGCTACAGCAGCCTCCCTGGGCTGGCCTATGGGCTGCAGCATTGCCCAGAATCTCCAGAGTACGCTTCTGTCACGTCTGTTTTCCCAGAGCTTGAGAGGGGTTTCTCAGAAGTCAGGCTTATGGCTGTCTTTTGCTGTGCTTGTGCCAAGTGAATCCTCCTCCAGCTAGATACAGGGCGTTTAGGGCACTTTACACCACTCTGCCCTTTTTCCTGGTGTAGGGGGCCACAGCAGGAGTAAGAAGCTCATCCTCTGTTTCTTGAAATTTAGAAGTAGAGTACAGATGGCATCTATGTTCTTAAACTTCAGTCTAGTTTTGTTTGGGTTAGCTTGGGAGATGGGCTTTTCATTCATAGTATTTGCATGGGTAAATTCAATACTCTGTTCTCTCCTACCAACAGTCACAATCACATCATTGTTAATGAGAGAATAAATAGATTCCCGAATCTGAAGACAATTTGTCTATCCACATTACCAGGTGAGCTTACACAGACACACCTGGCTTACAAGTCCTCAAAACAAGAAGGTAACATAAGAATTCAAAGGCTAGGCAGCTTGCCTTTAAGGATTTTGCAGTCTTGCTGTGTGTGGCTATTGTAAACAAGTGTAAACTGTCAAACTACAGGAGCCACATTAGAGAGAGCTCACTACACAAATACTGTATTTTACCTTCTGAAACCATGACAGAAGAGCTACTCTCCCTCTCATCTGCATTGCAATCACCACGCTCCTCGTCCATGAAATTGGTTTCCAGGCTAAATTCAGATTCATGTTTCACATCGGTGAACTCTCCACTTATTCCGGGTTCTGGGTCACGAGAGGGATCTGCTCCATCGGCTTGCTCCTGGCCAAGCATCTGCTTTGCTGTGTCATTAGCTGTGTATTATTAGAGAGAGAAATGGATTACGTTCTCCAAAGAGAGTCACTCTACATGGACACCTGACTCTTGCTGGTTAGCTTCCAGGGATTATTTTAGCTACTGGTTATTTTTCCCCCCAATATTCTATCCCAAATCAGAACCGGTTTGTGTTTTACAGTAACAAAGGCTCATATGCCAAATGCTGCATAATGGTCACTGATGCCCAAGGGATTATTTTAAACTATATCTTTGCAGATGGGTGTTTAGCTGCCAAACAACAATCATATTTTAAATTTGGTAGAGCTGCCTCCTCTTTACTATAATTCTTCGCTAACCAACCTTGCAAATGAGACTCTCTCCTTGTAAAGAAGGTTTCCTTCCATTTCAAAAATTTTCTCCTCTAAAGGCAAATCCTGCCCTCTCTTCTGTGGCAGCACCAGAAGTAGGTGCTGAGTAGGGGAATGGCCTGTGCCTGCTGTGCAGGTGGGGAGCATCCTCTTAGTGTCTTGGCAGAGTCCTGCCCTGTGAAGATTCCAGGGGCTGGTGTAGCCACTGCTACTTAGATCCATTACCCCTTCAGTGTTGCAGGAGCCATGGAAGCTATTACTGCCGGGGCCGAACAGCAAAAGACATAAAACACCACCACCCCCAAACAGATTCCTATTCCCTCACAGACAATCCAGTGCGCAGTGCAGTCACTCTGGGATACAGAGGCTTTAATGCAGCATTTCTCAAACTGGGGGTCGCAACCACCCAGGGGATCGCAGGGCGATTCCCAGGGGGTCGCAAGCTCCCTGCGCTGCTGAAGTGCCGAACTCTTTCAGCAGCATTTCGGCAGACATGCCGAGCGCTTCAAAGTGTCCACCCAAAAAGCTGCTGAAGTGAAAGTTTCTGGTTTTGGCAGTTTTTCAGCGGACAACTGTGACGTGCTCGGCATGTCCATCAAAATGCTGCCAAAACCGGAAGCATTCCATTCGGCGGCATTTCGATGGAGACAAGGGTTGCAGTGGCCTACAGGGATGAGAAAAGGGGCCACTGCTCTCACAAGTTCGAGAACTACCGCTTTAACGAGTGTCACAGTTTGTTTTTACCTGCCGATTCAGCCACTGTTACCCATACATTAGACAAAGAAAAACTACCTTCTTCCTGATCCTGAACATCATTCTCATCTTCTTCACCAGTGGTATGATCTCCATCTTCACCCTCCTGAGACTCTTCACTGCCTGTTTCTTCCTCATCACTTTCTTCAGACTCATTTTCGTCATCTTCAGCAGCTTTGAATGTGGCCAGTAGCTTGTGATACACAGAGACCTGTTCTGGTTCACGCTCTCCATCACTTTCTGCACTTGAGTGATCGGAATTCCCAGACTGAATGTGAAAATAGTGTTCCAGAACATACATATTATTCCTTCAGCATGTTAATTAGTACACATCCTAACAGCATAGCAATTATTAGTGTATACACATACACAAACCAGCAGTATTTTCATGTAACGCATGTGGCCACCCTAAGATCTCCCATTTTAAGTTTTGCATTCCATGATTCTACTCTCGAACAACCTATATAGTTTCATTGCATCTCTTTAAGGGCAGGCAATTAAATTAAGCCCTCCAGTTGAGATTTTGAAAGCAGATTTAGCCACACAACTCTTTAAATTTCATAGAAGTTGTGTGGCTAAATCTGCTAGGCAGTTTTGAAAATCTCCTCTAAGAACAGCTTCTTGTGATCAGTTGGGATTGAAAGAACTTCAAAGTGAAGTTAAAAGTTTTGGCATCAGAAACTTCAAGACAAAAATTGCTGAGTAAGAGACATCTACAACAGAGCTTATCAGTCCAATACAGTTTTCAGCCCAATACAGTTTTCAGCTTTATAGTGATTGGCTTCACATTAATAAAACTTCATTAGGAAATATGTTTGTAAGTAGTGACGCACTGAGCATCTCTGTAAAGTAAAGTCTGTTTACACTGTACAAGACCACGTCAGAACACCAAGCTTCTTTGGGAACTGATGAGTCGCCACTTCGACACAGAAATTTGACCTCTGGACTTTTAAATATGAAATCTTGTTAATCTAATTCTTTACTGACAACTCAATGGGCTTGTACAGAGTGTAAAGTAACACCGATTTTGACTGTCAGTCAAAGCCATGGTCAGAGGGAGGGCAGAATATTTGTAGTCTCCACAAGCAATGAGTTCTGTTAAACTAGTGCAGGACACTCAAGAGAGCAACCCATATAGAAGAGACTTAGTGGAGATCTACATTAAGTTTAGCTCTCTTGGTAATCAGTAAAAAGTCACTGTTCAGATCCTTCTCCCACTGAAGAAACGTCTGACTTTCAATGAGGCAAACTTGGTCTCTGAAAAATAAAGTCAGCAAGAAAATCCCTTATAATGAGCAGAGAACCTGGTGGACAGGCTAACCCTGAATCTCTAAGCAATAGTCAGAATCCTAGCTGCTGTCTGCTATACCAGCCCAGCATGATCCAGCATTGACTGCAAGTAAATTTCACACTACAGCCAGTGCTACAAACACAGTATTACTATGCAGGAACATTGGCAAGCTTCATGTGGAGATTAAATTTTCCTTTTCAGCTCCTGGCACCCTGAAGTGAGAGGCAGCAGAGATACTGTAAACAACAATATGAATGATGGCTGAAGAAATAAACTAGCAAAAGAACCCAATCATCATTCTAAAGTTTTGAAGCCTCCTCATCCATCTGAAAGAGGATGATGGTGGGGATTCCCTTTTCTAGGCCAAAACAAAATTAAAGCACTACAGATCTGGAGAAGTGGAACAAGCTACAATGAAATTCCCTCACTCAGTGAAAAGCTACAGTTTAATTGAAGAATGAAAATCAAATTGCTTACCCCATAATGGGCATTAATAAAACACAGAGTTACAAGGAAGTGACAAAGAATCCTGTGGCACCTTAAAGACTAACAAAAGTATTGAAGCATAAGCTTTCGGGGGACACTCTCAGATTTAATATTATACTTATTAACACTCCATTTTAAAAGTCTAATTTACTTTTCACATTATTTCTAGTGAAATGCAAAAATTCTACACTTAGCTCAGATGACAAAAAGAGACTCAGCAGTTTCTATTCAATTTCACTTCCTAGCTCTCCTGCTCTAGGCAGTGCTGAAATTTTTGGATTACAAACCCTTCAGAGAAATGTTTAAAACCAAAATAAACTATTTTAAACTGATTTTTTTAACTTAATTGAAAGTATTCTGGTAGCTGGTTTTTATGTAAATTAAAATCTTAATTTGGAATCTAAATTAGTTCTATACTGCTTAATGCTTCACATTAGTTTCATGACTATCAATAGCAATGCAGAGGGCTATAAAAATAGCAATAATATATTACCAGCTCACAAATTTCAGTTGTTTCTTCTCTTCCAGAAACCCTGAAAAAACATTGCTGATATTTATTTTTTTTAATTATCTAACAGTTTCTCCACACACAAACATAACAAAATGGTAGGTGGGGGAAAGGGAACAATATGAACCAAAAATAAGTTTAGTGTAACTAAAAGCCAACTTAAAGGAAAAACTAAATTTTACTGCATGGGCTGGACCTTTAAATGTGCTGGGCTCACTCACATCTGTGCCAAGTACTGCATCTCCCAGGTGATGAGTTTGGGTCAGGTGCCAAACGTCACATAATGGTAGCCCCAGGGGTAGGGCTCCCTATAAGAGTGAGCCTGCTGCCCCTAGGCAACTGGGAACTAGGGAAGACTTAAGAATAGTCCTGAGTGGGTGTCTCAGAGCTCCAGGGGCGTTGAGGACTGGTGCCCTGATACAAGGGTAAAAGAAAGAGAAAGGAACACGCTTCTGCTTTAAGGGAGCAGAGAAGCTCCTACCGGGTACCCTGCTTTCCATACCAGCCTGACAGAAAGGAGGAGAAGTAAAAGCTTTGAGGGAATTAGGTGCCCAGGAGGGCTGTAGTGGACTGAGCCTGGAAAACACCTGTGGGTAATTTTGGCTTTAAGTTAAACTATTATTTGATGTTAATGAACCAGATCCCTGATGCGAAAGTCATTCAAAGTGTTGTATCCCCGGGGGCAGTAGTTTTAGGAGAGAGACTCGCGACCTTTTTAAACCGGCCTCATTCAGCCCGTTCCAGCCGCCAACTCTCCGCCCGCGCCCCCCACTCCCGGGGGCAGGCGGGGCCGGGCCGCCCCGGCTGGGGCTGTATAGGCTCGGGGCGATCGCTCCTGCGGGCACCTCGTTACTTCCCGCTTCGCCACGCCAGGGCCCGACCCGTCTCGCCCGCCTCCGGCGCCTCCGCCCATTCCTGCCTCGGCTCTCGCCGGGCAGCCCCCCGGCCCCCCATGTTGACAGCGCCGGGGGGAGAACCGGGCGAAGGGTCCCGCGGGGGGAGGGGGAGCCGCACCGGCGGCTCCGGGGAGTCCCGCTGCCGGGGGGCAGCGGGGACCCCGCGATCCCCCCGGCCCCGCTCACGCGTCGTAGAGCGGATGCTCCTCCCCGAACTCCCGCAGATGCTTTTTCCGCTTCTTGCTCAGGTTGCCGAGCAGCGCGTGCCCGGGCGCCCCCCTTTTCCCCATGGCGGCGCGTCCGCCGCCCCGCGCTTTACGGTCAGCCGTAAACCCTGACTGTCGGGAAATTCGCTTCCCGGGGCGGGTCTCTGCGGCTGCAGCACGTGGGTGGCTGGAGAGCAGCCGGGTTCCCTCCCCCGCGTGAGTGTTGGGAACCTGCCTGTGTGTGGTCCGTCCAGCCTGGCCCCATCCCCGTGCAGCGCAGCCGGGTGTCAGTGAGATCTGCGCCCCTTCCTCACACTCCGCAATTCCCCTGCGCCCCGCGCAGCGTGCGCGCCGTTGCTTTCTCTAGGTTAACAGAAGCGGCTCTGCTGTCGTCGTCCAGTGTGGAGCCAGCGCTGTAATTGCGCTGGTTGTTGCCTGTACATTCATTGCGGTTGTTGTGCATCGGAGTGGAGCCTTGACCGTGCGTTGAGTTCCACACAGGCGGACCCCAATCTGCTCAGAGCCGTATTGACTTCAGTATCTGAGGGGTAGCCCTGTTAGGCCATGGTTACACTGGCACTTTATAGCGCTATAAAGCCCCCACGAGCGCTATAACCTCCTCCCCGTCCACACTGGCAAGGCACTAATAGCGCTATAACTGCTGAGTTATAGCGCTATTATAAATCCACCTCCTCATGGGGACTAAGGGCTGTAGCGCAGCTGCTGTAGCGCTACAGCAAGGATGTGGACACCCACTGCGCTACAAGTGATCTCTGGAGATGCCTAGAGCCATTTAAGGCAATTGACGTCTCTTCCCTTTGTTTTGAACTCGGCTGGAGGAATGCGGAAGTACCTTTTTAGCGTTTCTTTCTTAACTCGGCAGATAAGCAATGCAAATGTTTAAGGAGGGAGCCTGTGTGAAAACAAAGCCTTCTGTGAACGGAGGCTCACTAACAGGCTTTCAGAAAAACGGAAAAACCACTGTCTCTCTCCCTCCGCATACACACAACGCATCCCCCCTCACCCACCTCGTTTAAAAAGCACGTTGCACCCAGCTGAATGCTGGGATACCTGCCCTAATGCGCTGCTCTTAATGCCGCATTAAGTGCCCCAAATGTGGCCATGCTATACCGCAGGAGCATCTGAGTGTGGACATACAATAGCGCTATACATATTACTGTATAAGGGGACCGCTATAACCTATAGCGCTATAATCTTGTAAGTGTAACCATACCCTTAGTCTGGATCTGCAAAAGCGTCAGAGTCTTGTAGCACCTTATAGACTAAGGGCAAGGTTACACTTACAGGATTATAGCGGTATTAGTTATAGCTGTCCTCGTATACAGCTGTAGGGATAGCGCTATAGCGTGGCCACACTGACACCCGCCAGCGGTATAGCATGGCCACATTTGTGGCACTTCAGGCGGCATTAAGAGCAGTGCATGAGGGCAGGTATCCCAGCATTCAGCTGGGTGCAACGTGCTTTTCAAACGAGGGGGGTGAGGGGGAACGTGTTGTGTGTATGCGGAGGGAGAGAGCCAGTGGTTTTTCCGTCCTTCTGTGAGCCTGTCAGCGCGTGTCCGTTCACAGAAGGCTTTGTTTTCACACAGGCTCCCTCTTTAAACATTTGCATTGCTTATCTGCCCAGTTAAGAGAGAAACTCTAAAGAGGTATTTCCGCATTCCTCCAGTCAAGTTCAAAAGAAAGGGAAGAGACGTCAATTGTCTTAAATGGCTCCAGGCATCTCAAGAGATCACTTGTTGCGCAGTGGGTGTCCACATTCTCACTGTAGCACTACAGCGGGAGCGCTACAGCCCTTATTCCCCATGCAGAGGTGGATTACCAGTAGCGCTATAACTCCGCGGTTATAGCGCTCTACGTTCCTCGCCAATGTGGACGGGTAGGAGGTTATAGTGCTCCTGGGGGCTTTATAGCACTATAAAGTGCCAGTGTAACCAGGGCCTAACATAGGTTTGGGATCATGAGCTTTCACGGCCCATAACGAAGTGGGTCTTAGCCCACGAAAACTCATGATCCCAAACATCTGTTAGTCTATAAGGTGCTGCAAGACTCTTTGTTGCTTTTATTGACTTCAGTAAATGACAGCAGGAGCTCCGTGCAGGCAGCCCCAAGAGCCGGGTTCAATTCTTGCTGTCTGACTTTGGACAAATCACTTCTCCTATATGTGACGGTTACCCTAGCTCAGCGGTGGGTAAAATGTTTGGCCCGAGGGCCACATCTGGTTGGGGGGAATGGAACTGCATGTAGGGCTGGGGCAGGGGGTTGGGGTGCGGAATGCAGGAAGGGGCCCAGGGCAAGGGGTTGCCTTGCAGGAGGGGTGCACGGTGTACAAGGGGGCTCAGGGCAGCAGGTTGGGGTGCAGGGAGGTGGTGCATCCAGGGGGGAGCGGGGTGTGGCAGGGGGCTCAGGGCAGGGGGTTGGGGTGCAAGAGGGGTGTGGAGTTTGGCAGATGGCTTAGGACGGGGTTGGGGTGTGGCAGGGCGTTGAGGGCTTAGGGCAGAGGGTTGAGGTGCAGGAGAGGTGTGGGGTTTGGCAGGTGGCTTAGGACAGGATTGAGGGATCAGGGCAGAGGGTTACGGTGCAGGAGAGGTGTGGGGTTTGGCAGGTGGCTTAGGACGGGGTTGAGGGATCAGGGCAGAGGGTTGAGGTACAGGAGGGGTGCGGCAGGAGGCTCAGGGAAGGGGGTTGAGGTGCAGAAGAGGTGTGGCAGGGGGCTTAGGGAAGAGGGGGTGGGAGTAGGGTGTAGAAGGGGTTTGTGGGTCAGGCTCTGGCCTGACACTGCTTACCTTGAGTGGCTCTGCGTGGCAGTGGCATGCAGTGGGGCTAAGGCAGGCTCCCTGGCTGCCCTAGCCCCTGCGGCCTCTGCAGGGAGAGGTGGGGGGCAGAGTGCTCCACGTGCTGCCCTTGCCTGTGGGGACCTCCCCGAAGCTCCCATTGGCCACGGTTCCCAGTTCTCGGCCAATGGGAGGTGCGAGGGGTGGTGCCTGCAGGCAAGGGCAGTGCGCGGAGCTCGCTGCTCTCCTCCTTTCCCAGGGGCCACAGGGACGTGGTGCTGGCCGCTTCTGGGAACCTGCCTTAGCCCTGTGGCATCACGGGGGTAGCAATCCCATAGGCTGGATCCAAAACCCTAATGGGCTGGATCCAAAACCCTGATGGGCTGTAGTTTGCCCACCCCTGCTCTAGCTATAGAATGGGGACAATAAAACCACTATTATAAAACATTTTGAGAGCTGGAAAAGGAAATTATTGAAAAGCCAGTTATATTTGCTATATATTTTATACAAATTTATATGAAAAATACAACAGTACATAGGCACTGACTCCATGGGTGCTGTGGGGCTGGAGCACCCACGGGGAAAAATGAGTGGGTCTGCACTGGCAGCCAAGCTCTCCTTGCCTCGCCTCCTTCCTCCTGTAAGCGTGCTGCGTCCCCGCTCCTCCACCTCCCCGGCGCTTCCTGCCCAGCCACCACCAGACAGCTGTTTGGTGGCATTAGCATGCTCTGGGAGGGAGTAGGAGGAGTAGGAATGTGCTGTGCTCAGGGAAGGAGGCAGGGATTTGGGGAAGGTGTAGGAATAGGAGCAGGGAGGGGGTGGAGTTGGGGCAGAGACTTTTGGGAAGGGGTTGGAATGGGGGTGGGACAGGGGTGGGAAGAGTTGGGGTGGGGGTGGGGCCAAGAGCAGAAGGTGGGGTCGAGCACCGAGGGGAAAACAGGGAAGTCAGCGCCTATGCACCGGTGGGCATATTTCTAAAAACACTAGTGGGTGTAATGTTTGTGGTTAGATATTTGGCTGTGTGTGTGTGTGTGTGTTCTCCCTACGTGTGTTCTGTTGTCCCAGCTCTGCGCAGACATCTGGTGCAGCAGACCACGAGTGAACTGCCCAATTAGCACAAGATGCATTAAGGTGCGAAGACACCAGGCCAGGTTTATTGTCAACAAAGCACAATAATAGCACCTGGCAGACTCTATGAGAATACTAAGATGTATGCCCATGACAATGACACAGCTCAGTGAATGGCAGGACTTTCCATTCTCTCCTCAGCTGGACACAGATACTCCTTCTGAGATAAATCTTTATACCCTGATACAAACAAGTTAGTACTGCCTCTGACATAGTTACTGCCCCCTGATGTGGCTAACCATCACCTACTACATGTTGGTTTGATTAAACCATCTCTCTTACATACTGTCATCCTGATCTTATCTTTTAGGAGGGGTTAGTGAGTTCTGGTTATCCTTGGGGAATGTTTTTCTACCATCCTTGTTATCAGGATGTTCTGGTACAATTTGATATCGGGATGTGTTTGCATGAGTACTCTACGCTTAGCACTTCTTAGGAATGTGTATTCCTGCAATATCAGCCCTTTTCTTACTAGGTTCTGTGAGCAGGTCCTGCCTTATACTAGGTCTCTGATACAAGGGCTTGTTTCAGGCTCTGTTCCTACTACAGTGTTAACTCCAATGAGTAGTTATAGTGGGTGAAATCCTGGTCCCAGTGAAATCAATGAGTCTTGCCTTTGACTTCAATGGAGTCAGGATTTCACCCATTGACTTTAATGGGAATACTGAGCATACTAAGTACTCTGTTCACTAGTGCTGAACAGTTTGTCACCACGTTCAGCACTAGTTTATCTGCACTCATTACTGACACCCACTGTCAGAAAAGCAAACTCTCATTCATTTGTGAAAGAGATTCGTTTTAGGATAAGCTTAAGGCAGTTTTTAAAGTATCTGCATTTCATGGATTTTGCTCTTTGTTTCATTGAGATTTTAAAATCTTACTAAAAACAGCCCACTGTCTCCTTCAGTTAAATTGTTACAGCTTGAGATGGTTGCCCTGCCAACAAACAGGCCTGGACTAGTAACATTTGTTGTCAAACTAATCCAACAAAAAGAAAAAAATAGTTCAAAAACCAAAAAAATTCTCAAAGGACCAGGGACCATAACCCTAGTGATGTGAAAATAGTTCTAAGAGCAGCTGTTCTCCCTGTGGCAATCACGCTACTTCCCAAATATGGACTAAGTGTTGGCAAAGTTGCCTGGTACCCACACGATATACCGCTAGCAGGGAGGGAAAATCAGCATGTTTTCCAGTTGAGTTGGAAACCTCCACTCTGTTGCAATCAGCATTGTTCTGTGTCACTTTTGATGTGAAAATTATTCATTTGTTTGCTACATGACCATTTTGGAAAAAAAAAATAGAAAATGAACATTCTGAGAACGTGTGTTCCCTGCATTAAGTGATGAAATGGGAGTGATGGAACCAAGGAGTATTGCTGCTGTATGGTGTGTTATTGCATTGCAGGATGTGCTCACTCTTGTAAGAATAATTTTCCTCAGATTAGTTTTTCATGTTTGAACAAATTACCAAAAAATGAAGCAAATAACACAATGCTGAATTTATTGTTGATGGCCACATATTTTCCAGCTTCACTAGAAAACCAGGCTGAATTTTAAACTGCTGAAAGGATCAGTATGAATCAACAGCATCCAGCATTTTAGGTGCAGATTTGTGCCAACATAACCCATTCTTCCAAATAATGAACCAGATGTCCCCAGTCCTTCAGTTTCTTTACTAGGCTCCATTGGAGTTCCACAGAAAATTTATTTTCCTGCACTTTCTTAGTCTTTCATTAGCCTAAATGGCATACAAAAAAACAGTGGCTTTAGTTAGTTTGTGTGGGTGTGTATATACAGTATAAAATCTATGTAATTAGGGCAGACAAAGGGGACTCTGACAGCCTGCTGCCTTGCTCTCTGCACTGGCACATTGCACATGTAAAATCTCAACCATAATATTGTATTAGAGTAACTTTTCTCCACGTGTAAATTCAGCATTCAGACTGAACAAGCACAAAGCAGCATGCGGGTAAGCCGTGGGGTTCTACCTTATTCTCTGGAAACCTTCATTTAAAAAACCCACAAGGAGTATCTAGATCAGCGGTTCTCAAACTGTGGATCATGACTCAAAAGTGGGTCACAACCCCATTTTAATGACACCAGGGCTGTCATTAAACTTGCTAGGGCCTGGGGCTGAAGCCAAAGTCCAAGCACCACCACCCAGGACTGAAGCCCTCAAGCTTTGGCACCTCAGCCTCCCTTCCCAGGACTCTGGGGTCTCAGGCTTTTGTCCCCCTTCCTGGGGTCTTGTAGTAATTTTTGTTGTTAGAAGAAGGTCACGGTGCAATGAAATTTGAGAAACCCTGATCTAGACCATATAGTTGCATACAAAACCTTCATAATATGAACTGTAAACCAAGGGCAGTGATGTCCGCCTGAGTGTTCGGTCAGCAAGAAACAATAGCTGTATAAGATGTGAAGAATCCCTATTTAGCTCAGTAGATGTTAACATTAGGTTTCAGAGTTAACTGTCTATATATCGACATTATTTTATTGCTGATCAAGCCATGCAAGCAAAAAGAGGTCAATTATATTACAAAGATCTGTGCAGTATGGTCGGCATCCAGTGCTGGGATTTTTATGGTGTCGTGAATGGAGCGTGGGATAGTATCATCTCCCACCTCATATATTACAATATAAAACTTCTAATTTGTACCATTTCACACAGGTGATGAGAACACTGGATTCTGAGTTACTATCATTGCTTTACAATAAGAACTTATGGTACCATAAGAGCAGAGTACTTCCATTTCTATTACAGATGTCTTCAATGGGATACTGCAGATCTTTCTCAAACAAGTAGTCTTTACTCATGCAAGTCATCCCATTAAGCTAAATGGATGATTCGCACAAGCGAGGACTACATGTGTGAGCAGGGGTTTCAAGACTGGGCCCCTTATTTTCAGTTCATTCAGGTAAGAATTTGTCAGCTTTACCTGACAGTCCTATGTCCAAATCAGAACTCTGCCTGCAGTGCTTTACATAATATATACAATAATAACATTGAAAATAGTGTACAAGACCCAAAGAGACGGACACAGCAGACTCTGTTGCCAAATGACGTTCTAAGATGAGAGATGAGTCTGAACCAAAATCCCAAAATTGAACATTCTTGGACTTTGGATCCAGATCCAAACATTCACATTGGACCCATGTGTTATTTAAACTCTGATGATTTTAAAATAGGTAAAGGATTTTCTTTCAGGTTTTGTTTTTTTTTTTAATTGCTCTGAAGCTGAGACCTTTTCTGCCAGTTTGGTCATAACTTATTTTTAAAAAGATGAATGATAAGAACTCTGAAAATAACAGATTTTAATGTGTACATTTACAGAACCTCAGTTCTAATGGTCCTGTTCAAACATCATCGAATAAGGGCTGCTCCTGCTCCCCCAGAAGAAAATAGTAAAACTGCCTTTGACAGGAGGAGGCCCTTAATTAGTAAATACTAATATTAGGGGTTTCCCTTGTCCTATGTGAAAAATTCTAAGGCAATCTGGAATTATGGTATCCTTTGAGTTTAACACAGTGTTCATTCTGATCCTCATTTAGCTCTAAAAGAAGAAATAAATCTAAACCTAGTCTAAAGTAAGCTGACTAAAACCTAATCCTCCAAATATTCATGTAAGCACTGCAAGTGGACTGCTGACATAAGGGCTTCTCATGGAAAGACTTTTCAAATTAGAGGCTTGCAGGACTGGGCCCTACACTTCCAGCCTCTTGTGCTGAAGGCTACATATGTCATGGGAAAATCCATATACTAAAGAAGATGGGGTGCAGCAAGGGGGACAAGGAGCATCCCCTGCACAGAAGTTCAGATCGCCTTAAATCAAAACGCAACACCAAAACAAAATCTTGTTTGAATCATATTAAATATATTACCTCCTCCAGCATTTCACTGCTGAACCCAGATAGTAATTACAAGTTGAGTTCACAAGTTTATGCTAAAAATTACGATAGCTCCCAAGCAGTGCACTAATTGGGTTACAATGGACCATGGAAATCCAATTCCTTTCTTCTAAAGGCCCCTTCTTGCATTTAATGAACACTGAAAATTTCTATTTCCTTCAATGGGATGCAGGATCAAGGCCTAACCAAAACTACTTTTCCCTTTAGTACTACATGGTTGTAAAATTGTTACTAAGTGGGATCCACTGATATCTTTCCATCCCCTAGAAAGTTTGCAAGCAGACCAGCCTTCTACTCACTGCAAAGAGAAGAAACTGCCTGTAGGAATGTCAACCTCAATTTACTCCCTCTCACTACTGAAAGCGAAAGTGGCCTTATTTAAGATTAAATGATTGAGTCAAAGCCAATCACCTCTCAGTCCGTGGCTCCTGTTCATCCCAAGACTATAAAGGCCAAAGAGGGGTGGTGGGCGCCCTGCTGGCCCTCTTTCTCCCTCCTCCCCCCGCTGCGGGCAGGGCAGAGAGAAGCTCCGCCCCTCTCGCGGGGTGGGCGGAGCCTCCCACTTCAGCCTCACCGGCCGGGTCGGACGCCATTTTGAGAGGCTCTTTGTGTGGCGGGGCTGCGACAGACACTCGGTGCTTGGCCGGGCAGCGCAGCGAGCGGGGCCATGGCTGCTGTGACGGACCCTTCCCCGGGAGCGCGCGGGGCAATCGGGCCTGAGCGGTGAGTGGGGCTGCGCCCCTAACCCCACGTCTCACTTACCTTCATTGTTCTCCCTCGGCAGCGACTATGGGGGATCCCCTCCTCCGGCCTCTCCTTGGGGTGCAAGCCCCGAGGCCGACGAGCGCGCAGCCCCCGCAGCGGCGGTATCCCCGCGTCTCCGACGGGCTGGACGCCGTCCCCGCCTGTGGCGTGATTCCCGCTGGGGCGCTCTCCGCGGCCGGGCGCTCCACTGAAACCGGTGCGGGGAGAGGGGTCCTGCGAGTGAGTAAAAAACACCCGCGCCCCGAGAAGCCTTGGCCCGGCTGACCTGTGGCTGGGAACCCCCGGTTGTACAGGATGCCGCCTCTTCTGTCCCCTTCCCCCGCTGCTTACACCGGGTAGGCACTGGTCGAGGTGCGATGTCTCGTGTCCTTTACTGGCGGGGCAGGGGAGACTGGTTAATTACTAACCTGGTTTCCTAGGTTTTACTCTCCCCCCTACAGATCGCGGAGCGAGGGTGACCAGACAGCAAGTGTGAAAAATCCGGATGGGGTGGAGGAGAATAGGAGCCTATATAAGAAAAAGACCCAAAAATCAGGACCGTCCCTATACAATCAGGACATCTGGTCACCCTACTCGGAGCACAGACAGCGCCCAGGGATACGCCTGTGTCGCTTGTTCCCTGTATTAACGCTGCTTTTTTAGCGAACTAGGTGATTTATTAGAAAATGGTACAAAGATGCATCTCCTTCTGCTGAGTGGGGTTATTATGCTATGGCAGCAGTGCTCCTAGTTTCCTTTCTTCAGAGAGTGGAATTAGCCCTACACAGATGCCTTATGTACAGCTGCTAGAGTGGATTCATTTAGTCTTTTTTCCTGGTATTTCCTCCCCCGCCCCAGACAGATCACATCTGTTCTGTCCTTTCCTCAAGATGCTTGCTCAGAAATGTGAGAGTAGTTGAATGAACCAATGTGATCGGACTAATTCTCTACTCTTCCAGCTGGGAAGTAGTGTGTAGTAGAGTACCATAGGTACTTGGCTTGCCTCTAACAGTACACAAGAAAGTTAAGATGAATCAACTAAAGGTGTTGAGTGAATGCGTATAAATTAAAATCCTTTCACTCAAAGAGCAAAGTAAGTGGTGGCAGTATTTTAATTTAAGGAGGATTAAGTTACAATAAACACATGCTGCCAGCTGGATGTGGGGGGCTCTGCTAATCAACTGCATGGCACTTGAATCTCTCTTGCATGGCTGCCCAACCACACAGCTTAGAGGGAACACGGCAAGTGTCAGAGATAAAGGTGCTATTGTGCTAACTGCTGTATAGATAGTCCTTGCCCTGAAGAGCTTATGGTCAAAAATACTCAAGACAGAAGGATGAGGGAAAAAAGAAGTATAACCTCTTTTTACAAATGGGGAGCTGAAATATAGAAAGAAAAAATGATTTGCCCAAGGCCACACATGAAGTCTCTAGCAGCACTGAGTTGAATCCAGCTCTGTTGAATCTTTTCCCATAGCCTTATCCACAAGCTGTCCTTTGTCTATTTCTCAATTGTATATTAGTAGTTCTGCTGAAATATAGTGAATGTTTTAAACTCACTAACCAAAGTGAATTTATATTGCATTTACAATTTTAAATAGTAATTTTAGGGTGTGTTTTGAATATGGTCTAATTTAGTACTCTTTAGGGGCCTAACAATACCTCAATAAAATGATACATCATTAATTTTTCCTGGTACCATTTTACGATGACCCCGCATTCTATTCCTTTAAATTTGATGCGTTAGTGATTTTTTAATCTGTAGTGGTCTTTGATTCAGTAGAATGTATGGATGTGTGTGAGCCTGAATGTCAATCTCAGAGCAGAAAAATCTAGAAAAGGATTTGAAATTTTTAAAATCCCTGCTAACCTGGTTACATGCCCAACTGTAAGCAGCCATGTGATTTAAGTTCATTCAGCAAGAGGAGTCTGCTGTCAGTCTGCACAACTTCTGCAGTGTCCCAGAGACATATGATCAAGATATGAAGCAGCGTGTACAAATAAAATCCCACTAATTTATGTCAGTTCCTTCTTGCTGTCTATTTTGTGTTCTTTTTTCCTTCCCCATTTCGTTTTACAAGCCCCTGTAGAATCAACTTGTGTTTTCTTCTTCCTGGTTCTTTATACCCTCACCCTTTTTAGGCAGTCATTGACATTCTGCTTCCTCTTAGTGCAAACTTTTCATACGTGGGGGAAAATGTTCTCTCTTTCCAAAGAGGTGTGCCACTAGGCAGCAACCTTTTTTTTTTTTTTTTTTTTAAAAAAAATTCTATAAGGTACCCAGCCATTAGAAAGTTTGAACTTTGCAGTGTCTTGTAACTTAAATTAAATACCTACTGAAGATTTATTGAATGCAATTGATGTACAATAAAGGAGGAATGCTACACAATTAGATTCCTGTACAAAATAGCTAAAAGATTTTTAATAGCGCATGCGGTTTATATTTTAGTAGGGCCTCATGGACCACCTTCTCTCTCACTTCTCCCATTACCAAATGCATTACATTCCTGTGACAAATTGCTTATAAACAAAAGTAATTTTAGGAAATCATTTATGTATCTGTCATCTAAGAGAGGTCTCTTCCCTTTGAAAAAGAGTTATGACACTCTTGCCTTTTGTTCTTCATTTACTCTCCCTCAGCCATTCCTTTTCTTCCTCCATCCTGCTCATGTTTCCCTGCTCCACAGGGTATATAGCCTGTGTCAAGATTGCCTCCCACTCTGAACTCCAGGGAACAGATGTGGGGACCTGCATGAAAAAAGAAAACCCCCCCAGCTTATTTTACCATCTTAGGTTAAAACTTCCCCAGGCACAAGCTTCTTCTGTACCTGGAGGAACAGTATGCTCCCACCACCAACCATACCCCAAGAATTAGGGGCAGGGCCACTTGGAGACCCCTCTTCCCAAAAAAATTCCCCCAAGCCAATATCTCCCTCCCTGGGAAAGGCTTGAGAAAAACCCCTCACTAGTTGTGCTAGGTGAGCCTGATCCAAAAACCCTGGATCTTACACAGTGGAAAACAAAGCAGTCAGATTCTTAAAAGAAAGATTTTAATTAAAGGAAAAAGCAAGAAACACAATCTCTATAGGAATCTGTGGAAAAAAACAAAACACTTTACAATCACAAAAAGAGTCAAAGAAAAACCCACACTACAGAGGAATTCCTCCCCCCTCTGCTGAGTTCAAAGTACAGAGAAAACACAGGATCTCCCCCCAAAACCTGAGAAATTCATAAGTGAAAAAAACAAATATAAGCTATGGCCTTGCCTGGCTAAATTACTTACTGTTGCTGGTGAAAAAGAATATAGATTACACGGAGAGAAGAAAGCTGTCTGATTCCCCTGAAAGCCCCAGAGCAAATGAGACACAAAGCACTTTCCCTCCCCCCAGGTTTGAAAGCATCTTTGGCCCCATTGGTCCATTTGGTCACATGCCCCCAGGTTCCTTTTAGCTTCTTAACCCCTTACAGATAAGCATAAAGTAGTCTAGATTCCTGCTTATGACAGCCTGTCATAAAATCTTGTTCCCTCTCCCTCAGTCATTCCTTTCCTACTGATGGCTGGACATTTAATTGCCACAGGTAGCTCTGTACTGTGAGGGCTCCCATTTCCCTTTATGCAGAAGTGGTCCATAACAGAGGCAGCTGGGTTGATACCGTTACTTCCATTTGCTTATTTGTAATGAAGAGCCTAGACAACTGCAAAAGCATTTGGAAACCAGGAAGAGGAGGCAGGACAACATGAACTGCCTGCTGGCTGTGCATCACCAGTGGTCAGCAGAATACAATTGGAAATTGCTGGGTGAAAGGCACAGTGATTGCAGAATAGCAAGACTGTCAAGTGATTAAAAAAATTAATGATTAATTGTGCAATTAATCATACTGTTAAATAGAATATCATTTATGTATCTATTTTTGGATTTTTTTGCATTTTCAAATACAATACAAAAAGTGTACAGTTCCCACTTCATATTCTTGATTACAAGTATTTGCACTATAAAAAATTTTCAGTTCAAGTACTGTAATGCAATCTCATTATCATGAAAGTTGAACTTACAGATGTAGAATTATGTACAAAAAAATTCAAACATAAAATAATGTAAACTTTTAGAGCCTGCAAGTCCACTCGGTCTTACTTCTTGTTCAGCTAATCGCTCAGACAGATAAGTTTGTTAGCATTATCTCCTGCAAATGTAGCCAGCTTCTTGTTTACAGTGTGTCACCTGAAAGTGAGAACAGGAGTTGGCTGGCATTACATGATATTTACGTGACAGATGCACTATAGATTCACATGTCCCCTCATGCTTCATCCACCATTCCAGGGAACATGCGTCTATGCTGATGATAGGTTCTGCCAAAAGTACCATGCAAATGCCTGTTCTCCCTTTCCGATGACATTGTAAATAAGAGGACAGCATTATCTCCCGTAAATGTAAACAAACTTGTCGGTCTTAGTGATTGGCTAAACAAGAAGTAGGAGTGAGTGGACTTGTAGACTCTGAAGCTCTTCATGGTTTTGTTTTTGAGTGCGGTAACAGTTTTTATGTAATAAAAAGAATCTACATTTGTAAGTTGCACTTTCAAGACAGATTGCACTATAATGCTTGTATAGGCTGTATTGAAAAATATGATTTCTTTTGTCATTTTTGCAGTGCAAATATTTGTAAATATATACATTTTTCAGTTACAACACAGAATGCAATGTATATGAAAATGTGGAATAACATCCAAAATTTAATACATTTCAATTGGTATTCCATTGTTTAACTGTGTGATTAAAACTGCAATTAATATAGTTAATCATGCAAGTTACCTGTGATTAATCAACATCCCTACAGAATAGGACAATATGGAAAATGAGAATTGGAAGTAATCGTAACCAGACCAATGTATGGAATCAGAAATTTCTTGAGGGACGTAATCCATCACTAACTATGCAATTGCCTTTTCAGCATGTATTGCTAGGTGGAGGCTTTGAAATACCGGCTACTTTATAAATAAGACCTCCAAGATGATGAATGCCTTTTTTGTTTTTAACATGAAGGAGGATACAGAGGTGCCAGTGGATCAGACTGACTCTATCAAGAGTGGTGACATGATAGAAACTAAAAGCGAGTGAGTGTCTATAGTTAATTTAAATTATTATTTTAATTCAAGAAATGCACCTTTCTGCAATAGTTCATCTTTTTTGGGGGGTCCTCTGTGTGTGAAATATCACCTTTTACAAGTATGATGGGTTGATTTTCATATTAAGCTTGCTTTTAAAGTAATTAGCATAGACATTAGCTTCTTTATAAGGGTTTGCATGCAAGCCTAGAAGATCCAGGTATGGGGTTTGCAGAGAGAGATATTCAGGTATATTGCTGTGTTTTCACTTTAAGTAGATTATTTTTTTAAATTAGAATATGCATCTTGATAGTTGTTTAAAATAAAATGGAAACACCAAAAATTCAACGTTTGAAGACTTTGTAGACTACTGTACTTTAGAACAGTTTGAGAAACCATTTTTTATCTAAAAGTACTATGTTTAGTGAATTTATATTAATCTAAGATTCTTATATACTTTGTCAGATACTTACATTAAGAATCTCTGTGCACCATATAACACTAGCTGCTTACTTTTCTTTTTTGCTTTCATGTGGTACATTTGAATATGCCATACTGTAGCAATGCAAGGAGTCACCAGCATGACACCTGCTGCTGGTAGTTTCAGAATTAGCTCTTTTTCAGCTCCCGAGCACCTCCTTCTGGCTGGTGTTATGCCAGCCACTGGCCCCATGTCCATCCCAGCCCCCTGTGCCCTTTTCCTTGGGATTCTGCCCCAGCAGTACTCCCATACTCTGGGTCTCCCCTCCTAGGGAAACCCCCAACCCTCTAAACTCACCTTGTCTCAGTAGCTACTGAGTCATCATCTAGCCCCCACTCACTGGACCAAACTGTAGCCTGTAATGGCCATTCATCATTGACAAGGAGTTAGGACTAGCTGTCTCTGCCATCCCTAGGTCTCACCTCTGCAACCCCAGTACTTGTGTAAGCCTTCACCAAGGCTTGCAGCCTGGGAGTTTACCAGGCTGGAACTCCCTAGCACTGCTCCAGTTTCAGGTACCTTAGTCACTGACAGCTAGCCCTTCTTTCTCTAGAGCTGGGGAGAGAATTCTCTGGCTTTCAGCCCCATAGCCCCTTTTATCCAGGCCGACTGTGGCCTGATTAAGCCAGGCACACCTGTGGTCAGCTACCCAGTTAGCTTCCACCAGCTGTTCTCACTCCTCTTATTTCAGGAGCAGGGTAACTACCCCACTACATATATTTTCAAATTCTATCTTATCTTCCATGCCCCATATCCCTTTTTAACTGTGGCTGTTTTCCTGGTGGCTGCCCACTTCCAATCTGGCCCTAAAATTTCTTTCTAGTATCTTGAAAGTTATATTAACTTCTGGTAGACTTTAAATTAGTGCATTTGGTGTTTTCCAATTTTTCCTAAATTTGGGAACTAATACATGGACTAAAAAATGCTGGTATCCTTTTTCTTGAGGTATGATGTTTAATCAAAAGTGATGTTTTGACAGTCCCTTAAATGTGTTTGCCACTCCCTGATTTTTGTAGCATATTGCTAATACTTATTCTCATGATTGTTATATATAAAGTGATGGTGTCTCAACTACTAATTTGAAAAAGGTCACGGTATAAATGTGAAGCAAAATTTGCCCCAGAGCATAGTTTTATGTGACACCCTCCCCTCCCCCAAGTAAATTTCACTGACCAGAAAATAAAAATTTTGGTCTGTAGGTAACTCATGCTTCCCGGAATATTCATGTGCAGTAGCTCTCATCATCCCTGTTCTAATTTGAGGCACATGTAGACATGTAATAAATGCTGTTCAATTTATACTCAATTAGGGCCTAATCCAAAGCCCACTGAAATCATTGCGTTTTTTTCTGTTGACGTTAGTCAGCTTTGGATCATGCCCATGCAGCAACAGGATTACAATCAAAGAAGAATGCATGGTTTAAAAAAAGTAGCATGCAAGTTAAAAATGTCAACAAATAGGTATTGTGCAGTATGTCAACAGGCAGTTTACATGGAACAGTTTATTAATGCAGATGTAGTAATTTAGTTAGAGCAAAGGTAATTGTCTTCATTTGTTTCCTGCCTTTACATTCAGGGGACCAAGAGGTTGAGGAAGAGGTGGCAGAGGAAACAAGGGACAACTTTCATATGTCAGAGGGAAAATGCGAGGCAAAACAAGTAATGGCATTGGGCCTATGAGGTAATATTTGGCAAACTAATAATTTTTTGTTGCACTGTTGACTTTCTAAAGAAGGGGCATTTTATGGTAGGTGGACCAATCTGTAACATAAGGTAAACATTGAATTTTACCGGGGGGCAGGGAGGGAGAGAAAAAAGGGAATGCTTTCAAAGACAATGAATGGTTGGGATAGCCTTCAAATCTATTGTTGAAGTTAAGGGTGACTTCATGTAAATTAATCTGTATTTTCATAAATGAAGCTTTCAGTTGTGAACTTCTCAAAGACAGACATACTTTTGAAATTAATGTCTTTTGGGTGAGTGTGTTACTGAAGAGAGTTTTGGTAGTCAGATTCTATCAGGAAAATAGGACAGCTTCTTATTATTAAACAATGCCTTTATCCTACTCTACTCTAGGAATTATTCTTGATCTTGTGTGACAGATAACATATCCCTAACAGTACAGCACTTAAATACTTGTGGCACTTTGAATGTGGATGTATTAGCTGTCATACTTACTGATGTGTTAACAATTACACCGAGATAGTAGCACAAGGTGTGTATACTAGTCGTATGTAATTTTAAACACACTTAAAAGTAATGAAATAGGCATATTTAGAGATACAAATTTCATTAAAGGACATGGAAACTTTATTCTCTCTCTTTTATTGCAGTTCCATAGCTGGAAAAGTAAAATAGTCCAGTTGGCCCTCTTTATGTCTCTATGGGCAAATTTACTAAAAGCAATTCTTCATTAAGGAGACCCAAACTGTGTAAACTTCTGTGTGTGGTAGAAGGTGCATTTGTGCTTTTATTTTCATCTCAGGTGCTGCAGCTCTGTCTGATGTGGGAGTGAGTCTGAGTGGGGACCTGCTGATCTCTGTAGTGGGGAGATTGTTGTAAAAGACACTATTCTCATTGGAGGAATTTCCCCTATAGACAGTTTTGCAGAATAGTGGCTCGCAAAACTAAAACCATGGGGTCTTGCAGCTAGACAGATAGGGGCACCTGCTGTTGCTCTCACACACACAAAAAAAGGAAGACTGTATTATTGTCAAAATATTAAATTCATTTCCCAGATCTGAAAATTCAGGCATGGGTTAAATAACTTGCCCACAGGCACAGAGATGATCTGTGAAAGAAGAGTTGAGATTAAAACTCAAGGATCTTGTCTCCCAGCACTCTTGCACTAACCACTTATTACAATATACTTCTTCCAAGCAGCACCTGTAAAGTAGGGTGCCAGGAGGAGCACTCTCAGTTGCCAGTGATGAAGGTGAAAGGAAGGAAAAAGGAAAATATCTCTAACATATACAAAAGGAAAAACTCATCCAGGCATAAAGCCAGTGTAGTTTTGGAATAAAAGAACAGAGCCAAGAGTCTTACCATAAAGAGGGATTGCAGAGCAACAATAGCATCTTGCTGCAGTTTTGCAGTGGAGGGCGGAGCAGGAAGGGGTCATCTTTTTCTCTTCATGACCCTCTTATTAACTGTCCTGTGCCCCAGCAGCCAACCCAGGAGTCTGTTGCAGGGACCATGATTATGCCATCAAAGCCCTCTTTCAGGAACAGTCCCTTTAGTTGAATGATGCAACAAGGCAGCACAGCAGGTAGGATCTGCCCTTCAGGCCTCACCCCACAATCCCACCCTAGTTGGGAAGGTCAGCATGCCTTACAGCAGGGGTTTTCAGACTGTGGGTCGCAACCCCTCTGGGGGTCACCGAGCGCTCCCAGGGGGGTCATGAGCTTCTAGCGCCGCTGAAAAGCCGCCAAATGCATTACTTCAGCATTCGGTGGCTTTTCGGCAGACATACCAAGCGCTTCTGAAAATAGCACTCGGCATGTCCACCAAAAAGCCTCTGAATGCAGGAGTAATGCATTCGGCGGCTTTTCTGCGGACATACAAGGGTCCGCGGCGGCACAGGAGTAAGGAAAAAAGGGTCGCGGTCTCAACAAGTTTGAGAACCGCTGCCTTACAGAATATGGATGCTCCTTATTTTTTGTCTTGGGTTCCTCCTTGGGCTGCCACCTGGAACTGTTGTGCACTGACTCACCAGCCCGGGCTCCCTTTATACTGTACTGCTGTGACAGGCCCTCAAGCCCCACTCCAGCACACATACAGATAGGGACGCACCCAGCTGCAGCTACACACATATGCTGAGATTAGGTTTGCACGGGAAGGCTCAGCTAAGGCACTTCCCAGTTCCTAAGGCATGCATCCCTTCTGAAGTGTAAACCCAAAATTATACCGTCTTGCGCTGCACAAGGAACTGTACAGCATAAGCTTATGAAATTTGTCCCTTCTTTCAATGTGGAGGAACATAGGCAACAGCTTTCTGCCCCCTATTATGATTTCCATACACTAGTTTTAGACAAAACAAAAACAAGTTTATTAACTAAAAAAAAATAATAGATTTTAAGTGATTGTAAGGGATAGCAAACAGATCAAAGCAAATTACCTATCAAATAAACAAAACAGTCTAAGCTTAATATACTAAAGAGATTGGATACAAGTAGCAAATTCTCACCCTAATTGTTGTTTTAGGCAGTTTGCAGAGATTCTTGAGGGCAAGCACTTGCTTGCATCTTAAAACTCTAGATATTCCTTTCACAGGCTAGAAATCCCCCTAGCCTGGGTTCAGCCTTTCTCCCCTAGTCCAGTCTTTGTTTCTCAGGTGTTGCCAGCAATCTTCTTGGGCAGGGAGTCAGTGAAGAACCACAGTGATGTCACTTCCCTACCTTAAATAGCTTTTGCATGTGGTAGGAACCGTTTGTCTCCCCTCTTGGTTCCCACATCTGGTCAGAGGACAAACACTGGTATTCCAAGATGGAGTCGAGTAGCAGGTGACCTGGTCACATGCCACTGTAGGGACACCGCAGCCATGACTCAGACCGTTTGTAGCGCCCTCAGGAAGGCTTCCCAGTGGGAGATTAGCATCTTCTAAGACCTACTATTTTCCCTAATGGTCCTTTCCAGCCAGCCATCTATACTGATTGCATTCTGTCTAGTTGGCATTCCCCAGGTGTAAACACATTTGCAATAGATGCATAGACAATATTCCTAATTTCAGATACCAAAATGATACATGCATACAAATAGGATAATCCTATTCAGTGAACCATAACCTTTTCAATGATATCTTACATGACCTATTTCTTAAAATACATCATTTATTCCATAATCATATCATATATATAATAATATCACTATGAAGAATATGGGGCATAGGCCATTGTTTCTTATTTACCTCCACAGACACATTTACTCTAAACAATTATTCCTTATGTAACCAAGCTATGTACATTTCTCTACATGGTTGTAAAGTTATGCTTACCACAAAATCTTTAGGAAGTAGGAAAGGGGAGCTATAATAAATTTATCTTACAGTTGTCTATAGCATATAGTAAGTAAGCACTAGTAAAATAGACTTGCATGAAATACGTATTTTTTTTAATGAAAAAAGAACACTTATAATTGCTGGCTGCTATAAACCTATAGGAACACGAAGCAAAAACAGTTAGTAAATGTCAACCCATAATGAGAAGCAGGAATTGAAACCAGTAACTTATTCAACCATATGTTGCTTTAACAAAAGAAAACACAAATTTAAAAAAACTGCTAACATTTAACTTTAATAGCCCAGTAGAGAATCACTCCATAGACTACAGGTAACATTACAGGTAACTTCCCTTGAACAAGATGGTAAGAAGCTGGGGAGGGACTCCTTGCAAATAGCTGATTGATTAAAGATTTCTATTAAATTCTCTTTATTATATTCATTTGGGATTCCAGTCTTCTCTAACTTCAGTAAATGCTGTATAGTATTAGTAAGTAGTCATGTTTTTTCTTGCAGCTTGGCAGTAGACATACAGCTTTTGACTAGTTAGACAATTTATTCATCCCTTCTTGCAAAGACAGTTCCAGGAGCAGTCCCAACTATGGCTTTTTTACAGTCTTCACTTTATAGTATTACATCATTATAACTGTACAATGAAATAAATACAACTTAACTTTCAGATCTGTACTGAAAACAAGTGTCTTTCCAGACGTGGGATAAGAAAAATGCATCCATATTCTGACTTCCGAGGCCGAAGAGTAGGCAAAGAGGGGCCACCTTTTCTACCGCCTCCACCTATGAGAGGAATGAGAGATCCTTTCTCATTTCCACCACCAAGGTTAGTTTTCAGAACATTGACAGAAAGGTGTGTGTTTAAAAACGATGAATCTGTAGTGCTGTAGTCTAGTTTCCCTAAGTGAGAAATTGGTTCACTTAGGAAGAAGCCCAGAGTATTTGTTTTTTGAAGCGATACGAGATTGTTTGATTCGACTTCCTCCACCACCACTAGGACCAATGGGCTTCGGAGGCAGGCCACCTCACCCCAGAGCCAGAGGGATGCTGCAGATGCCAAGAGGGTAAGAATGTTTCTTTGTTTTGTCTTTTTAAAATTATTTATTTGAAACCTAAAATTGCAGTAATTTTAAAGTTCTCTCTTGCAAGTATTAAAATCAAGGGCCATATCCTATATAAACATTTCAGATTCCATTGTTGTAGTAATTTTAACTGCTGTGGAAGCCTTTTAAGTATGCATGAGATTACTAAGAACAAAATAAATTTAAATCCAAATTGTAATGTAGTGTTGTAACTCTTTTTTGTTATTTTAAAGCAGTTATCTTGAGGGAAGAAACAATATGATTTTATCCTTACACACAGCTTTCCCAATGGACCTGGTGTACCATCCCCTCCGCCACCTGGCCGGGACCAGAGATGGCCTCGACTGCCAGGTGGCAGACACTATTAAAGAGGCTTATTCTTTAAATTGTGTAGCAGGGCGCTTTCTTGTTGTCTGAAAACCATTTGAAGTGGCTGGACAAAGAACTGCCTATAAAACATTAAAGATGGCAAAGAACATTAATTGAACTTAGACAACTAATATTTCCAGCAGCCCTCATGCACATTGGCAAAAGCCATATATTAAAAAAAATCTGTGACTCCGTGGACTTTTTTCAAGCATTCCTTTTTAAGCCTAGGCTTTATGGACACTTACTTCTGCACACTAAACGTAAAAGGAAAACCGGGTCTTACAATAGGTCAAGCCTTCATTTAATATACAGAACTCTGATTGCTTTTGACAATTGTTTGCAGCTTTTTTTTAGCGTAGAACATTAATTTGTTTTAGTGCTATGATTTTGTGTATATAAACATGAACTTTAAGGGTTTGAAATTACTTATAAATTTTATAAAGTAAATGCAGCGGACGGCTTAATATTTGGGAAGGGTATACTGTACTACATTTTTGAAGTGTTACCTGTGGAGCCCTGCACATCCGTGGGGATTGCTTTCTATCCATGGATATCCGTAGAGCACTGTTGCGGCTCTCAGCTCAGATGCAAATTTTGTATCCGCATGGGTCTGTAGCGCACACTCACAAGAATGAAGAGGCTGTCAGCCAGCCTGCAGGGTCCAGCTCCTCATGCAGCAGCTGGCTGGGCATTCTGGGAGTTTTAGTCCCCAGCTTATGCGGAGAGAGGAGGTAAACTACACTCCCAGAAGGGAGTAAGTCAAGTGCCATTTTGAAGGTGTGGTGGTTCTTTAAATGAGCACGTGGCAATAGCTGTGTACATTAGAGCATCTGCAACTACCTAGGGGTCTCCGAGACCCCCACAGAGAGGGTGGTGCTGCATAGAAGGGCCCAGAATTGTAGCCTCCCTGCCAGGAACAGGGAATGACGTACGGTAGGGGTGGAGTGGGTGGCACGGGAGGAGGGCTTTGGGGAGAAGTCGGGCGGGGGACTTGACACAGCCCTGTGTCACTGCTGTGCAGTGACCTGTGGAGCTGTTTAGAGCACTGCAAATCTGCGGATATCCACAGACAGTATTTGTGGATTGGATGCAGATGTATCCACGCAGAGCTCTAGTTACCTGATACACTAAATGTAATGGTTAGAGAGAAATTTATGAATGTTAATTTTGAAAAGCGTCAGTAGTCCATGAATGAACTTAAACTGTGGAGTGTTTTTAATTTTATGATAACTGTTTTATACACAGCTTGACTTCATTGTTTAAATGTCCAGTTGTGTAAGTAACTTATTTCTAAACAAAGCGTGTAGCTGAACACTTGACCAATTGTATAGTACAACTGGTATATGCATTTGCATTACCTACAGTATAAAATCAAGTTAAAAGGTCAGTTACTTCAAACTATGCTAACACACAGTATTGTTAAATCATAACTGTACATACTGTTAAACATGGATCGCTGTATAATCACCCTAAAAGTTAATTTAACTTTGTTAATGTGAAAAAATAGATTTCAAAATTGTGAAACCTATAATTTTTGTGTTGCTTGTTGCTGTTGACATGATAGATGTAATTGTAATATTTTGAAACCGTGCTGTTTAACTTCAAGGATGATCACAGTCTGTAAATTATTTTAATCCTTAAAATGTGCTGTGTTCTTTTGTGTTGAGGGCTGAATTAAATTTTTTTTAGCAGTTTGGTGCAGTTGGGGTTTTTTAACTTAAGCAATCCCTTCACTGGGTCTAAAGCCTGCAAGCAAAATATAATATTTGAAGAAAGCAATAAATTGAGGTATGAGAGTGCAAAAATAGGTGGGTATTTCCCACTTGACACCTGGCTTCCAGTAAATCATTATCAAAATTCTTGAAGTACAAAATATTTTAATAGTAATTTTGTAGCTGGTTTTTAGCAATTCTGAATCTCAATGTACTTAATTTTTCCTGAAAGCTAATATTTACCTTTCATGTTTTATTCTTGAGAAATCAGAATATTTATACTATAATATGCAGTGTTGCATATTGAGTCATGGGTTTATTAAACAGTCATTTTGGCCAGGATCTTTACTATTAAAGCTTTTTGTGCATGTTTTGTTTTTCTTTTATATACATATTTTATAAAACATAGTATTAACCACTACTTTACTGTAAGTGACTTGATTTATAGGTTTTAAATCTAATTGTTTGTAGTATGGTGAAAGAATTATACTCTTATTATCTTCTAATGGGTAACAGTCACCCTTAGAAGCCAATTGGAGATGGTATGCACACCTTTCGGAGAGCGTACAAGCCTTATCTGAGGTGAGAATATTTTTAAAACTTTTTTATTGCCCATAATTTCTCTGTCTTTTAGTGTAAAAATTATTTAAGCAAATTTTTGTGACAAATGCACGTGTTTAGTAGCCAGTTTAGCCAAGAGAGAAAGTGGTGAGAGCTTTAGTATTAAAGCTTCTGTTCATTATCTTTTGTTGCAGCATATGCCAAACAATAGTTCTGGTGTCAGTTACTATAATGTCCTTTTTGTTCTACTAGTACTTTCTAAATTTAGAAACCACTTCTCTTGTATTCGCTATTGAGACCTATATTTTGAATTCTTGGAATTTTTGTTATGGGGAACCTATGAAGGGCAGAGCTGAAATTCAAGCTGGAAGTTCTGTTGAGTTCAAGGAGCGAAATACTGGTATGTTCATTATGGCCCTTAATTTCTTATACTGCAATTACTGTAATGTACAGTTAGTACAAGAATATTGTAGAAGCACTTAAGTTTTCTGCAAAGTACTACCAAACTTTTTAGGAAAGAAGTACATTAGAATACAGAATACAAAGCCAATGGTGACTTTCAGTTGTAAGTACACCAGACCCTCGCTATAGCCCGGGGTTTGGGATCCATGCACAGTCCCGTGCTAACGCAGGGGACATGTTGCCATGGATCTCAATTTAAATATTTAAATTTGGGAACTATCACTGTGATCACGCTGTATGTAAACCTGCGCTATAACAACGCGGGCTATAGCGAGGGTCTGGTATGTATGTATAAATAGGTAGTCTCTCATTTTAAAACTGATATGCAGCGGGAAAGTTTTCCTGTCATCTACATTTTTTGTTTAAAAACAAACTTTAAAACATTTTGTTGTGATCCAAAATACAGCATTTATTGTTCTGAAGTAGTAGTTATTAACACCAAAATTATAGAAAAATAAACAGTAGAGCATGTATACTAAAACAGCTTAATTGACGACTTACAGAACTGCTCGTTCTTGCTATTAGTGTTCTGTTTCTAGTGTGCCAATTGGAGAAAAACAAAATAAAAAACAAAACCCAAGGGGTCTTTTCAGATATAGCTTCAGTATTACAGTAAACTAAAACTGACTTTAGAGAAGGGATTTAAAAAAAAATTGTAAAAGGGTTTTCAAACAGCAAGGAGGATTAGGCCTATCATATGTCCATTTTCTTCTTTTAAAATGTTTTGGTGAGGATTTGTGAGATTAACTTTTCAACCTGAGATACATTGCATAAATATTAGGATGTAATACATTAACAGAAAACAGCAGACAAACCAAGTTGGCTACACAGATTTGAATGAGAAGTAAGTGAAGAGACAACATTGTTTATAAAAGCCACTATGTAAATTCATAAACTGTGTAGTATACGCTAGGATTACCATAATCTTTTGAGATTTGTGCACTCCTTTGGCAGAAGATATTGAGCAAAGGTAAATTTTATCTTTCATTTCCCCCTTTTTATTTTGCAGAATTCAGTTTTCTTTGAAAAGTTTGTTATGGCACTTTTTTTTTTTTGGCAGCAAAACTAATCTTTCTGCTTTTTATCTCTAATTTCTCAGCAGATGAACCATCACTGTTTGAAGGAACATCTAGTCAAAATTATAAGTATCCTAAAGAACTCTCTGCACTAGTTTTGATAAACTCATTGAATGATGAGGTAACTTTTGTAATGCAGGGATTATTAACTTTCTCTGTACAAAAAGGTGAGATGCTAGATTTTTGGGTTTTTTTGTTTTTTTTTTTGCTGTAGCAGCTTGGGGGAACACACACCTTATTTTTAACAGTACTTGTTAAAATGCTGTTCACAGTTTTCATTATTTCCAGTTAGGAAGAGCTTACTTTCTAATATCTAAGAGAGTTTGAGAGTAATGAGTGTGTAATTAAAAAAAAGTTTCAAAGAAGAAACTAAAACAAAATCTAATATGGTGGGGACAACTATCATAAGGATTATGAAATGTTGATTGTATACTGCTTGTGGGCAAAAAGACAAGGAACCCAGCCCGACTATGGTTTAGCTGTGATGTAAACAGGATCCTGTGCTGCTGGAAGCTAGCTCATGATCCCAGTAGGCCACTCTGACCTCAAGAATTTACTTCCTACTATTACCTATTTGAGATCCATAAAACCTTTTGTTCCCTGCCAGCTAGTAAAGTAGAAACAAAATATACATAGCTGATTTTGAACTGATGACAAGAACAGGCTTATGCTGGACACAGCTAACCAGTACCAAAAGCTTACTCACCTTCCAGCCCCAAGAGCTGTTGCCCATCTCCCTCTCCTTAGAGCCTTCTTTCAATTCATTGCAGTCTCCACCATTCTCCTCCAAACCTCAAAAAAAACTACCTTCTATTCCAAAGGACCATTATTGGAGCTAGAACTGCTGGGCAATAGCTGTTGAGCCCAGGGAGCAAATTGGTTAAAAAACTACTTATGGGGTATTTGTGGGTTCCCAAGAAATTTCAGTCTTGGGTTTCATTCCGTATTAGAACAAAACAAAGATTAAAAATGCCAATTTCTCAAACTAGAAAGCCTCAGTTTTGGCCAGCTCTGATGGTAGTCACCCCCCACCCCTATGCCATCACACACCCCACAGCAGTTTTTGTGGCTCCCTCATACCCTTCCTTTTGTTGCTGCACCCCAACAATCCAGGTCCCAGCTCCACACCCGTAGAAGTGCTGAAGAGTAGAGTAAGATTTTTATCAGTTCTCTGGCTGTGGAAGAGAAGGGAATTAAACTAAGCCTACATTTTAGGCCAGGGGTAGGCAACCTATGGCATGCATGCCGAAGGCAGCAGGCGAGCTAATTTTCAGTGGCACTCACACTGCCTGGGTCCTGGCCATCAGTCCAAGGGGCTCTGCATTTTAATTTAATTTTCAATGAAGCTTCTTAAACGTTTTAAAAACCTTATTTACTTTACACACAACAATAGTTTAGTTCTATATTTATATACATATATAAAGAGACCTTCTAAAAACATTAAAATGTATGACTGGCACGTGACACCTTCAATTAGAGTAAATAAATGCAGTCTCAGCACACCACTTCTGAAAGGTTGCCAACCCCTGTTTTAGACTAATATGCTAATCATTCACCCACTTCTTCAGGAAGCCCGCTCAAGCTCCACTGAAGAAAAGGGAGGAAAAGGATGAGCTACCATTTAGAACGGACTGTAGGCTGTAGTATAACAGCCTCATTTTTAAGGACCCCATGGAAAAAAGCGTTTTACACCTGTGATTAATATACTTGTGTTGAGACCAAGTTAATACCACTATAACGTTATCTTTAACATCAGATGCTGTTAAAGATAATTTTACAAGTCTTTTTTCTTAGTCTTGGGCTATCCTACAGACTTGTCAGTATAAGTGTAGTGCTCAGGGCCATGGGACAATCCATGCCCCTGAGTGATGCAGTTCTACCATCTGAACTGTAGACAGCACTATGTTGATGGGAGAGTTTCTCCCGTCAACAGAGCTACCACCTGAGACATGGAATACCTATAGTGAGAAGTGCATCACTAGGGGCAAAGTCTTCCCTAAGCACTGCTGCAGTGCTGTATACGTAGACAAGCCCTTAATGTACAAGCAGCGTAGTCCTAGGAGAAATGCTGTATTCAGTTTTGTGATGCAGATATTTTGGGGGAACTGGCAAGTAGCTAGAGAGTTTGCTCTTTGCCATAGTCTCTCTAAGATCCTTTCTTGATATTCTCTTGCTGCTTGATAACAGTGGTGGTGTCTGATGTGAGATTTCCTGTGTGGTGGTTGACAACACTGTTCAAAATGTATACAACATAAAAGTTGCACTAGAAAATATCCAGTCTGTTACTGATTTCCCCTCCCAGCAGAAACTGACCTGACCTGTAAGTGCCCCAGCTGCTCAGCTGAGTGGCAAATACTAAAACATGTGCTTTTACTGTCATCTTGACAAGTATAACACGAGAAGATAAACGGAAACTTTTCCAGGAGACTATCCCAGCAAAAAATATTTTAAATAAAATTTAATGGGTCACATAAGAACTCTCAGATATGTGCTTCAAACAGTAGCCTCAGTGACAGTAAATTCACAAATCCTGTGGTGTTTATGCACAAATAAAACATTACTGTACATCATGACCTGTGCATGTCAATTTATCAAGTTTTGCCCACATAAAACTTTGAAAAAAAGAAAAACAGACAAAACATTTTCACAGCAGTCCAGTCTTTCTGCTAATGGCCTGGAGCTGGGATCCACACTCACTGATAATTAGAGTAGCAAATGACCTGTCTCCTCGTAATTTGTAAATGTTGTTTGTATAATTAAGACAGGGTTTGAGGGTGGATAGAGGGTGCCTCCTGTGAGAAGATGCTGTGTTTAAAATGTTAACAGGCACAGGTTCAGCTTCTGTTGCTAACAGATGGTGAAGAGCTCTAGTACATGAAGAGCTCATGATATGCTTCCAGTTTCTTCTACTGAAGGTAGTTTGTCCCAAACTGGCTTCTGGATATGTTCAGGTAGTTTCTCTAATTTGATCTAAAAACAAAGCAAACAATTAAACCTACCATTCTGCACCTTAGACGTGATGATTCCCTCATTCAGAATAAATTATTTTGCTGTATTCATATCTACCCAAATCAAATTACAAATACTTATTTAGGTACATGAAAGGCCATCAAGTGGCAGAAGCCATTTTAAGAACAGCACAGCTTCCATCCCTTCTTCATCTTGTGCTTTCCACTGTTTGGATCCCTTCCTCCCCACCCATCTTCTCGCACATACCAGAAATTATACTTGCTGTTAGCATCTGCTGGGACTAACAACTACCATTTGTCATCTGATTCATCTTAAAACTAGACTCATCCCACAGCTCTTATTAGAAATTCATGAAAGCAATTCAATTATACCTTTTTTATTTCCATGGCAACCCCTTCAGGTAAATTTCTTTGGATGTATTCCAAATAGACATCAGCTGTACTGCCAGTTAAATGTTTTAACTAAAACAACAGAAAGTGTTTTAAAAATAGAAGTAGCCATATTTTCTGCTATTAGCGCATCACTGTATAAGGATATAGGCATACACTGATGGGAAAAATTTCTCAAGAGTTAGAAAAGCTAGAGCATAGAGGTTCAATCTACCCTTTACCACAAGCATAAAATTAGCATCATCTTTGTATGCTCACACTCATGCACAGTGAGTAGGAGAAGGTACTCCCAGACTAGGGGGGTTGCCTAACATCTGTATTCTGCAACTGTAGAAACACATACACCTTTGTTCAGTTACAGATCCTCCTGGGTTTAACTTGTATTTTGATTAGTGCAGCCTATATTTAGAAAGGCCGCTCCTGGGTATTATATATCATCCTAAACTAGGTCACTACCATACTATACTAGGCACACTACAACATACATTAATGGACAATCTCTTCCCCTCAACAGACACACAACATGGGGTTTTTTGTTTTTAAGAGGAAGGTAGTTGTTTTTAAAGGCCACTGTGGTGTGGTTTATGTGCCATTTTGTTCTAATTTTTTAATTAATAAAAAAAAGATAAAATATGGGAAATGGTGTGCTCAGAACCATACTTTTCAGTAGTAGTATTTTAATATAAGGTGCATGAAGTGCATCAAGTATAACAAGTATTTTCTTTAGTATCCACTGAGACAGGATTAGAAAGTTCTGCATGCTGGGGTTAAATAAAATCAGTGTACACATTTTTCAGGAATTATAATGTGTGTCAAACATTAAATGCTTGACAAAACTGCATTTTCTATATGGGAAGTTCTATTTGAGCTCTCTCCTTCCCCCAAATGCACTCACTCACCTCCAAGCATCTATAATGTGTCCTCATTTCATACTGAACTCTGTGCTTCTTGAAAATATGTACTGACTTCAGAAGGGTGAATCGTTCTATCTTCCTGGGAGGTTCATGTCTAACGTGTACAACCATTTAAAAACATTATTTAATATTTTAAATCACATTCACACTCCTTTTAGATCAACTACTGTTTTCAGTATCTACATAACTCACCAGACAATGCCAAGATCCCTGTTTTAGTTGCTATATGAGGCAGTGTGAAAAGTACCAGTATATTTTGGTATCACAGCCACATTTTGGCTTAATAACCATTAAAAGACCCGTGGGGAAAAACAGGATCACTAAATTCAGCTAGGTGATAATGATACCTAGGGAGCTGCTTGCACTGTTGGTAATTCTGAGCTTACAGCACGTTTGAAATGGTACTTTAAAAAAATACAGTCCTGGGCAAGATTCCCTTTTCTATGAATGTTTTGCTGTTTAACATAGTGCTGAGTGTGTAACAGCTGTTGCTTTTGGTTGTATGGTCCTTGAACTTTTATTGTATCCTACTGCTGTGTGAAAAGCACAGTGTAAAATCAACTATTAAAAAAAAAAAACTGTAGGATTTTATGACAAGGAAAATAATTAAAACAACTTGTCAGGGAAACGTCCCCATGGCTTCAAATTAGTTAAAAAATGCCATCAGTGTACATTTTTGCACTTCTGAAACACTTAGAGAAAGTAAATTCCGTATCTCAAAAATCTACAACTATCGATGCCTTAAGGGGTGGTGTTTTACAAGTAGCAGGTGAGACCACATCACCTTCACTTACACTTTTTCAATGGAGATGCCAAGTTCTTTAGCAGCAAGCACTGTAAAATATTCATAACTGTCCAACACCGTTTTATCGTGGCCTTTAACTAAAACTGATAATTTCCTGTATAATGTGTCCGGTTCGTCTGAAATGGATACCTACATTTTGTATTTCAATAAAAAAAAAAAAAAAAAAAAGACAAGTTAGGTGATAGCTCTGTAGTGCCCATAACTAATTAATACAATACACATTTATCGTGTACAACCTACTATCCTGTATAGTGGGAAAATACTATAAGCAGCTCAACCTAATTGTACTTTATGCATAGTTTTGTCTACCTGTGGCTAATTAGCCACTATTATCAATTCTGCCAAGGACGGCAGAGCTGTGTATGACTTAAGATAGAACTATGCTTAAACCCTACAGCTAAGCCCCTTAGATTCTCCTGTAGGTAAAGGTAATCCCCAAGAGGCTGTACTTAGGTCTGTGAAAGTACAATGGAAGCTGTCTACACTGAGGGTTAGGTTGGCTTTAAAAAAAAAAAAAAAAAAAATCTGCTGAGCACACTTAACTACACCAACTTAATTTTCTAGCATAGACCAGGCCTCTAAATTTTGAACATTCAGAAGTTATTTTGGTAAAAGTTAAGTAGGGTGATGGCTCTTCAAGATGACTCAGGAAAAAAAAAAAAGTAGTGAGGCTTGCAATAGTTGACGTTAAGAGCAGAGATCAGCAATTTCTGAAGAGCTGCAGATTCTTCTCTAAACCTAGTCTAATACTACTATTTTTTTTGGGGGGGGGGGGACACTGGAGAAGAGTCACCTTCTCAGGCCCTGTACTGTTGGCAGTTCTCTCTGTAGCTGATGAGAAACACACAGGACTCCCTCCCCCAGGATAAGAAGAAACATAAGAAAATGTTTAAGTAAAATAAAATGGGAATTAAAATTTCTCCTTTTAAAGTGCATACCATACGTATTTTAAAATGAAAGTACTTTCCACAAGAATACTACATTTCTGTTCTAATGCAGATTGTAACCCTAGGACTCCATTGAAAATGAGACCTCAGTGAGTAACAATCCAACTCAAATATTCTTTTCCTAATTGGATTTTGCATAATTAAAAAATATACTCACCTATGCTGAAATAAGTCTGAGTTTGTGTATTTGCTTTGTTACTGAGAATGTATATAATAAGTAGAGGGTCTGCTTAGTCACATACCAAAGAATTGTCCTTGTGATAGTGTAAATCAGTGTGGAATGCTGAGAACCGAACCCACAACAAGTCCTTGTTTCTAGATGGGAGGAGGGAGAAAACACCACATTTAACCTGATTGCAAATTAAGAGCTCAGGGTTTTTCAGACTTCATTGTTAAATGTTATACTTACGGAAGAAAACGATACTGCTTTGGCATATCTCTGCCTGAGTAATTTACAGGAAAAGTCCCTGGTCCCTTTGAAAATAAGTTAAATCATCAGCTGGCATCTTTCAAATTAAAAGTTATCAGCTTTATGTAGATTTGTTAAAAGCTAGTTATTGTTTTCTAGACTAATAAATATATAAAAGCAAGTCTGGAGGTACCATGAAGAACTTAGCATATGAAAGATTAAATGCATCATTTTGCAGAAAGGCTCTATAGTACCTTGAAATACATGCATAGTGCTGGTACAGAGCAATGAGACATACTGGTTAGAGGAGTTTCATTCTTGTTCCAAAGATGATAGCACAGACGGGAGTGTATGGAATGGCTGCATTATGGGTATAAAAACCTGCAGCTGCTATTCCAGTCCAGTGCATAGGCCTGAATAAACATCACTTTGAGTCCAAAACAAGTCTATTTATAGTGACTGTTGCCTCCAGTTGAACACATCATAAAATGACTGGTTTAATTAATTTGTATGGTATCTTTCTAGAAGGAATCAGAACTAAAGTAATATGGAAATTACCTTTAATCTGTGCAGAAATTCCACATTAAAATCTGACTAGCTTACACAGAACATTTTTTTGGGTTAACAGTTACTTTACTGGTCAATACCTTGCCATTACATGAATACAAAAAATAGAACTCATTACCTACTATATATGCCTACGTACATAATCACTGGCAAATAAAAGGACTGAGGAAGAAACTAATTGATTACCAGTTATACAAAATCATAAGAGTACCTGTAAGAACTCAATACAAAAATTGAAGGTTACTAATTTTATTAGCACAATAATGGATTCCAGCATGTGCTGTCATTCCATTTCTGAATGCAGGACATAGCAATACATACAGTATTTCACAGGACAGTTATAGTCTTTTTGGGTTTGCTTTCATGTAATATAGCAGACCGGCTAACTCTGCCCCTGTGACAATTCACCCAAATTTGGCCAAGTTTTGTGCACATTCTGATTTTTCAGAGATACAAGCTCAGTAGAGACGTGTTAGAATTTAGCAGGTAAATTATCAGGTAAGATTCTATCTCTAATGAGCACTCTCCACCCCATATAGCTCCTACAGGGCTACCAGACTGAGCAGACAAAATCCCCCGAGTGACCGAGCCTGTTCCAGTCCAGGGCTCAAGGGGCTAAGCAGGACTTGTCCAACCATTGTTGCTCTCGGCACCCAGCTATTGGGGCAGTGGAACTCACATCGAGGAGACTGTCTCACCTATACTCTCAATGGTCCCCCTGCTAGCACCCAGAAGGAAAAGGATGATCCCTCACTGGAATTTAGGGAGAGAAGGGGAGGCGCAGAGACAGGCTTCACAGGGGCAGAATAGGACAGGCAGGGAAAGAAGAGTCTGTAACAGTAAAAGTACACTCACTTCCAGAGTCTGGAACAGAATCCAGGATTCCTGAGTCTAAATACTCCACTGCTGCCTAGCAAACAGCTGTGAAACCCACTGGCAAGTGTCATCATTGTCTAGTGGATAGTCCATGCAGAGGAGAAAAGCCTGCTACTGCCACCAGTTACTTCAGTAGCTCAAATGGTATAGACCTGTGCTATGTATCTGAAAGTGCCAACCCTGCTATTGATCCAAGCTAGATCAGTACGGTTCTGGGTTTTCAGTTTTATTTTTAAATAGGAAATTACTTGCAAAAATCTATTTTAAAAGGAATGTGATGTTCCAAAGTCAAGCATGCAAAAGGGAGGACATGCTAGAGCATTGGTTCTCAAAGTGGGGGTCATGAGCCCCTGCTGACGGCAGCCAGTCCCAACCCTGGCCGCTGCTGCAAGCTGCCAGCAGCCAGCCCCTGCCCCGGGGGGCTGTCCCCTGCCCCCCCGAGCCCAACCCCTGCCCCAGAGGGCTGCTGGCTCCAACCCCAACACCTAAGGGGCGCAGGTCATGCTCAAAGGCCTGGTGTCCAAAAGGGGTCACCAATACAAAAAGTTTGAGAACCACTGTGCTAGAGTTAAGGTTTTCCATGCAACTGTAATGTGTCCCTTTGTGCACCTAGTCTTTAATTACATGATCACATGGTATTTTTCCCATAAGACCCCCAGTTCATTCACTCCACACTATAAATTGCGTTCAGGGAATGAATCAGACTTGTGTAGTGAATGAAGCTGTTGTCCGCAGGACTCATTTCATTTGCTGCAGAAGTTAAGTGAATGAGGAAGGACTGTAAGGAAGAGAAAGGAGAGTTTTGAGGTTTAAGCAGTTGAATATCACCTTGGAGAACTGAATTGTATTTCAGCCCCTGCCAAGGAGTTCTTATGTAATGCTGACAAGTCACTTAAACCAAAACGTTCACAGGTGCCTAAATACTGTGTTCCTTATTTTAAAGTACCCAACTTGAGACACCTGAATTCAGATTTACAGAAGAGCTGAGCATTCACGACTGCAGCTAAAGTCAATTAGAGCTGTGCATTGAACAGATGAGATGCTATAAAAATGCTAACCACTCTGAGAAATCAAGTTTCCTGCTTTTGGTGAACACCTGACGGTTTTGGCTGTAACTTTTCTATGCCTTAGTTCATCACCTGTCCTACAATAGAGATAATGTCACCTCCCTAGCTTACAATGGTTTTGTGAAGATAAATTCATTAACATCTGTGAAACACTCTGGTACTCTTGTGATAAGTACCACAGAAAAGTGCATGAATGGCATGTAGAAATATTGAATAGGACTGCACATGAATGAGTATAAAAGATGTATTGAATAGCCATCCATACAGTTAGCACCGTCCAACCTGGACACTGAATGAGGCAGGGGTCCTGCAGAAAAAATTGTGATAATGTAACTAAAGACACTTATAATGCATATACACAAGGGTGTCAAATTAAGGTGGTACAGGCAACCTTAATTCCAACATTTTCTAACTTCTGACTCTGCAATCTTAATATAGTTGTTTGTATGTAAATATATATATATGTTATATTCACCATGTGCTATTATAAGCATCACACCCACTTTCGTAACTACAGAATATTAGAGTGAGTAGCAGAATATGTTGAAATTAATGAGAACATTGATTGTCTATATAAAATGAATGAGAAGAGAAGATGTTTGATAATGAATGTCCTTTCCTCTCCTCTTCAAAACAAATGTGGGCATCTCAAGTTCACAATAGGTATTAAGTTTACACGTTGGTGCATCATTTATCCCTTTTAATTGTCTGAATGGCAGATTTATATTCTTATACACATTCCATTTTTTGCAATTTATGTTTTTAAAACTTCATTCTGGACACAAACATTTGTAATTGGTTCAGAGTGTAAAATGATCTACTGTTCCATCAAGCTTTGTTTTTAAATCTTCAGTATGGGGAGTTATGCTCCTGTGTGGTACCAAACGTTGTAGCCTTTTTAACATTATTTAAAAGTGTAGAGCATTATTCCTGCACACTTCTTCCTTTCTTGCATTGTGCTAATAATATGTACAGGGAAAGTACAGAGTCATGCGCTTCTGCTAAATACAATTAACGGTAATCTGAAAACGTGTTAAGAGTTGGACTGTAAAGTAAATTGGTGAATACATGTAGTGGGAAAGGCATTCATGTTTTGTAATAGTTCAATTTATTTTACAATTTAAATTAAATATCTTTTAATGTATTTCAAAAGCTGGCCATCCCACAGGGCTACAGACACCCTAAGGGTACAGCTACACTACCCACTGGATCAGCAGGTAGCGCTCAATGTATCGGAGATCAATTTATCATGTCTCATCTAGATGTGATAAATTGATTCCCAAATCGACTCCTGTACTCCAGCTGGCTAAAACAAAACTGGCCTCTCCTAACAGTCATCCGAAAGAGCCTCAACTTTGTCCTCCCTCAATATGCACTGCAGGAAGAAAGCAAACCTTGGAGCTTGGAATGTTAACACCAGACTCTGGCAGACTCAGGAGGAAAGCAAATTTCAGAGCAGAAGGTCTTAATGGGGAACCCCAACTGGTAATTCACACACAAACTTGAGAGAGCTCAAGCACCTCCTTGGACCTCAATTGTGGCAGAAATTACATAGGGAAAACAGCAGTCCCTCAAGTAGCCTAGTCCCAAATCTTTCTTTCTTTCACTTCCACAGCATACGATTTCAACATTCATTTCCTCAGTTAGGATCAGCAAGATACATACTTCCCACATGCTAGTCATCTCTTTGCTTCACCCACCAAGTAATCTGTAAGCCACAGTAACCATGCCAGGGCACAACTGGGAGATGGCTTTTGGGGGCCACTGTATCAATGGTCATGAACAACAGATTACAAAATCCAACCAATTCATAGCAAAAGCTGTCTTTTAGAAAGAGTACACTTCCAGAAAGCAATCTGTGATGGACCCTGATAGATACTCTACAAGGCTGGACCACTGTTACAGGTCCTTTGCTCCACTGGGATAGATACAGCCCTAAATCAAGCGTCTTCCATAAAGGGTACATCCACCTTACTTCCCCTATCCCCCAAAAAGTGTGTTCTTAACTTGGATTAAAATAGCATAGAAGACACAGCAAGTCTGCTTTCAACTCATTTGTAACTTAGGTTAAAGCCTATAGGAGCGCCTGGGGTTGAACTCAAGCCGCTAACCCAAGAACACCTTTTTTACATCCAAAGCTATAACCCTCAACTCCAGCCTAGATGTGGCCAGTGACATGAGTAGAGCAGATGTTCCCATGATTGTTATGCTAGTTACAAATTCCTGAATCAATCCAGAGGAGTCATCTGCATGGACATGGAAGTCAAACACTATTAGTCAAAGTGAAGAACCTGAGAAATTCAAGCAGGGCTTCCACAGTGCAGCTGGCTACTCAGCAATATTAACTAAATACAGTCCAGGTCTTGGGCTTTAATTTAGAATTAAACAAACATAAAACTTAGAAATAGGAGTAAAGCCATAAGACCGTCAACTTTTAGGGGCAGAGCTGCCTATTTGTTCTGCATTTGTACAGCTCTGGCAGGCTGGGATCCTGGTCCAGGAGTGGGGTTCCCAGGTGCTACTCAACCTCTCAAGGCGATGGGCCCTGTGCAGCTCTCTAGGCCCAACATACCGCACAGCAGTTTTTCACATTACGCTGGAATCTGATGTAATTTGCTACTAGTGGCAGTTACTAGTTGCTATCTGACCTAACCTGCTAGTGGAATGGGGGTAGCAAATTGTAACCAGTAGCAGTTACTGAGATGTAAAGTTGTTCTTATTTGCTGACTTGTCCTAATTTGCTACAACTTGAGTATTGTTGGATGGAAGCATAAAGTCTTCAGCATCCAAACAACCTTCCTGGTGTACACAAGTATCAGTTACATCTTAATAGAATGAGATCATTTAAACATTTATTTTGCAGCTTCATTTACTGTGCTAACAAAACATAGCAAATGCAATACTAGAAACAGATGTCATTGCTAAAACTACTAGCAAGTACTTATACATATTTTCAATGACTGTTTATTAAAATATATATTAAATAGCACAATAACAAAGGTAAATGATGAAGTGCTAAGAATAATTCAGGGAATCCCAGCAGCAAGTAAGAAATTTTGGGAACTGCTATGAGACTTTATGCAGAATTATAAACTGATGAGGGATTCTGTTTTTTAGGGAGTATATGTAAAATACTTCACCAAATCAAGTCTCCCTCAGCACCTGGGTAGGTTACATCAGACTGAGAGGAGCTGCACTGACTAGGCAGTGGGATGCCTGTGCCTTTAAGAACCCAGCCCTGGGAAGCCCATGTTGAGAGGCACGGTCCTGTGGGAGGGGAAATGAAAAAGCCCCTCTGCCGCCTCCCTATTTTTGCAAACACTGGTGTCTCAGTCCACCAGGGTGACTGTCACCCCCGCGATCCAGTTTTGCTCTCTGTCACCGCCTCGTCCCTGGGCTTAACCGCAGCTCCTATCCCCGTCCCTGATTTTGCCCTTCAGCCCCTATCCTAAGCCTGCTCCCGGCTACTTGAACCCCCTGACCAGTCAATGTCGGCCCCCTGCGCAGACTCAGGCCATCCTCTGCGATCTGCCCCCTTTTAACCCCTGTAAAAAGCGGTCTGCGGAATCTGATGCCAATTAAGGGCAGGACGAAGGGCAGTGGCTTCAGCAGCGGCTGCTGATCATGCTCACTACCCCCTACGTAGCAAACGAAGACCCACAGCAGTTTTTCACACTACACCGCGCTCAGTTCCTGGCCCAGGTGCACCCGGGGCGCCAGCCGCGAAGCCCAAGCCCCGCTGCGGGCACATACAACTGAGCCGGGAGCCAAGCGGGCTCCGGCCCCCAGGGCTACACCCCCAGCACCTCTGGACGGGCTGCGGCCACCCACGCGGGGGGCGGGGCCCTGGCTCGTGTCCGGCAGCGCGGGAAGGGCGGCGGCTGCTCCAGCCCGGGACCCGGGCAGGTGCTCGGGTCAGGAGAGCGCTGAGCACAGGGGCGGCTGGACTCGAAGCGGGGGACCACTGGGGGCAGGTCGGAGCATCGCCCGGGTGCGCGCGCCCTGGCGCTGCGGCCCGTCCCGCGCCCCCGGTTACCTGGCAGCACCGCCGCCACAAGCGGCTCACGCCTCCCCGCGCGGCCATCTTGCCCACAACTCCGCCTTTCCCCAGCAACTTCCGGCAGCCACCACACCATAGAGCTGACCCCGGAAGGATAGAGCGGCCCCACCCGCATCCTACCACCATAAAGTTCGCCCTCCCGCCTGTAACTCGGCAGCAGCTCGCGTCGGCGCAGGAGCCACAGCCCGCCCACGTGACAGAACAAGCCCCGCCCCACCCGGCACTTACTGTCCCCAAATCCCGCGGCAGCATCACCTAGCTCCCGCTGCCCGCCTCGCCTCGCCCCGCCCCGCCCCGCCGCGCCCATTGGCCAGCCGCGAGGCAGAGACTCCTGCCGCCCTGGTGGGATGGGCCACGGGCGCCATTTTCCCAATATGCGCCTGCGCAGTTTGTCCCGTGGTTGCCGCTCCCTCCCTTTGCACCGGCAGAGGCGCCCTTCAAACAGGTGCCGGGAACCAGCCAGTCCTCGCCCCGCCCCCCGCGCTCCTGGGCGGAACCCAACCGGGATGGGTGGGGGAGGGGGCGGCGTTGTTGCTCAGCAGGCTGATCCCTGCGGGTCGTGCAACGCCTGTTAACGGTGCGAAACAGGCGGCGCCTCCCTCCCCTCCCCCTCCCGCCATCCCAGGAACGGCGTTCGTCTCCCGTGCTTGTGTTCACCTGCTAGGGGCCAGCTTCGAGGAGCAGCACGTTAGGCCAGCGCTGGTCTCGTGGGTAGCGTGGGCCGGGTGGCGGCCCCATCGCAAGACCCGTCAGTCAGAGGACGTGGGGATATTGAGAGACTTTGGCACAGACCGTGCCTGCCCCGACCCCACGCGCCTGCCGGGAACTAACGAGCCGCCTATGAAAATAAAAGTAAAACTCGGCTGTGAACCATTGATTTTCAGTGGCACTGACGGGGTGGGGGGAAGAGAGAGACCTCCGCATTTTCATTTAGAGGAAGCTTCTTTAGCATTTTAAAACCTTATTTACTTTACATACAATAGTTTCGTTATATAGACTTATAGAGAGAGACCTTCTAAAAATGTTTACATGTATTACTATCACACAAAACCTTAGAGTGAATAAATACAGACTCGGCCCACCACTTGTGAAAGGTTGCCAACCCCTGCTTTAGGCAAAGGTAGCTGATTAGAACTTTGTGAAAAGCTTTTGAAACTGACAACTAATTCTCATACTGCACTAGACTGAAATAAGAAATGCCACTGTTTGTGTAAAGTGCTTTACACAAACTAGTGATTAAATATATGTGTACTCACTTATTTCTACCATTACAGAGTGTCTAAACATGCACATTTCTTAAAACAACTGAATAAACTGTATTCAGCCAAACATGAATACAATTGAACTTTCCCACCTTGCTCTGGGCTGTTTTCATGGCACCACTTCATGGAATGACCTTCCTATTCTTTGCCAAGTTACCACATCTCTCCTAAAAATTCAATTTTTCCATCATTGCTAGAAAAGATATTATATACATACAGTAATATTTAAACAAGCACTACTTACTAGTAATATAATATGGCTTCTCTATTTTTTGTACAGCCAAAGTAAGGTGACCAGTGTAAAAGTGTGAAAAATCTAGACAGGGTAGGGGATAAAAGGAGCCTATATAAGAAAAAGACCCAAAACTCAGGACTGTCCCTATAAAATCAGGACATCTGGTCACCCTAATCCTAAGCTTGCACTGGAGTCAATGGGAGTTTTAGATGTACAAAGAGTTGAGTTTCAGGACCCCTGATAGGGAATTTTCAGGGAAGTGAGTAAAGGGAAGCTCTTTCTGGATTTGGATTCCAGTTGTAGAATATTCCAAAGTATCCAAGTAAGCATACGACAGCAATGTTGAGACAAGACTATACAAGATGTGGGAAAAGGACAAAGTTCTTCAGTTATTTATTTGACAGATTTGTTTCCAAAACAAGATTAAATACACTATTGTTTGTTTTAGGGTTATGGCACCTCAGAAATTTAAAAGATAAAATAATCTTCTCTCCCTTTCTGAACATAGTTACAGTAAAATGTATAATAACTCTACCAAAAATGTTAATATTGTATATTGGGAAAGGGGCAAGTGAAAAACAAAAACACTTTTTACTGGAATAATTTAGGAATCGTAGTTACCAGATACAGAACCTTGGCCAGGTCTACACTAGACGGGGGGGAAGGTCAACCTAAGATACGCAACTTCAGCTACGGGAATAATGCAGCTGAAGTCGACGTACCTTAAGTTGACTTACCTTGGCGCCCTCACAGCGGTGACTCAACCCCTACCGCTCCCCCGTCGACTACACTCCTGCAGCGGCGGAGTTCCAGAGTTGCCGGGATGAGTGCTCAGAGATCATTTACCACATCTAGACTAGATGCAATAAATTGATCCCCGATAGATTGATCACTACCTGCAGATCTGAGCCGGTAGTGTAGACTTGGCCTTAGAAAGGTAGGTCTCGAAGGGACCATCAAGTCCAGCCATCTACATTGTGGAAGGATCAAGTAAACCTAGACCAATCCTGACAGGTGCTTACCAACATGTTTTAAAAAACCTCCAATGGGGATTCCAGAGTTCCAGAGCTTCACTAACCTTGTAGTTAGAAAGTTTTTCCTAATATCTAACCTAAAATCTCCCTTGCTGCAGATTAAGTCCATTATTTTCTGTCCTACTTTCAATGGACATGGAGAACAATTGATCACAATCCTCTTTATAACAGCCCTTAATATTTTTAAAGATTTATCAGGTCACCCTCCCCCCCACATAGTTGTCTTTTCTCAAGAATAAACAAGCCCAGGTTTTGTAACCTCTCCTTATAGGTCAACTTTTCTAAACCTTTTATCATTTTTTGTTACTTTCCTCTGGACTCCCTCCCATTTGTCCACATCTTTCTTAAAGTGTGGGACCCAGAAATGGCAACAGTACTCCAGCTGAGGCCTCCCCAGTGCCATATAGCAGAATTAAGGAATGCCCCTTTCATAAGCATCTATAAAGAAACTATATGTGTATATTACATATATCACTTTGTTGTCAACCCCCCAATTTTTAACAGATTAATTTATTTAAAAGAAAATTTTCATCACGATAGCAAAACCCAACAAACTACATTTTATCAAAAGTATAAAATTCACTAAAAAATACTGTCCTCTTTTTGGCAAACTGTTACATAAAACCCTTTGATTTACAAATACAACAGTTATTTGTTACAAAAGAAATAGTACTGAATATTCTATACATAGTGCTTTTTGATATGTACCAAGTATATGGAATCCAAACAAAAACCATCAAAAAACCCAAAACAAATATTAAATTGTGAAATTAAGCCATCCTAGTGCAAATCTGAATAAGTTACATCCTGACGTTAAATTGCATGCAAGTCAGATGCTAATAATATGAAGCTTTATCTGGAAGAGATCACAAACTACATTAAATATGTAGTTTTTATTTCCATTGCCTTTCCACCCAAAAGTATATATATATTTTACACTAGAGCTCCTAAAATATTTACAACCTTCTTATAAAATATATCAGTTAAATATATTTGAAAATAAGATGAATTTTTTCCATAAAATATATTGATTTTCTATGTACAGACTTTACCAAAGGACTAAATCCAATAGTGAAACCATCCCATAATAACCATCCCGTAACACATAGTTTTGCATCAGCAACTATTAGCAAGAAAATAACTTTTCTGAAATAAAACTAAACCACATTTAGATACATGTAGGTGGAACAGCATCTGTATAACATCAGACTGTACAACATTTTAAGAATATGGAGACAGTGTTTGAGGCCTAACTTATTTAATACTATTTGAGGAATCTGCATTCTCTCTTTACAGGTAATCTCTTTGGTTATTTTTCACTCATTTTTTATCATTTTCGTGGGTGTAAAATTAAGTGTGCCTGCTTCATCTTGGAGATCTAGGGAATAGTTATGGATTTACACAGACATCTGGCTAATCTTTAGCTAGAAAGAATCCAGTTTCTTTTTAAAAAAATTGCTCCTGTGGGGGGTCAAATACAAAAATTTCGACACTATTTTACTCAATTCTTCTTCAGGCAAAACTCCCATTGACTGCAAATAAAGTTTTGCCCGAGTTTGGAAGGATTGTCCCTTCAAGGCTCTCCATATGCAGACTCCTTCCTATCAACCTATGAGTGCCACTTCCACAGTATGCTTCCCCTTTCTCTCCAACTCTACTGAAAAAGTCCCTTCAAAGAGGAGCCCTTAGGGTTCAAAGCTCCATAGGTTTGGAGGGGAGAGGATGGGATGGGCTCTAGTCAATTCTTCCCACCTTAAGCCCACAGACTCTAATGCAAGTTACAGCATACAAAGGCCCTGATCTTGCAAATACTTAATGTCTGTAAACTCAACTCACAAGAGTCTAAACTTCTGTGGACTGCCCAGAGTACAGGAGTCATCTCCAGGGAGTGGCAGAGAGCCCACTGTAAGTGCAGGCACACAACCTGTCAGCTCTCCCGAGATTCAAACGCATAATGGGTGGAACCATGTTCCACAGAAAAGGAGGGAAGAAACTCCACCCACCAACATAAGAATTCACAGGAAACTTGCAACTTGAAAATGATGAGTGGTTTGAACTTACCTACAAGGGTCATTCTTGATTAGCAGAGCATTTGACTCAGAGTAAGAACTTGAGGATTTGGCCTTCTATGTTTGGTTTTGATACAAAAGTGGTCTCTTTACTCAAGTAATAATCCTGTGTAGATACAAGTCCTGATTCTCACTGGCGTTGCACCTTGCATGGTCATTTACACCTGTCTATGGTGAGTGAAGAAACAGTATTATTTGATAGTATTATATCCCCACTTTGTATAGGTGTAAGTATACAAAGGGAAGACTGTGGAGAACCAGGCCCAACATCTTCCTTGCTCTGGGTAAGATTACATTTTGTGACTCCACAAATTGTCAAATATTCTAGCAAATGAATGAAATATTCTTATTGTAAAAAATGGAAGGAATGGGGAAAATCTGAAATGATTTACATACACGTTATAAAATTTGCAGTACTGTTCTCCTACACAGGATTCACAAGAGCACGAGTGTTATCAGTGAAGCCTCTAAAACATTTACAGCATTTTATTTCAAGAAGAGCTCACAAACTGTCACTTAGTAATGAAAGGTCATGCACCCAAGCACTGTCTAATCCTGCATGTGGTTTAGGTGCAACTCTATGAATCCAGTACTGTGTATCTGTGGAGAATGTGCCAAACCAAGGTCAATACAGATAAGGTTAGAGAGATCTTGTCTGCAGATCTTGGCCAAAGAAAAAGTGGGGGGAGAGTTAATGTAAGCATTTTCCCACCTTTGCTGGATAAATGTCACATTGAATAGATAACAATCTGAGTTTGATGTAAAGGCAAGTGAATACTCAAAAGAATATTTCAGGCCAGGTAGGATAAAAAAAAGTATCTGTTTAAATTTCCAGAAGTGTTCTTTTGAAAGAGAGAAGATATACCAACATCTCCACCACCCTGGTTCTGTCTGTGGGGAAAGAATGTGTCTTAGCATTTACTGTCTTCTGGAATATGCTCCTGCACTGCTCAATTGTACAAAACCTCTAAAACCTTTGGGATGGCTACTGAACAGCATGACTTATCACAATAGAAGGTATCTCCAGTGCTGTCCAATTACAAAGACAGGGATCCGAATCCAGTGTTCCAATTAGAGGATGTGAGTTTTTGCCACACAGTAACTGAAGTGAACCACTGTAAAAGCATCTTCAATTCTCAGACTGGGTCATTAAAGAAACCAGTGGATCTCTCTGTCTTGAATCCTATTAAAATGGAAGCTCTAAAATGTACAGTATAAACAATATCTTTTGCAAGCAGACTAACAGGTATATTGAGCAGTGTTCTGTTAAATGGATGATAGTGACTCTTGTAATTATTTCATATTTAGTCAGATTTCTTTTTGTTCCAGATACAATAAGAATGCAGAACAGAAGAACACATCAAGTCAGCATCTCCAACAAATATGAGGTACTATCAGAAAAACACTAAAAGATCCATTGCAGGCAATTAATCCAGTCAGAACTGCACAATAGCTTCTTCCTGGTAAATAGGACCAAAGTGAGATGCGTAAAACGAAACAGTCCAGGCTATACTGAACTGGGAATAAGAAAATTTTGAAGAGTTAAAGATTGAAGTTCCTCCCACAAAAAGTTTGGAAGAAAATGGAAACAGAAACATGAATTTCTCTCTTATATTTGTGGTTTTGAATAATCTCAGTGAAGCAAAACCCAGATAAAACACCTTATTAGAATATTTGTGCCAATTATTTATTTTTCCCCAACAAACAAACTGATTAAAAAATGGGTGGGAAGCATATCTTTTTCCCTAGACCTGGATAAAAGAATTGCCATTTTTAAACAGGTAATTAAAATCAATGGGAAATAAACAAGTTGTCCAGGTTTCCTGACTGATACATTCAGGATGTTTTCAGTAGCTGTCTGTACGTCATAACTCTACATTTACAACTCAGCATCATCCTGAAGTAAATCTGCATCTTCATCATCCAACAAGAGGTCAGCATCCATGACTTCAGTCTCTTCCATGACATCTCCTAACTCCTGAACAACTTCATCTTCAAGGTCATCTACATGCTCAACATGTTTAATCAAACTCAAATGATCCAGAGGGATCACACCATGTCCAGCTGGCCCAGTAGTTCTTGCAATAGTGGCTGCCATTTCTGCTGCAACCGCAGCTTTCTGAGCCTTCTGCCTTTGCTGTTCTTCCTGTTGTCTGTGGGTCTTCATATGAGCATTGCGACTTTTGATTTTGAAAAACACCCTACAATTTCAAGAGAAGAAAGAACATTTCAGACAACGTCCTATTAACTCTATTGAAAAATACACTGATGTGCTTTGCTTCTTTGCCTTGAAAGAGATGATGGTGAAGAGAAAACTATGTACAACTTGGAGGATTTCAGGGAGCGATAATCAGGTTTCTGCAATCTAATAATAATATAGACAATTGTATGCTCTCTTCATTTAAATATTTATATGAACCCAATTTCTGCTATTACAGAGTGCCTCACACTATCAATGCACTTATCCTGCAAACACCTTTAACAGGTAAGGGAGTGCCAATATACCCACTTTACAGATGTGAAAACTGAGGCAGAGAGAGACTAAGGGTGGGATTCACAAAGCATTTAGGCACCTAAATACCTTTGTGAATTCCACCCTAAGTGATTTGCTCACAGTCATACAGGAAGTCAGTGGTGAAATAAGAAACTGAATCCAAGTTTGGGTGTCCCCAGCTAGTGCCCTAACTGCTGGAGCATCCTTCCTCCCTATCTTTTGGAAGGGTTAATTTATGCTTTTAAGCAACCCCTTCCTAGGGTACCACTTCAATCTACTGCAGCGCTGCCAACTTCAAACACATAACAATCATTTGTCAAGCTTCCCAGAATCATGACTGACTTTTGCTGAAATGAAGAGTTCTGTGAAGACTGCCTATAGAATACAGAATTGAAATCCTAACATTTCAAAACCCAGTTACTTAGAGTAGAGACCACTATTCAACTGTTCAGATGGTTTATCCTGGAATAGTATCAGACTTTTCAATTCTGAAAACTTTTCAAGATTTGGTCAATATCTGCACCCAAAATGTCTGCTTTATGTAACACTGTCATGAAAGTGGCTTTTAAGATTTCAACCTTTGTGGGCAGGTACAAACGTAGCCAGGTCACTTGATGTGGCTGTATTGATTTTATGTACTACACTTCCAACACTTCAGATGTCCAGAATACCACATCAGCTGAACGGAAACTATATCAGTTGAGCCAACTGAGTGTTTTACACCTCCTGGAAACAGAACCCAAATGATAACATCAACAAAAATGCTAGGGTTATCTGCCTCCCTCTGCTGGAACCAGGAAGCATAACTCTTGCATAGGGACTACCAGGAAACAGAGAGACTGAATGCAGTAGGCAAAACTGTCCAGAGCGCTCAAATGATATCCAAAGCAGTTTCTCAAAACAGAGTAAGACTGGTGGCTTGTGGGTGCATTCCAATGATTGTTTTTTGCTGCTGTTTGGGTTTTTTTGGCGGGGGGGGGTTGGGGTTGGTGGATGGGGGAAGGAAAATGTGACAACATGTCAAAGGAAACTAATATTCCTTTGAAGCAACTATGGGGAAAAATAAATAATTACTAGAAACTCGTTGAAGTTCTATTTCTTTGGAAGATGAGCAAACAAACTTTCTGTAGTATTTTAGACAGATATATTCCCTTACTTGCCACACTCTTTACAAGGAAAAATTGTTGTTGGGTCCGTCTCGCCACTTGTTGTGCTGTGGGCAGGGGAACTCTTGACTGAGCAGTATCCACTCTGCGTGCCAGATTTTTGCTTTGTACCTGGAACGGTGCATCGTGGTTTTGTCACCTGGTTTGTACCACCGTGAATGCGAGCGTGGCCATTTAGTGCTTGTCTGGAGCTGAACACCTAAGAAAAAAACAAAACTCCATTACACCAGCATCTCAGAAAGAGAAATACATTTAATTTACATTATATTGATATATAAACAGCTTTACATTATATTTATATATGAACAGCTGCACTGGTTAATAATACAAACAATACATTTAGCCAATTCTTTTCTCAATTATACCTAGTTGAAGATAAATATTTGCTCATTACAGAAACAGAAATGTTACCATAATGAGTGGCATTCCCAGTTGTTATATTATCCTTCTAATATACAAAAATAGCTAGATTTTATGTGATTTTAGCTTTTCATCCATACATCTCAAAGTACTTTACAAATGGGCGAAATATTTTATCCCTATTTTATAGATAGGAAATCTAAGAGACAGAGAGGTGAAATGACTTGCCCATCTGACCACCACAATACTGCCCCCCATATGCTTTAAAAATATCAAATACACCTACAGCACCACAGTTTGGCATTTCACAGATAAAAGAGGCTGCAGAAAATGTGAGACTTTGAAGGGGTGGAAGATCTACGGGTGCACCAAGAGCTATAGGTGGTGGTTCAGGAGATTTCTGCATTTCACTTTCCTCTTCTTTTACAGATTTTCTTTCTTCTTCCATCTCTTCCTCATCCTCTAAATCTTCCTCTTCCCCACTTGTCTGAAATTAAAATTAAATTTAAGGAAGACTAAAAATTTGACCAAAGAATAAAAGAAAGGCAAAAAACTAGTGACAGTTCTGAAACACAGCATCAGTTTCTTCCCTCAGGGTTCTTCCTGTAACATTTTTATTTGTCCAACAACGGAGGGCTTTCCATGTCTTATTCATAACAAAATGATCATCTATCCATAGCTGCATGGAATTCTATAATATGACACAAAAACTGCCCTCATCTTTATTATAAAGCTGTGGTGTCTATATATCCCAGCATGCAATGCTTCATATTGATCTGAGTGGCATGCACACACACTAGTAAAATTACCTCAAGGGAGGGATACCTCAGTGGTTTGAGCATTGGCCCGCTAAACCCAGGGTTGTGAGTTCAATCCTTGAGGGGGCCCATTTAGGGATCTGGGGCAAACAAATCTGTCAGGGGACAATACTTGGTCCTGCTAGTGTAGGCAAAGGGCTGGACTCAAGGACCTTCCAGTTCTATGAGTTAGTCTTCTTAGCAGGTATGCCTATCTATCTGTTTTCCCAGTGCAGGTAAATTACCTTTCCAAAGGCACAGGAGGAACTATCCAACTTTTCATACACTGAGAATTACAGTAGCAATTCTATACATATACACGTACACACATGCATGCATCTAGGAAAGTGTGCACTTATTTTTCTGTTACAGTGCTACCAGCAGCAAAAGTATACATTGGACAAACATGTTTCTAGATCAGAATGTGATACACAGTGGTAGAAATGCTTGTACCATCAACACATTTCAGTTTCCACCAGTAGAAAGATGAAAGAAACTGCACTGCATGCCCCGCCCCCTTCCACACACACTCACTCTGAATTTTGATTGGTGTTACAGTTGTGTTTATTTTTTATAGCTCACCAGGCATTCATCTCTTATTTCTGCCAGACGTGTTCTGTGTTTTCGTCCCAGACGCATGATTTTCTTCCAAGTATAGTAGTATTCCACACACTGTGCAACTGTTTTAGACTTAATCTATAGTGTCAAACAATAATACAAATATTTCAATAAAAAAATGTTTAAAAGGGTATTTTGTTTTTACTTGCCTATGAAAAACAAAAATAAAGATAACAGACTCAAAACAATTTCTGACAGCCAGTCTTTTTGCATTTCTGCAGTCCAAGGTAAACTACAAATCTGAGTTTCAACGTGGTTGCTTTGTGAACACGCCTAAAAGATATTCCCAGACAAAAACTCCACTACGGTGTTTAGACCCTGCAAATCAGTATCCACTTTATATCTGTAGGCCATTTTTGCAGATAGCAGCTCAGATGCAGATACAAATTTTGTATCTGCGCAGGGTTGTGGAGTGTAGCACAGACTCACTAGTGCAAGTGGAGGGACCTAGGCTCCCAGCTGCCAGCACGGTTCTCCCTGTCCTGGCTCCAGCCAGGGCTCGGAGCCGCAGCCCAGCCATAAGAGCCAGGCGGGCAGCTGTGGGGAGCTGCGACAGACTTCCACCTGTCTTGGACAGGGAGCCCAAGCAGCCTCCCGGCCCATGATCTTGCCCCCCAGGCTCCCCACCCACGGTGGGTAGAGGATCCACACAGTGAGTTGAATTCTTCATTCATTATGCTACCTCTAACTTCCATTGATTCTGTGATTGCAGTTAGTCAGTCTATCACTATGGGGTGAAGAGCAGGAGGACAGATTCAAACTGCATGTGGCAAATAAAGAGTAAAAGATTATAAATGGCAAACACCAAAACAGAAGCCTCCTTACCATTTTCTGTACAAAAATAAAATCTTTGCTGTAAGTGGATAACGCTTTGTTAAACAGCCTTCTTTCTAGAGGTGTCCACATGTCAGATCCTAAAACAAATGAAATAATTAAACAACTTGTCCTCTAACTGCCAGCCTCCATCTTTGTTCATATGATAGTCTGTCTGTTAGGGCAGGGGACTGGGAGTCGGGACTGCTTGCTTGTAATCTCTGCTATGAAACAAATTCACTGTGAGACCCTGGACAAGTTGCTTCTTTGTTTTTCAGTCCCTTCTATCTTCAAAATAGGGACAGTACTTAATTATTTCATAGGCGCGTGGCAGAGACCGCACAGTGTTTTGAGATATTTGGATGGAAGGTACCAAGTATTATAATATTTATTTATTTATTTTGCTAGATTGACTGGTTCAGGAAAAAATAAATTTTCATCTCTGAATATCAGTGGTGAAATCTGGTGTGGATGACAAAGTGAGAGACTTGGCGCTCTCACCGAAATCCTTAGTGGGTATTAGTTAAACAGGAGGAACACAGGAGCTGCTCTCCTGGATCAGACCAATATTCTGTCTGCAAGTAGAGAGCACGAAATGTTTCAGAGGAAGGAGCAAGAAACCTTACAGTAGACAGTTGTGAGATAACCTGCCCATGTCTGACGTTGCTTCCTAACTCTGTTAGTGGTTGGTTTATGCTCCAACACTTCAGGGTTTCTAGCACTTTTAAAAATCCTTATAACTGTGAATGTTCTCATTATCCATATTTTTATATATACATATATATATACATATACATATATATATATACACATATACATACATACACACACACACACACGCGCGCGCGTGCCGCTCATCCTTTTCTGAGTTTTACTAATATCTTTCTGACTTCCTTTGTCATTGAGCTTCTTGGGCTAATTATGCCTTGTGTAAAAATGTACATCAATTTTCAGTTTTTACTGCTTTTCAATTTCATCCTATACTGATCAATTTGCTCCTGCACCTCCCTTTTGGCATTCTTAATCAAAGAAATGGTGCCTCAATTTTATTAACTGAAAAGAGTAGGCCTAGGACACCTATCCCCCCAATATCTTCTGTTGTGAAGACAGACGGCATTTAGCTTCTCTTCAGTGATATTTATCCTCTTGTTCTCTGAAGGCATTTCTCATACCAGGGAAAAAGCAATTTCTATCTACATTTATATGAAATCTTTTTTTATGCCCTTGTAGAATGGACTGACCTCAGAGGGTGAGTTTCATTCATTGTTCTGTTATCCCCTCAGGGTTGTCTTCTGACTCACTTCTTTGTATGCAGCCATTTCTCCAATTCTGGATCTCTACTTAGTATTTTCCCCTATATGCATGAACCTTCATATATACCTAATTCTCCCCTTGAGCAGCTCATCACTCTTGTGTCTCTAGGTTTCTGCTTGTTTACCTGATCTGGTCTTGTGCAAATCTACTGCTCCATCCTTCTGTGCCTCACTTTAGTAATCTGTTAAAATGGGAACAATACGTATCTTGGTGGAATGTAGTGAAGTTTAGTTATTTTTACTGATCTTTTGAGATCTTGGTATGAAAACTGCTGTGTGTTATGACTCAAACTGTAGCTTTTCCTCAAAATTGTAAATCTTTAATGCTTTTTGAAAAAAGATCCTGGGGCATAAGCTTTAGCAAACTCCTTCATTTGTCTCTTCTTTTCTTATGAATTATTACAATAAAAGGAGGGTTAATTTACTGTACACACCTAAGGGGATTCAGGCTTTGTATGGTTTCCTAGAAGTTGTGGCATTATCAGCAGAGGCCCTAATATGATTATTAGGATTAATTAAAGCAGCCTAATTAACTAGGATAAAACCTCTGTAGGAGAAGTAACAGGAGAAAAGCTGTTTTTAACTCTGGTTGCTGGGAAACTGACTTTCTACTTGCTGGCTGCAGGAAACACAGAGAGTGCGTACAGGGGGATCTGCAATGCAGTAAGATAGAACTGAGACCTTGGAATATGGATCAGTTTTTAAAGCAGGTCTTTATATTTCAGGAATTCATCCCAGGGTATTTGCCATACTGAGGCAGTTACTGCACTGATTAACTGACGGTAAATCTCTTCTGCAAAGCAGGACAGGAGGAGGGGAGTACTGGGTCTCAGTCAATCATTTCAATGGGCCAGTTAAGACGCATTATATGCATAGTGTGAGGAACATGTAACATGGTATATGGCCTACATACAAAGAAGTGCCATATGTATTGGATGTTTACAGACGCTGGTAGGAGCACACTGCTGTTTCATGTGGTCTGTCTCTCTTATGCATTCCTAAAGTGAGAGCACTGCAGAGTTGAGATGTTCCAATACCAAACAAACAAAATCCTGATGCAACTCAGAGAACGACAACAGAGCTTTTGTTTTGGGTCCAGGCCATTTTAGAGACCACCTCTTTCTGAATGTCACATTGTGCCAGCCTTAACTAAAATAAAGGACTGGAGTGTTATTGCTAATAGTCCTCAGTTTAAAATGCCCACCATTATTTGTGGAGGGGTGAGGAGCCCTAAAATTTCAAATTTTCTTCCCTCATTACCTTGACAATGTCTGAATGTGCTTTGAACTGTACTCATTCTTCTGCCTGAAATGTATTTTGAGGGGGATTATGAATCTCTCATATTTGGGGAACTATTTGCATTCTCATGAGTCAGCATCATGTTCTGTTTTGATATAGCTCTGCTTTAATGTACACATATGCTCCAACGAGCCATGATAAATGAAATTTATATGGGGGAGGGGGAGCAAAATATGCCAATTATTAATCCAAATGCCTCTAAACGTATAAAGTTTGAATTCAACTAATTCTTGCAGTTAGATTGTTTTCCTGCAATAACAAATCCCATATGCCTAGAGCAGCTGATTGACCAATAATCCCTAAATAAATTACCATGTAAACTCTGTAAATAGCCAGAAAGGGACTGTCAATATGAGATACAACTGTATACTGCATTTAAGAGAGCAGTTTTGTATTTTGGCTTTAAATCTGGATGGAGAGATAATTCATCCTGTAGTGTACTGATTCTAATGTTCAGTTTTCTTCATCTGCTTGAGAAATTCCGGTCCCTTCACTCCACCTGGCAAACAACAGGGTACTCTGATGCCCACAGCTGTGGTGCTACATGACAGGTATTAGCATTTAACTGGAAGTCTATCTTGTGAGGAATGTGAAGAGAACAGGAACCTCCTCTTATGTTACCTTTGTCATTTGAACCACTTGCAGAAAATGATGGAAATTTGTTTGCATGAAGATGAATTCTTAAAAATCTAGCATTTCCCAGCCTTTAACCCCTTGCCAAAATCTCTCCTCTGGGTCCTGATCTTTATTTCACTCTTATTGGCTAATTACAGATCCAAATAATATTAGGTGACCAGAGGCCAGGACTGCATATGTATACATATATTCCAAGGAGCCGTGATAAATCACTGGCAGTAACATCACTGGCAGTAACCAAGAAACAGAATGGGGGCTTTTCTTGCAGTAAAAGTATCTCTTCTGCAAGAAAAAAAAACATTGACAATTCTCTCTCTTCAGTCTTCTGTGGGAATGACAATTGGTTTTTCTTTTGGTGATAGAGAGAATCTTCCACTCAACAGAACTGCTCAGAAAAAGCACCTGCCACCCGTTCCATCCAAACAGAAGACCCACATGCAGGCACAGTCTCTTTTTCATACCTAATCTTGTTAAGGCTGCACACAAACTTTCATAGTGAATTTCAAGTTGTTAATTTATCCTTAAAGGAGAGAAACTGTGGACCAGACTTGTGCCTGCATCTAAGCTCCATCTGACCAAGGGGAGTGGCATGGCAATCATGGAGCTGCCTGACAAACTGGGACAATATGAGTCTTCCCTGGTGTTTTAGAGCAACCTAGGGATTGCTCCAAGCTACACCAATGGAGGATCACCATAGTATGGTGCAACTCTTCATGCCCCTATTTTGGGATGGCAGCTGGCACATGTGCTAGGCTGCAAACATTATACCAGCGGAGAGCTCCCCCCTGCCAGGTGAATTATCCCCTGGGCCACCGTGGACAAAACTGGGCTCATCTGCACCTCCTAGGAAGCACAATGGGCTCTGACTAGAAGCCAGAATTTGGCCTTGTACATTTTTGATTATCCAAGCATCAGGAGATTGCTGGATTGTTTCCTTTTGAGTGCAAGTTGGAAACAATGGCTAGGCTTAGACAAGAAATCTTACTATAGAACCTGGGTTGGCTTTGCAGGAACAGTTGTTAGACACAGGATGTGAGGTGGTGGGGTGAGAAGGAACCTGCCCTCACCTATCGTTCTTATCCTGTCATCTTTAGTAACAGCACATACATCTAAATAACTGGCCAGAGTATATGTTTCACAAAGTATTTTCAAACTATGAACAAGAGGAGACTCCCATTATGTGCGTTAAGTAGAAGAGCTAGATTTGTTTGTTTTAGGCTAGATCTAGGCAAACAATGATTCAGCATTCAGTAACTGTGAAAACACTTGCAAGAGTTATACTCTAAGCAGAACTTTGCACTTTTCATGCAATAACCCCATAAACATCCTTACAAATATCTAGGCATCACAACATCCATACAGGGAAGGTAAGATTGTACAACGATGACACTTTGGTATAAAGAGGCTAAGGGACCAGCCCCAAGTTACACAGCAAGCTACAGTTTTAAACACGAATGCCAAGAATTTCCATCAGTTTTGGCTCTGAGTTAATGGCAGAAATTAGCCTAAATTGTTACAAATATCTATTAAGAACAATGACATACCAAAAAAGAAGGAAGAGTATTCTTACAAACTGAAGAGTCATCTCTTCATTATTAAGAATTTCCCCTTTTAGTTATAGGAGATGATAGTTCTAGGTGCTATCTGATTTTTTTGTCACATCAATTCTATTTAGAATCTTTATTTTATACACCAGCATAATTTACAGGTTAATATTCCAAAGTAACATAGTTTACGTCATCACCTCTTTTTTTGCATGACATGAAACAAAGCAAGGTAGTATTAATGTAGCCAAGTACTGTCTGGTTACAAAAACCTGACCAGAAATTATGCCAAAGAGAGAGAAAACCTCCATTACTCTAAACAAAGGGCAAGAATAAAAGAATCAGGTGGCCTGTATCTTTAATTTTACTCAAATTTATGTGTTCTTGCCCTGTGCTCTTTTATAAATGTAAATACACACATACAGATTATTTAGAAACCTACCAGCATAATGGTAATTTGCCAAAGGATGACACTTCAATCTTACTGGCTTCCTCAACAGCAGCATTTCCAGGGCAACCTACAAAACAAACACGGAAGAACAGAATAAAAAACCCTCAGTTATTTACTGTTTATAAATGTGAGCCGAACAAGCTTAGCAAGTATTACAGTACGGGACTGGATTCAGTATCAATTGGGTTTATTTTCTACTTCCTTAGACTAAAAATCATCATTAAATTACTCTAAGACCTACTTACGCTTCATCCTCTACAAGAAGTCACCACCAACTAATCAACTGAAGGTGGTCAGGCTAATGTGTGGCTAGTGTTCAAGGATATTATTTATTTTTAAAGAAACAAGTCTTGGCGCTTTAAGTGCAGCAAATAGTCCAGGATGACCTGCAATGAGGCCCCTTCAGGACCAATGCGCTTGCCGAGGTCCAACCTGTGAAGTACTTCCACTTGGCCACATCAGTAGCCCTGGTAGGCGGCTTTTTGTTGCCCAGCAGAACCCCGAGACCGCCGCAGAGCAGTTCCGCTTGTCCATGCTCACCATGGAGCAGTCACGCTGTCAGGTGCGGCGACGTCAGGTTCAGGTGCAGCAGAGGGTCATAGGGCTGGGACAGCAGATCTGGATGGAGAGGTAACTGCAGCGGGTCGGCCACCGAAAGACGTCAGCAGTGTTGGCGAGACCCATGCCCATTGACCCATGCCCTGTCTTGCTTCACCTTTAGCAGGACTCTGTGGATAAGCGGCACTGGCGGAAAGGCATACATCCATGCTCCCAACCATGGGATCAAGAAGACATCTGACAGGGAACCCGTGTCCCTGCTCTATAGGGAACAGAACACATGGCACTTCCTGTTCTGCCTGGACACAAACAATCGGAGACGTCACAGAAGCAGGTGAAGTAGGTGGAGACCTGTGCTCTTTCCACTCCCAGCTCTGCTATGACGACTGAGCAGGCAGGGTGGTGGGCCCCTTTTGCTAACCAGAGTCACTGATGGACCTTTAAGAGAGGTAGGAGACCCAGCCATGGAGGCCCGCTCATGCTACTCTGCAGAAGGTTGGCTGATAGTCTCTCTACCAGACAACCCTTGGGCCTTCTTGCTCAGCGCTGGCAAGTGCTTCTTCCCCTTCTTCTTCGGCACTGGTGATGGCAAACGGTGCTGAGAGGAGCTGGGGACCAGCAGCACACTGCACACGGAGGCTGAAGTAATCAGTGCAGCCGGCGCAGAGGGCTCTGAAGCCAGGTGGAGAGTGGACTCATCAGGAGGGCTCTGAGGCAAATGTCCCTCTCCTTCTGGGTGCAAAGCCAGAAGTTTACACAGATCCGACAACGCTCCTTAATGTGTGATTCCCTCAAGCACTTAATGCAGCAGTCTTCAGGGTCGCTCACAGGCATAGGCCTGCCACAGACAGACAGACAGCAGGGCTTAAATCCGGGAGCTCAGGCCATGCCCTGCCTGGGACAAAGTCCCAGAGGGGACCTTAGCTAATGGCTAACTACTTAACACTAACTATAATTAACGAAGGCCCAAAGTTCGGTGGAAGAAAACCACTAGCTCTTGACAAGCAAGAGAGGCGCTCCGAAGAAGGAACTGAGAGGGCCTGGGCCAGCAGCGCCTAATATACCACGATGGGCACAGCACGCTAGAGGGCGCTACAGCCAGCCCAACGGGTACCGCTAAAGCAAAAATCTCTGATGGCTGCACACGTGGACATGCGCACACCTAGAATGGAATCAACATGAGCAAGCTCTTGAACAACTTGTTATTCTGCTTTGAATGACTGCACATTCCCACTTATGGATTTTGCATAGCCCAATGGTAGAACTTTCTCCAAGCACTGGCTGCTATAGCTTGTGGCACGCCTTCCTCCTGCTTCCTATAGCATTTCCGAACGTTCTGATAGTGAGGTTACACAAGGCGGCGCTGTTGCCTCTACTGTCTCAGTACCCTCCAACCACTGCGCCAGACGGAAGCGTCTATCAGATCTGGGGTTCTCTCCTATTCAGTACCTTTGGATAGTTTGTAGTAGTTTTTTTTAGTGTAGTTTAAGGCAGTTACAATATAGTTAACTAGCAGAGTTTGTAGGGTCGGTTCTTTGTAACGGTGGAACTGAAGAAACAGCAGCAGCCAGGTTTTAAGAGTTGTGTTTCATGCCAGGATGTCTTCCTGGTGCCAGACAATCATGTTAGGTGCCTTAGGTGCCTTGGGGAAGGCCCCTGTCCTTCTGACTGTTCCACTCCCCAGACCTTTATATCCTGAGCATGTAAGGAGACACACAATAGACAGCTAGCACTCTTGCTGCTAACTGCTGGATTCTGGGAGATCACCAGAGCTGAAGACTAAGAGGCCTGTTTCAGCTCCAGTTGCTTTGTTTAGCAAGAATAAAATGCCTAAAGGATCGGAGGGATTAGGTTCTGGCTCCTACTCCTGTTTTGTGGGATCTACCGGTTAAACCTGTCAAGATGCTGAAGGCATCGTCTGTCCAGCTGGCTGCTCTCCAGTCCAGATCTAAGGCCTGAGCTTTGACCTGAGGATCAAGAGTTGCGGAGCAATTGGCAAGGATGCCTCCCTTCTGTTGTAGAGAGACAAGCTAGCCCACTTCACTGACATTTTGGAGGTTTATTATCTTGGAAAAGAAGGTCCTAGTAATTACAGAAAACGGCTATACAATACAATTTTAAAAGTTCTCTCTTCTCCCCTAATCCTTCACTTTTCAGGACACCTTCTCACAGGATTATTCGTCTGTCAGAAGTTTAAAAATTTCTCCTGACAAGTGCTGTCAAAGAAGAATCTAAACATCTGAAGGTCAAAGGTTATTCGAAATACTTCTTGGTACAGGGATTAAAAAAAACAAACAAACAAAACAAAACAAGATGGAGATTTCCATCCAGTTTTAGATTTAAGAAAACTGAACAGGTTCACTTGGAAGTTAGTTTTGAATGCTAACCCAGGCCTCCATCCTTGCTTTCAGTTATGGATTAGTTCACAACTCTTGATTTAAAGGATGCGTATTTCCATATTTCTCTCTGGCCAAATCATCCTTTCTGCCTTCATTTTGTAGTGGCACAAAGACATTTTCAGTACAAGTTTCTTCCATTTAGCCTTTTCAAAATGCCAGGAGTCTTCCAAGTACCTTTTTGTAGTCGAGATCCATCTCTGAAAACTGTGCATCTTTGTTTACCCATATCTGGACAATTGGTTGCTAAAGTGACAGGTTGCTAAAGAACCATTATTTGTGTGTGATACAATTTAAAGGCTTATGAAGGGGTTATCTAATACATAGACCCTTTTGAGGGAGCCAGTTGCATCATGGGATTTTAATTTGGTATTATCTATGCATGTGAAGCTGCCTTTTGAACCCTTGGCAGAGTTCTTTATTTTACTTATTTACTAAAACTGTGTTTATTATTGGTATAGCATCAGCCAGAGGGGTGAGCGAATTGTATCCTTTGATGGCTGATCTGCCATTTACTATTTTTTATAAGAACAAAGTGGTTTAGACCTGATCTTAGGTTTCTACTAAAAACTGTACCAGAGTTTCATACCAGTCTATTAATTTACCAGAATTTTTCTCAAAGTCACATGCTAATAAAAGGGAATCTGTGTTACATACTTTAGATGCTAGAAGGGTTTTAGCAAATTATTTAAACAGAATTGAGTTTTAAGAAGTCATCTAGGTTATTTGTTTCTTATGCTAAAACCCATATGGCTCAGAGTATCTCCTAAAACTATTTCCAGAGGGGTTAAACAATGTATCATTAAATGTTACAAGTTAACAGCAGTCCCTGTGCCTACTGTTGTAAGATCTCATTCTACTAGGGATATGGCAGCATCTTTTACTTGCTTTCAACACTTTCCTGTTGGAGAAATCTTATGGCTACTACCTGGAAGTGAGTCCATACCTTTGTAGGCGCCGACTCTATGGGTCCTCAGGAACTGGAGCACACACAGGGGAAAATGGTGGGTACTGAGCACCCACACCCACTGGAAGCCTCCCCACCCCCCCATCAGCTCCCCTCCTTCCCCCCAGCATTTGCCAGCCACCTGCAAACTCTGCTGATCAGTGCCTCCTTCGCCCTCCTTGAGCCCAAGCAATCAGCTGTTTTGCACCATGCAGGAGGCTTTGGGAGGGAGGGGGAGGAGCAAGGGCATGACGCGATGGGAGAGGGAATGGAGCAAAGGTGGGAAGAGGTGGGGCAGGGCCTGGGGCAGAGCAAGGAGTTGAGAACCCCCCAGCACATGAGAAAGTCAGCACCTGTGCTTATCTTTACTAAACATTATGCTTTGGATTTGGCTTCAAGAGTGGATGCAATGCTAAGTTTGGTAAATCAACACTTCAGTCCTTTAATTAGGACTCTTTTTCCTCCTGAGATTTCAGCACTGCTTGCCAACTTACCCACATACGGGAATATACAAAGCTACTCAAAGAAGAAATGAAGGTTACTCGTAACCAGAGTTCTTCAAGACTATTCTGCATATTCACATTTCCGCTCCACCTTCCCCTCCTTCTTGAAGTTCTACAGCGGTTTCTCTGGGTTGGCGGTGGCAGGAACTGAGGCAGTAGAAGGTGCAGTGCTCCCTTATGTAGCCCAGCCTCAATGTTCGGAGACACTGAGGGAGGGGAGGAGTTGGAGGAGTCACATGCGAGTTCTATCACATACTGCCTGGAGAAAGTTCTACCTTTAAGCTGCACCAGGCAGTGCAAAATCTATAAGTGGCAATATGCAGAGTAAATACAAGTAAATAACCTTCATTTTCCCATGCTGCCAAGGTAAAGGAGAAGTGAACCTCTCTCTTCAACTTCTTGTCTTACCATAATATCCCCTTTGGACTCAAAGAGGGAGTGCAATGCATATTCTGAATTAGTTCCTCCACCAGGTAACACGCTTGAGCAGCACATATTTAAGAGGTCTTCCACTGTCAGAAACAAAAGAGATCCTATTAAATATTGCAACGTATCAGCCAGATACCTAAAACCAAGAATTCTATAAAGCTAACTCAAACACAATGGAGTGTAAAGTTTTCATTCTGAAATGCACACAAATGATGTTTGCATTGCACTTTTCTGTAACAATTCTCAAATGCATCAAATTAAAACTGATCAAATATTGAAGAATCTGTACAACCTTTTCAAAGGAACAAAAAATTGTATGAGAGTGAGAAATAAATGGCAATTTCTATAATGAATATAGTGTTTTCAGCAAAGAATTCAAATGGCAAAATACAGTACCTCTTTGTTGGAAGACTTTGTTTTCCAGTTGTGGCCACGGTTTCCAAACCAAAGTTGCCTTGTGCATCTCTCTCCCCACTGATGATCGGTCTCGTAGTTCAGGAATATCAGCCTGGAATCTTGATCCAATATTGATCTGTCTGTAAAGAAATAAAGAGATCTCAGTTGTAAGATTTACAGAGAAGAGAGTAATATTACCTTTTATTTTATGCCAAACAAAAAAATAATTACCCAGTTGAGTCGCTCCCCAGGAGTACCCAGGGTTGTGAGGAACCTTAAGCATGAATGAGCCTTGTCTGAACCTGCCAGGAGTGAGCTTCCTGACAATCCAGGCCACAAACAGAACAAGTACTTCCCCATCTGCTGGCAAGCAATAAGTACACACCAACCTCCAACCGCCCCCCTGGAGTGCCCAGCCCTTGTTCCATCGAACACTCACAAAATTCACAGATTTACTACTCTCAAAGAAATAGTACACACAGATTACTAGTTTTAACTCAAGTCAGCCATCCAGTTAACACACAGCACTTAGATGTATTTATAGTGAAAACGAGAACATGTTTATCATCAAAGAACGGAGATTCAAATTATACTAAGAAAGAATATCCAAAACAAAAATTGTTAGATATAAAACAATCTCATAAAATATTCCTCTGTCTCCTACAGGATAGCTCATCCCAAGTCCTTTCCCCTAGTGTTTTAAACCAGGATGTCTGAGAACATCCTTTCATCAGATCAAGCCCACTGGCAGCTTGTCTTCACAGCCTGAAAGATCCCAGGCACACCTCCATACCCCAGTTATACTCCCCAAAATTCATGGTCTTTACTTGTAAACAGATAATCCCTGCTGGTTTTATTTTTTCCTGCAGCACTCACTATCTATTCATTAGCACTTGATTCAATATGCAAGTAGATTTTCACTGTGAGATATAAAATGGTCGGCCAGGGAGAGAAGTGTCTCCCGCTTGGAGAAGTCTGTCTCAATACATGCTACTACCTCTGAGTGACCAGCCTTTAATTCCAAGGCCTTAAAGACACAATTTTCAGTACACATATATAACTCCTCACACATTATCTGCACATACATTTTGCAACGATTATGACCACCAGCATGACACATGATCCATTTTGGTGAAGCCAGGGGATCCCTGAAAAACTGTGGACCTCTGTGCCCTCTGCCACTGGGCATCAAGAGGTCCGTGCATGTCACGTCACAATGGTCTGACATGAAGTTGTGTCAGAGTATTTTACAAACACAATATTTAGTGAACTCTGCTCTCTTTGAGGCAAATAATGTAGTATAAAGACCTAATGTTCAGAAAGCTGTGCACAAGTCCAACATGCTTTAATTGGACTGGGAAGCAGGTTTTAAGTCCCGGGGGGTGAGGGGAAAGAGGAGAGAGAGATGGATGATGGGTATCGTTAGTGTATAGGGAACAGGCCAGATGCAGGTCAGTCATACCTCCCTGCCCGACATGGGATGGCACACCTCAGCAGAGGGCTGGCAGTGATAACACTGTCTCTGTCCTCTCTTGGTATCCCCATGAGGGGAAGGGAAGTTTAACACCTCCCAGAACTTCGGAGGAGGGCTGCCAGGGCAAGTACTGAATCAGCACGCTGCCCGAATGCTGGAGTCACACTCTTTTCCAGCCAGCACTAGCTATGTTTGAGACTTCACTGGCCCTTTATAGCTCTCCCCTGAAGCCATGGCTGGTTTGCAGTGCCACAATTTCATCTCTGTCAGACTTTCTGCTGTCAGTGACCTCAGCCAATGCTTACACAGGTAAAGCCTTGAGTGCCTCCAGCCAAGAAGTATGGTATTACCTGCCTTGTTCAAAATATATAAGACCCACATTCTCTAGGTGAGAGAGGGTGAGCTGGGTGAAGTAGGCTGTAAAATGATACACATTGATAAATTTTTCTTACGGTTCTATATCAACAGTCTGTTCTCCAGGCCCTGGAGTCACTGGAATGCTGCTTCCATCAATACTATCTGAAACAGAAACAGAGATTTGATTGTTTAGAAAGCTATTTTCTTAACTAGCACATCATGTTTGGTCCTCCATTGCCCCCAGTTGTGCTGGTATCCTTCTAGTAAATGTTGCACAGAAATCAATGAAACATCAGGCTATGGCTGATGCATTAGCCTGAATGTAGCAGGGGCTTTAAGAAACCAAGCACAGTATGTCTGGGCATAGCTGCAATTTTCAATAGCATCAATTTCCACACTGACGACCACTCTGGATGGTTTTATGTTTTCCTTTATAATCTTACACACTTGTTTGTACATGTTAGCTTTGTGCCACCTACTACACTGCTACCCAGGCCTAATATGATCTCCCCTTATCATATGCTAGGAGCGCACACTCCTTCTCCATCTTCAAATTCCTCTTTAAAATGAATTCTTCCATAAATCGCTCCTACCTCCTTTTCTCATCAATAATCCCCAATCCTTAACTGATCTATTGTCCTATGACTTGTTTAAATGGTAAATTATGGGTCCGAAAACATGTATTAACATTCTATTAGTAAAGCATTGAGAACGTATTTACGGCACTTTAGAAGTGATTTTGCAAATTGGTGAAATACAATACAATTCAAAAAGAAAAAGAAAAAAAAAAAGTAAACACACTGCAACCAAACCCCCAAAATCCAGGTCATCTGTCACCTTGTTATTGTATCTCTGAAGAGACTAAGGACCAGAGTTTAAGGAGGGTACAATGGTGAGAGAAGGTTCAGCTGGCCCTGGACTACTTCCTAGAATTAGGAGAAGGCCAAAACCAAGTTCTGATCATCTTCTAGAAAGAGCAGGAAGGAAGAAGAGAGGTTGCAGGATAGAGGACTAGGACTGCCAAAAAAACAGTTTTATAAACTGGAATTCAGTGCCTACTAGAGAACATATCCGAGAAGCAACTTGATTTATCCATTTACCTAACCTGAGAAAGCTAGCAGTCAAATTCTTAATCTATTAAGGGGACTGATCACAGAAGATAGGCATACAGAAGGGGAAGAAAGAAGAGGGGACAGAACATAACAGCAACATGTCCAGAGGCCTACTGACAGGCTATGATGGATGTATCACCTCCTAGTGCTTTTGACCAGACGGCTGTAGCTGTGAAGAAAACGTAGATGTAAAATTGTAACGCATGGAGGGATCAAGGATCCAAGACCGAAGATAAAACTAGGTGTAAATTTAAATTCTTTTGGATTACATGATAAATTTAATAGTTCAATAAGTAAAATCTTAATTCATCACCTGAACCAGGCTGCTAAATATCTAGTTTGTGTAGTTTTGCAAAACCTATAAACAGAAATGTGTCTTCAGCAATTTTGAGGAATTGCTTTGCTTGCACAATTTATAATAAAAAATAAGTTAAGTTCTCTAACATACCGGGGACCATTTCTAAGTTATTTAAGGTGTGATTAGATGTTATTTCTACCTTGGACAGACTCTTCTAGTCTATATTATATATATATATTCTATATAATATAGTTTACTTCCCCATACATACCTTAAAGATCTTTTCTATGCATAGTTATCTAAATTTTTATATAGCATAACAGTGTCTTGATATATGTATGTTGGGCTTTAAACAAAATATTTACTACCACAATCATGTAGCCTGATGTTATAATCAAAAATTTCTTCTCCTGAACTGAATAAATGCTTAAAACCAAACAACTGTCAAATCCCAAAACAGGTGTCTCTCCCTTGGCACATTTGAGCAGACTCCACTTTAGTTACAAACACTGTGTCCTTTGAAATAAACCTGTCCATTTCCTAGTTTAAACCCAACCCTATAATATCTAGAAGACGTACACATCTGGAAAAACAGACTTTGCAGAACAGGAAAAGTAACAGTAGTTTGTGTGCATGTCTTGTCCTTCTCCCAAGATGATTATTTCAAAGCAGAAAGCACACAGCAAATATAACATAATACTGTTTTATGTAAGATGTGTATTTGGGTTCAGAGAAAGTGCTACATTAAATAGAATACTTACTAGATCGACATAGAAGCACCCGTGGAGTGGGTGTCAAAGGAGTTAATGGCAGCTGGGGGTGAGATGCATTATGAGATGACGTAATAACACTGCTGAAGAGCCCAGATCCTTGGCGTACTGGGCTAAGCATAGGTGGTGGGGTATAGGGAGGAAACTCATGTGTCCTGTCTAGGAGATGATCTCCCAGGATGCGGGGAGAGCGAAGTTGGCTTTGATACAGCGTAGCTCCTGAGTAGGATACACTGAAGTTGAAGGAAGGAGGTGGTATGAAGAGTGGTTCAGGTCTATGTCGATATTTTTTCTTGTCCTGCAGAGATTTGAAGTCTTCTTCCAATTTTGCAGCACTTTGCTGCTGTTTTCTGCTAAGTTCCTAAATGAAAATGTATAGCATTCAAATATACAGCTATGATTAGTTTGGGTTACATTACACAGAATTTCCCGCAGCTCATGGTGACAGGAAAGCGGTTATCAACTGAAGGCTGTTCAGGGCCCAACAGGGAATGAGTCTGACAGTTTCATTCTGTTTTTGTTTGGTCTTTTTAAAGCCAACAGGCGCCCATGTGACAAAATATCAACAATACAACTGGTACTAGATGGCAATCTTAAAACAGAGATAATTAATTACCTTTCCAGCTTCAGAAATCCTCACTCCAGGTCAGAGGAGGACTGTAAAAAAGCTGGCTAGGCTAGTAGAAGATTAGCTACTAAACACTGGTGGGGGCAAATGCCAAAGAGAGGACCTAGCTCCAAAATGTCAATGCCACATTTTTTTTTTTTACCAGCACCCCTCACATGCACACTTCTCATTTCCAACTACATAGAATTTATATTGGTCATCTGGGAGTTGCTCCATCTACCCCACAATGTCTGAGTTTATTAGAAAGTTAAATGTTTTTCAACACATCTACTTGGCTTTATTAAGTAGGATCGACACATTTGAGCGCAGTGGAATAACTGCAGCATTGTCACTAGCAGGAGGGGAAAAAAATGTAATAAATTCAAATTCTTTGTCTCTTATCACTACATTTCCATCTGCTGAGTGGAATCCAGCTGCGAAGAATCTTGTATTAATTTTCTCCTTCCTTGGCAGGGAAAATGGGAGTAGATCAGAACTGGGGACACAACAGCATTATATATTTCGATAATTTGGAGATGAAAGACATTTAACACTGTGCCACCCTGGTCTACGAAAAGTGACAGCAAAAGGGGTTACGCAAGTCTGAAATCTGATTTTCAGGGCAAATGATTAGGCAGCTTTTTAAGAATGCCACACAATTATTGTACACATTCTTAGTGTTAAATATACTACTTTCAGGTGCTTAGGTTTTAAGATCTCATTTATGATAAACATGGAATGGTAGGAATTTCTTGGCTAGATAAAGACATACCAAAGTTTCTATATTATCTGGTTAATATTACTACTATCTAAAAATAAATGACTGAACATGTTTAGATAATATATCTAAACACCATGGGTGGTTCTTGACAAGCATACTCACCCAATAAAAAGTATGTTAAAAGAACATTAACACTGTCATCACCTTTTATTCTTGCTGTTAATACATTCCAGCTTGTGGAAATGTTCTCTATTGCAGAGGTCCTGCCCTCACTGTTAGATCATGGCTATATCCCTTCCAACATCTGGTGATTTTTCCTCCCTAAAATTAAAGTTCTGTACATATTTTTCTTTTGCAGGAAACTGTACCTTTAGGAAGGATTGTGTAAAAACTTTGAAAGCAATGAAAACTCACAGGAGTGTATGAAACACAGCCATGTACTACAGAGTCAGTCATGACTGTGAACATCCAGTCTTCAAATGCAGGGGGAGGGAAAAACGGAAAAATCAAGAAATATAGCAGAGGTCTGATCAGAACCTCAAATTAAGTGTTTGCTCCTTCCTTTTTGCAAAGAGGCAGTGTGGTACAACAGATAGGGCGCTGGCTGGGACTCTGAATGTGGAGCTATCCCCAGCTCAGCCACTGACCTTGAGTGAGACCGTTTATCTCTAGAAGCCTCTGTCCACCCTCCCTCCTGGTGTGTGTTTACTCAGACTGTAAGCTCTTTGGGGCATGGATTCTGTCTCACTATGTTTTGTACAATCTCATCTCAATTTCCATTGGGGACTTTAGACACTACTGTAATACAAACGCTAACTATAGTTACTTAAATTTTCCATTTTATGCTTTGCATAATTCTTTGTAAAAACTCTATTTACTGGTTTTAAATAAAAACCATGAATATTATGCATGATGGAATTCCGAAACATAAAGGGTACAAATCAGTTGCTGTATTTTATTTGTTTAAAAAAAAAAAAAGTGAGTAGTCTTGAAACCTGATCATGAAAAAAAACAAGAACAAAAAAAACTTATGCATGAGTAACTTACTCACATGAATATTCTCCATGAAGTCAAAGCAGACCTTATTTTTCTTGCTGTTTTTCTCCTTTATCTGACAAATGTTTTATTTTGCTAGTGACTTTCTCTGTGTAGTAACAGTAGAAACATTTCTGCCTTTTCCCTCCTATAATTACTTTTCTCAGACACTAAAGTCATTGGAACGCCTCATGAGAGCAAAAGTTCCATGTCCAGGTATTTGTGGGATTGTACCCACAATGAGAAAACACAACTTTTGAGCCTCCTTTGATCACCTCTTCATTCTAACAGTCTATCTTCAATTTGGGGGTGGGAGAAGGACTCTCAGTTTTACTATTTGCTCCTTATCTACCTTTGACTAGAAATCCTGATAAGTTAAGCCAAAAAACATACAGAGATTATTATTATTTATATCTTTTTTGTTTAACGGGTAGTATTTTTTTATTATTTTTAATTCAGAATAGCTGGTACTCAGCTTCTCGTGGAGTGAAATAAGGCACTAGAATTAAATTCCCATGAGCCACTGCTCTCTATGCCACTACATCAAATGGTTAAGGGTAATCTCAATATATGCAATGCGATATGGCATTTTTGAAAAATCTTCACACTGAATATTAAATAAGTCCCTGATGTTCTTGGCCTCACAGCCCAGAATTAGCTCTCTAATTCCCTGAAGTTCCAGACACTGTTGCTTAGATCCAGTACTGAAGCATTGTTTAGCACTCTATAAAAACCTAAATGTCTAACACCGGGAGACAATGGAATGTTCATTTACTATTTGATTCACTTCACTGTGCACTGCTGTTGCAGGGTATTTAGTTTCATTTTGCTTTCATTAAAAAAGCATTCACTAAAAAACCCGTGACTTTACAAATCAGTCCTTGGGACCCCTTCATTGTAAGGCTTGAGACACAATGTGATTGAAGCAAAACAGTTACTGTTCCTTAGAATAGCAGAAATCTGCTCTCCCTATTTCTAAGTGACTGGAGCTCTGTCACTACTCTAATACACTTCCACTGCTACTAGAAAAAACTGGGGTCCAGAGTTCAGAACTGTGTGTTCATAATTTGCAGATGTAACAGGACGGCATGCATAATTCTGAGTGGCTGAGTGCACAAGAGGCCAATCTGATGTCTACCTGGCCACTGCAAACTCAGTCACTGCAACTGCATATGCAATTGTGGTAAATGTGCATGCACAATCCTAAACATCTGGCCCAGAATCTCCAGAGGAAATCTGCACATAGTGGAGCTCAATGCCTCAGCAATCCCTCTCGGGAGATTCTCCTTTCTATTTCCAAACTACACTGCAGAGCTATCAGCAAATGTAGAGATGCTGACTTCAGTGTTAGTACAGAAGGTGGAAGTCTGCACTAGCTAAAAGAAAAAGGAGGGAAACTCATGAAAAAAACAAAAAATAAGTGTGTGTGTTTGGGGGGGAAATAAATCCACAAATATTGTTAGAGATCACTGACAAGCGTTCTGGTTGTCCTCAGAATAGGCCATGCAACTCAGGAGAGAGAGAGGTAGAAGAAGTACTGCTTTCCACTGTATGGGCAGTAGTCAAACATCCCAATAGTCATCCCTCCTTGTGCCTTTCCAGTTACACTGCAGTGGCAGACTTCTCATTTTGTTGCACTAGAAAGTGTAGTAAATTAAATAGTTTGCTTCATAGGCGCCAACTCCGTGGGTGCTCCGGGGCTAATGCACCCACAGAGAAAAACTGTTGGGTGTCTGCACCCACCAGCAACTCCCTGTCCCGCTCCCCCAGCTCACCTCCGCTCCGTCTCCTCCCCTGCATGAGCCACCGCATCCTGCTTCTCCCACCTCCCTCCCAGTGCTTGTGCCGCAAAACAGCCTGGGAGAGAGGAGGGAAGAGGGGGAATGCAGCGCACTGCAAGGAGGAGGCTGGGCTGTGGATTTGGGAAGGGATCCAATAGGGGCAGGGAAGGGCGGAGTCTGGATGGGGACTTTGGGGCAGAGGCGGAGTCGGGGCAGGAGGATGCAAGCACCCACTGGCACAGAGAAAAGCTAGCACCTGTGTTTCGCTTAAGCCCTCATTCAGCAAAAAGCTGAAGTGCATGCTTCGCTGAAGTCCTACAGTCTCTGTTTTATTAGTGCCTGATGCACTTTTCCCCATAGTGTCTGGTGATATATGATTTAGGAGTTAAAGGAAAGCCAGAATATATTAGTCATCATTACTTTTCCCTTTTGGGTTTAAGAAGTCCCAATGTTTTAACACACAGTTAAGACACATGCTGAAGGGGATTTAAAAAAAAAAAAAAAAAGAAGAGGATCCCATTGCATGTGTCTGTGATAGGCAACACTGTCCAGCTCATTAGAACATATTGCTTTAGTAACTACTATACAGTGCTATTTAATCTACCGCAAAAAGATACACAAATGTATTTTACTTCAGAACAGGAAGAAAGTAGCGGCTGCATTTAAGCAACAAAACAAACACAAAGTAGCACAAATAGTAAAAAAACAAAAGGTAATAAATCCCTTTGTTTTAGTGGGACAGAAAATCCCCGCACTAATGTTTCAAGTGGTTTATTTTGTATCTGAGTATTGATCTTCCATGAAGAATGAAATTAATAAATATTCCTGGATGACAGAAGAGGAATTACCGACAAGATACTACAGGCCTTCACCTTTCATTGCTAGGTGTGAGCCATGCTGAGTTATTAAAATATCCCAGAGAGAGAGAGAGAGAGAATAATTTAAAAATGCAATTGCACTAAAACCAAAGGGATTTAAAAGAATCACAGCACAGTTAGTAGCAAGAAGGGCAGCACTCACAGAAGATGAGCAGGGGGTGGCCACTTTGGGACTGCACGGTGGAGAGCAAGTCATCTTCATGAGAACTGGCATCTCGTCATCTGACACAGAATTGGCAGGCTTGTCTTTGACTGTGGTACTGTTGGTAGCGGGCTGTGCACTGGGCTCAGGCGAGAGAAGCTTTACAGGGACAGAAACAGGCATGACGATAGGTGCGAGGCTATCCACCTCTTTAGGCGGCTGCTGTTGTGGTGGTTTCTCTCCTTCATCCTGTACAGACAATTATAGGCTTTCAGCCTCAGTTAGAGGGTTCCTACTGGACTTACAGACTATAAAAATGGTATGAAAATGTATTCATCATGGTCCGGGAAGAAATGGCTCTGGTGTGAAACAAACAGTATCGCCCCTTCTCAGATTGCATATTTGGCCTGAATAAAATTGGCCAGATAATTATGACTTATACATAGGATTCAGCCTCAGTGCTAGAGCCATATAAAACATTTCCTGTAAAGATGACCTGCAAAGAGGAAAAATAGATTTGTGCTCTTTTTATTGCTTCTTTATCCTTGAAAACAGAAGGTAAAAAGATTTCTTTTAAAAAATATTTGTTCTTTGCATTAGAAATTCAGATCTTGTCTAACACAGGAGACAATAAAAGAACTAGTATGATTACGCCATCAGAGATAACACAGCAGCAAAATCTGACTGAGAGGATAAGTTATTTTTATTCAGTCCATTTACATTCATTTTGAGTTTGTTTTTTGTTAATATCTGTTTAACTCAACACTTGGGAGAAAACCTCTCTGTTAAAGATTCAACACTCCTGATCCTTCAATTAAGTCTTGAAAACATTTCCAACATATGTCAATCACCCAAGCAGTCCAGCTAAAAATAAGGAAGACAAGACTTGTCATTCCTGAAATTTCTAATGTATTAAACAAACAGAAAAATAAAATTTAGTTTTGCGGGGTTTCTTTATTCATTACAAAAACACAGGCACAAAACATTTTTTTCTCTCCTTTGACAGTCATCTTTAAGCAAGGCTCTTTGCCTATGTATAGGCACAACTATACATTTTTACATTCATGTAGAGAGTAGCATAACTGAAAAAAAATTCGGGGGGGGGGGGGGGGAATGTTGACAGAAAAGCAAAGCAAGCAGCAAACATTAAGAAGAAAACCAGAGAGTCAAATAAAGTAAAATAAACGGCTACCTGTTTAAAATTAGGAGATGCTCTTACTCCTCCATGTGATCTCATGTGACCATTTAGGGCTGGTAAACTCTTAAATTCCTTCAAGCATATTGAACATGTTAGTTTGCTCTTTATATGGGATCTCTCAGGAACCGTTCCTTTGTTTGGGCCACTGGTTTTACAGGGAGATAAAGGAGAAATCACTAAGAGCATTTCATCTGAGGATTTCAAAAGCAATTTGTAATTAAATTGTAATTAAGCCATAAAGCACTTCTTTCAGGTAGGTAAGCAAAGAAACCAGGATATATACTTAAGGCTATATGTGCTATAGCCGAGCTCATGGATTCCCAAACTGGAGGGGAAGGGAAGTGATGAACAGGACTCTCTCTCAGGTAGGAGTGCCAACTTTCTAATTGCACAAAACCAAACACTTAGCCCCACTCGTTCCCTGAGGCCCCGTTCCCCACTCACTACATTCCCTCTCCCTTGGTGGTTTGCTCTCCCCTCCCCTCCCTCACTTTCACTGGTCTGGGGCAGGGGGTTGGAGTGTGGGACAGGGGTGAGGGCTGAGGACTCTAACTGGGGCATTGGCTCTGGGGTGGGGCCAGAAATGAGGGGTTCAGGATGTGGGAGGGGGCTCCAGGCTGGGAGGGCGTGGGAGCTCCAGATAGGGGTGTGGGCTCTGGGCTGGGGCCAGGGATGAGGGGCTTGGGGTGCAGGAGGGAGCTCTAGGCTGGGGACGAGGGGTTCAGGGTGTGGGAGGGAGCTCTGGGCTGGGGGACAAGGGGGTTGACAGCTCCATCTGGGAGTGCAGGCTCTGGGATGGGGCTGGGAATGAGAGGTTTGGGGCACAGGAGGGTGCTCTGGGTTTGGAGGAGGGGGCTCAGGGCTGTGGCACAGGTTTATCTCCGGCAGCTCCCAGTCGGCGGCGCAGCAGGGGGCTAAGGCAGGCTCCCTGCCTATCCTAACTCCACACTCTGCCCCAGAAGCAGCCAGCAGGTCCAGCTCCTAGGTGAAGGTGCAGCAGGTGGCTCTGCATACTGCTCCTGCCCGCAGGAACCCCTTCACAGCTCCCACTGGCTGTGGCTCCCGGCCAATGGGAATGCAGAGTCAGTGCTCGAGTAGCACATGGAGCCCTGTGCCCCTCCTCCCCCACCTAGGAACCGGACCTGCTGGCTGCTTCCGGGGCACAGCATGGAGCCAGGATAGGTAGGGACTAGCCTGCCTTTGTTCCACAGCACTGCCGACTGGACTTTTAACAGTCCAGTCGGCAGTGCTGACCGGAGCCATCAGGGTCACTTTTCGACCAGGTGTTCCAATAGAAAACTGGACACCTGGTCTCCCTTGAGACTCTCAAGAGGTGGTCCACAATATGGACCAATATGACTTAGAACCAGAATTGTATTTTGGTGACTCATGTTTCCCTTCCCATCTAGCAATAGAAAAAGAGTGCCACCAACTGTGGCAGACAACTGTGCTAGCACATGGTTCTCCTCAGAGCACTTATGGGCCTTAAGAAAAACTAATGGATTCCTTGCTGACATTTGCTGCCAAAGACGGAAATTTAAACAATGTAGCATTGATCCACTGCATAAATCAGAGCAGCATTAAATGCATGCTGTGCCCCTGCCTTCACTCATTTTAAAGAAAAAGAACATTCCAAAGTAATTACATCCTTAACCATGGCTTCACATAACAGTTGCCAAAACCAGCTGAGAACACCTCTATTCAATTGCAGAGCTTATTCATATTTAACCATAAAATAATTTCACCAACTAAGAAATCTATGCCAAACTCAGTACCTCAGCTCAGGGGACAGTGGCTGCAGTCTGCCATCGGACAGCTGAATCTGTTATGAGAGGGGGAAAAAAGTAAAGTATTTTTCAAGCAATAGCAACTTTAGGAGTCTTCACAGCTTTATTATTTTTAAATTATTTTTACATTTATGTGATGGTGATGGTAAAAGGCTCTGAGAACTGGCAGCACTGGAGAATGCCATCCTACATTTATCCACAAAATGGGTATACCTCTGAGCAACATCAGTGCAAGTTGCCCTACACTTACCTGCTAACATGCTCCTCTTCCCTGATTATGTGACAGCATAATGGAGGGCCTGTGTCCTTGGTATTTCTGGGGAGCTGCTAAGAAGGCAGCAAATTAGCGACAAATGCGGTAGCATTTTTTGAGCTTGTGATATCTGTCCATCGGGAACTGGACTGACACTACCAAACTCATTTTACACTGGCCAGTGAACAGCCACCTGCTGGTAACAACTCAGCCTATAGCAAATCAGTGACTTAGAAGTGAAAGAGCCATTTCTAGTCCCTTGAAGCGTCTCATCTATGCCTAACCCTGCAGTTAATTTCATTTGTGTGTAGTACAGTCATTATTCACAACAGGCCTATATGAATGGAAATCTTAATCATTACATACCTGAGGCCAAACAGCACTAGGAGACTCTTGCTGGGACCCTTTGTTATTTAGATGGATACCCGATGGTGCTAAAAGAGTTCGATGAGGGCCAGCGTTACCTACAGAATTAATTTCCTGCCGTGTAGTATCCTCTATTGCTTCTGCCACACTCAGGCCAACGTGGGAGTTCATCAGAGCTTGAGACCTGTTGTCATTCTGGTATTGCTTTTGCTGATCGGTGTCTTCTTGTTGCTGCTGCTGCAATAAACTTTGTGGATACAAATGCCTATACTGTTGCTGCGGATCCTGATAGAAATACTGAGGCATTGTCCCCAACTGTATAAGCTGTACAGGATGAGCTTGGTCCTGGGAGTACTGGTGAGTTTCATGCACACTTTTGGGATCAGAATCCCTATGATAGGCAGGAAGATGCAGCTGCATCTGTTGCTGCTGCTGCAACTGTAACTGCTGCATAACTGGTTGTGTTTGATAATACTGAGCTATTTGCATTGGACACTGCCTCTGCTGTTGCTGCCGACTTTGTTGCTGTTGCTGCTGCTGCTGGATCTCTTGTATTGAGAGCCGCTGCTGTCCCTGCTGTGGCTGTTGCTGCATATAATATTGTGTCTGCTGCAACTGTTGTATCTGTTGCGGTAACAGCTGCTGAGACTGCATTTGTTGCACATGTGGTTGTCCTTGTTGCATTGCAGAATGCATTTGTAGCTGAGATAAGTGTTGCTGGTAATCGTAATACAGCTGTTGTTGGTGCTGCATGACTTGCATTTGCTGCTTTTGCTGAGTGCTTGCAAAATTCTGGTGTACTTGCTGTGGCCCTTGCTGATATCTTTGCACAGTGGAAGTTACAGATTGTTGCTCAACGGCAGGCTTCTGAGACAGCAGCTGCCTAAGTGCACTGTCACTGGCATTATCCATCACTGAAGACGGAGCATGCAAGACCTGAGCCATATTGTTAACTTGAATTCTTAAATTTTGGTTAGCAAATACTTGTGTAAAGGAGTCCAATTTATGTAAAACTCCACTAGTAAGTTTTTGTGACCGAAGTTCGTTGGCTTGAGAATAGGAATATTGGTATCCATCAGCAGATTCACTCTGCCCTAACGGGCTCCACATGGCATTCTGATTGTTCCTTACTGGGACGTGGTTTCCTGAGCCACTATGTGTCCAACTTGTTTGTCTGGAGGAGTCCGCTGACCCAATGTTTTTTGAACCTACATTCAAAGCTATACTGTCTCTTGAATCCTGGGGGAATTGAGGAGAGAGGGGAGAAGCCTGAGAAGCATCCATGCCTGATGTTTCATAGCTGTGATTTAAAGGGGGGAGAGAGTTCATTTGGTGTGGTTGGTAATACAAATTCTCATTGCTGTTGGCAGTGTGGTTAGGTTTATACAACTGCTGGTCCCCCATTTTTGGTCACCTTTATCCTGATCTTACAGGAACAAAAACCATAAACTTGTAGACCCTGAGATATTCCAAGTACGAAAAAAGAAATTGCTAGAATTTGCTATTATTCAATTTGTCCATTTACATTGCAAGGACCAATTCCTTCTGGTCTGTTTGCAATTCCAATTTCAGACTGATGCTGCTTCACATCTTTGAAAGACCAAAACACAAATCTTAAATGAAAACAATAGATTCACTATGCCAGGTACCTGTGAAGCGAGAGAGAAATAGTTTAAGTGCATTCTACACAACTTTTGCAGTTTCCTTTGATGTAACAACAACCTAAGGGGAAAAGGATATAATCTTATGAACAGTTATAGCAGTTGGGCTATTCCACAGCAATTAGATTGCCTCACCTCATCCCACTATTCCTTCATTTCATCCCATTATAGTGTTTCTACCGTTCTTTAGTAAAATCACTTTGCTTCACCAATACCTCTCCTTCACACACACACTTACTTACCTGACCACATATAGCACTCGGGTATAGTCTTTAATCAGAGATTAAATTAAGAGGAAGAGACTCATTTCTAGTGTTTCCAGTCTGCTAGTCAGAGACAACACACACATGTATAGTAAACTTTAATTCACAAACTCCTGCAGATATCACAGATGGCTCTACTATGTCTGATAGCACAACGGAAAGGAAGTGGTGCCTTGGAATCCAAGTGTTGTAGGGATATGGGAAGATGGGGTACAGTATAATTCAATTCCGATTCAGAATTAACATAGTGGCTCCAACTCCACCACACGTTAGGGCTCGTTTTAGTCCATATTATCTTTACAGAGATATGGAATGAAGAAGAACAAGTCTGCTGTTGGATTGAAGATACAGCATTGTATACGTCTCTGAGGAGTAAGATGCAAGACTAGTGTGCTTGTTAAAGTGACAATAAAATCACAAGAGCAGTTACACCAATCACCTCTGTATACACAGAGTCATTTATTCATCTTCTATATGGACTTTTGCTAAGACAAATCAATCTATCCAAATCATGAAGTGGTAACAGCATATATCTGTCACAAGCAACCTCCTGATGTACCTAGTAGGTAGGAAGTTCTAACTTCCATTCTGCCCTCTCTCTTTTTTTTTCAGTTGTCCATCAATTCCTTAATATTTTAGCAGTCTGGTTTATCCTGAATGCTCTCACTTCTCATCCTTACCTTGTGAACTGTAATTCAATGTGAATTAATGATTTACAAATGTCTGTACTGTTTTGGATGCAATTTTAAAAAAAGAAAATACATGTGTTCTTGGGATGCTTATCGTTTTGTGGACGGGAACGATCACACTCTCTATATACACACAAATACACAAGAACGTGTTGCGAAGCAGTTTGAGCTACTACTACACACAGGCATCTACATACGTTATCATTACACTGCACACTTATCTCTGCCCTCTCAGCTTGTCCTGCTCCCTAACCTAACTCTCCCCACCTAAGAGCATGTATTAATGTCTTAGGATTTAATGCCAGGAGGCAGGAGTGGGGGGGGAGGGGGTGTTATTTGAGGGGACAGAAGTGCAGGTGCTGATGAGAAACATTTTAACCATCACCAGTTGCACATAAGCAGCACACCTTTATTTAATGCTGCACATAAACTCTTACGGCAGGTGCAGCCCATAGAACCTTCTCCATGGTAGTAAGATAACACCTGAGGGGAAAGTGCAGCTCCTGTTAGAGAAGGCTGCGTGCCCTCACCACTACACAGAAAGCTTTTCATGCACTGTGTTCACATTCTCTCCATCAGCAACCAGTGGCACATAAATAAGGGCTAAGTACAATCCCAAATTCAGTATTTCTTCCAAAAAACCCATCCGTTGGACCAGAGAGTCTCAGAGTACTCCTCCCTACAAATTTTTGTAGATGGACTTTTTTTCCTGGATACAAGTCAACCACAAATGGTCAGCTTGACGAGAGATTTCAGCCATAGCAACACTTCGAATACTTCCTATTAAAAATTAAGAGAAACTAAACAAAAACCTACATAGAATATTCCAAGGGCGTAAACATGGTATATTCTTCACACCGATAAGCCATCTACTTTTAGAGAAAAACAGGAATGTGTGTCTCACTAACACTTAACTATGGAATAATGAGCAGGTGCTTCCATAACACACAGAGAGAGATCAAGAGAATGCATGGTATTTTTGCTGTATGTGTACTATAAAAGTGGGTGAGGCAGCTCTCTCTCTATTAATAGCACTGGTTTGTGTTGCACACTGTAAGAATTCTAATGCTTTTCTGTTAATTTTTTTGAGATGACAAATAGTTTTAGCAATATGACTCCTAATGACTGACACAATTAACGAGTGTAGCCCAAGTGTCCTCAACAGATAATAAGTACTAACAGACTATTACAATTTCAAGAATATGAGAGAGTATTACAGCATGTATAATTCTTCTCAAGGCAGCGGAGAATATCAACATAATTTATTTACTAAAATGAATTTACTGGCCAAACCTCACATTTGAAAGGGGAGTGCCAGGGCAGCAGACATTACTGTCTACTGCAGCATCACTGCAACTAGCTCTATGATCAAGAGAGGGAATTCCATCTCCCTGAAACATCCATCATATCTCATTTGTTATGGCTGTAAGCAGGAAGTGAGGAGTTGACCCATAATGTGCAAGGGTATCAGAAAACATTGCCAAAAACATAAAAAGATCTGTATTTAAGTAGTAAGCCTGAATGTCTCATATACATGTTCACAGACACTCTCTGCAGCAGACCATACAACTTACCTCCAGCTTCAGAGGTGGGGCATGTGGTCCTCTTGTGGATAGTCTACAATGTCGCCACCACTGTCATGCAGACACTGATTACTTGTGTACCAACCTGAAAAAGTTATTATGAAATATTGTATTATTGTGCCTATTACTGAGTCACAGAGTGACTAGAGAATTCAGTAACTATAGAAATAGCTCTAACTTGCTTAAGAAACTAAACCATTCCTTCACATATATATTAATAACAACACACGCCCCTGCAAGAGCCGCTTTTCTGAAAATATCTTGAGGCTTCTAGAACTAATGACTTAAGGGCTTTATGCTGCATGGTGTTGAGCACCCTCAACTCACGCTGGCTTTAACAGGAGGGAAAGGCATGCAGCACCTCACAGGGCAGCATTTTTCTATTATTACAAGCCATTAACTAGACTCTAGAAGCACTGAGGAACCTGATCTCTGATAAATTAACTGAGAAATCTTTGAAAGTGTAACAACAAGTTTTCTCCCCCTCCCCCCCACCTATGAAAGGAATAAAAATAATATAACTACTTTTTATTTAAGAGCTCATGCCTAAAAGCCCTGGCACGTCTTAACACTAGGACAACAATCAATAGCTACCAAACGGCAAAAAATGAGCCAGTGCTTAAAGAAATCCTAGAATCACTGTATGCTACAATTTCAGCTTCTGCAAAATACATATCTACAGTCACTTATCAGATGTTCTGGTACTACAGAGATAACTGAAGGATAAGAGCACTAAATATACAAAGATAAATAATTAAAAGAGTAACACTGCCACCACCACCATTTCTGCAAGTTACTTGGCAAGAGAAATATCCTCAAAGACACTGGATGAAATCTTGGCCCCACTGAATCGGAGTTCAATAGATTTAAATGGGGATTGGTTTTCACTTCAACTCTTTTTCCAACCTACCAGTCCCCACACTGCTTGATTGTATAAATATTCCATTCCGAAGACCACCAGGAAAAGTTCCACATAACACTGCTAGTCCACAGACCATAGTTTGAGATCCACTGTTATAAACACAAACAGTTCTATCCCAAGCACACCGAAAGAACCATGACATAGTCCAACTCCCTTCCCCCCTTCACATAAATGAAAAAGAAAATAAATCTTCAGTCTTCCCAGGAAGAATGCCACAAATTAAATCTAGTGTACATTAAATAGGAGAGTATTCCGAAACTATGGGTTCTCAAAAAAGGAGCCCTTGATTTTCTATCCTCTGTAAATTATATTACCACACAATCACTGGAGCCAAATGTTTTAATTTCAAAGTGGAAAGCAGGGCAGTTGGCAGTTCTTTAGGGAGATTGTCCTGTATCCTTCACAGCTTTATATACAAAAGACAGGCTCTTAAAAACACACTTGCTGGATTTTTTTAGATGTATAAATCATAGATCGGTCACATTTATAGACCTGCCTGTCTGCTTCATTAATTTAAATTCCAAAGCAAAATATGAATTCAAAAATAAAATTCAGTGTTAAAAACTGAGGGAAGGCTGGGGAACAGTACTGTATGCCAGTTGGGTTTTGCTTTCTACGAAGTTAGTGGAGAATTAACAAAAGACTGCAGGACAGAGGAAACTGAAGCAAGCAGACTGATTAAGCCATAGAGTTAATAAAGTAAAGTAAGGATCTAAGCTGCTCCAATACTCTACATGGCTACGAATCAAAATGCAATCAGATCATATGTATTATCCATTGTATTTTGGGTTTTACAGCAGTCATATTAATCAAATGTCTGCACACTTTTATAGGTGTGATTTCTCATAATTAAGAATTAGGATGAAAGAGGACTGGAACACAATAAAATTCCATATTTTGGAAGACGGGTGCAAAAAGGCCTCCATGCTGGACAGGATCAGTAGGATTAATGACATTTTAAATTAATTTTACTGACAAGCAATAGGGTTTTGAAGATTGTAAATTCCTTGGCACCAGGACCTTCTGTATTTTGCCTTGTAAAGCAATAAACACACTGTCATCATTTAACAAAGAATAAATAATAAGACCTCTCTCAGCAATCCAAACAATATTTTTTTGACTGAATTATCACTGGGTTTCACAGTCTTACTATCCAGTTTGTTGAGTCATTCTTACTTTACAAATTACAGAGTACGGCTGAAATATAGCATATATTTTATTCCATGCCAAGAGTCCTAAACCATTGATATAGCAGAGGTAACTCAACCAATCACCACCTTTATTCTACAAGTAATTTGCACGCAACATTTTCATTGGTTGTTTGCGAGAGACCTCACAGATGGTGGATTACTTGGCGCAACTGCCACATCTGTGCAACAGCACGGGCTTTCAGTTACTAGTACTCAGTAATGGTTACGCTGAAACTCATGGGATACTGTTCCTCTGATGCTGTCCCTCATTCTTTTCCATATACTAAAGGCATTTTAAATTTGCTTCATATACTCATCAGTGGAAGAGGATTTCCTTATTCAAGGCTATATTACATTTCTCTATGATACTCTGACACTGGGTCCACTCCCACAATGCTGCTTGTAGCTAGTTCCCCACTCTCAGCTTCTTTTTTGTATATAATAAATATCAGAAGTAAATATGGTGCAGAAGCAGAACGGAGATCATGTAACATCATGAAAAGATGCTGTCTGGGTCAGCTGTGAGACAGGGAGTGAACAGGACATAGGTGTGGGAAGGGAGCCAAAGACTTTTTATTTTTCATAAGAACAGAAATTCATTTGTCAACATAGAGGACACGTAGGAACATACTAATGCAACTGGAAGATTTGCTGTCAGGAACGGGTAGTGAAAATTTGGTCCGAGGTCTGTGAGTTGCTCTTTTAAGTCTTGGACAGTGCCCAAATACCTCTATTGGTCCAAGGGAACAGTGACCATTTCAATATTGTATATCTCATGACCATTAAGACTGGAAATCATTTTTTCTGTCCTTGATAGTTTAGGATGGCTGTTAGAACCAGGCCCTGTGCTGCACACCATCTCAAAGGTTTGTACATAAAAAGATACAGAGCATTAAGTCCTAATTCTGGAAGATCATGGTAACATTAGCAGCTACAATAATTCCAGAGCTGGAGAGATGCTAGAGGGGAAGCAAAATGCTAAATGGGATAAATAGATTTTAAAATGTGGGTATCATGAAATCTACTCATTTTTAAAAATTAATGATGTATTTTTAAAAAAGTAAGTGTTCAATAGTTTCACAAACTCTGAAAAAATATTGTGTTCCTTTACACCAGAGCTCCTTGTTCCAGTGAAGTATGAAAGGCTGTTGTAGTCTCATGTGGCTGCTGACATTATAAGCAGTTCCTGTTTTCACTCTTTAAGAGGAACTAGAACATCCTAACTAGTTTAGAAATTATTGGATTGGATGGGGGAACAGAATCTAACATTTTCTCCATTTAAATTTTTGAAAAAATAACTGATCATCATCTCTGGAAAGCTGCTAAAAAAAGAAAAGCATGAGGAGAATTTCCTTATCTTTTGATGGATAATAAATAAAATGTTCTCACACTGGCCAGTTAATTTAAGCTTTTCATAGAATTACCCCTGTTCTTTTAATCCAAGAGGAAGAGGTTAATTTCTAACCAAGATCATTAACTCAATTTAGTGAAAAGAGATAGTTTCTTCGTTCCAAAGGAAATTGGGGTCATTTCTGTGACACTCTCATTTGTCATCTTTGTTGTTAAATTGCTTCACTACTTTCACATATATCAAATAATTCTAAGCACTGCAAGTGAAACCTTTGCTGTATTACTCATATACAAGGTGAAGATAAAATTACAGGATTGCTTCAAAATGCTGATGCAAAAGATCATTACTACAGCTTTAGAGAAGGGGCTTGAGTGACACGTTTCCCAGCTGTTGAAGAACCAGATAGGATTTAATAAAAGATTGGTTCACCGTTGATAAAAATAAGATGGTTTTTAATATTCTCCATTATGATGCTGCCCATCTGATCAACGAACAAAGTGGTATTTTAATGCTTTTTTGAGGGGGTGAGGAATGATCCCTGGCAATGTGGGTGTAGAGAATGTTTATGTGAACAGTTTTGTAGCCCGCTTTATGCCAGGGATTTTTGAACTAACACGTTGAAGATTTGGACCATAACTCCAGCCCCACCCCACCCCACTTCTTATTTTTAGTGAGTGTACATGTCATCTTGATTTGCAGTGGGCAGTGCTACAAATGTTGGTCTTCAAAAAGAATCAGCTGTAGTAAGGATGGAGGCCTTGGGGGGGATACATAAAAACTTTTAGATGCAGCTGACACGACTATAAATGTGAAACAAACACAGGTCAAATTTTCCCAAATAAAGTCCTTCATTAAGGATGCGAAGAGAGAGAAGCCCAGTTATTCACAGAAAGCCAAAATGAATGAGCATAATTAGAGTTTATAAAATCGGCTGTGACCCAAGAACCTCTTGATGTCAACTGGCAGAGGGCACAGGGTAACGGCTACAGGGATCCCCTAGGTCTGGTATTTACATTTTAGTTCACTAAAGAACGTTATATGTAAGGTTTCAGAAGAACACTCTCTCACAGTAGTGGTTGTCATCTTTGAAAAACGCATGTGCAGATAATGTGTAAGGAGATATGTATATATAGAGTAGCGGTTCTCAAACTTGAATGTTCAGAGACCCCTTTTTGCCATGCCACGTGCTGCTGCGTCCCGAGGGCATGTCCGCTGAAATGCCACCGACTTGAACTCTTCTGCTTTTGGCTGCGTTTCAGCAGACACACAACGTTCATACCTATGTTCGCCGAAATGCTGCTGACAGCAGAAGCTTTCACTTCGGCGGCGACACTCCCACGTTTGGGGCTTCTGCCAGAATGCTGCCGAAAGCAGCAGTGGCTCGTGACCCCCGTCTGGAATCAGCCCACAACCCCCAGGGGGGTTGCAACCCCCAGTTTGAGAACCACTGATATACAGGAACTCCTCACTTAAAGTCGTCCCAGTTAACGTTGTTGCTGATCAAATAGGGAACATGTTCATTTAAAGTTGTGCAATGCTCCCTTCTAATGTTGTTCGGCAGCTGCTTGCTTTGTTCACTGCTTGCAGAAAGAGCAGTCCATTGCAGCTAGCTGGTGGGAGCTTGAAACAAGGGTGGACCGTCAGCCCCCCTATGAGCTCCCTGCTCTCCTAAGTTCCCTGTGCAGCCACTGCCCAGCAGGCTATCAATCGCTGGCAGTTCAGCTGTCCCTCGCCCCACTGCCATGTGCTGCTCTTGTCCTCTGCCTTGGAGCTGTTCCCCAACCCTCCTGCTTGCTGTGTATGGGGTAGGGAGGAAGATGGGGGCTGTCAGGGTGTCTCCCCCTACCCCAAGCTCCTGCACCCCACTTACCCCATCTTCCATAGAGCAGGAGGGTCACAGACGGAGGAAGCTCTCTGGTCTCTGCAAGCTGATCTAATTAGCAAGGCAGTGTAGTTAAGAATCCGCACATTTAAAGGGAAATTTCTCTCTCACACACATACAGGGCGTGTATCTCTGTCTGCCCTCCCTCCTTTCCTGCTGCAGAGTGGGAGAGTTAACCCTTGAGAGCTCAGTCAATTGCTAGTTCATTTAGCACAGGGGTGGGCAAACTACAGCCCACTGGCCATTTTTATCCGGCCTGCAATCTTGGGCTGGGGTATTGGTGCCAGTGGCCCCATGCTCCCGGCCCGGGGTGCCGGGCCGAATGCAGCAAGCCACAGGGCCCTGCACTCTCAAGCTGGGGACAGGCTGAGCGCGGCGAGCCACTAGGCCCCACGCCTGTCTGAGAACGGTAAGCAAGGGGTTGGGGGGCTTAAGTAGTGGAGTCCCAGGGGCTGGTGGTTAGGGTGGATGGGTCTTGGGAGGGGGCGATCAGGGAACAAGGAGCGGGAAGGTGGATGGGTTGGAGGTTCCGAGGGGAACAGTCAGGGGACAGGAAGTGGGTGGGGCCAGGCTCTTTTGGGAGGCACAGCCTTCCCTACCGGCCCTCCATACAATTTTGAACCCCAATGTGGTCCTCAGGCCAAAAAGTTTGTCCACCCCTGATTTAGCAGTAAGGCATTCCCTGGGAAATATCCCACCCTCTCACTTCTCCACCTCCACCAATCATCATCACTGTGTACTAGTATTAAATTGTTTGTTTACAACTTATACTGTGTGTGTGTATTGTGTGTGTGTGTGTATTGTGTGTGTGTATATAGTCTTGTTTGGTGAAAAAAATTTCCCTGGAACCTAACCCCCTCACTTACATTAATTCTTATGGGGAAATTGGATTTGTTTAACATCGTTTCGCTTAAAGTCTCATTTTTTAGGAACATAACTACAAAGTTAAGTGAGGAATTCCTGTATTGGAAATTATGTTCTTAAAGTTAAGGGCAGATCATCCAGAGGCAAAATGCTTTAAGACACATTCCACTACAGAATAGGTTGGAGATATTTCAACGTCCTGGTTGACCATCATGTATCGTGTGTCTTTTGTGTGAGTTGAATCAAATGCTAATGAAGACTGCAGAGACTTCAAGAGATGAAATTAACAGGAAGGAGGTGAACATTGGGAAGGGAACCCTGTCTACAAGTAAAGAACAAAGGATTCATCTAATAGATGTGGAGGTGCTGAAAGATACCCTGGCATCCTTCATCTGGGGACACAAACTGCCAGAAGGCTCAGTTTCATGAAAAACGCTGCGAGAAAGACTGACTAAGCACTACCTTATTAGTCATCTTGTTAGTTAAGCTTAGGCTGTTGAATGCGTATTATCATTTCATTTTATATGTAACCATTTATTTCTATTAATCCTACCCACTTCTTCTCTAATCACTATTCTTCAATAAATAAACTTATTCTTGTTTTGATTATAAAGATATCTAAGTACAGAGTTAAGATTAGCAGCTGTTAGTCTGTATCCATAAAGAAAACAAGGAATACTTGTGGCACCTTGGAGACTAATCAATTTATTTCAGCATAAGCTTTCTATAGCCCATGAAAGCTTATGCTGAAATAAATTGGTTAGTCTCTAAGGTGCCATAAGTATTCCTCGTTTTCTTTAAGTACAGAGTGTTAACGAGAACGGTGATTCTACAGTGTAGCTAATAAACTGGTATAACATTCCTGTGGTAATTCTGTGAGTGTCCAGTGCCTGAGGTGCTAGACACTGCAAGGGGATGCTTGAAAGACTTGGGGGTTGGAGTGTGCCTATCACTAACCTGCAAAAATAGGATAGAGGAGCCTGTGTAGGTAGAGAGGGATGTGCCTATGCTGTTTGTGGCCGATGGTGTCAGAAAACTGATCTTTGACAGCTACAAAGTTCCCTCACACTATGGGCAGGTGATAGAGAGGTGCTTCATAACCCTGGGTACTCCCAGGGAGTATCACATTCACCCAGTCAAAAGTGGACATACAAAAACTACAACATTACTTGGCTTCTGAGTAATCATGAGATTAGCAGCCCTATTTTGCTCACATCTGTGTAACAATTCATGCTGCCTTCACTCTGTAATCTCAAAATGATACTTCAACAGACAAAAGAAAAGAACGGAAGCTTGTTTTTCCACATGATGACCATGATAAAATATCAAAGATGTTCTCCCTAGCATGAGTAAAAAATACTCTTAGCAAGAACTCTTTCTATTATAATGCAACCAAATACTAAATTTTGGAAAATATGGTATCCTCATGCTACCAAATTCATCAGTCCAGATTAGTGGATGCAAGAGGCTTTTGAAATTTTTGGGGTGTTGAGAAAACAGATTTACAAAGGAGTAAGAGAGTTTTGTAAGGCTTCTGCTAAGCCAGAAAGAATCTCTCTCTCTCTCTCTCTCTCACACACACACACAGAAATACATTAATAAAAGGAAAAAACAATTATGCAGCAAAGTCCAGCTCAAAGTTTCTGGTGTGGCACTTTCACCCAGTTCAGCTGCACATTAAAGATGGTTTTGAAAGTGACAATGGCTGTCAGTTTGTTTATTGTACTAGAGATGCCCTCCTAAATTCCTGCTGCTGCTTTGGAGCCAGTAATAGAATGTACACTATGAAGTCCTATCTGTAAGACAGAATCAATGCTATTTAACACCATGAAAGACTCACGACTTTGGGAAGAAACTTAATTTTTCATTTACTATTACTTTTTTTCTGAGTATGAAAGTATTCCAGCTTCCCCAATCACAAATCCACTTCTGCAAGTATGTAACATACAATTTCATGCCAAAGCAACAGTAGTCTACAGAACTCTATGGATCAGCAAAGGATAAGAGAATGTTGGTACACATTTTCTCTGCTCATGTGGAATAAATGTACACAGACTTCCATTAAAACGTAGACATCTACCATCTGCACACAGCAGAAAAGTTTACTACAATATTTCCAATTCTATATAGAGAGAATATCACAAATACCAATGGTAAAAGATAAAATGCAAATACTGAAGTGCAGTATCCTTTTTAAAAACGGCATCCAATGACCACGAATGCAAACAAATACATTTGGCAGTCTTCCCACAATTCTGATCAACTTCACTGATGGCTGGCTTGACTTACTGAGATTTGGAGGTTTTTGTGATGTTATTTTTGCTATTATTTCTATTACAATAAAAGGCTACCTAGACTACCTGATTACCTAAATTGCTGGGTCATGATTAAAGACCATTTGATTGAAACAACAGAACTGAACATCCTTAGAGAAAAAGAAGAGAGCAATATATATTTTACACACAATGATAAAAAACTAAGGTTTCAAAGTCAAGTAACTCAAATTACAAAATGCCAGAATTAAGGTTGCCATTAAGTTTATGTAACAAGAAACAGGTGATGCAGTCTGTAGAAGGTTAACAAATCCCCACCTGTCACATGACTACTGAAGGTGGAGCATAAAAGGAAGAAAAGCTAGATCAAAGGGTGTCCTCTCTTCTTCTATTCCCTTAATGCTGGTATAGCTTAGAGAAATTTTTGTCAGTATTTTTAAAGTTGCCTTTTTTTTTTTTTTGGTGTGTGTAACTGATTTGCGGACAATAAAACAAGCCATCAGGAAAGAGCCTTGAAAAGACTCATTGCTTGGAACTGTATTCCCCTTCCCCAACTGCAAACTGGTGGGAAGCTTCATCTGATATCTGGGAGGATTTAGTGAATGGCAGAATGGAAAAGCAGGGAGATAGAGACAAGCACTCCAACACAGATTAAAGTTTTTGGTAACTAAATTAGTTCAGAAATAAGATCCTGTGTATACATTCACAAGAGAATGTAGAGGATATTGATCTAATACCCAAAATATTTTCTCAGCATTTTCACATTGCTGACTTTATCAGCTGGTTCTTCTGGCACAATACTTTGCATGAAAGAAACCTGGTTCATCTAAAATACAGAATGTAAATATATCCTCTGTAATTCTGAGTGTCCATTTGTCTGAGGTCATGGCGACCCAGTTCTAAAAGAAATGATGTATAATCTTCCTACAGTCAAAAGGATTTGAGCCAACTGGATCTAATAAAAGACTTGGTTGCAGAGCTGTGGCAATAGACATCCTAAAATCTAAAGTCTGGTTTGACTGAGCTGTTTGGCTGGTCTCTGGAATACTTTCTATAGTCCATTTACCTTTTTCTCTTTCTTTGCTTGAGGCATTAGAATTTTGTTAAAATCTGCCAACTCCCATGTCTTCATCTAAACAGGCCTCTAAAAATTGTTGCTTTAAACAGTTCCTCTGGTCTTTTGCAAACATTAAAAGAAAAGCTCTCAGATCTTCCAAAAGAAATAGATAATATACTTCATTTAAGCACTGTCTTAGTTGAGGGGGTCCCCAGTCCCAGTGTTCTTGGGTGCTTAGAACTGGGCCAAATTTCACAATCTGTGAAAGATTCTTATCTCAAGCTGTGGAAGCAGACTACCACTTTAGAAGGACCAACAATTTCCTTAATCTCATTTTTCCTAACTCCTTCTTTTCTACTATCTCTCTAGAGAACAGAATAGGCTATTTTTATAAGAACATTTTTCTGGACTTGTTTTAGTTGGCTATTGTAAAGTTTCAGACTGAACCTATTAAGAAAGCTATACTTCTTAGGAATACACTTCACCATAATCACAAAATATTGCAGAAGTTCTGGTGTAAGAAAGGCATTTTTATTCTCTGTCTCAGAAATTTTTAAAAAGAAACCCTAGAGGTCATCTCAACTTGCTGAAGACCTTACAATAAATAAATACATTGCTATATAGCAATCATATAACTAATCTCATCCCTGTAAACGGTCTTCCAAATCAAATTCAGACTGTGTTTGATGAGGACATAAAAGCAACCCTGCCTCTTTCTTCAGAATGTGTTGTCCGCTGAGATTAAGTACTTAGATTTGTTTGCTTTTTATGAGATGGGGAAGAGTGAGCAGATGGACACTTAGCATCCCCTGAATCCATGGAACCCAAATCCATACCCCACACATCATTCCCACTTGTGTGCCAGCTGATGAGATGCATAGAAAAGAGAATGCTATTTAAATAATCAGTGATAGCCCAGTTCTCAACCTGATGTCTAATTTATTATGTGTTCCTGAAAAGAAAAGAAACATTGTGGCTTTTCTCCTTATATTCTTCATTCACGCTTGGTCTGTAGGGTTTTTTTTGGAGCATACTTCTAAGATGCCTGGTTGGAAACAGGGGAGAATGAATAGTCATCACCCACACTTTTTCTTAATTAGCTCTGCCCTTTTTAAAGTACACAGCAAACAGTGCCATTTCTAACAACCCTTTCCTTCGCAGAGGCAACATGGGGAGGGCAGGTGCTCTGAGTCAGACTAACAAAACTAAACAATAAATAAAAACAAGTGCAACAGAAATGAGAGGACAGGAAGTGCTACACCTTCTGCTGCCGGGGCTGAGCAATTGCAGATTTCCCTGAAACACTAACAGGGTGCAGTCACTCTGGAACCTCTACAGTTGCTTATGTCCCTGGAGGTGAGGGGGAAATACGACATGACAACCTTCAGGATAGCAGCAGTACAAATCTATGAGAACCACTCTGCAGCCTTTACTGTAAAATCAGAGCCATACGGAAGCAATAGCAGCACATTTCCCAAAAAAAGGCTGGTATTGCCTTTAAATGGATACAATTTAAACAGTAAAGATTACAGAGATGGATAAGAACTTCATTTATGTTCTATTGTCCAACAGTTATACATTAGTAGCACTTCTAAGAAGCTTCATTGTTCTCCCAGGACCAAATCCTCTATTCCTTAGAAGCTCCAGGATTTTCTCTCTGCAGAGTGCTTTAGATTGGATATAAGCAGCAGGGGCTCAGATAATGCATCTTTTTGAAAATCCACTCAAATTATTCATTGAATATTTGCATGAAAAATCAATATAATGCTCTTGAATAAAAAAATACAGTGAAAAACAAGCTCTTTAAAATAAATATAGATTATATGTATCTTGAAATTCCAGTAAGCACCAAGCACACTAAGATATTTTTTAAACATTCAGTTTTAAAGTAAGAAGAATAGAAAAATACAGCCTTAATGTACGTCTCTTCATGCACTGAATATTTTTGTCGTCTTGGTCTTAACAATTACAACTAAAAAAAAAAAAATCCCAAAAGGAAAATTTCTCTCTCTCTCTGGTGAATTTCCTTCTAATACTCTTCATGGTAGACAGTCTGTACACTACAGCGAAGTTCTCCCCTCTTCCCCTCCAGGTGGTTAGAGACAGAGCAAAGATTGACAGCCAGTCTGCAGCCAAATCTAAGTACTTAAACCCCTTTTGAAAATGTATTGCAACATTGATAGCAGTAATGTCTAAATACCTTTAAAAAAATCTGGGCCTTTGTCATAATGGAAAATATACAGATGAGTGTATACAGACCAGGGATCTCAAACTACCACTAGGACCACATGAGGCTAGTACATTGGCCCAAGGGCACATCATACGACGATACAAAAGTATAGTCAAAAATAAAAAAAAAATGAAGAGTAAGAACATAAGAAAGACCGTACTGGGTCAGACCAAAAGTCCATCCAGCCCAGTATCCTGTCTACCGACAGCGGCCAATGCCAGGTGCCCCACACTGAGTGAACCTAACAGGTAGAGATCAAGTGATCTCTCTCCTGCCATCCATCACCCCCCTCTGACAAACAGAGGCTAGGGACACCATTCCTTACCCAGCCTGGCTGATGGCCATTAATAGACTTAACCTCCATAAATTTATCCAGTTCTCTTTTAAACCCTGTTATAGTCCTAGCCTTCAATACTAGTAATATAGTATGCTATTAAAAATCAATGTACTAACTTCTTTAAAACTGTAATGTGAAGAGGGGTTTTAATAAAATGTAAAAACCTGTAACTATTCCTGATGATGAGCTACACCAGGGGTCTCAAACATGCAGCCTGCTTCCTGCATCCCGCCACAGGCGCCAACTCTCTCCTGCACTGCATGAACTTTCAAACAATCACCATCACCCTCTCAGTCATAGCGCAAAGCCGACAGGGAAACGGAGGCTCGTCTAGAAATTATAAAAATGTTACAGAAAATTTCCACTTCATCACAGACACTGTCCAGTGTGCCAACGGAGAGACCCCAGGGCAATGAGGGGAGGGAACTCTCTCTGGAGAGCTCCATTTCTTTTTTTCTTTCTCTGACCTGAATAGGATGACCAGACAGCAACTGTGAAAAATCAGGACAGGGGATGGGGGACAATAGGTGCCTAAATAAGAAAACACCCCAAAATTGGGACATCTGGTCACCCTAGACCTGAAATACAACCTTCCATCTCCCCATTTTTGCAGGGAAGTCTGCACTAAGGTCTGAGAACATTTCATCCTGAGTTTTCCATTTCTTCTGTCTCAAGTTAGCCAGCCATTCAACTATTGATAAAATCCCTGTCTTTTAGGGTCTGGCCCCTGCAGGCACCATGGTTGGAGCAAGAAAAACCAAAAACAAATCCCACCACAAGCTATTATTGCTTTTATTTTAGAGAGGCTATAATAGCATTTTTATATGTATTTCTGACCTTCCCTCCCTGAGATTCTTTTCAGTCTTGGGGGAACCTGAGTAACGATAAATAGTGTGTGCATGATGGAGGAGGGCTAGATTGAGATTTTTGACTTCAGTATACACTGTTTAGGTTTGCTGTTATGCCTTGGGGCTGGGAATTATGTTCCCAGTTTTGTTGGGTCTTTGAGGCACTTACAGCGTTGGAGAGAATAGCAGGAGATATCTGAGGGCGAGCTGGATAGTAATCCCCTGTACATCCTCTTTAGGTTACTCTGACTCTCAGTGACATTATGCCGAGACAGGTGACCAGGAGACAGAGAACAGCCTTATTCAAAAGGACAAAGGGCAGACCAGCAAGATGGTTCCCCCAGAAACACTAGAGTGAAAGAGAACTAACTGCAAAACTATACCTGGGAGATTTACCATGCAGCTATCCCACATAATATCTGCATAAAAACTGAGCAATTTTTCAGTCTTAGATTCTGTTTTATCTCCCCTGGACTCCTGGTGAAAGTGCAGAGAAAAATACATAGGGTTCTGTTCAGCTTGTTTAAAATATTCACTATGCCCAAGTTTTTTCTATGTAAGTTTGTTTAAAGTCATTAAAAGCCTTGCTAACCCTAAGGTAAAACTCTTTGCCTGTAAGAATGTATGTTAGAGAGGGGAGCTACAGGTTTTTGGATTTTTTTTAAAATGCTCATGCAATGCCAGTGTCTACATCATGTTAATTAGGAACATTAACCAGAGTCCCAAAGAGATCCTGTCTTTCAGCTCTTCGCTGGCCTCATCTTCTACCTTCCAGTTTGTCCTCGGTAGTGGTAAGAATAGAGGAGCAAGGACCATAACCCTTTTGGGTTCAGTAGTCGTGTAACTGTTCAAAATCCTGTGCAGCTCCTCAAACAAAAAAGTTACATTTCCACTGTCAGATCTTTTCCTGGTATCCTTGGTTCTAAAGCAAGTCCCCCTGAGTGGTTTGCTCTTTATCTTGCACTGGTTGCTGTCCTGGTTCTGATCCTGCAGACATCTGCTTAGCAAAGTGCACAAACATATCCTTATTCCAGTGGCTGGCCACAAGAGCACGCTGCACCAATGCTTCTCTCCAGAAGGTCAGTAGAGTCAATGAGAGTCAACGAGATCAGTAGTCTCAGCACAACTCCAAGCAGCTGCTTGAGGTATGTTGTAAGGACTCTGGAGTAATATCACAGCAATGCGAAGATGCTCAGATCTAGGAGCAAATGGACAAATTCTGACCCTGTACCAGTTTTTAAATGGGAAGAGCACAGAGGTAAATAGACAGGTCAGTTACAGTTGTCTGCAAAGTGGTGTGGGATAGCAGTTGAAGGACTGACAAAGTAGCGGGCAGCAGCACTGGGTGAACACGAACAGACCAAACTAATTCAATTTGCACTGAACTTGGAGCACACTGAAATCGGACTCCAGAACTCTCAAAAAATGCAGACACAGTGCTCTACAATGAACTACGTTGTGCATATGCAAGAGTTTACAAACTGGATTAACTCTACTTAATCTGGTTTAAAGCTCTCTGTGTAGACAAGTCTTAGGACTGGAACCTTGAACTTTGATACCTTCTGAAATACTGAAGGATTCAAGACTCCATTTCTTCATGTCTAGGTCCCTCCTGCTGAGCCACTCCACTGCTACATTCTCCCTCCCCTGTATGTGGATAACTTTCAGGAAGAGCAAGAAAGAAGGTGATGTCCTGAGTAAGTCAGCATTCATGCACACAGACACCAACACTGCAATGGCATACATCAATCAACAAGAGAGAAGGAAATCTGCCCTCTTCATTTCCCCTGGTTGGTTGTCCTATGCCATTGCAGTAGCAGTGTGTGTGTGGATGAGTATACAATGTTGATCAACTCTCAGTTGAAAATGGGGGAGGCCTAATGATCTTATACTCCTCCTTTTCCCCCAAGGCACAGGTGACATTATAAACTGGTCGGGGGGGGGGGAGGAGGAGAGAGGGGGAAAATGGTCAGTTTGATAGCATAACTCTATAGAATTGGTTCTAGTAGACACCTGTCCAAGATAGATGTTGCTCATATAAAGCGAATTTCTGAAGTCTCCACCCTCAGACAAGAGATCTTGTTGGACATGGGGCACTGTAATTTAAGTAGAGGGAGGAACTTCAACAAGTGTTCCACTGAACATCTCCACAGAGGGAAGGAGCTTTGGGAAGTATTTTTTCCATGTCCTTTGTCAGTAAAGTCTCCACCGGCATGTCGCCCACCTGTCTGCCCATACTAGAAGTAGAGCCACTTCCTCACATTAAACACTAAGGTTGAGGAGGGCAATGCCCCCATACAGCTACTACTGCTCCCTGGCTAAACTGACTAACAGATGAACAATTCATCCCATGAGGCTGAGGAAAGGTTCCAGAGCTATTATGGGATCTGCCTGCACTATCTCCTGGACTGGGCTGGAAGAGGCGGTATAGCATGGTCCTGCGTGGCCTAATTCCCTGGTTCAGCAAGGACATGGTCCTCACTCTGGCTGAGAGGGTTAGGTCCTATGTTTGAAGGATGACAGGGGGACCTGGCCCGTCCCAGTGTTGCCTTTTGGTGTAGTTGCAAGTTCCTCTCTGCATCTGGGACAGACCAGTCCTAGCGCCCTTGAACAGGAAAATGTAAAACCCGAGGAGCATGTGCAGCTATTTTTTCTCTCCCTATCTGCAGTGGGCCAAGAGAGAAGTGGAAAACAGGTATATTCCAGCTGTAATTGGACAACTAGGACCGGGTCCAAGGCAAACCTGACTCAAATCCCCAGACAAAAAACAGAGCTGCTTTTTTCTTATCTTTTTAGTAGGGCTATCTTGAAAGGTTCCGCAAGAGGAGACTCCTGGTCTGCCATCCGCCCAAGTGTGTAGGCAGAGAGCTCTGGGGTTCTCCAGAGGAGTGGCTCTGACCTCAGGCTATCAATCTTTGCTCTGCCTCCAGTGTGCAGAGGAGGGGGGTTGCCCCTCAGTACAGAATGTTGGGCATGGAGGAGGGGTGAGAAATCCCTCTTCCCGTCATCCCACAAACTGAATACTTAAAAGGACATAGATTCAAGTCAAACCAACAGTAATCTTCAATGACTACTAAACCATCTGAACAAACACACTCATGCCAATAAACAAATCAGAAAATGGGATTATTGGACTTGATTAAATCAATGCGTGCACATTATGCATTCTGAGGTTTACCACTTTGCCAAAGAGATCTTCAGAAGATGCAGTGGATTAACAGTTCTGAAAATACAAAATGTTATAACGAGCTCTCACTATCTTGTGCAGAAATGATAAAAATAACTGATTCATTCATCACAGGAGACAGGAACCGAGCGTGCATTCAGCTCTTTGCAGAGTATTTAATATGAACAAAACAGATGTCAAAAATTGGAAAACGAGACCTAAGTGTTCCAACAAAACTGCTTTTTGTGACTAAATGTACACAGCATTTGGCCAATCTGTTCCCAAAATAAACAAATGCACTAAGATCCTGTAAAGTGCAACTGCCACAGAAGTCAGTGAGGACCTGGGGTGCTCAGCCAGACACTACCAGTAACAATACAGTAACAAATGTAATCAACTGGATTCACTGAGCAGTCCTAAATTGCTATTTGTTTAGGAAACATCCCTGAAACCAAGGGTGCTGAAACAATTGGTGTAGAGCACCCTGAGAACCCTTAGTTCCACCACTTATGCCTGAAGCCCAATACAGCACAGGAGACCATCATTCTGAGCACCTCCTTCTTCCTAAAGGGATGATGTTACCTTGGGCTGTAGAATCTTCATCTTCAAAAGAGACACACGCACTTGCACTGCATAGAGGACATTCCATTCCATTACAGCATAAAACCACAAGGGGTACTGGGGATAGGGTTTTTTTTTCTCCTCAGACGAGGCAAGGAAAAAACCTATCTATTCTAAATAATATCTGCTTGCCTGCATTTCAACATTTTATCATACAATTGCTAGGGTTCCCCGATTATGTTTTTACTCCTATTTTTAGGTGGGTCTTGCTCTCATTAACGGTTCACATAGTTCTAAAAACTGCTCATATGTGGTTCATGGCAGTTTTTATAGCGAAAGCAATGCAAAGGACGACTTGATAATATCAGCAACAGGCAGGCTTGAGAGCCCTAAAGAACACGAAAGAGGTCTGGCGTACTGCACAGTCACTTCTGAGTAGCTATTCCAAGGTAAATTGACTTGTGAGGAAAAGGAATATTCCCTGCTTTTAAAAAATGTTAAGTTATTTATTAAAAAATAAGTAGTGCTTTAGTTATAGCAAAGTTATAAAACTGTTCTGTGGTTCACCTGTATTTGAATTAGAAACCACTTGATTTACCACTTACATCACAGGTCTGCAGATGTGTACATTGCTCATGATGCAATTCCCAACTCAAATAAATAAAAGGTAATCCTGGAATGATTTATGACATTCCTTAATCAGACAGGAAACAAGACATTCATTTGTATTGTTTATTTCTGAATCTATTTAAATGTTAGACTTGTGTGACTCATTAACTTCGAAAATGATGGCCGCATCTCAAGTACTTCCTCTATGCTAAATGTATCTGAAATGGCTCATTTATAAATACAAAAGTACTTATCTCATGATCTAGACACATACCATAAATTAAAAATACAATCATACAAAAGATAAAACCAGCAGCTTTTCCACACCCTCAAAACCAGAAAATGACTAATCAGAGAGTGAAAAACAAACAAAACTCAGATACCCCACCTTTTCCACAAGTGCTAATTTCACATCAGAGAGAAAAACAGTTCCCAACATGAGGGCCTCTCAAAGATTATAGTCAGCTGGCAGCTTTTAAATTGAAGGGTCCCCACCCAGGTTGAGCACGTCCACTGACTGCAGCCGCATCAGCATAAGGAGGGAATCACTCAAGCAGGCAGGTCCCAGGCATCTACATCTTTTATCAATCATAACCATCATCCTAAAGTCCATTCTGAAACCAACAGGATGTCAGTGTGGGTCGTGGAGTTCTAATGTTACGTCTCTTGAGACAGGCCTCTTAACAAGAGCAAAGGAGTCACCACCAACTTGAATTTTTGGGTTGATTTAGTTGTAGCCTCACATATAGCAAATGCATTGCAGCCGTCCAGTCCTAAAGGTGACATAGGCATGGATTACAGTAGCACATAAGGGAATAAAATTAAAAATCTCATAATTTCCTCACAAGGCCATCATGAAACAACAACATTCCTCACTCACTGCTGCTACACGATCACTTAATAGCAGTTAGGGATGCAAAGATACCCGCAAATTATGTATGTGGGTAGCAAATGGTAGATACACATTTTCAATAAAAGGGCTCAAGTATAATCCTTGCCATGTCTTCTCGTTGCTTTCCCTCTAGCCTACCAACATCACCCTGGTCTGATCCAGATTGAAATTCAGCTAGCTGCCTCTCATCCATGTCCAAATTGGTAAGACACTAATCATAATTAAATATTTTTGGGAAACACAAAGCCAATTTTTCATTCATTTTCTCTCTTTTTTTAAAATGTGTGTGTCTACTTCGTAAGCAGCTTCGTTTTTAGATGCTTTGGAGATAAAACTGTGTCACAAGAGCTTCCTTCTTTGCAAATTCATGCAGTTGTGTCAAATACACACACCATGTCCCCAATAATTTGCAACTTTACAGTTTGTTGCTCAAGGAATGTTTGAGATAAGACTATCATAAATGTTCCTATGGCAACAGAATGTTATGAAGCAGTATTTGTAAAAAGCCACAGAGAATGTGTAACTTTACCTCTAAATGCTGGAGAAGAGAGGGTCATGGAGAACATTTCTGTTGATATACAAATATATATTTGCTAGCACCTAGTTGAGAAGTGTAATCAGGGGATTTATGTCACTTTCTACAACTCATTTAACAATGACAAAACCATACTCCTGAGTGCTGTAGCAATACTGATCTAAACTCCAGTGCAGATGCAGCTAGGTCAACAGAAGAAAGCTTCTGTCAACTAAGCTACCATCATTTGGAGAGACAGATTCCCTACACTGATGGGAAAAAACCCCTTCCAATGCAGAGTCTGTCTACATTATGACAGCATAACTACAATTCTGTAGCTAAGCCACTAGAGTCTCTGTAGTGTAGACATGGCCTAACCTCTGTCAGGAGGTTTTCATGCCACTGTCCTCAGTGGGCCTGTATTGGAACACAGGTCCTCCCTCAATTCTGGGTTCCAGCCCAGGGACCCAGTAAACAAGTAGCAATAGTCTACCTTCTCTGACCCCTAGCTTCATAAATGAACTGCTTCTTACCTTGGCCTCTCTCTTCTGGAAGAAATCCCACCTTGTGTGGACCCAAACTGAATCAGGCTACCCAACACAGTCTGTGATTTGGGTGGCATGTGATAAATAAAGGAGGTGGGGAGTAGCTCCCTTTTATGGGCACCCAGCCAGCAGCTATAAAATCCCTCTTAGTAGCTGTTCCTTAATTGCTCTATCTGTAAAGGGTTAACAAGTCACACTGCTATGCATAGGTAAAAGGAAGTGAGTGAGCACCTGGCCAGAAGAGCCAATGGGAAGGCTAGAAGTTTTTAAATTTGAGGAAAAAAAATCCCCTTTTGTCTGTTGTTCTCCAGGGAGAGGCGCACAGGGCAGAGCTATGCTAAGAAACTTGGGACAGATATGAAAAGGGTCATCAGTATCATACCCAGAACTACTCATTTAAAATCCCAGATATGAAAGTAGATCAGGAAATGCCTAGGAAGACTCGATTAGGTTTATCCCTTTTATTTTTTTATGGCTTGTGGATTCCTCTGTGCTAACCCAGGTGCTTTTGTTTTGCTTGTAACCTTTAAGCTGGACCTTAAGAAAGCTATTCTTGGTGCTTAATAATTGTTGCTGTTGTTGTTTCAAATCTAGCAATAGCCTGAGTTCCCAGATGTATTATTTTTAATTAATAAAATTTATCTTTAAGAATAGAATTGGATTTGTGTGTCCTAAGAGGTTTGTGCACATATTTAATTAGGTGGTGGCAACAGCTGATTTGCTTTGTTTCTCTTTCGCAGCTCTTCCCCAGGTTGAGTGGGAGGGAGGGTCAAAGGGTTTGAGGATACCCCACAGGAAGGAATTCCCAAGTGTGCCTTCTTGGGCTCTCAAAGGGGTTGGCACTTGGATGAAGGCAGCATCTACCAATCCCAGATCAGAGAAAAGCTGTAACCATGGGAATTTAATACAAGCCTGGAATGGCCAGTATTAATTTTTAAAATCCTTGTGGGCTCCCACCTTCTGCCCTCAGAGTGCCAGAGTGGGGAATTGCATTGTATACATATGTGTAGCAGCATGACAACTCACCCCTGCGGTGCCTCCTGCTGGTCGTCCGAGAATTAGCTTTCTCACAGGCGGAGCACTCTCTGAAGGCCGGTGTCTCGTTATCCGCTGGCCCCGTGTCCCTCCCTGGGCCCTGGTGCCCTTTACCTGGGGTGCTGCCCCGTGGCAGTACCTCCACTTTTAGCTCTGGGTCTCCCCTCCCTAGGGCACCCCCAACCCTCACCTTGCCTCAGTCTAGAGCTACTGCCAGACATCATCAAGCCCTGCTCCCTGGGACTGCAGTGTAAGAGCCAGTCATCACAGGCAAAGAGGTTTGGCCTGCTGCCTATGCCTACCCGTGGGCTGTCTCTGCAACCCCAGCACCCCTTTCAGCTGTCTACTAGGCCAGCAGCCTGGAAGGTTTCCAGGCTGGAGCTCCCCAGCTCCTCTGGCCTTCCCTGAGCCCTGCTCCATTCTAGGAGCCCTGTCAAGCTCCTCAGCAGACAGGCCAGACTGCCTCCACAGCTAGGGGAGACTCTCTTCAGCTTCTGGCCCACTGACCTCTTATAAGGGCCAGCTGGGCCCTAATTGCATTGGTCATTGCTGCAGCTGCTTCCTTAATCAGCCTGAGAGCTGCTTGCACTCAGTCACAGCCCTGTTTACCCAGGAGTGGAGCAGACACCCCACTACAATACGTTAATGCTAACATGTAAAAAGCAGGCTCCATCCACATCTATGCAAATCTTACCCTATCATCCTTGACCACTCCCCACCTCCACAATGGGGGTGGGGACTCAAGGGAAGAAGCAAGAGAGAGACTGAATTCCTACTCTATCTCATCTACTTACCCAAATCAAAGACACTCAGCATAGTAGGATCAGACCCAAAACTTCTTAATTATACTGCACGTACAGGGTGACTAGTATTAATACAGTTTCTGCATATATTACTAGCAAGGATCTAATAACTATGTATTTAAAAATGTTTACAGCACATTAAGCAAAATAAGCGCAAAGCATATTTAAAATCAAATGCACAGTACTCCTTTTCCTAGCAAACTACTGTTCTTGCTTTTGTAGCCATTTGATGAGACTTTATTCAGTTTTGCTCAAAGTCAGATGAAAAAACATTACTGAACTGAGTGCATTGTCTGAGTCAGATGTGAAGGAAAAGGTCTGGCTGACAAAAATAACATTTAAATAAAGGTGTTAGTGAATTCATATTGCAAAGAACATAAAAGAAGGCAGGAAGCAGGGGAGGGAAGCATCTCTCTCATATATTTAAATGACAAGTAAAAGTAACTCTTGGTGTTCTTTCAGCATCTCATTGATGGGGGCCATTGCATAATCTTGTATTATCATATGCAGATTAAAAATCAATTTAATATTTTTTCTGAATTCACAAGATTAAAAATTAATAGAAATTAATGTAAATTTTTCCCATTAAATCAAAAGTGGCAGATACAAAATATGTTAAGTGTTCCTCTAAGCATGTTTGCTTGTTCTGCTCTGTGAATTGGGTCTACCTAACTTTAACAACTTTCCCTAGCACTACCAAACTGTGTAAACGCAGTGCAGAGACAATCTTCAGATCTCTGCATATCAAGTGTGACAAGCAAATTTATCACAAATACACACACAGCAAAGCAGCAGGAACACAATGCAGGCAAATAGGACTGTCTATCCAAAGTCCAAGGTCATTTTGATAGGTGACATAGCTAGGAATGGAAAGAAAACACAATGAAAGGAACAGAGGCACAAGTGGGGATGGAAATGAGAGGGGGACAAAGCAGCAGTACAGGTTTCTAAGTCAGCCAAAGATCTTACAAAATAGAGAAGGGAACTGATATTTTATATAAAGGAGAGGAGAAACAAATCCTCTGCCACTTCTGGGGATTCCCAGCAATTCAGTGAGAATATTTTTTATTTCAAACAAGTACAACCTTATATATGGGAAATCTGTTCTGTGCAGTTTTGCGAGCATAACAGGAAAACAGCTTTAAATATTCACAGTGATAGGAAAACAGATCTTCTCGTCTGTTACAGGTGAAACTTATTTTTAGGACCAGAGAGAAGATACTCCCTATGGCCACCATCCAGTAAATATTGGCACTTTCCTGATTAAATTTGCATGTGCAGTTTGTAAAATGGTTCGTATCAAATGAGTATATATACAAAAAAAATGGCCACACTGGGTCAGACCAATCTGTCACCTACCTCAGTGGCCAATACCCGGTGCTTCAGAGGAAATGAACAAAACAGGCAATCATCGAGCGATCCATCCTGTTGTCCACTCCGAGCTTCTGGCAATCAGAGGCTAGACACACCCAGAGCATGGGGTTGCATCCCTGCCCATTCTGGCTAATTGCCATTGATGGACCTATCTTCCATGAACTTATCTAATTCTTTTTTGAACCCTGTTATAGTTTTGACCTTCAAAACATTCCCTGGCAAAGATTCCACAGGTTGACTGTTTATTGTGTGAAGAAGTACTTCCTTATATTTGTTTTATATGGCAATATTAATAAATAAAAGATAAAAAGACTGTAGAGGTAAATTGCAGTTGGATCTATAGTCAAGTCACCTATTTTTAGGTGGACAGATGAAAGCCACACCCCTAACATAAAAATAGGATAACACTTACTTAACCTTTTCAAGTCCAAAGGGTAGTGCTGTAATACAAATAATAAATAATGCCTCCAGGTTCCTCAAATACTGTAAAATAAATGGCAAAGAGGTAGGAGAATACCACCTGAACGTCCTTTTGCTTTCAGGATTAGGAAACAACAGTAGTAGAATCCTTCCCATCCGATATGTCCCGAGGGACCTCCTCCACTGTACCCAGGCGCATGAGGTTTTCGACCTCCTGGACCAGCAATTGCTCATGAGAAGGATCCCTGAAGAGGGACAGTTAAGGGGAGTGGGAGGGAGGACTGGCTACAAACTGCAGGGTATAGCCCGACAAATTCATGTCGAGCACCCAGTGGTCCGAGGCAATATGGGACCAGGCCAACCAGAAAGGGCGGAGGTGATTGAGGAAAGAGAAAGGTAGATCCAGCAGATTGACTGGGGCATTGTCCACGGGTGCATCCTCAAAACAACTGCTTCTGCTTTCTGGGAGGGTCAGCCGAGCAGGAAGATGAAGGATACTTCTGTTTAGGTCCCTTTTAGGAACCTGTTTAGGTTCCTCCTTTAGGAATCCGATCTAGGCGTTCCCTAGGACCTAGAGTGCAGAGGCGGCGGTGGTGGAGGGCAGGATGGCTTCCTGGCCTGCTGATGAGTGTGAAGGCCTAAGGAGCAGAGTATGGCACGCGAGTCTTTAAGGCCATGAAGCCTCGCGTCTGTGAGTTGGGAGAAGAGCTCAGTTCCCTTGAACGGGAGGTCTTGGATAGTGGCCTGCATCTCTTGGGACAACCCAGAGGACTGCAACCAGGAGCTGCGTCTCACGGCCACCATAGATGCGATCACCCTTGCCACCAAGTCAGTATTATCACAGGCCATTTTCAGGACTCCCTTGGCCACTATCATGCCATCATCCATCAGCACAGCGAACTCATGGGCATGATCCTGCGGGAGCACCTCCTTAAACTTAGTCATCAAGTCCCACTGGTTGAAATTATACCTGCCCAACAGGGCGTGGTGGTTCAATGCCCTAAACTGAAGACTGGCCATCGAATAAACCTTTCTGTCAAATAAATCAAGTATTTTGGCACTCTTATTTTTGGGGGTGCCAGTAAAATGGCATTGTCTGTCCCTTTCGTCCACTGCAGACACAGCCAGGGATGCCGCTGTGGGGAGCGTGTACAGCAGGGATAGGCAAACTTTTTGGCCCAAGGGCCACATCAGGGTTGCAAAATTGTATGGAAGCCCGGGTATGGAAGGCTGTGCCTCCCCAAAGAGCCTGGCCCCACCCCCTATCCGACCCCCACTCACTTCCCACCTCCTGACTGCCTCCCTCAGAATCCCCAACCCATCCAACCCCCCTGCTTTGTCCCCTGACTATGCCATTCCGAGACCTCCCCACCCTAACCCCCACCACTACCTGTCTCCTGACTGTCCTGGCCCCTAGTCACACCCCTGCCCCTTGACAAACCCCCACACCTAACTGACCTCCTGATCCCCGGCCCCTAACCACTACCCCCCAGAATCTCCATCCCAACCAACCCCCCAGCCCCAGTCCCGCCCCCTTACCATGCTGCTCAGAGTGGCGTGTCAGGCAACTGCGCAGAGCCAGACATGCTGCCCCACAGGAGTGCAGAGCCCTGCCCCCCAGAGTGCTGCGCACACGGTGGTGCGGCTTCCTGTGAAGGAAGAAAGGCAGGGTAGGAGCTGGGCATCACCTCCACAGCTGGGAGCTCAGGGGCCAGGCAGGAGTGTCCCACGGGCCAAATGTGGTCTGCAGGCCCTAGTTTGTTATTCAAAATCTTTTGCAGGGACATAGTATTTCTTTTCTGATTTCTTGGAACTCAGCGGAATAGAAGAGGGGTTTTGCCACAGTGACTTGGCAATGCTGAAGACCCCCAGGTGAACGAGCAACGCGACCTGGGCAGAGGTGGTAGCCGAAATAACACTGAAGAGGTCATCTGCCTCCTCCAGGACCTCTTCTATTAGTAAGTTCAGATTCTCAGCCACCCTTTCAAGGAGGACCTGGTGCTCCCTAATGTTGTCCAAGGGACTGCTTGCATGTGACAGCTTGGCCACCGCCTCGTCCAGTGCTGCAACGAGCCAGGACATAATTATCAGGACTGGGTGGAGTGAAAAATGAGCACACGCAAGCCCTATGCAGGGGTAGGAATCTCTGGTAAGTATGCAGGTGCTTTGAAATTACAGGGATGGCACCCCCAAAGTAGAAGGATACATCAGTTGATTTACTCTTTTTCACTTGTGCTGGAAGAGGTAGTGGAACAATCACAAGAGGCAGAGTTGCTGTCTGTTCTTCATTCTCCATATGGAGCAGTTTATGTGCATCAGGATGTCCTATGAATTCTCCCTATAGATCTCTATGAAACTTTCATGGGTGTAATCTGCAATCTGCCAAAGGTTTCTGGGGACAGCTGCCTTATTTCTTTCAGTGTGGTAGGACTTTCCCACGCTACTCAGCGATTACTTCAGCAGGCACTACTGCAGTACAAATACTAGCAGCATATTGGCCCAGGCGGCATCGAGACATCAACAGGAGCTGTGGTCTCTCTGCCTGTTACCCTCAGGACTGAGATACTAGCTGAAATCACCAGCGCCTGTGGAAAACAGTGCCAGTCTTCAGTTCCACTGCCCTACACAACTATAATTATGTCAGCAAGCTATTCTTCCCTCATTTCCCCCACCCTTCCGAGGGCCATACTCACCATGGCTGGTGCAAAAGTGAGACTACAGTGCTTACAACTTCTGGGGAGCAAGAGGAGTGAGCTCAGTATCTTAAGTTTCCATTTCCATTATGAATAGACTGATAATGGTTCCTCTATGTGTTGCACCTGCAACTGCTGCTATTATGGCCTTCAGGCTCTTCCCCTCCACACCTGCCAAACACCTGAGCCATATACAATGAAAGAAGAGGACTCGGGACGATGTGTTCCCGGAGGTCCTGCAAGCCAGTGCTGTATGAGAGAATGAGAACAGGGCCTGGAGTATCTCCGCTGCAGACCGCATGGAGAAAGAGTGGAGGGAGAAAGGTGCAGGAAAAGGAGAGGGACATGAAGCAGGAGATGCTTGTGCTTCTCAGACAGCAAAGAGATGCTGCAGAATCTGGTAGACCTGCGGGTCCACAATCTCGTGCTCACCTCCCTCCGCAGCCCATAAAGAACTCCATATCCCTAGGACCCCCCTCAACATTCCACATGGTCTCAGGTGTCACTCGCCTTACCACTCCATGAGGGAAGGCAGTACAGACAATCACAGCTTCACATACACTGACCTATGTACACCAACCGTGGGTTTCATGTATCTGAAATGGAAATGACTCTTCTTTCCCCTTCAGAAGGTCCATTCTCTTAATTTATTAAGTTTTAAAATGTTTTTTTTAATTGCCTGGTTCATTTAACAGAATACTTTTTCGGGGGGAGGAGGAGGGATAATCCTCATCTTTATTAGTTCACCACATATGCTGTCTGGTGCCAAAGCAGTCTGACACTCGCCAATTTCCTGTTACTTCATTTTGTCACAGAACCCATAACATCCTTCACAGACAATACAGTGGTACGGACAATGTTATATTCCTACATACAGAGCAATTGTTACAAGATTTATACCAAGCTGCAAAACATAAGGCCAGGTAGAGCACCCTACAGCAAAACACATACTCTGGCTCACTATTAAAGTGTTCTTTCAAAGCCTCCCTGAGCCACATAACTCTTCTAAAAGCCCCTGTATCTGTCTGTTCAAATTCAGCAGACAGCCACTCAACCTCTGCCCTCCACCCCAGTGGAAACTGTCCCCCTCCCCCCAACCTCCGCTTCACAGATATTATGCAGGACACCGCAGACAGCGATGCTCATTGGACTATTTTTCTCACTGAGGTCTAATTTTGTAAGTAAACAATGCCCATGATCCTTCAAACGTCCAAAGGCACATTCAACTGTCATTCTGCACCTGCTGAGCCTGCAGTTGAAGCATTCGCTGGTGCTGTCAAGGTGGCCAATGTACAGCTTTACAAGCCGTGGGAACAAGGGGTAGGCTGGGTCTCCCAAGATCCTTATTGGAGTTTCAACATTCCCAATGGTAATCTGCTAGTCAGGAAAAAGTCCCTGCTTGCAGATTTCAGAACAGTCACGTGTTCTTAAAGGTGCAATTCATGAATATTTCCTGACCACCCACATTACTGTCAGTAAAGTATCCCGAGTGACTCATCAGAGCTTCCATTACTATAGAAAGGTACTGCTGATATACTCTGTGACAATCTGGGCTGGTACTAAAATAGGGATATGCATACCATCTATCGCCCCACTGCAATTTGGGAAGCCTATTGCTGCAAAACCATTCACTCTGTCCTGAACATTGCCCGGAGTCACAGTCCTGCTTGGCAGGAGGCGATTAATGGCCATCCACACTTGCATGACAATGACCCATGCAGTGGATTTCCCAGCTCTCAGGTAGTAATCTGGCATTGCAAGTTTCCACAGTGCAATCATCACTTGCTTTTCAACTGCCAGTGAGGCTCTCATTTTGGTGTTCCTGTGCTGGAGCGAATTTGGGGCACAGATCTAGAAAAGTGGTCTCGCATATCTGAAAGTTCTGCTACCACAGCTCATCATCCCAAACCTGCATCGCAATGCGACCCCACCAGTTGGTGCTTGTTTCTCAGGTCCTGAATCCATTTTCCACCATCTCCAGTTGCTCCGTAAACATCACCAACAACCCTGAATTATTTCTATGTCCCACAACAATTTAGCCTCCACGGAACTGTCATGTTCCCAGAGGCTGCATGCCCCCTGAAGAGTATCAGCCTCACCTGGCAGGTCTTCAGTGGCTCAGCCCTCTTGCTGGGTGTCACAATCCAAATGACACCTTCTGGGGTAATGAAAATCTAACAAAGCTGTATCTGCCCTTACCAGAGTCTTCAGCTGCAGTTCTGGGCCCTTTAAATTCAGCCCTTCACTCGAGCTTCCAAACAAACCTTGTCCCCTTTTCGAGATTTACACCATTTCACCAGTGGTTAGTGGAGGAACCTAGGCCTGTCCACTCCTCCGGGTTCCAATCCAGGGAGCCTATCACTCACTTAAATTAATTGCTGCTACTTCCCTGGGCCTCTTCCCACCTGACCCCTTTGTCTTTAACCCTAAAATAAGGAAGGAGTGAAGTTCTCGAGTCCTCTCTCATGCATCTAAAGCAAATGCAACCAGAAACAAACTGGCCAAAGGCGCTTGTGGGATAACCAGAGAGGAACACCTGTCCCTTGTCCCCCTGGTCCCAGCCAAGAACTGCCCCGCTAAGGCCTTTTCATTTGAGCCTGCTCGGCTCTGATTGACTGTTTACATGAGGCCTGTTTAGGCAGGCCTGGAGGACCCTTCACTCCTTCCCTGGGTCAGGGTGTAGTATGATTGTGGGGCTTCCATTAGGGGACCATGAAGGGCCCGGTATGCTCACCACACAGAGCCAGTATTAAGTTCTTAGTTCGGAAGAGAAGTTCATTCTAACTCTTCTGAAAACATGCAGTGTTAGGAAAAAAGTTAGTATAACAAACAAAAAATCCTTTATTTCTACTTATTTGGTATGTAAATTTAAATAATGGCATAACAGAGTTAAACATCTTCTGTTAGCCCGATTCCACATAGACCCAAATCAGTCAGAATGCACATAGCATGTATGCTATCCCTGTCATCATCAAAGAAGGAACTTAACTCTCTCCACCCACTCAGAGACCATTTTCTTACTGAAATGTGCTGGTAAGAAGCCAAAATTAAAAGGGATACTGAAAAGCAAGATTATATCAGGGTGTGGGCTGGGAAGAGAACAACTATCTTCAGACAATTGTCCATCAATTTTTCTTTCAGCCAGAACACAAAGACTCAGCCCTATTTAAGATATATTTTTGTTTATAAACTTCTAAATCAAAAGTACTAACTTTCACTCTTCTGTAGCGTGGTGCCATTCGTTTCCCATTTCTCCATTTTAAAATCATGGCCCGTTCAAATATATGTAGTTCACAAAACAGGCAAAAGGTGGTTATAGCAATTGTTTAATACAATCATCTTAGAACCCTAATTTCAAAACAGGTGGATATTCATAAGACAGCATATTGCTCTTAATTTTACACTTATTAAAACTGTTTTTACTTCACATGCAGAAACCTCTCTGTCATCATTTTTTTACTGAGTGCTCAACACTTCATCTTTCTTTTAAGATACCTCTTATACTTGAGCTTGCCTTTTACAGAAAGACACTTGGATTGATGCAAGATTCACCTCGTTCCTTTTAACCCACTGGAAAACATCTGCTCTTTGTGCAGATGCCCTTTTCCATGTGTGGACAAGATTTAAAGCAGAAAACAATTATTTAAGTCATGCACTAAAAAGAGGAAAATTCAGCAAAGAAAAAAAAACACACTAGTTTTTTCTATTTTATAGCCAGCACTAGCAAGACAGGAGGGGTTCCCCTATGAGTATGGAATTCTTCCATCAACCCAGCACTATCTATCTCAAGAGTTAGGTCAGCATAGCTTCATCTCTCAGGGATGTAGATTTCCACATACACTAGTATAGCTGCATCTCTCAGGTAAGTTTCCATTGCAGATCAACACTTAGAGCAGTGGTTCTCAACCTCTTTTCATTTGCGGACCCTTACAAATTTTCAAATGGAGGTGCGAACCCCTTTGGAAAAATATAGTGTGTGTGTGTGTATATTATATATATATATATATATACACACACACACACACACGTTGAACTCTGTTCAGTCAGTGTCTGTCACAGATCCATTACACATATATCTACGGACTCCCAGGGTCCACACACCACAGGTGAAGAACTACTGCTGTAAAGTATGTCTACACTACAGATGTTACAGCAGCATAGCTGTAGCACTGCAATTATGCTGCTGTAGTGTAGACACTTGCTACAGCAACAGGATTTCTGTTGCTTGTACTAAACCTATCTCCTCAAGAGGCGGTAGGATAGGTCAACAGAAGAATTCTTCTGTTGACTTAGCAGTGGCAACCCCACAGCTTAGGTCATCTTAACTACATCTCACAACTGCGAATTTTACATACCTCTAAGTGACATATGCTAGGAACTTACACTGATATAGCAACGTTTCTCAGGGACATCAAAAATGCATACCCCTAAGAGATGTAACTATACAAGCCAGCCCCCAGTGTAGAGATGCTAGGTCACTAGAAAATTTCTTAAGAAGAATTCTGCACTGCTCTAGCATTTTAAGTGTAGATAAGCCCTTATTGTTGAAAACCTATATCTTAAGTGTAGCTTGAATTTGTTGCTATCAGACTTGCCAGCCATAAAAATCTTTTCTGGGATTTTTAATGTATTTAAGTCAGCTATGGCAAGCCTAGGCAGCTGTACTTTGGGTGGCTTTTACTAGTTAACACAGATAACAGGTCAAAAGAGCAACCATTTGCCAGTCAGGACCACCTCTGCATCATTAGAGACAGAGCAGGTGATTGTTCCTATATCCAAAAAGAGTGCTTATTAGAACAAGTAAGATTCCTGGACTATCAAGGTTACTCAGCATCCAGTCAATTCATGTTCTTATTCAGACCAGAGGGCAGCAAGTTTAACAGATAGTCAACCCACAACTTGGCAAACAGATCATTATATTACATAGCATCCTTTAACTTTTAAACACTGTCCCTTTTAATGCTGAATTTGTTTTTGGGTTCCAGCCAGGCACTTAGCTTTGCTCTGACACTGTGTCTTGTGGTTTCATGTATTTCCTATTTATGAAAAAGGACCTATAGCAGTTCCTGGTTTGTTACATTTTCTTCAAATAAAAAGTGTGAGCAGCAGCTTCCTCTATGATGTATTCTTCTATATTGGTGAACATTCTGTTCCCTTTTACCGCACTCAGAAAAGCTACAAGAGGGACTTTAAAAAAGGAGGCAATAAGATAAGTTGTTCTGAAACAATTCAGTGATCTAACAAAAACTAACAATTTCTTCCCCCATTATTAGGTTTCCAGTGTTCAATCAAAAATATTTCTAATTTCATTCCTCTTTTCACACTGCCCTCTGCCTCCCATTTTTTAAACAATCCTTTAAATAATGTGCCACTGTTTTCCCAACTCCACAAATCTCATACATTCCAGTACTGTTTTCATTTTAAAAAAAATACTAAATACATGTACAAAGAGTATTCTTACTGTAAATGTAAGACACCTTTCAACAGAAGGCTTGTAAACATTCATTTAGCTTCACCATGTCCTTCTGAGGTAAGTATTTATTTTACAGAGATGGAAAATAAGACACCTTAAGTGACTTGCCCAATGTCAGAAGAAACGAGGAGTACTTGTGGCACCTTAGAGACTAACAAATTTATTTGGGCATAAGCTTTCATGGGCTAAAACCCACTTTATCAGATGTAACATCATCATTAGCCTAACTGGGAAGAGGATCCATATGCCCTGACTCCCAGAATTCCTGCTCTAAGAATTACACTACAAATGAAAGGTTCTTCTACCGTCATTCTGAGTCAAAGCAGACTTTCCCCTCATTCATGTTTCACCAGATTCTCTTACCATTCTAAAGGCTATATAATCTGTGAGAACTCAGTCACATTAACAACCTTGTTGGTTTCTTTGTTATCAGTTACCCAGCCATGGCCACATTAGCTGAACCCATTTTAAAAAAAGAGGGGGCCAAGCAAATATTAATCAACTTTCATTTGAAAGCAATACTCTCAGCAACCAGCCTTTTAAAACACACAGATTCCCTGGGCAAAGCAGGGGGTCCCTTGATTCCTTTATGCTCTAACAGGACATGTTTCAAGGGTTGTAAAGGACACAGGAGAAAGTTTCTCTCCTACCTTAAATACCTATTCCTTCTGGTTGCTCTTTATGAAAAAAAAATATTTTAACTCAATAGAAGAGCTACAATATAAGAAAATAAACGAGAACGGGAACAATGAGAGGAACACATCATACCACAAGGACACACGTTGAATATACAAACAGAACACTTAAAATAAAACTCTTCATCAAAAACAAAATCACTTGCTCTAATGTAATACCCAGACTTAGTGAGTGTGATCATGTTTTACTCTAGTAATTGCACTAGGAAATACAACAGCCTGTCACTCACAACCCAGGTGGATAAAAATCAATGTTTTTTTTTAAAAAAAAGAAATCTGATTTTTTTGAGGGGAAAAAAAAAAACCTATCTAAAGATAGCTATGCATTATAGCTCAAAGATATTTCATCATGGAATAGGGATTATAAATTCTAATTCTATAGTATGAGACAATATATTCATGTAATGTTTAAGAAAAGTTTTGTAAATGAGTTCTAATAGTTCATGGATTAGGGACTCAATCTTCTGGGGTTCCAGGGGCTTCTGTACAGATTATTCAGGTTAATCTTAGTATCTTCTTATTGGGACTCAATGCTCAGTCTAGAGGATACCAAAGATGTTTAGTTTTACAATTCTCAAAATGTGGATTTGTGTCTCCAGAGATAACATGCTTATTAACAGCAAAAATGTTTTGAAAGAAAGAAATAGTTAAATAAAACAATTTGAATGTCTGTCTGATGATGTTCTCCTCCTAATACAGCAGGGCAAGAAAATCTTCCACATATTAATGATTAACCTGCTGAATTGGAAATATTTATGAAGTCATTGGGAGGTGAACTATATGCTTCAATTACCTTTGGTAAAATGAAATAACCAAACAAACCTTCACTTTCTGATATAGCTATAAAGCCAGTCTGAAAAGTTTTCAAAATAAATCACTTAAAAAAAATGTATAGTGTGTACCTTCTAAAAATGAAACCTACATCCATCTCTGAATTGTGAAGAATATGTATTAAGGTTATAACAACCAACAAGAATGCACTTCTCTGTAGAAATCCATGATTAATAGAGTCTTCCTGACTAATTATTTAAATCAATTTGGTTTAAATCAAATCCACCCTGCTCACAAACAAAGGAATTTATCTATCTGAGTTCTCATACCAGCCCTAACACTGCAATATCTAAGTGTCTAACATCCTCTTCCATTCATAAATGATCTGGACAAGGAGTCAGTGAGATGGCAAAATTTGCAGATGATACAAGACTACTCAAGATAGTTAAGTCCAAAGCAAACTGTGAAAAGTTACAAAGGGATCTCACAAAACTGGGTGATTGGGCAACAAAATGGCAGATGAAATTCAATGTTCATAAATGCAAAGTAATACACATTGGAAAACATAATCCCAACTATACATATTAAAAAAAATGGGGTCTAAATTAGCTGTCACTACTCAAGAAAGAAATCTTGGAATCATCAAGGATAGTTCTCTGAAAACATCCACTCAATGTGTAGCAGCAGTCAAAAAAGCTAACAGAATGTTGGGAATCATTAGGATAAAGAAGACAGAAAATATCGTATTGCCTCTATATAAATTCATGGTACGCCAACATCATGGATACTGCATGCAGATGTGGTCACCCCATTTAAAAAAAAGATATTAGAATTGGAAAAGGTTCAGAAAAGGACAACCAAAGCAATTGGGGGTATAAAACAGCTTCCATATAAGGAGAGATTAGTAAACCTGGGACTTTTCAGCTTGGAAAAAAGACAACTAAGGGGGTATGATAGAGATGTATAAAATTGTGACGGGTGTGGAGAAAGTAAATAAGTGTTACTTACTCTTCATAACATAAGAACCAATTGAAATTAATAGGCAGCAGGTTTGAAACAAACAAAAGGAAGTATTTCTTCACACAACAATCAATCAACCTCTGGAACTCTTTGCCAGGGGATACTGTGAAGGCCAAGACTACAACAGGGTTCAGAAAAAGAACTAGACAAGTTCTTGGAGGATAGGGCTATCAATGGCTACTAGCCAGAATGAGCAGGGATGATGTCCCTAGTTTCTGCTTGCCAGAAGCTGGGAATGGGCGACAGGGGATGGATCACTTGATGATTGCCTGTTCTGTTCATTCCTTCTGAAGCTCCTGGCATTGGTCACTGTCAGAAAACAGGATTCTGCGCTAGATGGACCTTTGGTCTGACCCAGTACAGCCGTCCTTATATTCTTATGTCTTTTAGTTCAAGTAATCTGAGCTTGCAATTCTTGTGCCAAGCCCTGAATTCACTTCCCATGGTCAACTAAGGTTTCTCTGAAGATGGAGCCATGGGTTCTCTCTCTTACCTAAAGATATTGCCATAATAGGTCTTACCAAGTCTCTTGCTGAAACTCAGACGACTCTATAGATGACCCCTGGGAGTCAGTTCAGTCTGGAGAAAGTACTAATGTTTGCCTGCTTTAGTCTTTCAAGTAGTCGTTGGGCTGATCCTCACTAGGGCGGGGGATCGACTGTAGATATGCAATTTCAGCTATGTTAATAACGTAGCTGAAATCGGCGTATCTACAGCCGACTTACCTGCCGTCCTCACGGCAGTGGCAGTCGGTGGCACGCTCCCCTGTCGACTTCAGCTTGCGCCTTTTGGCGAGCTGGAGTTACGGAGTCGATGGGGGCGCTGCTGGCGATCGCTCTCTCCCCGTGCTAGTGAAGACAAGCCCTTAGAATAGTGAGGTGTAGTTCAAAACTCCAACCTTTAGTAGGGTATTCAGAATATCCCATCTTATCCCTTTCATTCCCTAATACCATGCCAGAAAGTCAAAGAAACAAATACCGTCTCAGTTTGGTTCCCACCCGCAGACCAAAACTCAAAACCAGTTAGTCCCTCTGAGTAACCAATACACGGAATGTGCATTCGTGAATTACCATGGAGATAAAGCAGACAACACTTAAGGTTCTGCAGCATCTTCTGTATTGTAACTCGGTGTAACAGTAAGTTTTCTAGGTGGCATGGTCCATCCATGGAATGAGACATTAACTAGTCACACATCACATGACAAACAAATTCCAAAGCACCTTTTAGATGTTTTACAACTGATGGCTAAAGCTAGTTGAGACAAGAGGTCCTTCTTAAACTCAGCTGGTTTGTGGGATTGACTGTGAAGCTCATGAAACTTCAAAACAAGCTTCCAGAGCAGCGAGATGGAGTCAATGGCTTCCTCAATCCTTCCAAAAACTACAGAAAGGGTGATATAGCAAGTTGAAAGCCAGCAGGAAAAGCTGGGAGGGAAAGGAAATTGGGTCACAAGGTTTTCTTTTCCAAAGCCATTAGACAAATTTGAAGGATATTTAAGAGTGACACGATAAAGAAAAAAGTTGACATTCTTCTCTTTATACAGCTACAGAGAAGGACCAAAGAACATTTGTTTCTGCTTATATGGTGTGACGGAGTCAGACCAGAAGGATATAGGAGAGTGCTGGAAGGCAGGTATATCAGCCTGAGGATGTGCAGGTCCTTGTTGCCTGGATAGCCAATCAAGACACCTGGGGCCAATTAAGAACCTTCTAGAAAGGAGTAGAAACAGCTAGCCTAATTGGGACACCTGAAGCCAATTAGGGACTGGCTGAATCCAGATCAAAACCTCCCAGTTAGTCAGGTGGGCTGTGGGTGTCAGGAGCTGTGGAAGGAGGTTGTGCTGTTGGTGAGACTGAGTGGTGGACAACATATCATCCAGAAGGAAGGAGGCCCTGAGGTAAGGGTGAAGTGGAGTTTGAAGAAGCGGGGACTGCTGTGGGGAAGTAGCCCAGGGAATTGTATTGTGTTTTGTGGATAAAAAGGTCAGCCATCTTAGCTGATACTATTAGGGTCCCTGGGCTGGAGCCCGGAGTAGAGGGCGGGCCCGGGCTCCCCCCGGCTCTTTCCACCTTCCATACTGGCCTGTGATGAAGGTAACTCACTAGGTGGTGACTCTTGCCAATTATACTGAGAAAGGGAGGTCACTCTGGGGCCTAGATGAGTTTCTGAGGCCCCTAAATCTGCCAGGAAGCGCAGGACCCACGAGTACAAACTTGGAGCTTTGTCACAATGGGAAAATATACAACCTGTTGCTATTATAATTAGACTCAAATTTTCAAAAAGGGAGAGGTAGGGTCAAAGTGAAATATTATCGTTCAGTAACAGAGTAAAATAAATTCATTTGTGGTACAAACATACAAGATGTCTGCAAAAGTACAGAACACCCACTGAAAGATGACTTTGGGGTTAGGATACAGCTACTATCAGCTGCACACAAACTTTCCAGGTTGCCCTAAGCAAGTCACTCAACCTCTATGTGCCTCAGTTTGCCCACCTGTATACTGAGAATAACACCTCCCTACATCACATAGATACTGTGAGCTTTAACTTTCTAATATTTATGAGGCATTCAAATAATACTATGGTGATGAGCACCAGTAAATTAATAATAATAGGCGCATCACATTGTAGACTTCAGCGTTCTGGTTGAACTCAAGCAGCAAAGAGAGCACAAATGTAAGCAATTATGTTATAGTTATCCTGTTGGGGAGAAAATCCTGTCTGCACACCTTACAGCAACAGAACAAGTTTGAACAGCTTAAGTAATAAGAGTTCTGTGCTACTTAAAAAGCAGACCTGAAGTGAAACGTTTCTATATTTCTTATTGTTAAAGAACAAAAATGTGGTAAAAGTTAAAATATTTCACTTTGGTTTTAGAAAAATCTGCAAGCTAAGTAGCCATTTGATTCACAAAAATTCATAATTAAAACAGTGTAATTATTTAAGCTTTAATTAATTAAATTCACTAAACAATTTTTTTTTTTGGTAAAGGTGAAGTTAAGGTTGAGAGCAGACATGAGTAATATGAATAAAATTCCTTAGAAGAATGCTGTAGTTAGCAAAAGGGGGGGGGAACTACTGTATTAGAAAAACAAAGCCAGAAGACTCAGAGTTACAGTTAAATTTACAAGAAATCCAAATATCTGAAGACTGGGAAATTCAACTGAGATACCCAAACTATCTTAACTATGCCCTTTAGTGATCACAACCTCCCATTTCACCACTTTTGTTTCTTTTATTGTTAGTTGTGGGATCCTGCTGGGATAGATTCTTGACCAAATCCTATTTAATATCTTTATCAATGACCTAGAAGAAAATATAAAATCAATAGTGGTAAAATTTGCAAATGACACAAAAATTGCTGGATCAGTAAATAATGATAGGGACAGGTCAGTTATACAGATCAGTCTAGATCTCTTTTTCAGATGGGCTTATTTGAACATAAATTTTAATACTGCTAAATGTGAGGTTATACCCCTAGGAATAAAAAGCATAGGTCACACTTACAAGATGGGGGACTTTATTGTGGAATGAAGTTACACTGAAAAGGACTTAGAGTATGTCACCACAGAAGTTGAGAGGGTGCTTCCCAGCACTGACAGGCAGATGTGCTAGCTTTGCTTGAGCTAACACACTAAAAATAGCATAGTAGCTGCAGCAGCTCAGGCGATTCCCAACTACAGACCTGCTGACCCCCACCCTGCCATCTGTGCCACTGCAGCCATATTGCTGTTTTTAGTGCACTAGCTCTGCTCAAGCTAGCATGTCTGCCTACCCACACTGAGAAGCACCTTCCCAGCTGCTGTGGAGACATACCTTAGTGGCAATGGTAAATAATCAGGTGAACATGAGCTCCCAGTGCAAAGCGGTTGCTACGATGATGAACACAAACCTTGGATGCATAAACAAGAGCATATCAAGTGAAATAGAGAGGCGGTATTACCTCTGTATATGGCATTAGAGAGAACGTAAATGGAATACTGTGTCCAGTTCTGGTGTTCTTCAAAAACAACATTTAAAAATTGGAAAGCATCAAAAGTATAAGAAGAATTATGTGAAATCTGAATACGCCTTCTACTGAGAGACATAAGAAGCCCAATCTATTTAGTTTATAGAGGGAAACCTTAGGTGGTGACTTACCACCAAAACATCCCAGTGCTTCAACAAGATCAGCTCATGAATGAAAACAGCTGGCTGAAGCTGAACCTGAGCAAAACAGAGCTGATGCTTCTGAGCAGAGGAACACATTTTGAAGAGTTCGCAGCCACAGTGCAATCTCCTTTGGTTAAAGGTACAGACCCACAATTGGTCAAATCAGTCCCTAATTTAGAAATATTCTTGGGGTATGGTTACACTTACAGGATTATAGCGCTATTGGTTATAGCGGTCCCCTTATACAGCAATATGTATAGCGCTATTGTATGTCCACACTGAGATGCGCCAGCGGTATAGCATGGCCACATTTGCGGCACTTCAGGCAGCATTAAGAGTAGTGCATTAGGGCAGGTATCCCAGCATTCAGCTGGGTGCAACGTGCTTTTTAAACGACGAGGGTGAGGGGGGACGTGTTGTGTGTATGCGGAGGGAGAGAGCCAGTGGTTTTTCTGTTCTTCTGAGAGCCTGTCAGCAAGCCTGTCCGTTCACAGAGGGCTTTGTTTTCACACAGGCTCCCTCCTTAAACGTTTGCATTGCTTATCTGCCCAGTTAAGAGAGAAACTCTAAAGAGGTACTTCCACATTCCTCCAGCCGAGTTCAAAAGAAAGGGAAGAGACGTCAATTGCCTTAAATGGCTCTAGGCATCTCAAGAGATCACTTGTAGTGCAGTGGGTGTCCACATTCTCACTGTAGCACTACAGCAGCTGCGCTACAGCCCTTATTCCGCATGCGGAGGTGGATTACCAGGAGTGCTATAACTCCACGGTTATAGCGCTCTACGCGACTTGCCAGTGTGGACGGGGAGGAGGTTATAGCGCTCCTGGAGGCTTTATAGCGCTATAAAGTGCCAGTATAACCATGGTCTTGGATTCCTCGTGACACTAAGCTCTCTCACAGCAGCATCCACAAGTAATGCTTTCTGTCATCTCCAACTGGCTAGATTTCAGCCTATCCTGTCAAATGATGACCTGGACTCAGTTATTCACAACTTCCTCACCTCTCAGCTGGACTACAGCTATGTGATACATTTGGGCACAAAGGCTTCAGCACTCAGGTAACTAAAACTAGCACAGAACGCTGCAGCAAATTTCCTCAGCAACACAGGCTACCAGGAAACTTATTCTCCACTCTCTCCATTGGCTTCCAGTAGAATATCAAATTGAATTCAAGGTCTTGGCCTTTATCTTCAAGGCGCTCCATGGCATGGGTCCAGAGTATCGAAAAGATTGTTTAAAACTTCAGGATGAAGATGTGGTTGACAGTTTTGCTCCTCTCACACAATGGAACTCTCTACCATTAAGAGTTAAGTTCATCTATACAGGAGATATAACTTTCTTGACCAGGCCAAAACTATCAAATAAAATCTCCCAGCAACCTCCAGCCATCCTTCTGCTCCAAGTGCAAGACTAATTTCTTTGAGTCTATTATAATGAATAGACTTGTGTTTTAGTATTCTATTCAGTAAAACAGGAATTTGTACAGTGGGTTTTTTTGAGCTGCTACCAGTTGGTAGTCTGAGTTTCTTGTTTACTTAGAGCATCACCATGGGGGCAGAGGTAAGATATCCAAACTATCTGTCAAAGGCGCCTCTGAACCTGGTACCCGATGGAGCAGGCTCACCTCAGGTTTTACAGCAAACAAATGAATGCTAAGCTCAGAATAGCTACTCCGGCATTACAGTCCATAACAAACAATAATCCTTCACTGTCAAGGTCAAGCTCCTAACTAGGCTAGGTTATTTAAGTTAGGGCAGGGAAAGCCTTCCTTCCCTGGCTTCATCCTGACCAACAGGAGAAGCAGTCAGCCCTTTTTATCTGACCTGCTGGACCCTGATTGGCCTCCACCTGCTCCTGGCCCTTCGAGGGGCTAGAGCAGAGGTTTCAAACTTAAATGACCATGAGGGCCGCATGAGGACTAGTGCACTGGCCTGAGGGTCGCATCGCTGACACGCCCCACCCCTCCTGCCCCCGGCCCACCCCCACTCCACCCCTTCCATGAGGTCCCACCCCTACCCCGCCTCCTCCTCTGAGCATGCAGGAGCGGCCAGGAATGGTAAGCCTCCCGCAGGGGTGGGAGGGCAGCAGGGAGCTTTGCTTATGCTCCTGGCTGCCGCTGCAGACAGCTCCTGGGAAGCGCCACCCCAGCTCATTCATTGAAGCAGCAGCGCCTGGAAGCCGGGGCTCGGAAGCAGCCCAGCCAGGCAGCAGAGAAGCCTCCACTTCTGGCCCCTCCCTCCCAGAAACTGCTATGGGGTGGGGGGTGGGGGTGCCAGGGAGTTTGGCAGGCTGCAAGGAAGGGCTTTGCAGGCCGCAGGTGGCCCGCAGGCTGCATGTTTGAGACCCCTGGGCTAGAGGACCAACTCTTAATGATTCTGCCTGCATCTGATCATGGGAGGCCTCTTGCAGAAACCACTAGAGATCCAAAGTTGCTGCTCTACCCCTTCCATCAAGAAACCTTCTTAGTACAGGGCACACTAACGTGGTGGGCCTTCTGGCAGAGAGCAGAAAAGGCCTAGTAAGCTCCATCACAGTATCCTACTTGTCAATTTCCATATGTTAAAATATTTTGGGTTTTAGTAAATTGAACCTTAACTCTGATTTTCCAGGCTTTTGAACAGTGTGTGTGTGTGTTGGGGGGTGGGGGAAGAGAGACAGAGGGTTGGGTTTGGTTGTCTCCCCAGTTATGTCCAACTTTCTTGTAAGAATTTTTATCATTAAATTACTTCTGTTCTATTAATCTTAATTTCACCTTACCAAAATTATTGTCTTGGATATTGCTTATTTTTTAATAAATAAGCAATCCACATTCAGGCTAAGGCATGGGGTAGAGGCACTATCTCCTACCTTTCCATACTGGGGTGAAATGCTAGCCCCACCGAAGTCATAAGGAAAACTTCCATTGACTACAGTGTGGCCACAGTTTCACAGTAGGTCTTCAACTGTATCAATTTAGTGAACTAAATTTTCTCTCTCTCTTCATTTTCCTGACTTTTGTGTTTTTGGAGGGGTTGTGGCTGCAAATGGCAAAAAAAGATTTTCTGGAAACTGCTGAACATGGTTTGTTATTTTGGCAGTGTAAGTAACCCCTGTTCTGACTTGCTTCAAAATGTATAGGGGACGGGGGGGAAAACATCAGCCAAAAACCTCACTCACCTACCAGTTCTAAGGAAGAATATTTCTTTTTTTGTGGTATTTAGGAGCAGGGTTTTCTAATGAAAATGAACTTGCAGTCTTAATTATGAAGAGGTTGCTCCCTCTCCATAGTAATGGTAATGACAGCTACCTCTTATATAAGAGCATCATTCATGTGCACTGCACTTCGCAAATAATTAAACTAATTATTGCAACACCCTGAGAAAAAGTGAAATAGGACTATTGCCATTTCTCTGATGGACAAACTGACTCAAAGAACTGAGGTGTGTTACCCAAGCCCACAAGGACTGTCACTCATGGGGCTACAGTTAAAACTCAGAAATTCTTAGCTTCCAGACCCATTTTCAATCCCGTGTAGCTATACCACACCACCTCCTTATATTACATATGCATTACAAAAACAGGGAAAAAACTGCCTTTCAGTATGCTCTGAAAGCAAAAACTGAAAACAACTCTTTCCATTTAATTTCCACATCTTCATCAACATTTTATAAGAAACTGAAGTCAGTGTCAACTGCTCAGTGACTAGAGCAAATGTTACAGAAATTTTAGATACCTGAACAGTTTACAATATAGCTGAGCCAGATAATCAATAATAAAATGTCCATTTGGGTAAAAATCAAGATAAACTTAAGCAGGTTCCCCCATCCAATATTTTATAACATAATACTAATGACATTTCAACTTGGGAAAGCAAGGGAGACAAAGATGGGAAGGGAGCGGTGGGTATTCGATGTCTACATCAAAAGAAGAACCACAAACTCTGTTCTTTCATAACATGATACTTATTTTAATATACCTAATACATACTAAATTTGTTGAGAAACGTCATGTCTAGTCCTCTCAGCTACTGAAGTTAAACATATTCCCTTGTAGCTTTCCTATAATTTGCTCAACAGGAAAGCTATTAAACTAAAACTATTCACATTTCTTAGGATATTACTTGTACTTATGCAGGCCAAATTTTCCAACTTCAATGCATGAAGTTAGACACCTAATGCTACATTTAGGCACTTACTAATGGTTTGTTTCTCCAAAAGACCTGAGCATCCACATTTCCATTGTCAGTGAGAGACTAGCGGCAAGTGCTCAGCACCTACTGGGTGAAGGGAGGGAGAAATCAAGCAACTTTTACTTAGCTCTCTAAATTCACATTGTTGTCAGCGATCTTCATGAACTCAAGTTAGAAAATAATGGATCTATGAACTTTCCCAAGTGCAGCAGAATTTTTTTTCAATACTTGCCACAGATTCTCCATAACTTGTCGCAAAGAAAATAAAACGATAACTTAAATTACCTGTTGCTGTATTATTGAGATCAACTTTCTAACACATTCCTGAGCAGGCTTCTGTGGGGACAAAAACATAATATGTTTAGGGGAATTATTCAAAGTGTAGTAAAAGATTTTTGTGCTCCTCTGAATTAACAAAATAAAACAAGCTACAGTATATCCATTTACTCAGAAAATACTTGCTTAATTGGGCCCCAATCCTGCTCCCAAGAAAGTCAGTACTTAAATTCCCAGTAACTTTCATCATGCAGGAACAGGCTATTACTATTCTATTTACTTACTACACTGTCAGTTTACTAAATCAGTGTTTATCATTGGCAGGACCCATTAATAAAACAAAATATTTGCAAAACAGTGTTACTGCAAAATGCATTAACACAGTACCTCCCAGCCATTAATGACTTTTAAAATTAATCTGAATATACATAAGCGTACCACTTTTCAGATGATCAGTATTAATCAGACTCTAATTCTGACATGTTAAGACAAGGCATTGCAACTCAACAAGCCCCAACTATCAGGGACAGGAAGTCCCGGTCACTGTTATTTCCTTGCCAGTTCCTTCCAAAATCCCACAGTGCAATTTCAATGAACAAAGTGATTTAATCTCTTAGTGTTTTTTACAATGTTTTCATACGTCTGACCAACTTGTCAGCGAGGCCCCCAAGTGGAATTTGCAGAACCAGAATGAATATTTACAAGGGCCTCAGGCTCTGGAAAGAGAAGACAAAAGACCGCTGGTGGGAGGAAAGAAAGGTGCTCCGATGGCAAGTCTGGCACCCACCAACACACTGCAGTTTTATTGCAAGTCTCACAATTTCTATTTTATTTTGTTTTTAAAAGGGTTATCATCAAGTTCTGACTGCTGGCTTCAACCCAATGAAATCTGCCCTTATCCAAAGGAGACAGCATCTCTCATTTCTGTCAACAGGACCCAAGCTACAGGCTGTCCTTAGCTATCTAGCTACCATGTCTCTGACGTTTGCAGAAGAAAGTAAGTCTGCTCCCAGCAAAAACGGATGCCATCTCCCACTGGCTGAAATGGAGCTAAAAGAGGGAAGATGGTGGCTCTTCAGTCTCCATATGAATGCCAGAGGAGCAGGAACAAGGGAAAATGTGTTAAGAGGATGCGCAGGGATAATCAAAGAAATGACCGGGGGCGGGGGGAGAGAGAAGCGAGGGAAAAAGAGAGGAAATAGGAGGTAGACTGGGAGGGTGCAGGGAAATATAGTGTGGCAGACAGAGAGCCTGTGGTAGGAGACACAAGGTTAAGAGAGGGAAATATAAGAGGGCAAGTTAATGAGATAGATGGGGGACTGGAGATTATAGGAGATCATGAAGGGAGAATGAGTAAGAGAGCTGCCTATTCTGCTTTGTTAGGGATGGAGAGGGGGAATTATGGAGTCATTGTGTGCCAGCTCCTCTCATACACATGATAGTAGAGAATAAGTACAGTCCCTTCCAAGCAGCAAACAGGGAAGCCATATTCCGTGGATATTTAAGGTTATTTTTGATCCTGAAATTATCTTACATAACCTAGGAGTGGAGAGCTTCCACATATAAAAGCAGGCAAAAATGTAATTTATTTACAGTTTTAAATCTGATTTTTAATCCAAGCATGATTTTTTTGGGCTCTGACTCATAATTTTTGAATATTTGGGGTTGGCAACACAGCCACTGCCAGAAAAGGAATCAGGATCCTTGAGCTCCAGAATTTGCACAGTAGCCAACTGACTACTTTGTTTGTGTTTCACCATATAGAGATAAAAGTCTGTAAAATAAACACTAGTTCATGTATTACCAACAGTGCCTATGTTAAAGGTCTACAGCAGGGGTAGGCAACCTATGGCATTTGTGCCAAAGGCGGAGCCGATTTTCAGTGGCACTCACACTGCTCAGGTCCTGGCCACTGGTCTGGGAGGGGCTCTGCATTATTTAAAAAGCTTATTTACTTTACATACAACAGTTTATTTGTATATTATAGACTTATAGAAAGAGACATTCTAAAAACGTTAAAATGTATTACTGGCACACAACCTTAAAATTAGAGTAAATAAATGAAGACTTGGCACACCACTTCTGAAAGGTTGCTGACCCCTAGTCTACAGGAATCCCCTTAACACCAAAGAACAATAATATTCAGCCTTAATGAAACTGGCTAGTCAGCCATCATCAAGAGGCCTATTAGCAACTGAATGAATGGCTCAGATGCCACTTCATATGGGTGCTGAGAAGGTTGCAGAAATAACTAACACCATTTACAACAGAGCAACAAACCCTTTGTAATTGAATCAGCTGGACCAAACCACTCTGAGTACAAATCTTTCATTTTGTCCATATAAGCCATGATGATTCAAATTTATGAACACCAGCTGCAAATCAGCTTTGCTGTTTCAAACCACATCAACTGCAGGGCACTCTTGGTACCTATTTCATAGCGCCCAATACAGCTTCCAGACGTAGTGAATTGTGGAAGATTCAAAAAGGTCACACCTATGCACTATGGGACAGCAGCAGGACTAGCTGAACCATTTTAGCTATTCTGTGTTCACATTAGCACTAAACCAGTTCAGACTTAACAAGTTCATTAGATCTTCTGAAAGCAAGTTTAACTTACGCAATTCTGGGAACCCACACGTGTGACATGATTTACAAGGTAAGAGACAACCATACACTGTCCAGAAACCTCATGACCCGGTCTACACTGTGCCGGTTGGGGACATAGACTGATGCCAGCCATGCAGGTAGGGACCTGAGGCGGCGCTGGACCAGGTAAATGCATCTGCCATGTGACTCAGTCTCAGGCACTTGTGGGCAGTGGTGAGTGGCTGGGCACACAGAGATGAGATGAGGTCCACCATAGCTTAGAACCGAGTTTTGGGGAGGAAGGCTCTGGGTCGAGTGGAGTCAACTACCATCTCAGTGAATTCTATACATTGCACTAGGGTGAGGTCAACTTTTTGTCAATTATTATTAGGCCCAGGTCGCAGCAGATCAGCCCAGATTGAGATGCCTCTGCACCTGATCTGAAGACTGGCCCCTTATCAACCAGTCATCGAGGTACAGGTAAATTTGGACTTCCCAACACTGCAGGTAAGTGGCCACTGGCACTTACTCTTGTGAATATTCACGAGGCTGACAAGAGACCAAAGGGCATTGCCACGAACTGGAAATGGTGCTGGCCCAACGTGAAATGGAGGAAACACCAGTGCCCCAAGAATATGGAAATATGCATCTTTTAAATCATGGAGCGGTGCACTGAGGCTGCGGAGGAGTGGGGGACAGCCGGGGAAATGCCGGGGATAGGCCCTGAGTGGGAGCTCAGGCAGGATGATCCCACGGGCTGTAGTTTGCCCAATGCTGAACTAACTAATCACTGACTAAACAACAAAGGAGAACCATCTAAACAGTGAAAAACTGCTAACGCTCTTGCTAAGCAAGACCAGGCGCTCCAACCAATCATCACAGATGGTATGAAGGAACTGAGAAGGCACAAGGCCAGTGATATCTGATATACTACACCTCCTGAGTGCAGCACTTCAGAGGGCGCCACAGCCAGCCCTACAGATACTTCTAAGGCAAAAGTCTCAGACAACTGTGCACATGGGTACAGGCACACCTAGAATGGAATTGACACGAGCAAGCACTCGACGAAATCCTCAATCTAATTTGGAAGGATAAAGGGCTGAGTTTATTCTATAGGGATTTGAACTTGTGGTACTGAGGAGTCTAGGCGATTAGCTGGATCTGAGCCTCCGGGCTATTCACGTCACACTATGCACTCCCAATGACAGCCAAAAGACAACCAGGAAGTCAGGAGTGGCATATAAATTATATAGATTTGATGGATTCAGAAAAGATAATAGGAGATACAGATGACAGCACAGGGTGGTAGCTGATTATCAACAAATTAATAAATAAAATTCTTCTGTGTCAGTTCCTATTCAAAACAATTCTGGCTGTTCACATTTGGGACTCTAGGATTCCAGTACTTAAAGTCAGTGTACGACAAATATAAATTTAAACAAGACTGTAAGCCCAATCCTAGGATTTTTGACATTCACTTGCACACCTCCCACTTGTCATTCCAAAATGAAACTGCCCATTCGCTGAATGTCTGGGTTAGATACTGAAAGTTGACAGCAGGTTACATTTTATTTTCCATTAACACTATTAGTCAGCAAACTTTACCTCTCTCCAGCACTCTGGTGACGGAAAAGGCAGGTTTCAACTTAGAACTACAAGTCCTAAGCCTACTACTACTCAACCTCTCTTGCAATATTTCAAATCTGAAGTGATTACTTAACAGGGGAAACAAAAACAAAGATTTTGAGGGAGAGTTAACATAGCTCAACTACTTTTTTTGTTTTTGTAAATGCTTCAAAAATAAAGTAGCAAATACGGTTAATGTATTGAGGACTTAAGCTCCAAGATATTCACCAGGATCAACTGAAATATTCTATAGTTTTAGTATTCATTTTTCCCTGCATCAGAAGAGTATGGTTATCATAGTCGTCTTAAACCTGAACACAGGCCTTCATTATTCTAAGAATTAAAGATCTGATCTACCTGGGAAGATCCTTGTGACTGCAAGCAGATCCACTTACTTCACCTGGGTTTCATGTAAGGGTCTACCAGCACAAATTAGCTCAGGATCAAAGCCTAAATTTTGTATTCCAATTATTAATAAAAATACATTACTGTAGTTACCAAAGGATTGTGATGGACACTGTACAAACACACGGTATGTCTACAATGCAAATTAAGGTGTAACTGTAGCATGGGCAGGCATACCTGCACTAGGTTTAATCTAGCTAGCATGGATAACAAGAGCAGTGAAAATGTGAGGATATGGACTCCAGCATGGACCAGCAACCCAAGTACATATCTAGGATTGCCTGCGGGCTTGCACTGGAGTGGCTGTCCCACACTGCCACATCTTCACTGACGTTATTTCTGCCAGATAGATTAAAGCAAGCATGGGTATATGCTTACCAACACTGCAATCATACTTTCACTTGCAGTGTAGGCATGCCCAGAGATAGAGAGATAGCCCTTGCCCAAGAACAGACAAAGGACTGGAGACAGAGATATAAATATACAAATAAATGAATATCATTATTTTTGGCCCAGTGTTGTTTATGGGGGACGGGGGAACACTGTTAAACTGGAAACAGAGGCAGGGTGAATGATTTGCATTAGCAATGTGTGGTTTTTTATGAACAAATATTTTACATACCATGCTAATCTCCTCACCCTATTCAGAATACAGTAAGCTGAAACATCCTGATTCCATTTGCAATAAAGAAAATATTTTACCATCGTCTGAAAGCAAACCAGCAGCAACATACAAGCCTTGTAATTCAGAAATAAAAATCTAATATTTTATAAGTTAAGAAAAAAGGCAATTTCTACCCTCAAATTAGTTACACTGCTACCTCGATAGAACGCTGTCCTTGGGAGCCAAAAAAATCGTAACGCGGTATAGGTGAAACCATGTTATATTGAAGCCAGATACCCTGATGCGCAGATCCACCGAAGTGCACAGCCATGCCCCCCAGAGTGCTCCTTTATCACATTATATCAGAATTTGCCTTATATCGGACTGCGTTATATTGAGGCAGCAGTGTATACAGCGTTAGGGAATGAATCACCTGCAGTGGTCTTACAATCCTGGATATAAAAGTAATAAGAATATTTGATACAACATGCTCTAAGAAATATTGGAAGAGATTCCCCTTCTAGAAAAGGGTTGGAAGGTCAAAGTGTGCAATTTTATGACTAGATGTGTCAATCTAATAAATCACAGCACTATCACATGAAACGTACACAGCTAAATTAAGTAATTATGAAGATGCGGGACTAACAGCATTGGCCAGTGGTACTCGTGACATATAGTGTAGATGTTTCTACAAATCCCCGTCAATGCATCTAAATCCTGACATGCAACACTCCAACTACTGCCTAAGGCACAGTCTATGTATAAGCAACCAATTACTAAACATGGTAATTTTTAAAATAGTCTGTGGTATATGTTAATTTGAGAAAACCAAATCCCTTTTGCAATACTGTTAACCCCCAAAATTAAAAAAGTCTAAGACTTGCCCCAAAATTGATGAGAGGTTTCATTTTTGTTTTTTAAATAGAGAGACTATATTAAAAACTTGAGACAGACTAAAAAAAAGTAACTCCCCACTCAATGTATTCCCCAATTAGTGTTCCCCACTCTAAGCACCGGAGAGGGAGCTAAGAAATGCTGAGGTGTAGTCCCAGCTCTGACAACTATGACTTTAGACAAAGAAACTAGGGCTTCACGCTCTAAGATGCCAAGCACCTACAATTCTAACTGGAAGTCAAGACTATGGGAGCTGCAGATACTAAGAACCTCTGAAAAGGCAGATCCCTTAACCTTGCTGTGCCTCAATTTTTTTCATCTGTAAAATGGAAACAACAACAGTTTCCTATCTAGCAGGGATGTTGTGACAGTTCATTTTTGTAAAAAACCGTGAAGATGAAAAATATACACTAACACCATTAAGTATTAAGAATGTTTCATGGTATGAATGCTGCTTCCTCATCCTTCATAGACTAAACATTGTCACTGTTCCCTTGCTTTAGTTATCACTCTTTTTTGTTCTCAGGAACTGATCATTTGTTTTTGCTGTTACCAGAAAAGGATAAAATAAGTTGCTTTCACTATAATTTTTTTTCTCTAAATGAGGATCAGCTCTTCGGTCCATGTAAAAGCAAGATTTTAAAAAACAAAACCAAAAAAACCCCAAAAAACAAAACACAACACACACAAAACCCAGAAGATTGGCAGCCATGATTGAGATCTGATGCAGGTGATACAGGGGAACGAATGCATACTCATGGAGACAACCTTCAATAGCCAGCTCTCTAAAATTCTAATGATCTCACCTCTTGCTGGCTATATTCACAGAAACTACAATGCTCATACAAGATCCATAGGAAAGTTTATTCTTCTAAACAAAAATAAAGACAATTTTGCTGCTCCTAATGTAAGTATTTTTTAATTGGTTGACTTTTTCAACCTCCCAGACCCTATTAATTTATCATATTCACACTGAACTACCAAGATAGAACCAGTGCTCAGACACTACAGTGGGGAAGGTTATAGAAAAATACAAACTAGAAAGATGCACTCTAGCATGATCAACTTAATAAAACGAATCAAGACTGGAGATTGAGTGTGGGGGAGCAGGGAGGAAAAGAAGATTTACAGATGAGTCTGTTTATTTTTCTTCATCAGGCTGAGGTCTCACCTTCACTCCCCTCAGGAAGAAGGGTCTATTTCGTAAGTCTGCTCTTTGAAATGGCTGAATATAAAACAGGTTGCAAAAAACCAACATGGGGAGAATACTGGATAGACTTAGTCAGTAACCACCCTACGACAGAGGAGCATTATTGGGGCAAAAGGATAGCAAAAGTCAATATGGTATCTCCTAAGCATTTGTGCCTCTCTCACAGATGAGCTGTAATAAATGAAACATGAATGGAGAAGAACACCTGCGGCAGAAGTCAGTCTGACTGTGAGAAAATGGGCATGGAGAATTTGAGGCGCTATGCAGTGTCTTTTGTGAGTCCAGAAAATTCTCTTTTCCGCCGTAGTGTTCACCTAGTCCCAATCAGAACTTTTTGCTCAAGTGACAAAAAGCCTCCCCAATCTAGACTGACTCTAAAAGCAGAATTCTCATTTTCTTGCTGAAAAGTTTTCTGTCTATTCTGCAGATTGAATCAACTAGATTCAGACACGATTATCCAACTCAGTGGGAGCAGAGATGCATCACCAGGTATCAAATTTATCTTCCGTGTGTCAGTTGCGGTTAGTGTCACTCAGACAATCCTAAAGATACTTAGAGATTTTTCTAATATATGCAAGATGAATCCATGTTCTACATGGCTACCACAAACCAAGCAGTCTGGTGATGTGAGCATCATAGATTAAGACTGTTATCCAAACACGGTTTCTGGAGCAATGGTTGGACAGCAAGTTGTTTCTATCAACCTGGCACATTGCTCTTCCACTAAAGAGGAGGCATTAATGTCAAAGTTACCTCTGTGTTTTTAACCATTCCTTTTTAGGAAAGATTATTGGAACAGTTTTTGCAAAGGAGCTCTGGTGTCATCTGGGATCTTCAACATTTAACTGATCACTGACAGTGTATCCAGGTTTCTGACCACAACACAGTGATCATATTATCTCAATGATCAATCATCTTCTACTAAGAAACAAAAGCCCATCTGCCCAAAGTCTTCGATAACACCAACATGTTCACTGACAGAAATTGATGGAATAATTTTTGAGTAGCTCTGGGAAATGGCTCTTCTACCCTGGAGGCGGTCTCTTGCAGAGCACCACAGGTCTCTATTCAGCCAATTCTCAAGTACAAGTAGTATGTGCAGACATACCCAAGACTGAGAGGCTGCTTGGCTTGCAAGGTCATCATCATGTGGCAGCCAAGGTATACCTTTGCTAGTAGGACACAGCTGTCCTTGTTTTCCCAAAACCAGACTGAAATGTGAGCTTGGATATAACTAAGCTAGGGAGCTCAACCTATAAAAAAAAATGTAGGTGTTGTTGATGGCTCAGGGACACTTGTTCTGACACTTTTAGGGATGTTTATGAAAAGAAAAAGTTAAGGAGGAATTAGGAAGGTGGCTTAGACCTCTCTCTCCTGCTTCTCTCCTCTCCTTCTCCAGAGAAACTGGGACCTCTCTCCCCCATGCTCCCCTCTCCCCAGAGAAACTGGGAACACTGCTCACCCCCTTTCTATGGCCAAGGGAGGGAGCCCAGACCGCCCCCCCCATCATGTCCCTGACCCCCAAAGAGGGAGGAAAAGCCCTAGAAAAGTTGTCCTCCTATGCTGCCAAGGAGCCTTAATTACTTTGGCCAGTCCCAGGCCTAGATCTCCTTCCTGGGATGACTTCCTCTTTTCCCTCCTTTGTCACATCACCTCTCTCCTTCTGCTGTCTCTTCTTTCTCCCTCTGGATTCTCCTCCCCCACAGACTGTACAGTGAGGGTCTGAGGGGAAATGAGACACGAGGACTATCAGTGGCGTTCGGGGTGCTGCTAGATTCACCATCCAAGCCAAAGACTGTGTGCAGACTCTGATCTCAGTGCTGAGTAGGCAGATACTGCTGGGGGCTATTGTAGCTGTGGCACCCTGACAGGGTACAGCAACATCTTGGCTTTATCTCCTCTTTGCGAGCAGCTGGAGTGGTCTGTAGAGGGCTGATGTATCTGATCTCTAAAAGAGAATGGGAAATGCTGGTGGGAGACACAGAAAGGGAGTTCCACCTGCAGCAACTACTATAGTGGCAGCACCAGTTTGCAACCATGTTTTTGAGAGATCTCCCTCCCTCCCTGCCAACCTCACAAAATGAAACTAAGAACTCTGACCTTATAATGGGGAGTGATATCAATCATTATCACAGTACATGCATTTATGGTTAAGCTTCAGCTTCAATGCCAGTAAGGGCTTTTTTAATGCTTAACACAGAACTTCCCAGCCCACAAAAGAAACTCACATCACTTACTCTGAAAAGGTCTGAATGAAGAGATAGGCCTTGCATCATGCTCTGAAAGAAATTAAACTCAAGCCCCTGGAATAGAAGAAATCACATTCTAGAGGCAAGAGCCTCTGCACTGAGAACACCCTACTAAAAATCCCTTTTCTGCTCCTGGTTTCACTCTACAACCTTCCTTCAGGAGTCCATTGCTTCTTCTCCAGTCAGTCATTCGAAGGGGAAGGGAGGTTACCTTGCGATAAGAGGTATATTCTAGAGTCTGAGGGCAGGGTCTACACAGCCCTCCAGCCCTGCTAGCACCATAAGTACAAAACTAAAGTTGGCCCAAAAATTCTAAGCGCTGCTCCTAGACCGCAGGGATATACCCTCAATACAACCCAGTTTGCATCTGTCCTTCCAGGTTTCTCTCTGACCTTACAGCACCTTGGCACGCTCCTTTTCTGGGGTTCTGTGCTCCCAATTCTTCTGTGTAATCAGTAATGTGAAACTGATACTGTCTTGTCAGTTCTCTGAGGTCTTCTTGTCTAGCCATAAGAGGTGCTCCTTGCAGCACATTCATAGTTCTCCATTGGCCACAGGATAGAAAGAGAGAGAGGGAGAAAAGAAGAGGGGAATGTTAATCTCTCCTCCTTTCCCTCCAGCAGAAGTCTGTGCTTCTACCACACAGAGGCTTCTCAAGGGAGGGAAAGCCATAAAATCTGTGGAACCCAATGCTGCCAGAGGAAAGTGACGGAAAAATGGCTGTAAGTTGCTGTCTCTTCAATTCCGCTGCTGTAAGAAAGGCTAAAGCCAGTCAATGAGCTGCTGATGGAAGATCAGTCTACGGAGTCTCCACAAAAATGCAGGGCTCTTAATCCACACTTGTCACTTAGTCTGGCAGGAATATCAAAGTTGGACTGACCCAAGATTGGATCAATTTCATTCTATAGTTCCTGCAGATGCTGCTATGTAAATATCTTGTGAAGGACAGGCAGCATAGGTGCTACTCCAGCTGTCAGACTTTCCCTACAGGGAATATTTTAAATGAAGTGACAGAGAAAGGCATATGGGAAGCTATAGAAAAACCTGTGATCGTTCAAATTTAAACCCATAGAATGTTACCATACTCCTGATGTCAATCACAGAGCTTAGGAATCACCCTCTGTAAAGAAGACCCTCTCTTCACAACAAACTTATACAAAGGAATATGCAGTAAAATATAAATGGATGAAATATTAAAATTTGAGCAGTGGCTACTACACATTGCAATATTTTATTTCCAAATGGAATCCGAGTATATATACCACAATATATATGCCATATACAAGGATGGGGAAGAAGCCCTAAGCAGGAAACAGTAGTTAGTATTAGATTAGCACAGCTCACTCAAATGTAATGGTATGCTCAAATCTGTTTTTGATTTGCAAAACCTGCTGACATGAGATAAGAGGTTATTTGGAATGAAAATTAAAATTATCGAACTGAAGTGAATCAAATACTCCTCAGAAACAGATGGGAAAACTTTAAGATGATGTCAAATTGTGACCAGCTAAACATGACAGTGTTCATGCCACCGAACCCCCATTTTGACAGAATTTAGCCATTATGAAAGGTGCCCGAGCAGACAGCCTGGTGTTTCCTGTTCAGAATAGATGCAGCAAGAATGTTTCACTGCACAGCTCCCCTCCAAGGCAACGCAAACAATCCTCACTTGGAGGGACTCTCTATAAAGGTGAGAGGATAGCTTAGTCTCAGCGGTCTGCAGAGATTTCCCCAAATATCAGTGCCAGGGCGATAGTGGGATGAGGATGTGATCATCTGTCAGAAAATGGATTGAGATTATTCATGTCTAACAGATCACCAAGAATTCTCTGGATATTAATGACATGTGGTTATGAATGACTAAGGCAGGGGTGGACAAACTGCGGCCCAGGGCCAGATCCAGCCCTCAGGACCATCCTGCCCAGTCCCTGAGCTCCGAGCTGTAAAGGCTCCCCCAAGCCCAGCTACCTCCGGACCCTCCCCCGCAGCCAGACCATCACATGGGCAGCATTCGGGGTGTGGGGGGGAGGGACTGTGCACTCCTCTGGCACAGCATGTCTAGCTCTGTCCGGACTGCTGCTCTGAACAGCGTGGTAAGCGGGTGGGAGCAGGGGGGTTGGATAAGGGGCAGGGAGCCCCAGGGGACAATCAGGGGGCAGGGAACAGAGGGCAGTTGAGTAGGGAGTGGGATCCTGGGAGGAGGCCGCCCGTGGGAGGGGGTCCCCCAGGGGGGGGGGGATATTTGTAGAAGTACAGCCTTCCTTACCCAGCCCTCCGTACGATTCTGCAACCCTGATGCGGCCCTCGGGCCAAAAAATTTGCCCACCCCTGGACTAAGGCTTGATTGTGCTCAGATACTTTTCCCTGAACAACGTCCAGAACAATGTGCAGCACTCTAGGAGCAATGCAGAGAAGAAACTGGGCCTCAGAGAGATAGGATTCTTTACCATTAGCAGAATACTACCTCCTACACCAGGTTGGGGTGCGGAGCCAAGCTTCTGCCCATTCACTTAAAAAGGGAAGAGACTATGCATAGCATCCACTTATTCCTACAGCCCCAGACCCAGGCTCAAGGAGCCTATGCATGAGTTAGGGATGCTAATTTTCTACTGGCACAAAACCAAACACCCTTGCCTCGCCACTGCCCCTCCTGCAAGGCCCTACCTCTACCCCACACCATCTCCAAGGCCC